>JAECXH010000012.1:31200000-32400000 GCA_018152175.1 Drosophila jambulina
AGTATGCTTTAAATAGTGGCATAGTAAAATATTTACTTTGGGTGCAAAAAGGTTGCGGGGGGTGGTGGGTGGGGGTTAAGGGAAAACAAACTTTGCTCTTGCCCAGGCAAAATGAAAAGCGGGGCCAGCAAAAAATTCATTAAAAGGGATAACGACTCGACATAGTTGTTGCCTGGCTGCTGTCCCTGCCTCTGTGTGTGTGTGTGCGTTAAAGGATTAAGGATTTTGGCTGGAATTTTTTAGTGCAATTTAATTACAGATTATGTGAAGCAGCACTAGCAGCAGAAATCTCTGCTGCCCGACCGGGCTTAGACTGTCGCAGCTGCGGTGGCCAAGTGGGCGTCCCACTTAACATAGTATTTTGCCCCAATTAAATGCCTCAATATGCTCGATTTAATTTCCACATTTAATTGCTTTAATTGGAGAATTACAACATCAACAATAACAGCAACGACAGCTGCCTGTATTATGCTTTGTGGCTTTGCCAGCGATTCATTAAACACCTTTGAGCCGGCTTAATGAATTAGTTAAGCGGCAATTGCACATCTGCCAATGCCATTGCCATCACAATTATTGCATTTATCGGATGTTTGTCGCTGCTGTGGAATTTCCATATAACACATATGTGTAAGTATATGTTGAAAGGCTCTCGATTTGACTGCAACTGCACATAATTGCAAAATCCAATTAAACATTTTAGCCGTGTGCTTTGCTTTGATTTCTGGTGGCCAGAAAACAAACTTACTCTGATTTGTGGTGATTGATTTATGACCTGTTTTGGAATTAGTGCATAATATCGAAAGGTTATCAATAAATATGAGTTTCCGACTTCATTTTCATGATTTATTAATTAACATTCACGGCACTTAACAATTTAAAATCGCACAAAACCAACCCCCTGGCCGAACCTTATTTTTGGGGCTATTGTTGGAAAAATGGGAAGCATTTCGGGGCGAGAGTTGTGCACTGCTCTGATTGCCTTAGTGGCGGTGATTCCGCGAGTGATTGTGGCCCTATTTCCCGCTGTGGAAACACACACACATATAAATACATATCATTCCAGTCCCTATCGAGCCCTATACTCACATCCTGGATTGCTGCACAGCGTTTCGTCGTTGATCTGCAGATGCACGAGCTGCGGGAGTTGCTTACCGATGTTCCTAAACCGCGCAATCAGCTGGGCACGTCGTCCGCTGTTAATATTATGTACAGCCTCCGTCGCACTCGGATAATGCTGCAGCGAGGCGATAGGGCTTTCTGCAAGGCCTTGCCACACGAAGGAAACATTCCAGGATATGCTACGAAGACCGGCCTTGGGAGCGGTAAAGAGACCTATGTAGTTTTCCCCATTTTCGATGCCGTATGTGAAATACTCGGAGCAGTTGTGTTCCGGCAAAATGACGCCATAAGCAGAGACCAACAGCAGCAACAGCTCCACACCACAGATCAGATAAGGCTTTGTCATGGCGAATGAAACCGAGGTGCCGAGACGGCGGAGACTGGCCAGGGACTGGCGATCTTGGGGAGAAGCAATGCTATATATGCTACTTATAATTCTTTGAACTCTGAGCAATCAGAACACAAATCTCCTTTTTCTAAGAAAAGTTAAGCATCTTTTGCAACTTAAGGCTTCGTTAGAATTTTAATTTAAGAATTGTTTGTTTAGTTATTAAGTTGATATAATATTCTTTTTTTACATGCTAAATACAGTTCCATGAGTCCACTTCGATTGGAAATTGATACCAAGTGCTCTGGCAACAACTGTTGTACTGGAATTTATTTCATTTCCACTCACATTGTGGTGTATTGCTACCGAATCAATTTCGGAGCCCTAGAGCTGTTCCATTGACACAGTGCTTAAGCCACCGGACAACAAGTGGCGGCTAATTCATTTACGATATTGCGCATACGCCACGTGGCTGCTGGCAGGCAAATTAAATTATGCATTGGCAAAGCGGAAACGGAAGGCGGCAGGCGACAGGAGAGTAGAGAACGGAAATTGTGGAGCGACGGCAGTCCTGACAAAGGGCGCCAAGGCCATCGAGCAAACTTTGTAATTAATCAAAGTGCAACTCTCGGCCACCGCAACAACGCGCCCAGCATCCATTTATTCATCCACAGGGAACAACGGAACGAACTCGAGTTTAAGCAGCCTTTAAAGTGAATCATTAACCTTATTACCTGGCTTTGCCTAGGGTTCGCCTGGGGAGCAGGCGGCGTAGGAGAAACGCCTCGTCGCTGCGCCTGCATAATTTCATTTTAAATGCAAACTTAACAACTTTTACAAGTCAAGCATGTTAATGCGCTTGTTTATGTTGCCCTGCTTCTCCTCTGTCTCATTAACGTCAACTTAATTTGCTTGCCGTATAAATTTAATTCCGTCCGGTTGGATATTAAATTATGCTAGGGCAGGGGTCGACAAAGGGGGAGGAATTCTTTGCCAGGTTCTGGACATATTTTCTTTGAATTTCTCTATTAAATTAGCCGGAGTGCAAGCTTTTGTTTTCTATACATTTGAAAAGATTGTTTAATTGCTTTTACAATCGACACGGTTTTGTTTGGTTAGGAATGTGAGCTATTATTCGATTGGAGACTACTCCATTGTCTTCACTCACTCACTGGCTTTGTATTCTCACCGAGTTCATGTAAAGGCGAAGCCTTTTATTATTCCAAGGACCTAGAAGCCTTTGTGTTTGGTTTGGGGTTTTCAACACCTGCTTAGAGGAAACCAAGGGAACATTTGTAAATAAAAAATTAATTATGAAATCTTTTGTCTTAATTTAATTAATAATTGTAAATATAAATATACAACGAATGTAAGAAATATACAAAAACTATGATAAAATAAAAATATTTTTAATCCAAGCTAGGGTGCATATCTAGAGAATATTCGTCATCTAAATTTATCAAAAATCCAAAGCATTGTTTGTCGAAATACCCTCTAGCTGCCGTTCCCCTAATGCAGACCATGCAGAGTAAGCTGGAAACTCTACCACTAATTGACCGCCCCATTCGGTGGCCATATATTCATCTATCTATCCCATACCGTGCGTTAGCTTTTCAGGGGCAAACAACACTAAAGTGTCTGCATCAACATGGAACATCCGCATCAGCATCTGCTGCAACCCGTATCTGCACTTCAGGCCACAGCAGCACCAGCAGCAAATTGCAAGTTAACTGGGCCCAAAAGCCCGCACATTTTCGGCTGGCTAATTGCCAAGCCGGGTGGTGGAGTAGGAAAGCTGAAAAAGGGGGATTAAGCGGTGGGAGCCACACGGGGCCACGGCAAAGCGGAGTTAAATTGTTGTTTACCTGCAGCTGATGGCGTTGGTAAAATTTCAGCCATTCAAGAGCAATCAACTGGGAGGCAGTGATGGAAGCAAGGTGATGGCTCCTTTGATATGTTTACACTGTAGGTTAGGGTAAGGTATGGAGAATCTCTATTTTATAAATAAAAAATTCTCCATACATTTTTCCATACTTTACTTTTATCATGATAATAATCACTCTAAAACGTAGGCTTAATTAGGGAAGTACTCATACAAATTTTAATATTTTAAGACTGCGATCCAAAAGCGCAATCAGAACTATTGGTTTCCCAGCCTTTGAGGATACCTTTGGCTAGGCAATGCCAATGTAGTTATCCAAAAAATTCCCAATAGTTTCGTCTGACTATCGCCTTTGGTCCACTGGGATGTAGTAGCTATCCCACCACTTGCACACGACTTAAGAACGAACCGAGAAAAACAAATAACAAAGAAGAAACTGCACTCTGTTGGCCAACAACAGTTCTCGACTTCTGGACTTGAGACCTGATTGATGCCGCCATGCTTGAACTTGAGCTTGAGCGGACTACGGACTTCGGACTACGGGCTGCGAAGGAAGTCTTAATTAAACTATTTGCCGGAGAGGAGAGTGAGTCGGATCTGACATTGGCTGCCGCGTAATCTAATCAGCTTTGTCTACTACTCTGGTCCGCCAGCCAGCCAGGCAATTGACTCTAATGGCTGCACTTGACTTGGTCCACTCGCTGGTTCCCTTATGGCCACATGCACTTGGCCCGAGAGCCATTTATTTTGATTACCACGCGCTCCTCGTGTGGGGAATCGCTTTCTGCTTTTTTGGGTCTTTGGTGGAAATTAAAATAAATTAACAAATAAAGGTCTGGCCTCAAGTCGGGTTCGAGTTTCGCAACCTGTCTCGCCAATTGAAGGCCATAAATAAACGCCCCCCCGTTCGGCGGCACCTGATGCTGACTTCAATTACGTGTAATAAATTACAAAGGAATATGAGACAGCGATGCTGCCTGGCTCTGCCTTTCCTTCCTGCACATAATTAAGTGGATTTTAATGAGACTCGGCGGGCCAGGGGGAGCGTGTGAAATCCCTGCCCAAAAGGTAGCTCAGAAGATTTGCCAGCATTTTTGATATGCGGCTGCTTGGGCAATTTTGTTAGAGGTATCACAGATTTCTTATCAACAAAAAATGTCAGCTAGAAATTCACTTACATTACTGGGTTTTTTATGAGATACTTCTTGGAGGTATAATTACACTTAGAAGATACTCTTTAAAGGGCTCCAAGAAGAAGCTTTTTATTTTAATTTTTAATCAATTAAGTAAAAGGATTTCATAGCAAAGCTTTCTTCATTTTAAACATTATTTTAGTTCAACTCAAATGCAATATATAAAACATAACATAGAATATACAGATAAATAAATAAATAACACAGAAATCTAGCTGTGTAATCAATTTACATTCTCTCTTCAAATTTTATTCTCCACTGACTCCACTATAACTGAAAGGAGAAGAGAAATGCTAACGAATTGGCTAACCCAGTGTTATTAACGTCCTACACAGCCTTGAATAAATGTCCCTTCCCTCGGTTTGGCTTTCGAATTAGTTTATTATGACGGCTACTTCAGGACATTGTTTCGCGGCGCTTCTCCTTGTTCTTCGATTTACTCCGCTTGGCTGCCTGCTGTGGCGGCTTCTCCGCCTCGCTCTTCTCCTCCACAATCCGCTGGAACAGCAGCGCACTGGTCTGCCCATCCAACTGGCGAGGCCTTCCCGCAGTTGCGGTGGCAAAACTCCCGGAATCCAGAGAGTCCCAATGGCGCTGCATGGCCGGAACACTGAGCTTATCGAGCAGCCGCTGGGCCAGCTGGGGAATTATGGGCTGCAGCACAATGCCGCAGCGACGCAGAGCGTCCATTGTCATGGCGATTATGGTCTCCAAACGTGCCTCATTTCCGCCCGCCGTCGTCCCGCTCTTGAGCAGCCAAGGCTTGGAGCTCTCGAAGAAGTTGTTGGCCGCGTGCAGAGTCGCCATCACGGTGTCGGCCACCAAGTGGAAGTGATTGCAGTCGTAGTGCGTGGCGCAACGATCTGCAAAAAGAAATGGCAAAACAAAAAACAAGCTAGTATTAAAAAAACACTTAAGAAAAATCTTAAGTGCTTTACAAACATGGGTGGGTATAAAAAACAAATTTTATATCTTAAAGAAATATAATGGAAGTTGACTTTCGGGCTTTAGAATATTTCCTTAATTATTTAACTCAACAATTCAATGGGTTTCCTTTATATAACAGATCCTGTGTCTACTGTAAGATATTTAAATCGCCTTAACTTGTGCCAAGTGCACAGAAATACAATATACAAAAAGATGCCTTCACTTGGCACTTGGAGGAGCTACAAGCTCCGCCGGCTTGGCCACACTCTCGAGTGCTCTTGCATCTCGGTGATTGGCCGGAAGTGCTTCGGGCAGATGCGGATGCCAGCGCAAATGCAGATTATAAACCATCTCAATCTCAAGCCATCTCGGGGATGGCTTGCGCCACTTCAGCGCTCGAGCCTGGGTGCTTAAATATTAAAATGACAAAGCAGCTGCTGTGGCTGGTGCTGCTCCTGCTGCTTCTGCACTCCACTGCGCTCCACTGCCCCTCAATCCAATCGCATCCACTCCAACTCCCGCACTCAGAGAGAGATCCACTCACCTGACAGCTGCAGCAGCTGCTCCTGCAGTCGTTTGGCGGAGTCCAGGCTCTGGAGCAGATCCGCCAAGTGCTCGTCGTGAACTGATGGATAGATTTGGCGGGGATTCAGCGACTTGGCACAGGCTCGCGATAGCAAATTGCCCAGGGTATCCGCCAGCTCCGAGTTGAGGATACGCTGGGCCTTCACATGGCTGTAGTCTGTAAGTAAAACGACAGCATGTTAGTTTTGTACTCCGGAAACGAGATCTAAAAAGTATATAAAAAATAAAGTGGATTTCGGGGCGTATGCGTGATATTTGCTTCCTCTTTCCGGTTGTACTTTCCCCATTAACTGCTTACAAATTCGTCTGGTCATTAAGGGGATTAGCAGGAAGGCAGACTCAAGGAGATGACGGTTCTGGTTTTCTACCAAAAAAGGACCTAAAGCAGGTCCAAGATTAAATCCAAATAACTTAACAACAACATCAAGCAGCTGCTGCTGAAGCTAACAGGAGTTTTCCCATTTTATTGGCCACAACAAAATGAAGCTGCAGGTGGCTTTTGTGGCAGCAGCAAAGCGAAGCCGAACACGAAAGGATTTAAGCTCCGTTAATAGTTGCCCAATTTGCCCCAAAGGGAAATTAAATGAAGGGGCCAGGGGATGAGGGCTAGTGGATAAGATAATGGAGTGTCTCGGCGAAGGACTTGGACTTGATTCCCAGTATAATAAGTATAATGACGTAGTCTCCCAGAGGGGGAAAACTTGAAAAGAATGAACTTGACAAACGCTGTACGCTCTCTTCCAGTTTCCGATGTTTATACCAGATTATGTTAACTTTGTAATGTATTTATGGGAAGTATAAAGAGATTGAAAAGGGTGTGCATTGATTTAATTCAGAAACCTCATAGCAACAGAGGTGTATGCCTTATTTTACGCCCTAATTGGAATGCAAGCCATCAAAATACAATCAAAAGTAGCGACAATCGACCTCCATTTCCACTGCAGCCATTCGGTAATTAAAACTGCACACTCTGCCTGCAAAGACAATAATCGTATAATTGCTGCTGACCAGCTACTGTTTGCTGGTCGGATTTCAGGCATTTGATGGTCGGAATTGGGATTTTGTAGTAGGTAACAAAAACCGAAAATGGCTATAATTCCAGCAGTAGCAGCAGCCAGCACACACACCTTTCCGGATTCGCAACTTTACCAATTTTCCCTGTTCGGCTCTTATTGCCCCCTCAAATGAGGTTTCCTCTTACCTCCCCCCATTCTTAGGAAATGCCAAAAAAAGAGTGCCTGCCTGCTACATTAATTTGTTGCGCAAATGGCAGAAGCACGCCAGGATGAAAGGAAAGGGAAAGGAAAGTTTTCCGCTTGTCAACTGAATCCAAATGAAAGAGTGTGTCGAGTCGAGTCAAGTTGAGTTGAGTCGAGTTTCATTTTCATTTGCATTTTCACTGCGTTGAATCCGCATGCATAGACGTTAGATTCCTTCAACCAAAAATCAAATTCGTGTCAAACTGGAGGGGGAGTTTTGGTATGGGACAAGGAGTTACCTTTTAAAGTTAAATATATACTAGTTTTAATATGAATAGTTTAAAACTTCTAGCTTATATTGAGTTTCTATATTAATTTAATTTCCTAATTGAACAATTTGTGAACTCTACCTTTATTTGCCAAGTTTCTCGAAAAACAAACAAGGCCAATTGGGTCCGATTTGAAATCGATTATTACTAAGCCAAAAATAATAAGCATGTAGAAAATATTATATGCTTTATATGTGAGTAAGGAATTCTCCAATACAATAAAAAATAAAACCTCCTGCTTGAATTTCTAAAACAGTCCATCAACAAATGAAAACCAAATGAAAGACTTTGAAGGGGTAGCCATCAAGTCCTGTGGCCAACTTTTTTTATGGACTCAACGGGAAACCGATTGGCAGCCTTTTCATTTTGAATGCATTGGAATTTTGATGGCACTGCAAACGTTCGCCTGGCTGACTGGCTGACTGCCTGACTGCATGCCTGGGCCGTGGGTTCGGAAATCCAAAATGCAAAATGCGAATTGCATCAAACTTTATTAGCTGCCTCTCGCTGCCAAATCGAGTATTGCGTTCTAATGAAATTGTTCGAGGAGGCCGCCCGCAACACGTGTTGTGTTTCCACCTGCCTTAGTTCCTCCGCAGTCCGTACTCGGTTCCGGATCCGGATCCGGGCAACTCTTAACTGCTTACGTGAGCAACTACAAATTGCAGCGAATGGCAAAAGTTGCTGACGGGGGCCACCAGGAAGCCGTGTACAACACTTGCCACTCCGCCTTTAAAGCACACATGCTGCACATGTGGCCACGTGACCGGGAATGAATGCAGGTGGGAATCAGTGCTAGCCCGGTTCTATGCCAAAAAAGTTGCTAAATTTAATGCTAATACAGATACAAAAATCGATATGAATTTGAGACCTGCCGCTTTGTGGCTCAAACCAATATTATTTGACTTCTAACTAATACCAAGTTAGTGTGAAACTGACCAAATATATATATGTCTTAAGCTATCAAAGTCTATACAGCCCAAAAATATAAAAAAATTACTCAAAACCGGTATCTTTTATACATCTCAGTTGAAAATCCCTAAAAGCAACATACCTAGTTGTTAGCCCAAACATGGCAACACTGACGGGGTTAAAGGAAGTCCTTCCTCCTGCCCTCAGACAAATGCCACTCTGCTCTTCCTGGCAGTAATATAAATAATACTTTTTTACGTGCCCCGAGAGCTGCACTTCGAATGCACAGGCTGTTGCCTGTTGGCTGCACCTTAAATAACTCGTGCAACTTGTCGCTGCTCCAGTTTGCCATCTATTGCCTGCGGAACTTTGACACAGTTTTCCTCGTATTTTTCCAGCAAACTTGGCTTTAAGTGTGGAGGTGGATGTGGATATTGGATGTGGAGGCGGTGCACAAGTGTTGCCATCAAATATTTAACAAGCCTCTCTCTCCCATTCTGTATGCAATCGGAGACAGGCAAATTTGCCCTGGCAACAACCCGAGTCGGTGTGGGTTATGTGCCCGAAAACACTAATTTCTTGTCTGCCCTTTCACGGAGTTAGTATCCAGATTGGATTGGATACCTAGATGGCTAAAGGGTGTGAAAAGGTTAAATAAATGTTAAAGGGGCCATCAGAAAAGACAACTTTATTGTGGCAAAGAGTCTTAGGATGTAATTTTTGTATGAAAAAATAAACTAGTGGGAAAATAATACATTCAGATGAAGAATGAACTCAGACAACGAATCAAAAGAAGATTATTTAACAAAATACTAAACAAACTTGTATGAAGCAGTATATATAGTTTTCCTTCTAAAGTCGCTTTTTAATTTTAATGTCTTGTGTTCTACGTTAATTTCTAGAATAGATTATTCTCGTCAGACTTGCTGATAAGCGAACTGCCCATCAGTAACTCCGCGCTGTCAATCGCAGTTCACGTCGAGGCTCTGTTATTAGCACTTCTTCAAAATGTCGATCGCTCTGCTGTTTTGCTTACTCGTTGGCTTGAACGTAGTTCTAGCCGTGGACAAGCCAGAGCACAACTGCGACTACTTCAGATACAGCGAAAGGGATCAGGGAAGAACTCACATAGGCATCTTTACAGCCGACAGAGCAAACATCAAAAACTTCTATTGGCAGGCAAAGTTCTCGGCGAGCGGCGCCCATAAGGTAATGATTATAAAACTAACCAAAATGTCTATATTCCTAAGCTGAATGGTAAACGAACTTGTACAAAAGGATCAAGTAGACAAACTCGATCCGTTTCCTTCTAGTGGGGAACTGGCTGCCAACATTCAAAGCGGAAGGAAGGCTGAGATGTTTGTGCGCTTCCAGAACATTGAGGACAACGAGCTGCCAAAGTTGATCTTCTTTGCGCTCAATGGCAAAACACTGTGCAGCAACATGGGATGTGAGTAAAAACTATGACTATTTTTTGTAGAATTTTTTAGGAAAGATCATTGATCATTTATCCCTTTCCCCAGACGAGGCCCCTTCAACCACAATTACCGTGGGACGGAGAATGTCCCTCAAGACTGAGCGAACATACGCACCTAATCCCCTTTAAATAACCATCCATAAAGAAAATGCATACAAGAAAACTCAACACAATTTCCAAAAAATTTTAAAAATTAAAAACTATGAAAACCGTATAGTATAGTTAAGGAATAAAGCGCTTCTATTCTGGGAAGGCGATGAAAAAGTTATCCTTCCCTTCAGAGATAACAACAGCGAGCCTGAAATGAGATGGTTTCTGGGCACATGGCACATACATACATATTACATTTTAACATGTTTTTAAATTTCATTTAAACATGTTTTTAAATTTCATTTAAATGTAAAAATTCAGCGGACAGAACAAAATGAGATTCTTCATTATCCTTTGTTCTCAGTTCATATTTTATATGCTTTTTAAACAGCAATTAATGCTAATGAGGACGAAGGGATGAATTGCATAAGGCCTTGCAACCATAAACTCAATCAATCTTAACTTAAATGGAAAGAATTACAAAATTATTTCGGAAATGACCGCCAGCTAAGATTCGACTAAAATTAATTTTAATTAAATTCGTATTTATAGTTACTTAGTTTACCTCTAGTTTGACTAAGATAAGCCCGGAATATGTTTGATTCTTAGACGATTTTAAACCATGCTTTCTGCTTCTTTTCGAAAAAAATCTTTGTACTTGTACTTTAAGCAGCTAGACCTCGAACCTGTGAAAAGCTTTTTATGGTAATAAAATACCCTATGATCACAACTGAAACTATTTGAAATGGTCAACTTTTCTGGGAAACCTATAAAACCGATAAGTGTTGTTTCCTGTTTACCCAGGAGAGGACTACAACTGAAAAGCGTTTCCCATTGGCGTCCAACTACCGCTAGAAGAAGAACAACAATGGCCATCCCCAGTGGAACAAGTTTAGGTATTCAAATTTCTTAAATTGAGTGACGCCCGAAGGGAAGTTGGTTGCATCTCAACGCACCCCCAGCTCTCTTTCCGTGTGCGCTGAACTTTTCTGCAATCCAAGAACCGCAGGATGTTGCAGGTCCTGACTCTAGAATTCCTGCTATTCCCGTGCCCCCAAGCTGCCATGTTCGACGAAGTCGAAATGCAATTTCTGTGTTAGCGGAAGTTTGCGGCCTGTTATGAAAACTTGAGCATTTAATGGCGTTATGACGAGCGGATGTCGCACAAAATCGAATTTGGCGGCAACTATAAGTGATTTTTCCACCTAAAAGCGAGCCAAATGGCCGGCCGTTGGACCCGAATTAATGAAAATAAATCATTCATGGCTCACCCCGAAAAGAAATATATGCAAAATGGGCTTGTAATTTAATAATGCGACGCACTGGTTTTTTCATTTTTCGTTTTCCATTTTTGCTGCTGGCAGGCTCAAATGCAATAAAAATGCAATTAAATTAGCCGCAAGGCAGGGGGCATATAAAAAATATAATAAAAAAAATAAAAACATCAACAAGCGCAAATTGAATAAGGGCAAAAACGTGAAAAGCAGACGCCTGCCGTCTGGGAAAATCCATTGCGGAAAAGGCAAAGAGTCAGCAATAATTGGAAATTAAATTTTAAGAGCCGGCAAGAGGGGTAGTTGCACACACATACATAAACAAGTTATGTAAATTGGAAAAAGCTGGGAAAGTCAAGCCAAAACGCGGCCAAAGGTGACAGTTGGCGTGTATTAATTGCTTTCAATAACCCAAAAATATGAATCGGAATTAGGGATGGCAGAGAATATAAATATATATATACTGAATCGATATTTCATGCAAAATTCGAAATATACATATAAGTTTACCATTGCGATATGTGTGAGATAGATAGATATCCTTTTTAAAATGTTGGACAATATATATCTGGCTAATCAACTTAAAACAATTTGCTGGATATTTTTCGATAATATCGATATTGAAACGATAAATGCAAAATGTTTAGATAATTACGTTTCTATGTATCCAATGTAGAAAACACAGAAGTTTTGCATTCTTTGTAAAAGTCTGAGCACAGTTCCAATTTCAATTCTATTCCATTATATTTAAAATTTTCGATATGTCTTCTTCCAAAGCTCTGTTCACTCTTTTCATTCTTTTTAATGTGATCCCTCTCCTGGACATCGTCAGCCAACTGACTGCCGAACCTCTACAAACCAAAGTGAACGGAGATGCAAGACGCGGCGGAGGACTAGGTGACGGTGGAGGTGGAACAGTAATCAGAGTAGGCAGTCCCGGAGGATGGTCGGAGGCAGTAGGATCAAGACCGGGCGATAAAAAGGGACGCGGCCTCACCGATCCCAAGCAAAAGGCCTCAAACATCGACCATGCGACGGTACAACTGGCCAGCAACGCCCAGTTACGAGCAGCAGATGCGGCGGCCTTGAAGGTAAAAACCGAACTGGCCGACAAAGCCTCCCAGCGTGTTCGATCTGCAGAGGCGACGGTGGAGCGGCTGCAGAAGGTTTATTTAATAAATTATTAATTGAATTAGAAATGATATTACACACAGGTAATTCCAAATGCTCTTTCAGGATGCGAAAGCGGCGAATGCTGTGGTGGTTGCGGTCACCGCGTCCCTGGAGAAGACACTGGCCACTGCCGATGCAGCAAAAACGGCTGCCAGAGAGGCTGAGTCTCGGTTGAATCAGATAAAGACTCTTGCTGATCAAATCGCCAGGAAACTGGCCCATGAAAAGAGAGTGGCTAACAAGGCGCAGGCGCAGCTGGACGAACATAAAGAGCTTTTGGAGGTAGCCAGGATGCGCGTGGCGAACGCCACCCGTCGTGTGGCCGATGCCCAAGCCGATTTCGACAACACTAAGGAAGCTGCAATCAGGGCGGCCCGGCAGAGGGCAATGGCCCACCGCGCGCTAGTGCAGCATAGAAGCGTCTTCGGTGGCGCAAAGATGAACCGAACTGGATATTTTCTATTTATTTAAATCTTAATCTGTAATTGGTTTTTTCTTTTCTAGATTTCTAGTTTGTTTTCTAGTTGAAGATTGATGGCGATGCTAGTTAGAATAATTTAAAGATATATTTAAAGTGACAATCCTATATATATATCCACTCTGTATCATTATTAATGCCAAAGTCATTATAAAACGTAATGACTTATCATTTATTATTATCAGCTCTTAAGCGATAAATTGATATTCGGCTTGATACATCAGAACCGAAAGAGGCGCACACTAAATACAAATTTTCCGATATATTTTTGAAATTTCCGATATTTTAACGTTAAACGCAATTTTTATATATTAAAAAAATTAAAGTCGACTCTATATTCGACATAATATTGAGCAACATATTTTTGTCCCATATATAGATAGGTACATCCCTAAAGGGAATCCCACAACCTTTAAGCCAATGCCAGAGACCAACCTTATGATATATCTGTGACCAGACAATCCAGGGGGATGAAACTTGGCACAACTGTTTTCCCCTGAACGTATGCAAATTCCAGAGATTCGTCGTCTTCTCAATGCGAAAACTTTGCGTGGCAAACAAACAAAAGTCAGGCTGGATGCTCCCAGACCAGATGAAAACTTTGTTCCCCTTTTTCGGTTCAGTTCGGGCATAAAATTGAAATGCAAATTTAAAGCAAAAGGTAAAACTAACGACCAGGCAAACCTCGGAACAGTTTCGGTTGATAATTTGATGGAAAAACTATTTGAATAACCGCAGGACGGCAGCCCATCCCGCCCCCTTCGAACCATTGCAGCCACAAAGTGAACAAGCCACAGAGACACGACATCAAAGATAGAATTTGTACTCACTGCCATCGCTGTGGGCCACGCCCTCGCGTAGTAGGAAATATCTCAATCCCTCCATGGTGTACTGCTGGGCTGCCTGGACAGGGTCCACCACATTGTGCCTGCTCTTTGACATCTTCTGCCCGTCCACCGTCCAGTGCGAGTGAACATAAAGCTGATGCGGTGGCTTCAAACCTGCGGCTAGGAGGAAGGCCGGCCAGTAAATGCCATGGAACTTTAGGATATCCTTGCCAATCACCTGCTGTGCCGGTGGCCAGTGGTCAGAGAACTAAAAAGCAGGGGCAGAGATATTTGTCACAGAATAAGTCGCCGCAGAAAAGGCACGTCATACTCACACCCTCATTCGGATAGCCGAGGGAGCTCAGGTAGTTAACCAAGGCATCCAGCCAGACGTACACCGTCTGTGAATCGTCATCGGGCACCGGAATGGCCCAGTGAACACGATTCGAGGGCCGTGACACCGACACATCCGGCAGCGGTTCACTGAGAGTGTCCAGCAGGATCTTCTCGAACTTTGCCGGGCGTATGCGTGCCTCCTCCTTGATCCAGTGACGCACATCATCCTGGAATTGCGACAAACGAAACATGTAATTGGTTTCCTCGGTCCACTCTACGGGATGCCCAGATTCCAGGGAGTAGCGCGTGCCGGTGGCCTCGTCCAGGCGTAGTTGGGAGTCAGTGAGGAAGGTTTCGTCGGAGACGCAGTACCAGCCGCTGTACGCCGCCGAGTAGATGTGTCCACGGGAGTTTAAGGTGCGCTGGAGGATCATAATAGTCATAAAGTTAAATTGAATGGAATAAAAGAGGAATATGGCTAATCTCACCCAGAAGTGGGCCACCGCCCGCTTGTGTCGCTGCTCTGTGGTGCGTATAAAGTCATCCGTCTGGATGTTGGCGTTCCGAAAGACCTCCCGATAGCGTTCCGATATCTGGTCACAGTACGTGGCCACTGGTATTCCATGAATCTGAGCCGCCTGCTGAATCTTGGTGCCGTGCTCGTCTGTTCCCGTGCAGAGACGCACCTGTGGGCCACTTTCTGGATGCCTCAATCGCTTGTAGCGACAGTGGGCATCGGCAATCACCGCCGAGTACAGGTGACCAATGTGTGGGGCTAGTAATAAGCAAGGAATATTATTACATATTTAATACATGTGTAAAGTGTTACCCACCGGCATTTACGTAAAAAATGGGCGTTGTTACGTAGTGCGAACTATTGTGACGAATGCCCAGGTATCCGAGGCACTTAATTCTTCGTATTAACATGCCTTTTGAAGATATTTTAATAAAGAACAGAAGAAATATTTACATAAAATTAAAAACAAAATAGGCAGTGTGACCGTATTCGATTTGCTGTTAACAGCTGTTTTTTTGCTTTAAACAGCTGGTGTTCTGCTATAACAGCTCGACCAGTCTGGCAACGCTAGTGTACAGGGCCATTTCAGAGCGCCAAATTCAAACAGATATTAGCACGGAGTAATTTTGAACTATGAAATTACTTACTTTTTAAACCCTTGCAGGGTATTATAATTTCAGTCAGAAGTTTGCAACGCAGTGAAGGAGACATTTCCGACCCCATAAAGTATATATATTCTTGATTAGCATCAATAGCCGAGTCGTTCTAGCCATGTCCGTCTGTCCGTCTGTCCGATTATACGCAAACTAGTCCCTCAGTTTCGAAGCTATCTAAAAGAAACTTTGCAGATCGTCTTCTATATGCTCTCACTGCTATATAAGTCGGAACGGGCCGGATCGGACGACTATATCATATAGCTGCCACAGGAACGATAGGTAATTTTTCAGAAAAAAAATTATTACTTGTCCAATTTTCAACATATTTTCATATAATTTAAGACATGACCATTTTATACTATTCTAGAATTTCGGTTTTAATTTGATCAAAATCGGACTACTATATCATATAGCTGCCATAGGAATGTTCGGGAAATATTTCGTATAAGTAATGTTAAACCGAATTTTTATATGTATTAATGTTGCATACAACTCCGGTTAGTTTTACTTTCCATTCAATATTTTATTAATTCATAATGATCCAATTGTGCGCTGCAAGGGTATACAGACTTCGGCGTGCCGAAGTTAGCTTTCTTTCTTGTTATATTTTAAAGCTCCCATATGCGCCATAGTTTTTGCATCCCAGTTTTTGCAAGCATAAAGACAAGTATTCCATTTTAAATTTTAATCTGTAGTTTTTATTAAACTTTTTTTCTTTAGGGAATAAAAAATATAAAATTCCTTCGACAGCAGCGTGCCAAAAAAGTGCGCGCGCGTCTCATTGAATGGCTGCCAGAAAAATGCTATGGAACTTATTTTTTGTGTGTTTTGCCTCTGTACAAGTCCGACCGATCGCGCTGGCTAGGAATATACATGATACAATTTTTGACAAAATACCAGGAGCGGACTATATAATGCTAGAGTCTTAAAGCGAAACATAAATTGTTTAAAACTAAGTAGAATACAAACGGGAGCTGCTGGAGAACTAAGGTTATTACGAATATCAGCCGGGGTGCCACAGGAAGTCGCTCATACATAATTTAATATTTTATAATATTAATTGAATGTGTATTATTCGAACCGTTTTCTTTTTAAGTGATTTTACAGCGATTTCTGTGGTACTCCCGTTGTGTGTGTATGATGCTTGTGTGCTCCGAATTTTAGGCAAAAAAATTTACATTGCTTAAAAATTAGAACTTAAGGTGTTAAATAATAAATATACAATTACAATTTGTGGGTTCTGTTCGGTAATTTCAAGGGGTGATGCTTGGTTTCCTTCTCTAAATATATAATATATATGTGAATATAAGCATTGTGTTTTAGCGGATATTAGTTCGTAGCTTCAATCAAACATAAATACGCCCCTCGAGCTCTTTCTACATTAAAATAGTTTTCTTCTTATACACATTCTTGTTTGAACTTAAGTTTAAGTTAATTTCTTTTAATTTTCTTGTACATTAATAATATGTAGATATTTATTATGCTTCCGTATGAAATATATTTACAATCTAACACAAAGCCCCTGTAAGTTAATCGTTTTTATACGTTCATCATTCGCCTAAGCACAACAAGTGTTATATATGTATATTTATCAGCCTAGCTTAGTTAATTAGTCGTCGAGTTTATACATAGAATCTGTTCGGAGCCTTAGGGGTAGCTACGTAATGTGTCACATCCGTAACATATTTAATATACAATTAATTCCACCTCCACTTCCCTACTGAATACTGACATCGTCGAGTTTCTGTGTTGCCTTCGTTGCCATACGCTCCCTCTTTAGGTATATCGGATATATATACTCGTAGAATATAATATCAACTGTTTTCAACTCTCTTATCCTAACTGCTTAAGAAGTATGTATTGGGGACTACATAAAACGAAAAAGTATATCACGATTGGACCAAAACATATACATAGATCGAAATAACATTCCATCTTTCGTTAACTACAAGTGTTTCTCATTTCACAATTCCAGGTGTGTGTGTTCGGGCTGCGATTCCACGGAAAGTAATCTATGGGCAATGGCTGCTTAACTTTTTATTGTTAAAATTATGTGTTTGAGCATTCGTACATTGTGTTAAAATTTTTTTAATAAATATTATTGAAATTTATAGTATAATGCCGGA
Organism: Drosophila jambulina; assembly: GCA_018152175.1. Lineage (NCBI taxonomy): Eukaryota > Metazoa > Arthropoda > Insecta > Diptera > Drosophilidae > Drosophila > Drosophila jambulina. The sequence continues at coordinate 31,217,429 of JAECXH010000012.1, forward strand.
ATTCTATTGCATAATAGCAAGGTCAGGCTTATAATACGTTGGCTTCTAAAGAAAAACCAGGTTTTTTCAATAAGATTTTCTCTATTTTGTTATGCAAATTGAATACTTTAATAAAAGAGTTTTAAAAGTGTGCTTTGACTTGGATTATTTTAATAAACTACGTGTTGTTGAGGATTAAACTCTCAATAACTTCTTAAATTATCTCAACGATCTGAAATGAAAAAGTCGTGATTTTTCCTCTGCCAACAAAATGAAAAATTCAAAATGTGCATTTATCAGGATAAAAAAAAATATACAATAGATAAAATAAGAATGTTTGATAACCTCTGATAAATCAATGATATTTATCGATGTATGTATCAAATTTGAAGTCAAATATCCATGCAGCATCAATATATTGATATTTTTTGTCATGCCTTCCTAATTTTATGCATTGCCTATAAGATTACTAACTCTTTTTGGAATGACAACCTCTAGATTCTCGCTCTGAGTATGTAGAGTTTTTACAAGACGCCCAGCGTTCTTTCTTGCCCCAACGCATTTCTAATTTAAGTACTTGCGACACCTCTTGGAGCCGCATGAGCAGGGTATCTTCTCCTCTTCGAAGGGGAATTTGTAGTCATAGGTGAGCTCCTCGCCCTGCACAATGCGGCGCAGGGCAAAGATGATGATGTGCTTGTGACCGAGTATGTCCACCACCTTGGAATAGCAGTTTGGCTGCAAAAAGAGCGAGATATTTAAAGGTGTTCTTTTGCGAATATAGAATATTTTGAGTACTAACCTCACAGGAGTGATTGATGAAACGGGCCGCATTGCCGCGCATGGTGGCATCAACTACCAGATTGTCATCGATCTTGAACATGTAACAGCCGATACCGCGGCCATCATAGTAGCGTTCCCTTTTGTCCGTTAACGTGGATCGGATGAGCTCGCCGGCGTATTCGATGACCATTTCACCTACGAAGAAGGGGTTATTGTATCCTGTCTGATTAACCCTTAAAACAAAATGCATTCTTACCAGCTTCGATATCCTTGGTGCAGTAGAGACCACGTCCATGGATGTGCGAGCGAAAGACGCCAACATAATCCTTGTAGGTCTCCTTCAGAGTCCTATACTTCATTGCCATGGGTAGATTGCTGCCAGTTCCTCGTCTGAAACCATATATTAGATGACTATTCCCAAAGGAAACTCTCCAACAACTCACCTGGGCACCAGTTCATTGTCCGACGGTTGAACAAACACCTGAATCGGCTGCTTGCGATGCCGGGAGGCCAGCCAGCTGAACATGTCGTACTCGCTGCGATTGGCGTATGGCTCACAGCGAGCACACTCGTAGGCATTTTCCTGCAGCTCCAGTTCCTGATCAGAGCCATAGTCGAGCAGACTGTGGTGGGGATCGCTGCCAACAGCAACTGCCGTCGCTGCTCTGGCACTGTTTCCGCTTCCGCAAGTACTGCCGCCTTGGCCAATACTCGCCGCCGTCGAAACGTTACCATTCCGCTTGTGATACTTGGGCGTATACTTGGAGCACTTCTCCACGCCCGGCAGCTGTTCAATCAGATACTTCAGTGCATTCGTCTTCAATCCAATCATCTGAATACCGCCCATATCTGCGAGCGGACCCTCTGGCAGCGGTGTTAGGCCGTGGGCTCGCCTGGCCACCTGCACCGCCTCAAACACCTTCTCCCAGATCTCCGCTATCGAACTGGACTTGTAGGTAAAGCCATCTTCACTTTGGATCTCGTATAGTAGATGAGGGCCACTTATCTTCCTTGGCTCTCGAACGGGTGGCGGCGGCGGTGGCGGTTCGGGAGCAGCTAACGTGGGCGGCGGTACCACCGTCACTCCCTTTGCAGTCTCCTGTTCCTGCGACTGTTGTTGCTGCTGCTTCCGCCTGAGCTTGAGCTCCAACTCCACACCATTCTGCAGCTGCTTGAGCTCCAGAACATGGGCGTCTGCCATTTCGTTGATGTAGCTCGCAGCAGCTTCCACGGCAGCCGTTTCCAGCGGACCACCCTCCTCGAACTCAGGGGCCGCCGCAGCAGCTGTGGTGGCCAGGACATCCTCCACCATCTGTTGATAGCCTGCGGTGCTGGCCTCAACCACCTCCATTGTGGTGGCCGTGGTTATGGAGTCTGCACAGTCATCGTTGGTCAGGTTGTCGAGAATCTTGCTAATCTTATCCTTCACTGCCGGCTCTTCGCTGTCGGACATCTCGTGATCGTTGCACGCCGAGGTGGCCATCTTCAGGCTGAAGTCATCCTCCTCCTCCTCGTCGTCCTCGTCGTCGTCTTCCTCGTCGAGTTCCTCGTCGAGATCATCCTCCCCGTGGTTGTTGTAGGCATCCGTTTCCATGGCCTCCATGGCCTGGAAGCTGTGCTTGTCCATGTGCATGCTGTAGCCGTTGCTGGCTAGCTGCTGGCTCAACTGCTCCCGCTGCTGCTGCTGCAACAGCAGCTCCTCGGTCTTGGCATCGGCCGGCGAGTGCTTTTCGTACAGTCCCTCCGTATAGATGGACTCTGTGGCCGGTTGCTCCTCCATTATGGACTCCATGTGGGCAGCTACCGGCACAATGCTTTCCAGGCCCGGCACGGACTTTAGTTCCGTCTCGTAAACGGGTGAGGGCGACGATGCTACCTTCAATTGAGCGTAACACTTGGACGAAGCACTGACACTGGTCACCTGATGTGGGATTACCTGCTGCTCGAGAGGCTTCGGCGGCGGTGTGGGCGAGGGGGTCACGGGACAGTCGTTGCCAATGGGAGCTGGCTCCTGGCGCTGCTGCATAGGCAGCACTCGGTTCGTGGGTCGCGTGGTAGAGCTACTACTACTGGTTGGTGGCGGCTGTTGCTGCAGTGGATTCACCACATTGGTGGGCAGGACACTGTTGCAGTTACTACTGCTCCCCGTGTTGTTGCTGCTGCTGGCAAAGTGCTGCACCTGCACGCGATTCAGCAGATCCTGTTGCTGCTGCGACTGCTCCTCTACGACGAACTGCGTCTGGTTCTGTATCGCTGGCACTGGCACTGTTGTCGCCTCGGCAATGGTTACGATCGGCATGGTGGGCTGCACTTGCACCTGTTGCTGCTGCTGTTGCTGAAGCTGGAGTGTCTGCTGAGGCTGCTGAGGAATGTGGAGTAGGTGCGCTGCGGCCTGCGTTTGCTGCTGCTGCTGTGGCTGCGCCGGGATGCGCTGCTGCTGCTGAACAACCTTTGGCACCTGATTGCTTATCATCACGGCAGGATGATGTTGCTGCTGTTGCTGTTGTTGTTGCAACATCGCCTGGGCCTTCGGCGTGGGCTTCATCAGCTTCGGCTTCACCTCCAGCTTGTGTATGGGTCGAATCATGTTCGTCTTCTTCTGTAGTGGCTTCGAGGCAATACTGGGTGGTGCTCCGCAATTGGTTCCAGTTCCACCGGCCGCCGCCGCCTTCATGCCCTTTATCTGCTGCTGCTGCGGCACTTGCTTGAGGCCGGACGAACTCTTCATTTGCGCCTGGGCCATGCTGGTGGGCAGCACCTTGTTAACCACCACCTGGGGCTGTGGCGGCACCTTGGACATTCCTGCGGCCTTGGCTTGGGCATTCGTCCGCTTCAGTTGCGTCGCTACCGGAGGAATCTTGGCCGTGACCACCATGGGTGAGCTGTAGTCCATCGATGTAGAAGACGCTGTCGAGGAGCTGGGCACTGATGTCTGGAACTGGAAATTGGCATTCTGCAGCAGCTGCTGTGTGGCGGCATCATCCTGAGATTGCTGCTGCTGCTGCTGCTGGAGGACACTAGCTGCGTTGAGGAAAGTGGTGCCGGCACTCGAGGCATCTCCCGGATTGTTGAGCACCACATAACCAGCGGGTAGATGATCCACAATTGGCTCTATCTTGCTCGCCTGGAAGACCTGCGTCGTGGTGGCTGAGAAGCTGGCATTCTGGCTAAGTACACCGGGCATGGCCGTAGACACAAACTGCTGCGACGACATCACCGTATTCTGGACGATTGTCTCGAGGCCGTAATACATAGGTTGCGTGGCCAGAATAACTTGTGGCGTGGCTGTCGTCGCGAACTCCAGGCCAGTGGCTCCGCCGCCTGTACCGCCCAAGATCAAGGGCTGCACCTGCTGCTGATGATGATGAGTGCCGCCCGCCTGACTGCCATCTGTGGCCCCGCTTAGCTGCAGAGTCTGCGGTTGAATCAGAGTTCCAATCACCTGGGGCTGTGCAGTCAGCATCTGCAGTCCCGAGTTGGTCGGTGTGGTGGTGAGCATTAGGTTCCCGCTCGCATCCGTTTGCAAATAAGTCGCACCACCGCCCGCAGGCGCTGTGGTCAGGAACTGCGTTGGCTGGGGCTGCGGCTTGTACTCCCCCGTCGTCGGTATAGAGATGTACTGGAGGGGCTGACCTTGACTGCCATCGCCCGTCGTTACGAAGGAGATGATGTTCTGGGGCTGAGCCTGCGGCAGAATTAGCTGCGGCGCCTGCGCCTGGGCGCTGCTCTGGAAGAGCAGCTGCGGTTGGAGGAGATTCTGACCCATCACCGTTATAGGTTGCTGGACCTGCTGATGCGTCTGCTGATGCACCTGCTGCTGCTGCTGAGGGTGTGGCTGCAGCTTTGCCTGGATGGGCTTCACCTGGTGGTGTCCGGACTTTAGCTGCTTCTGCTTGGCCGCCGCCGCCTGCTGTGCCGCCTTGGTGGCCACCGTCTTGAGGGGTTTCCCCGCCGCCGTCGTCAGAGGAAGCATTATCTTCTTGTCGGTATTGGTGGCCTGCAGCGTCTGATATGTGGCCGTAGGTGCCGCAGTGGTTGTGGCCTGCATCTGTGCCTGGGGGATCTGTATGAACTGCTGGGTGCCATCGGGATTCGTGGACACGGCTATCAACTGGGGCTGAGGTGCTGGAGCTGCCGTCACCGTTGGCTGGGCGAGTGTAAATCCTCCTCCCAGATTGGCCAGACTTTGCAAGGAATTTGCGTATAATTGCAGCTCATCCGTATTCGTCTGCGTTGTGGGATTCGGTTGCGAGATGAAGAATCCGTTGCCCAGGGACTGAGGCTGCAGCTGGAGAGGCTGCAGACCCTGAAGACCGAACTGGCCCAGGGAAGCGAGGTTCTGAACTTGCGGGAAAGAGGCTGTGGTGGTCTGCAGATAGTTCAGACCGCCGGCATTCGCTAGGAGCTGCTTCTGCAGCTCATTCAGGCTCTCGGCACTCAGCTGGGAGGGATTAGTGCTGCTGGTCGCTGCGTTCACATCCGAGTCAGACTCGCTGGTGGACATGGCGGGATCACAGCATGTGGGCAAGTGGCGCTGGAAGGAGTCATAGTTGCGGTAGGTGCACTGGCACCTCTCGCACTTCACCTGCCCGGTGAATTGAGCCGTGGACAGGTTCCCATCGCCAGCAATGATACGGAACTCTGTGATGGAATCATCTACACCGTCCATTTGCATGATCCGCATCTTGGCGGGTTCCTCACGTCCTTCGCTCTTCTCAAAATACCGCTTGGCCGCACTCCATGTAAAGCTCTTGCTGCGCATCGATCCACCGCCGGATGTAGTGGCTCCCCCCTCGATGGAAATTGTCTCGCTGATGGACTGCCTCCGTGACACACCGGCCACATGGGCCATCTCCTTCTTCGTGCGCTGCTGGCTGCTCAGCGTGAGCAGCACTCCTTCGGCCAGGTTCTTGGAGAGCTTACGCCTCTTGATGGCATTCGCCATGGCACTATTACCGTCCAGCTTCGGCCATGCCAGTGTCTTGAGCATTTGGACCTGACTCGAGTTCCTGGCAGCCGAGAGCATGGCATCTTCCACGGGATTGCTGGCCGGCCAGACGCCATTGCCCAAGCTAGTGTTGGAGTTTCTTGTATCCTCGTCGCAGATGCTAACCTGATGCTGGCCTTGCTGACTCTGCGCCTGGTTGGAGGACATCGCCTGAGTGCCATCCTTTGACTGGTCGCTGATGGCAAACAGGTCCGTCTTGTCCGCCAGGTCCTCGTACATGAAGATGTCCAGCATCGAGATGCCGTCGAGCAGTTCATGCGGCAAGTCCTCAAATATGGCATCCTTGATCTCGGGCGGGAGCAGATCTGCCTGCTGTTGTGGCTCCTCCTCCGTATTCTCGTCGGGCGGAACACAGGAGTTCGTGTTGGGGAACTCCCCAGTGCTCCACTCGTTATCCATGAGGTCATTGCGGGCCAAGCTGCTGTGCCAGCGGGCAATTTGCGCCAAACCCAGTTGGACTTCCTTGGCATTTGGATTCGTGTGATCCACAGTGTAGTTCCTGCCCACATCCAGCGCTGTCAGAGTGGAGCAACTGTTTTGGATAGTGGTGCGCACCGTGTACTCCACTATCTTCCACGGTTCCTTCGATGACCAGTACAGGCGACTGCACAGGAAATTGATGGGCACCACAGCCTCGTAGGAATCCGAGAATCTCGGCACAATGGCGCCCAGTTGTCGTACTTCTAGAGATCCAATGTGGAACTGCACCCTCGCGGGTTCAATAAGCTTCTTCCGCTTCCGGTCCAGCTCCACGTAGACTGGACGGGACACCTCAAAGTTTGATTCGTAGGTGACGCTGGGAGAACCATTGGCCTTTAGGGCATTCCCATTCTTGGCATGCGCCGGACAGTACATGGACTTGTCCGTAAGAAAGGCACACTCAATGCTCCTGGCACAGGGATAGTGATAGTGCTCGCCGCAGGACCGTACGTTGCAGCCAACAGTAGCTCCGCGGTTGCCGCACACCGTGCACTTGATCATCCTGCCCCTGGCAACCGCACTGTGCACATTCTGGAGGGAACCATCGATCTCCTCGAACACCTCCGCCGACCACATGGCACAGTTGGTGTGCACCCAGCAATCGTGGCCGCAGTACAGGAGACGCGCCTCCTCCCCTGACAACCCCTCGCCACTTTTGCGACAGAACAGGCACACCCTGGTGTCCAGACGCATCTTGACCCCGCAGCTACCGCCCAGATCGTCCACCTCTTCGAGCGGTATGTCGAGGACGCCCGATCGGGACTCGGTCTGCTGCTGCGAGTGTTCGTTGTACACTGAGGCACTTCCTGCGCCGCCATCCTGCAAGTCTTCGTAGGAGCACGACTCAAACATATCCTCTTCGAGGGCATCCGTGCAGGCCTTCGTTTCGTTTTGAAACCATGGAAACTGTTCGCTCAGTAGCTCCTTGTAGGCAATGTCCAGTTCGTCGCAGTTGCTCTGCTGAATCACCTGGCTCATGTCATAGTTGAACTCGGCGAGGGAAACGTATGAGTTTCCGGAAATCTTTTGCTTAATTTCCACCAGACTAAAGGACTGCGGGTGACTGCTGTGACTACCACCGATGGCTGACGACGGCTGGCAGGAGCAGGGCAGTGACTTCACCCGCGACTTCTTCAGGAGCTGCTGCTGCTGCTCCTTGAACTCGTAGACATCGTCGCTGTTCTGCGACTCACCATCACTGCCCAGACCATTGTCCGATCCGCTGTTAAATTGCAAGGCCTTAGGCTGGAGTTTGCCATGGCTTGCAGCTCCACAAGTGCAGCGCAGTTTCTTGCGGGGACTCAGCCTTAGAAGGGCACACGCCTGCCTCGACTTACTGAGCAGCTTCAGCACACTATAGAGGCTCGCCTTGAACTCCTCCATCACAGCTTGTCGCCACTCGTCAGCTTTGATCCTGGAGCTCTCGTTCCTCCGGGCACACTTCTTGCAGATAAACTCAATGGACTCGGGGAGCGTGCTCAGCAGGTTGTACTGCTCGTCGCTGAGGCCCTCGCACTTGGAGTGCACCCACTGACCGCAATCGCCGCACTCCATCATCTTCAGGTCGAAGTCGTTGTCGTCGTAGCACCTCTGGCAGATGGGACAAAAGTTGCCTTTCTTGCGAAGCTTAAAGCAGCCTGTGCACATTGGCAGGTTTCCCACAAACTTGGACACTTTCGTCGTGGAACAGGACTTGCACTTCAAGCAATTAACACAGATCAGAGGACGATCGGCACCCAGGAGTCGCTTGCTGGTTCCCAGGCATGTACTATGATAGTTCTTCTGGCACTTTTGGCACTTGACCTTCGATCCTGAGGACATGTTGCAGGTATAGCAGACGGTGCAGCGTGGACATAGCCAGTTCAAGCGCTGTGTCAGCTGATTGAGCGATGAAGATCCCCCTCCTACTCCGCCTGTGGAGGCATTTATCGTTGTCTCCAGCAGGCTGCCCATTAGAGTAGTCTCCTCAAAGGAGCCGTGCTTCAGGTTGTACTCATCCTGGACACAATACTGATGATACGGTTCGCAGCAGCAGGCGCAAAAGATCAACGGATCCAGGCCCGTTGAGCCGCAAAGGAAGCACAGCGCTCGCTGAGCCACTGTCTCCGTTACAATTAACCCGAAGCCCGATTGGCACACCTCTGCCGGATCGTAGTTCTCCCAGAAATCGATGGATATCATGGTGCGTTTCTGCTGCCTCTGCTCCTTTGTCCTGCGTCCTTGCGTTTGACTCTGAGTTTGAGTGACGACGGAATTGGAGGACGAGGTAATGATGTCTCCGTTTCGCTGCTTTTTGTTGGCCGCAACCACTGTCCTGGTAACCTTTCCAGTTGCTGTGGCTCCTCCCTCTTTTCCAGCTGTAGTTGATACCCTTCTTACTTCTGCTGGCGAGGATTTACTGGGCTTAGGCTCCTCAACAGGCAGCGTTTTACAGCTGGCACAGTTGTCGTTCTCATCTGTAACAGTCACTGGAGCAGGATTAGACGTCGCTGGCTCTGGATTAGCGGTTGATGCAGCCTCCTGGCGCTCCTGTGCGTCAACCTCCTCCTGATCTTCCCCAAACGTAGCCAAGGGTTGACCCAGAACAATGGAGGCACTGCGACACACGTGCTTCACTCGAGGACCCTTCAGATCAATCCTCTGGCGTTTCAGGCCATCGCCTGCAGCATTACTGCCTTCCCCTTGAGTAACTTCTGGTTGAGCAACTGCTGCTACCTGAGAGGTTCCAGCAGATGATGATGCAGGCGTAGGTCCTGTCTGAGGCGTCTCCTCCTTCTGGGATTCCGCAGGTACAGGTTCCGCTGCTAATTTTTTGGCAACTGCCAAGGCGGGGCTGAGAGGCTTCTCACTCTGCTGCTGCTGCTCCAGCTCCTTTTCCTTCTCCTTAGCCTTCTCCTGCTTGATCGAAGCCTTTCTCCCCGAGAGACTGGGACTGATCGCCTCACCAACTGTAAGCTTCTGGTCCGCCGCATTGCTTATCTTGAGGAAGAGCGGCTTCTCCAGGATGGCGGGACGCAGCAGAGGAGTGCTGCCAAATGTCACATTGTTTTCCGCCAATGGATTGGACTTGATGGTGGGCAGAGCTGACGTAGAGTCCGGACTGGATTTCCACTTGACGCCAGAGGCTGAAGTAGAAGCAGAGGTGGAGGATGAGGAGACTGATGAAGCGGCGAATCTCAAGCTGCCCGTAGGGGATAGCAGCTCCGGTGAGATCTTGTCCTCTCGGGAATTGGCCTCTGGCCGCATTCCTGCTGGGAGAATGGCACCCAGACGACTTCGGTGCGCCGCCGGCAGCTGGAAGGAAATGAGGCACTTCTTCAGCCAGCAGGCTAAGCACCTCTCCTTATACAACTTCTTGAAGTTCTTCAACTGACTCTTTCCTGAGTGGAAAGTGCAGGTGGTGCCTTCGCTACCCTTGCATTGCAGCTGCTGCTGGTGGCTCGTCGAAGACGAGGCTGAATTGGCATTGGCACCGCTCGAATTCGCCGATATGGACTTCTTGGTCATCTTCGAGATGAACTTCCGGCAGACGTCGCAAGCCACAACACCGTACTTGCGGGCCTGTGCCACCTCCTTGAACGGTGTGGAGCAAACGGCACAGGTGGTAGGACTGCTGCTTTGGCTAGCGAGTGTTCCGAAGGTGGATACCGTCAGTGCTCCTCCACCTGCTGCTGACGACGCGGGACTGGCACTGGGTCCTAGCTTGCTGTCCGCCTGGAACTGCAAGCGCGGCTGCCTCAGCACAAAGATGCTCGAGCTCGAGCTTGAGCTCGCGGCTGCACTGGTATTTGATTTTAGGCTTCCAAAGCTGGGAATTTTCAAGTTTCCAACTGAGGTGGAGGACGCCGAGGAAGCTCCCCCAAAAAGGCTCTTTGGCGGGGGCGCAGGCTTCTTGCTGATGGCACCCTCTTCCAGCAGCCTCTTATTGGGCTTGATAATGCGCGAGGATCGCGTACTCCTCTTGGGCAGCACAAAGTGCGAGTCCATGACCAGCTGTTGCTGCTTCTCTTCGCTGTCCTCAGCTCCTCCGTCACTCTTCTCTGTTTCCGCGCTCTTATCGGAAGCTGCCTCATCGAGTTCCTCTTGATCGTTGTCGTCTTCCTCATCTTCGGCATCATCCTCATCCTCATCTTCGTCCATCATTTCCTCGCCCATTTCCTTGTTTTTTTGATCTTCGTTTCGGCGAAAGGTTACCCCTCCTCGCTCGTCGTCTTCGTCCTCTATGGGAGCGCCGAAGGCGCGTGATAAGCCAAACACATTGGGAGACGATCCTGCTCCCGAGTCCTGAGAGGAGGAGGAGCTCGTAGATGGCGCCGATCGAAACTTGAGCGAATTAAGCTTGTCAATATTGGAGTTCTTGTTGAGTATCTTGGACAAGATGGAGGGCCGCACAATGCATTCGCCGCCGCGGGAGTAAGTCAGCGGCCGGTTCAGCGAGTCCTTCTTCATAATCGAGACCAGAGGGATGCGATTGTCTGGATTGTAGAATCGCTTCACCACCGACTTGTCGTCGCTCGTCTCCAGCACATTCCTGAAGGTAACCGTCTTCTTTTGCTTGGCTGTCGTTGTCGTCGTGGACCCTGCTGATACAGCTCCTCCAGCTCCAATTCCTGATTCTGCTCCTGAATTGGGGCTACTACTGCCCGAAGCTGCTGCCCCTGCTGTTCCTGATGCTGGAGCAGCACCTGGGGCCGCTGTTCCTGAGCCTGCACAATTCGACGCAGACGCTGTGCTCGGTGGAGCGGCTTCCAGGGCGCCTTCAATGGGCATTTCGCTAGCGACTCGCTTCTGGAAGAGTACACAAAAAAGAGGGTTAGTGAGGGTTGTTGAAGGGGGATTACTTGGGGGAGCGGTGGTGTCTCCCTTCGCGGCCAATCAATAATTCATGCAACTAACTACGGGCTCATAAAATGCGAAAAGCGGAAAGCAATACAGGCGAAATCAAAAGTTGGCAAAGGGAACACACAGTAAGAATTTAATAGTATTCTTTTGATAAAAATAAATCATAAATTTATTTAAAATATTTATGATATAAATTGTTAGTTAGAAATTATTGTTTAAACTTGCTTTATCCCAATACTATAAATTTACATACAAAACCTTCGAGACGGATTTAGGGAATTTTTTCTCTAGCGAGATCTCATTCCTCGATCGAATTGGTTAAATCAGCAGGTCTTGTACGAGCAAATTTTTAAATTGCTTAATAAACTAGAAATTTAAAGAATTGAATGGGGTTTCCGTAGTTTTTCCGACACCTTCGTTCTTTCACTTGAAATAAATTTTAAGTGTAGACATAATAAACAGTTTTTATTGAGCCATAGAACCAATAGTTTTGTTTTCGTTTATGTTGAAGTTAAAACAAAAGCTAAGAATCAACCAATAGTTTATTCAAGTGTAAAGTAAAACACAAAGAAGCATGCAAAGGACCAGAAGCAAGTGCGGCTCTCCGAAGGGGATCACTTGGAAGGGGGCTCTGGGCGCAAAAAACAAGTTACTAAGCAGTAAGTATGAGTATAAGCAGGGGCACAGACACCACCACCACCAGTGCCATCACCGCCACATGACCGTCAGCCGTCTGGGGCAGACACACGCACACACATACATATGTGGAAGCAAGTTGAGTTGCAAGCGCTAAAACGTCATAAAAGCCAATTAAGCAGGTAAGCGAGCAGGTAACAATGGCGTGGCAGAAAGGGGTGACCAGGCCAGAGACCAGACCCGTCCAGACCAGACCAACTTGAGGGGGTTCCTCTTGCTCGTATTTACATTGCGGGAATCGCAAATCGTAGTGCGGAGTGTTTGTTTGTGAAGGGTGCACGCAACGCAACTCAACTCGAATCAGTTGCGGAGCTTAAAAACTTAAGGTGGCGGGAAAAGCGGCTTAAACATATTCATAAAAATAAAAGCAAGAGGGGACGGACCCGCGACCAGCACCCAGCCAGCACACCCGGCTGGAAATCTGGAAATCAACTTACCGGGGCTGCATCCTCGGCCGGCTCGCACGTTCCCGCCTCTGGCGCAGAGGGACAAGTGGTGGCTGCCGGCGCGGAGGAGGCTGAGGTTGAGGAGGAGGGGCTGCCCGCCACTGGACAGTTGAGCAGCAACTGCTGCTGCTGCTTTAGTTTGGAGGTGGAGGGCAGCATTACTTCGGCCCTGGCCAGGTTCAGATTCTTGAACTTCTTGTTGCCATTCTTGCGGGCTCGCAGAAGAGCAGCGCTTATTGCAAAGGAACCGCCAGGGGAGATGGCTCCGGGCGAGAGTGATCCGGCGGATGGTGTAGACGCTGCGCTGGGGGATAGTCCGAGTCTGGGAGATGCTGCTCCAGAAGTGGCTTCAGCAGTAGCTCCTTTATTAGACTTTGCGGATGATGTACTAATGGTTAAGCTGAGAGATTTTCCAAAGCCTGATCCCAGTGATGCTGTACCGGCTACATCCGAAGATGCTCCTTGGGACTTTGCTGAGGGTGCTGTTCCAGCAGGTACTCCAGAAGGGGCTGCAGAGGGCAAGACAGAGTTGGCTATCACTTCCGACGATCTGGCTGTAGAGGTCCCGGACGATGTCGTGGTCCTCGCAGACTTGCCAGCGGATGATCCTGTAGATTTTCCACCAGCGCATCCTGAGGCTTTCCCAGAACTTGCCGAGGACTTTCCGTTAGCTGCTGCTGTAATGCCTGATCCAGCAGTGGGTCCTATTCCCACTAGACTTCCCGTGGAAACTCTCCTCGAACTGTTGCCTTTACTTTTATCACCATTTGTATTTTGTTCCTGATCCGCTCCGTTGGTTGCACTCTTGTGATGGGTGCCGCCATTTACTCCGTTGCCATTGGTGGAACCCGATCCTGAACCGGATCCTGAGCTGGAACTAGAGCCATTGCCCGTGGTTTCAGAGGTGGATGATGAGGAGGATCCGGTCGCATTGCCTGAGATCGAGGCACCGGCACCCGGTGGATTATCGTCCTCATCGTTATCACAATTGTGGTGGCCGCCCTTTTCGCGCGCTGGCGTGGATTCGGCGCCCGTTTGAGACTCCGTCTGCTGAGGTGGCGGCGGAGGAGGCTGCTCTGAGGGCGGCGGAGGATCGGAATGCGGACTCGGATTGGAGGCGCCTGCGGTGGCAGTGGCCTCATCCTCCAGCTGCAGGACACTGATCCGCTTACGGTTGATCGACTTGGATGGCTTGCCGGGAAACTTGGAGCGGCCCATGGTAGCATTTACTTAGCGCTTGTAGCCTTTGCATTTGCGTTTGCTTTTTGCCTCTTCAATTTTTGATTTTTAATTGCGATTACGAATTACGAGGAACGATTTTTCGATAACGATTGATTTCCCGTTCGATTTATGTGGAGACTTGGAGATGCTAGATCGTCACTGTGGATAAGAGAGAGGCACACAAACTTGGTTGATGTAAAAGAGAGGCCAACTAAAAAAGACCGGTATTTAGTACTAGCAAAAGCACAAACAACAACACAAACACAGGCATTAACAACAACAATCGCGTTTGGAATGCGTCAATTTTGCGCCCCTTTTCCTTGTTGCTGTCGCCTTTGGCAACTCGTTTATTTTTCGCTCCTGCTTCACTCCCCCTCGTGCTCCACTCACTTCTTGCACTCTTGGTTGTATTTATTTACTTATTTTAGCCTTTTTTTCGCGCTCTCCTTGCGTTCTCCTTGCTTTGCGAATTACAACTACAAAGCCGAAGGTGACGTCGCTGCTCCAGAGCCTCGGCTTTGTACGGCTCTCTCTCGCTCGAACGCGTTCGCCCGCTTTCCCACTCCCACTCCCTCTCTCATGGGCGCTATTCTCCAAGCCCACTCTCTTAGGCTCTCTATGCCTCTCTCCTGCTCCTTGGGCAAGAAGCGCGCTAAAGGTGCAATTGCATTTGCAGCTGCCTTCGTTCCTTCTGCCGCCGCTGCCTCTGCTACGTCTTGCGTGACCACCGACACACAGCCGTCAGAGATGGCAGCGGCCTTGAAAAACAGCTAAATTATGTGGAGTAGCTAAAACCTATTTGCTTGAGAAAGGCTTAGAAGTGCTAAATAAATACAACTTTTGAATGTAATCGATTAATTAACAATAAATATAAGTGCAATAGACGAATTAGATGACAAATGGGATTGATTATCATTTATCAACGGACAATTATACCATTTATATAATTTTTTTGAAAATCCTATCAATGAAAGTATTTTTAACCCAAATATGAAAACAAAAAATAAACAATTTAGAAAATTTACAGCGGGAAAACGTCCTGGTTAACAGCACTGACCCGCGACAGCGTCGGTATCACACCACCACTTTTACACGCCTTGCCACCACTAAATGTGTGCAGTTAACGAAAAACAAAAAAAATTATATAAAAAATGGGATGTGGAGGCATAACAACTGCTCCTTAAACTCAATTCAATCCTTCGCTCTCAGTCTCTTTCTCTCGCAGACTCCTTTTTGGGAGTGCGAAAGAAGACTCCTGCTCTCTGTCAACTCTCTCTCTCTCTCTTTCTCTCTCTCTGTTGCACTTCTCTCGCTGCTCTCCCTTACACCCGCGGGTTTAGTTGTCATCGACGTTTTAAGTGGTTTTTCTACTTCGAATGTGAACTTTTTCTTTTCTTTTGTTTTGTCTTTGCAGGATTTTCTTGTTTTGAGTTGTTGTTGTTGCTTGAGTCTTTTTTTTTTTTTTGCTGGAAATTGAAATTCTTACAGTTTCTGCTGTTGTTGCTGTTAAGTGGTGGGTTTTCCTTGCTGCCTCTTCTGCGTTTTTTACGACAGTTTTCCTTTGTTCTTTTTGCTATTTCAGTTATGGTTGTTGTTGTTGGTTTTATGGCCTGATGAAAATTCTTCTTTTTGCGCGTTTAGTTTTTCTGCGTTTCTGGGAGTTTCTGGTCGACGAATTCACAGTTTTCCACATTGCTGTACTTTCGCGGCGGCAACTTTTCTCATTTGTAGCGGCTCTAGTTGTTGTTGCTGCTTGGATCATTATCATTAGCATCATTATCGCGCCATCATCATTATCGCAACATCATCATCGTCACTCTACTCTCCACTCCTCTCTCACACTGGCGCGCACTAAGTCAGCGTCTTGAAAAATCTGCGAAAAAAATCATCAAGGGGGTGGTGTTTGGGTGAGGTTATAAGGAGTGGGAGGAGGGAAGAAAAAACAAAAAGTAGATATTTATTAGTTCGCTTCGTCGCAGTTGGGCAAACAAGTTGAAAGTTGACTTTTTCGAGTGTTTGAGAGTGTGTGTTGGTGACGATGTGCGATGATAATGCGTGTGCGTGTTTGTGGGTGTCATGAGTGTGTATGAGTGCATGAGTGAGTGTGAGTGGTGCACAGAGGAAAAATCTTTAAACTAGCCAGATAATTACAAGTTCCATTTATAGCCCCCCCATTAGGAGCGATATTTTCATTATAAACATTTGCCACAATTTTCAGTGTTGTCTGTGATGTTTAAGAGTATGCAACATTTTACATTTTTTAATTGAAAATATTAAAGCATACTTATCAGATAACTTAATAGGTATTCCTCCATTCCATGGCAATAAATATAAAAATTTTATTTGAAAATCTCTTTGAAAGGTTGAAAAGATAAATTCAATTTTTTTTTTTGTATACCATACATATCTATTTAGTTATAAATTATAAATATAAAGCCTTGCGCGGAAAAATTTAAAGTCAAATTAAATATTGACTCCATATAATTAGGCTTCTTTGTTTTTCTTTCGGTGTGCCTGTGTGCGAGCTTAAGCACTCGAAATGAGGTGAAAATACTTTTGAGTTTTTTGGGGGTGGACGAACGGGTGTATATGACCCACACCCTTCACCTTCACCACACCCACAGCCACTTCCCGTGAACTTTTTCTTTTTCCCACATTTCCCAAATGCATGACTCAGTCAGTGCGGCGTAATTGTTTTCCGTTTCGCCTCCGGTTTCCACTCAAAGGTGTTTGGCAGTCAGTTAGTTTACCTGGCTGGCTTACCTGCCTCGTTAGTTAGTCAATCTTGTCAACTGTACTGCACACACACGGCAAGTCAATTTAAGCTGTACTCGTGTACCGTCACACACACAGGCACTGAAGCACAGTGTCACTAAGAGTGTGTGCAAACAGGACTTTCGAATAATAAGAAATGTGTTTTCAACACAAAATTTATTTTATAAATCTGTATCTGTTTCTATCTATAAAATATCTTGTCTTCCTTTCATTAGATTTAAAACAAAGGGCGGTATGAGGTTTGAGGTTTTCATAATGCTAAATCATTTATTTTTCCTTACTCCTGAATCGCATATTACTAATATTCGTATTAAAAACTTGTAAATATGTGTTACTAATCATGGTATTAAATCCTAAATCACAAAAGCCCATACCCTTGCCAACCACTGTGCCCTGAACTCATGTCTCCCTGCCACTACTGTCTCTCGCTTGTTTGCGATTTGTGATTTTATTTGTCGATTTTTCTCGTTTTTATTTTTTATATCGCCTTTTGCTTTGGTTTTTTCTACCATTGAGTTGTATCTTTATGGCTTGGCCGAGATGGCATGATGTAAGCTTGGAACTGGGAACTGCAACTACGACTTCGACTACGACTTCGACTACGACTACGACTTGGGGCGACGACGGGAACTGGGACTAAACCGGGCTTAATTGGACAACACTCCTCCTCCGATTCCGTATTTGCACAGCGATTACACTAATTGCTGTGGAGTTGCCGTGAATTGAATACTTAATAAGTGAATATATGCATATGAATAATTTGCATTTGGAATCAATGGTCAGCGTTGGGTGTTTAAAAACACTTTATAGAGATCCTAATCCAGGGAATTATGCAAGTGATTTCTTGATTTTAAATAAAGTGCCTTGGAAGGGTGATGAATAACAAACTGATTAACTTGTCTTGTATTTTGATTATCTGATAGGATGATTTCGATTTCCTTACCTTTTCTCCAAATCCTGTATTCTATGAGTTAATGTCACTAGACTTTATATTTAATTAACATTATTAACAACAACAATAATTCAAACTACAACAATTGAAATCCGCTTAAGCTCGTAACCTAGCCTAGTTCATTGGACACACAAGAGAATTCAATTATCCAATCGATTCAAAGCATATTAATAACTTCTGTTGTTATGTGATAACTTGGCTGTTATTTACAGAATCCAATTCGATTCCATTACACCCAGTGATTGATGACTACTGTGAGTCGACTCGAGTCGACTTACCCGAGTCGTAATTATAGATTTTCACTATTAAAGTTATTTGTGAAAATCAATCAAGATTGGATTATTGCACCGACTGGATGGGGTGATATAATCGTAAAACAAAAAGCAATTAAACTGCACAAAGGCGATGCAATATATTTGTGGCTATTTAATGGGGAACGAGTACAAAACACTAGGCAAATATCATGACATAACCAGCAGCTAAAGGTTAATTCTCTCAAGCTCAAAACAATTGTCAACAATTTAATACCCAAGCAGTGGGCAGGGGGAGGGGGTTGGCTGTTGGTGTGTGTGTATGTGTGTCGAAGAAACAATCACAAAAACACTCAGCAACAAATTGCACACAAATTGTGCCTCTGCGAAGCACACAAACGTGGGGAAAATGCGCAGACAACCGATGAATGCTAACTACGCTGTGTGTTGACATCAATTAACTAAATCGCTTTAATTATGTGCCACCAACCGAACGGCAACAACAATAAGAGAAACAACATCAAAGGCCCAAGGAGAACTTGGCATGAATAAATATTTAAACGAATCAATAAAATCCCACAAAACGATGATAAAAAGCGCGATGATATAGACAACGACGAAATGAGAAAATTCAAATGGAAAATTAGCCCGCACAGTGGGCGCTAGTCAATTAGTATTGTGATTGACACTGACTTTTATTTAAATTAAATCAATAAGAGCCTTACGAATGCTAACCTGGTCTTTTAAATACTTGTAGATATACTAACTCATCCAGTTACCACGAAATTTTTAATAATTGTATAATTCATTCACCTAACAAAATTAGTTACGCTAATTGGAGGATAGATGATCTAAAAGCATTTGATTAGGCAAAGTTGTCAAATTTGAATAAATCTACTAATCAAGGAGGCAAATATTTATATCTTTTCATCTGAGTCATTCTACAAAAAGCCTAATTTCATCATAATTGCGACGAATTATACTGTCAATTGAGGTTATCGCTTTTATAGATGGAAAGTAGGTAGAAAGCAGCAAAGGCATACTAACTAGGCTTGTTAGAATATTTTAATATTATATTAACATATGGAAATAGGTACGAAAGTAAGTTTTTCCCTAAGTTTGATCCTAAACTCTTGACGGTCGTTTGATGTGTAAGATATAATTATTTAAAAATCATTGAAAGCGCTGGGATCGAATTACATTTATCTTTATATTATGTTTTAAAGGCTTGAACTAAAGTCTCTGGGGTTTTTAAATAAACCATTAAGATTTATGTCAAAACCATCGAAAATTATCTCTCAAGGGAACAACCTTTAATAATGTACAATATGGTTGTAAATGGAAGCCCTGGCGAATTCCATTGTGTCCGTCCTCAAATTACCAAGATTCGATTTTTATCCTGAATTTAATAGTCGGCATTTAATTGGCGACTTCACTGTAACTCGAGAGCAACAACAAAACCAGAGACACCGAGGAATGCGTAAAGTGGGTGGCATCAAAAGGTGAATGAGGAGGGGGAAGAGGTGGAGAGGAAGCTGCGGGGGTGACAAAGGGGCCAAAACCGAACGAACAATCTCCCAACGAATAACGAAGCGAAGTAAACGGCCTGTCCAATTCGAAATTCGAGTGCAGCGTCATCGCCATCGTCTCACAATTGAGTCGAAATCGACAGCCGAGCAAACACGACTATAAGCGACTGGCCAGACCTAGTGGCAGGGGAGTGGAGAGGAGAAAACGAGACACACTCACACACCTTTAAATTTAATTGCCATCAATTATGGTAAAAAGATTAAGAAATCAAAACAAGCGAAAAATGTACAAGAACGTTGAATAAGAAGAATGGGCCTTAATAAATGAAGTGAAATATGGGCACTGCACGAAATAAAACATTTTTCAATAATAATAATAAACTAACGTAGGTGTCAATTTTTTATAAAATCTATTTCAATGTTCTAATATCACACACCAAAGCACGCGGTTTTTGTCACCGACGATGTGTAGATTTTATTTTTGTACTGATTTACTAACGACATTCACAAAAAAATGGTAAAATTGGTCAGAGATCTGCGGGATTCGTTAAAGTTCAGTAACTCATTTTACATTTTAGAATTTAGTTTTTATGATTTAACTTCAAATTTTTGATTAAATGCTCTTTATAGCAGTATTTATTTTTAATAAAATGCCTTTAACCATATTTATTGATGGCAGATGAAGACAAACGAATAAAATGGTTAATTGATTGAAATTTACATCTAATTATACTTTTCTCGTTGTGTACACAAAACCCTCTCTCCCTCTCTCTCGGTAGCCGTCTCTTTCACGCTGTATGCCAATAACCCGCCTAAAGAGGCGCGAGCACAAAACTTGCAAATTGCGAGTAATTGAGAAGATTAAAGTCAAGCACACGAGAGCGAGACGGTTGTGGTTCGTGGGGGGTAGGGGGTGAGGAGGGAACTGAAGTGGTGGAGAGAGGAGAGAACAGGTAACGAATCGGTTTGCCGAACGATTAAGAGCCATAAACACGAGCACGACAATCACAACACCAGTAACAAGCACGCAGCAGCAGCACCCACTCACACACACACACAGAGGCAATGCCAAACGACGGCAAGAGAACAACTACAACTATCTGCATACCTACAAACAAGATTGACAAGTTAGGGAAAAATCGAACTCTCAGCCTCGGGCCGACATAAAAATATGTAAATTTTTTATGAAATTATGCAAAAAGGCCTGAATAAATACATGTGTGTGCAGGCAACAAAACAAAGAGAGCAGTGGGCTGGCTCTCTCTCTCTCTCTTTTTCACCATTACTCTCTCCCAGAGAAAGCAGCTGAAAATGTTGAATCAACAAATGAGAGGCACACTAAGAGAGCGCACGCGGGGGAGTAGCTTTACTGGTGTGTGTGTGTAAATCAAAACACGCAGCCAAAGGTGAAACATGAAAAATGTGCGCGCCAATAATATGCGAAAGATGCCATGGTGTGGGTGCGGTGGTGGTGCTCTCTTATGAATGAGCACCTGAAAGGTGAGAGCAGCGGCAGAAATTCGATGTCCAATTTGCCACGAAACACAAACTAAATACTCGAGAGTCTGTTTGTGTTTGTGTGGACATCTGTCCTGCCATGGTAGTGGTGATGGTGGTGGTTTGTAAGGTAACGAAAGGTAAAGTAAAGTCTAAATAACCCAGTTAACACAATTAACGACAGCTGCAGCCTCTTCTCCGCACACGCACTCTAAATAAAGGTGTAAACGCTAACAAATAGCCGCAAACAAATTAAATACTCCGAAAACAGAAACAACAATGCGAGCAGAACAACAATGCAAACTATTATTTTTGTGTTGCCACTGAAACAAATAGTAATCACGCACGTACAGTGATTGCCCACTAAGCGCTATTGTTCTGCAGATAGCTGATACATATTTTTCAAGGGTATCTGTTTCAGATAAAATTTTGCTTAAATATTTCCTAAACACAATAATGTTGCATACTTAGGGCACACAAATAATGGATTAGAATCCTTCGAGATCTCTACGTCTCATAAAACGGATACTTGGAAAAGAATTCAATACTATAAATATTAATATAAATATAACTAAAAATATTTAGTTTTGTATATCCCTTAAGTATTGAGGGAAATAAATGAATGGGCGGAAATAAAAAATTTCTAATTCCCAAGAAGTAATTAAAATTTGTAATTTATGAGAAATGGTATTTATAGTTTTGGCAGTTTGTTTGTGGATCACATTTAAGAGAGGTGCGTTCGACAAAAATCAGTGGAGTGTAAAAGTGCATTCGCTCAATTGTTTATTTCATCAAAACCCATTCAAGATCTCGGCGTCGAATAAGCGTATAAACGCCGCATTAGCTCACGGCTCAGTGGCTGTGTGTCAAATGGGCCGAGTTTTTCGAAAGGCAAATTTTAATATGCGCAATTACTCATTTTATTTGCGCCTCGAAACTCAATGCTATTTGGCGCGTAGTTTCCCACACACACACTGGCACATCCACACACATTTACATGAGATTTGGAATTTGCCTTTTTGATGGCAAAAATGGCGTCAACAAATACACAGCCTATTGTATAAAAATATATTTTTATTTTGTAATTATTCATCGCAGCACCAGCAGCCGGGGCAATCGATTTTAGCTCCCGCTGCCTGCTCTGATCGCTTCTCATTTTATTGTATAATTTATTAAAAGCCAGCCAGCAGCCAACAACAACAGTTTTAGTTATACAAACACTTGGCCATGTGAGCGTCAGAGCGCGAGGCAGACAGAGAGCGAGAGAGCGACTGAATTTGATTTAGAATTGAGGCGACAACAAAAGCAATTAACTGGTCTCACACACTAAAGTTTATTTATCGATGCTGCCTGCCTTATTATTATTATTGTTTTGTCAGTGTCTGAGTGCTGAGTGCCTGTGTTTGTTTGTGTGTGGGAGGGGCAGCGACTGTCATTTACCGTTTGGATTATGGGTGGCAAAAGGTGGTAAGTTATGGGAAAGCGTCGTAGTTGGCCAGAGACTAAAGAGCCACTGGGATAAATCAAACCTTTTATAATGTTCCTAAATATACATTTTTGTTTTTATAATATTATAAATATTATTTTTCAAAACTATTATAAAGCTTCTCATGTTAAAGGCTAAAGTTATTAATTTAAAGAAACGTTATTTAGGAAAAATAGGACATTGTATACTTTGATAAAATCATTAATTAAATCGTCTATTAAAATTGAATTCACGAAAAATTTAGCAAACATAAATAAAATAAATAAATAAAACAAAACGAATTAAATTTAGACTTCCAAATTGAAATCTTCGAAAATATGCAACATATTAGTCTACACTTTTTATCTAGGTTTTACTGTAGCCTGATCCCAGTATGTGCCGCCTAAATTGCATTATCGACTGAATAATAATTACCAACGTTCCGTTTGTTCTGCTGCTGGAAAACAACAATCTCTAAAATCTACTAACTAAGGTTAGTCGTCAAAGGTAACTAAAGACTATGGAGATATGAAAATGAGGTGACATGAGAGAGTATGTGTGTGTAATGCAATGTAAAGTATCTCCTGTCATTTTTTGCATTCCAAATCAATATCTGGCATGCACAAAGAGACACACAGAAGCACAGAGTGCAATTGTGTGTGAGTCATCCATCCGTCAACCGGCGACGGCGACGCCTTTATCGCAGCGGCGATCTCTTCTAATTACCTTTTGTGTGGGGCGAAATATCCAGAGATTCCAGATTCCCAGCAGAATCCAGGTTCAGTTGCGCCGCCGGGGGTTGTTCTTCACCAATAATCCTAGTGCGGGATGTCGCATTTTCTTGGCATTTCGATTTCCACGCGAAATAAACACTAAACACGCTGAAAAACTCGCAAAAACAGGGGTGGAGATTGCGATTTTTCGTTTTTATTTTCGTTCACTTATTTCTTGGTTTTTCTGCTTTGGCTTTCACATTCGCCGCTCTCTCGCTCTCGACACAAAACAAACGCACAAAAACTCGCTTGCTCTCTCGCGCCCGCGCGTTTCATATACACACAAACATATAAATATATCGGCACACACGAACGTGTGTGAGTGTCTGTGTGTACGTGTTTTACGACGATGAAAAAATGCCTTCTTCTTCTTCACCCCAAAATCAGGTTTGCGCTTCGATTTTCACAATTTTCCTTGAGCAATTCAATGCAATTCCATCGGCAAAGACAACACACATTACACAGCGACACTTTTCACCAGAGTTCAGCAATTATTTTCCACTTTTTTTGACACTTTTTACGAGCGAAACGACCGAGCGGAGGGGATATCGATGTTCAACTTTATCGATATTTTTTTCTAGAGATGACATTTTTTTCCTAAAGACGATATTTTTTTCTAGAGATGACATTTTTTCCTAATGATGGCCCAAATATCGAAATTGCGATATTTCTTATCGATATGAAAATACTAAAAAAATATTTCATTTTTTTTAAATTTTTAAATTTTGTTTTTTTTTTTTTTTAACAAAATTTCGTGTTTAAAAAAAACCTTTATTATTAAGAATAAAAAAATGCGTTTTCTTAAATTTTAAATTTCATTTAGTGCGCGCGCAACTGGTATTTTTTAAAGCAGAACCCAATTAGAGTAAGCAGTTTCCAATTAGATTCAAGCAGTTCTGATTGGCGATCTGGCAACGACAAAAAATTTGAAAATTTAAAAAATTATTATTTTTAAATAATTTGATTTTACTTGCACGTTTAAACGCTAATTTGCTCGATTTATAGTAATTAAATTGATTATAAGAAAGATTTTGTTAGACTTTGACTAACTGAACAAAGAGTGACGCCTCTCATTGAGTAGATTTATCAGCTTCTTAAGCCTTAAGAATTTTAAAGACAAAACCAGCCCTGGATATCCCCAAATCTGGGATCTTCAACCAAAGGCAAATACCAATCACCTTATCATTATCGCTTATACGGGCTATGTGTAGTTCGGATTAGTTGCGATTTCATAATTAAGCCATAATCCGCAAATAAACAACTTGTCAGCAGCTGCCAGCAGTCCCCTTCAATTTCGGAATCTTTGCCCAAACTATTAACCGAAAAACATCTTTTTGGCAAAAGAGAGACACCTCCTCCAGCCAGGCACGAAGTAAACAACATAAATTTTTGGTCAACGATTGGGACGTGTCGTCGCGATTAGCACTTTTTTGATTCACAAACTAAATATTGTTGCCTGTTGCCAGGTTACGAGTTAGGGCCTTTTATCAGCGTCACTCTGTTGCCGGCGTTTCACTTTTATTCGCAGGAAAATTGAATCATTTGTGTGGTGGCGATGACAAAGAACGGATTGGTAACCTGGATTAAGAAAAGACTCAGAGTTTATTGCATTAATTTGGAGCCGTCACATAAAAAGGAGTGCTAAATATTTTGGCCTAAATTGAGGCCACAATAAAATACTTAGGAGGTTTCAGGGCATAATTAACGTCTTAAGCATTGATTGATATTAATTTTTAGGGGGATTTTTGTGCAGCTTGGCTTGTAAATTTTAAGTATATTAAAATTTAATAATTTATTACAAGCAAAAAAAAAAATCCTAGACTAGTCAGTAGTAGATTAAACTTTAATTTCTTATATTTGTTAAATCACGACCTATAAGAAGTTGTTATGTTATTTGACTTATTTTTTAGGAGTATATGCTATGTCTTTTTGTCAAGTCTGAATTTTAATTATGTAAGCTGGTTGTTCTCTTTTTCGTCAAAAATCTAATAGTAACATAACTTGTCCTAGGGCCAGTTATAGATATAAGAAATGGCTTTCAAAATGCAATACAATAATTGTCAAGTTGGTTAAACCAACTCCTGGCTGGTTACTCTATTTTCCCTTGGCAACAGGGCTTTTTCGGCCAACCAGCTGCTGACGCATTCCGCATATCACCGTTAGTCGCTCCATCTAACTTAGTACCAGTCCAAGCAGTGATAAGAAAAAGAGCACAGAATCGATAACAACAGTATATCTAACATGGATTACCTTGTAGCTCTGCCATTGTGACAATGGGTTCCGGGCTTATCTTGGCAGCAAAAAAGCAAAACCAACACAAATCGCCCGCCTAACCATAATGAAACTTTTGTTTTGACAACATGCGTTCGTCGCCGGATTTCTATAAATAGTTTTTGCCAACTTTGGCGCAATCTGCGAGGCAAATACAATGACGTCCGCGGGCTGGAAAAATTCCCTGCTCATCGCTGAGGAAAAAGGGATTCCACGCATGCTAATTACACTCATGACGAACTGACCCCAGAACAAAAGGCAAAACAAAATAAAAGCACAGAAAACCCAGATGAGCTGCGGAATCATTCAGCTTGATGTGCACCTGTCATCGTCATTCAGTTATCATTTAATAATACAGGTGAGTGCCGCAGCGAGGAGCGAGAGAGGACCAGCTCTTCTGGCAAGTGATTAACGCAATTTTTTGCAGGTGTACCGCATGTTTTTGTTGGCTACAGTAATCGCAGCTTGTAATTTAGAAATTTCATTGATATTTATAATAATAATATAATTTATCTGTAAAAACGTAAAATAAAATACGTATACGTAATAAAGTTGCACTAACCAAAAACCATATTAAGTATACGCCATGTTAAATCGTAAGAACTCATATTAAAAATTAAACAAATTTATTGTAAAATTTTGAAATGCAGTTCATGAGTCCAAACGAAAATAAATATTTAAGGATACACCAACAATTTCACCAATTTAAATTGAGAAACGTAACCTAAGAGCACACCAACATGACAAAAAGTCAGCATTTTGGTAATTTTTCATGAATAATAAAGTGTGACATCAATGTTAACTTTTTAGGAAATTCCTTCACCTCCCAGTACCCACTGTGTCTGTGTAACGTTCTCCCATTCCTCCGGCTCATTGGACTAGTCACTAGTGTTTGCTATCACTATTATCACTCGAATTAGGCACAATCAGCAGTGGATTCGAGTGCGGGACTGGTACCCGCTGGTTGCCGTCGTTGTACTTGTACAAATGCCAGATCACCGGCAATGAAAGCGTCGGGAAGTGAATAATAATGAGTTTTGTGTGAACAACATAAGACCATATTTATTTATTTATATTTACCCGCCCATTTCTTACTTGTGTGTGCACTCCACGGGCTTGCTTTATATTTCCCATTCTTTAATTTCAGCCAAAGAAGCCGGGGCTCTGCTCACGAGAGCCCAAAGCTTTCCACTCGGAGCTTTTACTGGCGATCGCTCGGCGACGGCTGTGGGGTTCAGCAGTCACAGTCATTTTGTGTTCGAGTGCTGCCCGGCCTGGAGTCGATCCGCGTCCGCCGTTAGTGACTGGCTAGCTTAGTGCCTGCGTTTAGCTGCGAAAAACCGAGCTCTCTCGCGCTGTCGCCGCTGTCGTCCGCCGTGAGCGAGTGTGAGTGCCGAAAAGCAAAGCCCAAAGCGAGGAGAAGTAGTTCAAAATAAAATGATAAAAGTTGCTATTAAGTGAAATATATACATTAGAAAACGAAAACGCTGACGAAAACGGTTACCCTGTGCGACTGCTGCTGTGTGTTGCCAGGCGAGCATCTGTTCTGAAACAAAGCCTCTCAATTGTGTGTATTTACACGCCGTGTTCATTTGCATTGTGCAAAAAAATAAAACAACCAGCAGTCGTTGTCCCACAGTCAAAACAATAATAACAACGAAATAATAACTTAAGCTAAACACGAACGAACCCAACAGAGCGCCAGCAATAATTATAACAAGAAAAAATCTTTAAAATAAATGAATTTTGTTGTGTAGATAAAAAGAGAAGGCGGAAAACTGGCAAAAGATCACGAATCGCGGTACACCAACACATCTCCATAATTGTCGCCAGACGGAAAACGAACTCATGGAACAGTCGAACTTCTATAACTGGGACATGGTTGGGGTGTACTAATGTTAAATGTTCTAATTGTTTCACCAGCGAACCATTTTAGAGTCTATATGGACACAAAACAAGCAATTGGAGACTTCCTATATGGAATTCAAAAGTAAATTCTTTTTTTTCACCAATAATTCACCAATAAAGATGTTGTACAGAATTTCCTAAATAAATACACCAATGATAATTTATTAAAGTTAGGAATTGAAAGGTGAACTTACCCATGAATACACCATTTAATACCTATTGCAATGAGTTCACTGATGTTTTCACCAATAAATAAATACACCAATAAAAGTTGGTGTATCTTGGATTAATTTTAAACTTATTTACATTCATTTCTTAGTTAATCATTAGAGAACTAACAAACTTGGTTTGATGATTAATAAATAACTTACTGTAGAGTTCACTGTAGATAAAGACCTAATTAAAATTCAAATATGCCAAAAACTAGTTCAATCTACAAAAGTTCGACTGTACCCACTCACACACAAACACACCTCCCACTGGGCACACACACTCGCTGTGACATACACACGCCCACGAGGCAGCTCTGGAGATTTGCACAAGTGCAAAAAGACACAAAAAGGCAGACAAAAAAGAAACGAAAGGGGAAAACAAGAGATCCGATGCCAGCCTTGACTAGAGCCCAAACTAAAGTAAAGTCTGTTAAATAATTGCTCGGAAATTGCACAACAATGTTTGATTGCAGCCACCGAAAAAAGGCAGATACCAAGAAATTTGGGGGAAAAACCCCAAGCGAACGGCGCTTGATAATTGTGGAAATATTTGAATATATTCAGTTGATTACAGGCAACAAATGAGCCTGGGTACTTAGTATTTCTTATGTTCTTCGATGCAGGCGATCCAGTAGAAAACCAGCAGACAAACTCACGGAAATGGATTACATAGTGAAGGCCTACAAAGATTGGAAACTGCACTCGCAGGTAAGCAATTGAGCTGATAATATTAATAATGAAACAAGGCGAGCAAGGTTGGGGATTGGTGTCAGTCATAATTATTGCTGCCGAGCCAAGATCAGGAAACAGACAATTAAGCTGTAGTCAAAATCACAATTGCAAGGCGACAAAACTACTTACAAATTGGTCCGAACAAAAGTGCAATTGAATGGGGTGAAAAAAGTACACAAACAAAAGTTCTATTGAGCAGAACCGCTAATTTACTAGCATTATTTAAAACAAATAGCGATAGTATTTATTTATACTTTTAACGGCTTAGGAAAGTGAGTGTGCTTACACGGATTAGCTGGCTTACTTTTATTATTTGCATTTAAAATAAAGTTTATTATTATTGCAAAAAGGTTAGAAGATTGGAAAAAATTCCTTCGAAGCAGCAGATTGATTTTTTTTGAGGCAAATTAGTTTTTATTCTATTTTCACATTTATGACAAGATAAATAGAGATAAAAAAGTATTTGGCCTTATATCTAAGATTATATTTCTGAACGATCATAGTTTTTAAGCTTTTTATTTCTACTCGAAGACTTCTTTAACCTCTCATTCTGTGATTCTTTTATAATAATTCCATGCAAAAGTATGGACTAAAGATCTCACCATACCTCTCACAGATCTTAACGGCTTTGTGCCAATCGAAGTGTGTGTGTTGGCCTGTGGCAAATCGGTTAGGATGACGCCAATACTTTGTGGCTTTCTTGCAGAAATGAACCCAACTTCTGGCTTGGCTCTTTGCCGATCATTAATATTTCTGCTTTTTGCACCTTTTCTGTGGATTTGCGGGGTTTCTTGGCTTGGCTGCGGAGAATTCGAATGCGAATGGGAAAGGCTGTGGAGTCACGGCAATGAGCGGTCGTTAGCTCTTGGCTTGGCTCCGCTCCCTGCGAGTTTGTGGCTTTCGGCCAAAGTCTAACCAAATGCAATACACAGGCGGGGTCACAGTAATAAGATATCTCTGATAAGTTTGAAAAATAATAAGTAATTTGATTTAAAAAACAATAACTACATACTTCCCCAATGATTATCTTCTGATAAGTACATTAACAAAAAATACAAATGAGTATTTAGTGATGAATTTAGAATAGAATAATAATATATAAATATCTCCAAATCCAAATGAATTCACTATCATCTTTTATTTATTTATTTATTAATAAATAAGTATCTGGGCCTTTCAATCCGACTCTGAGTATTAAAAATGAATCAAATTACCCAATCATATGCTGATCCTAAGATCTTAGCCCCGTCTGTTGAAATACCCCTCGACAAACATCGCGATCGGTGGGACACAGAACACGACTTGGAGTGGAGGAGCCGGCGACGCCGGCAGTGCTTAACCGCATTTAAGAAAGACCTGGCGGATAGGAAAGGCACTCAGCAACAAACGGGCAAACAAAATAAAATAAATTATTCTGTGAAACACGATCATGTCGAAATGGTCTCGCATTACCCAAGAAAACCACTCCGAAACTCTGAATGAGCGTTACTTCTTTTCCTCTCACCGCTCGTTGAGTGCTTTGGGTTGTTTATTTTTCGTTGCGAATATTTTGCCAGTGCGATTAATCCGCTGAGTCCGAGTGCGAATGCCACCAGAGTGTGCTAAGATCGTGGCCAGCGAACCAGCGCGATGAGTAAGCCAAGCCGCCAGCAACGAGCACATCTGGCCAAAAGCAGCAAAAGGCAGCAACAGCAGCAGCAGCGGCCACTAACTTATGCGGCTCTCTGGTTGAATTGCAAATTGCTAAATTGGAAAAACACATAGCAGTGCTGCAGCACAGTCAGAGGCACTGCAAGAAAATCCATCCAAAAATTTAGCACAGCATAAAAATAGCTTTTTTCTTGATTTTCCAAAAATGTGTATTTTTATTGTAATAACAAATACAATTTCTTATTACAATGCCTTCAGGCTTAGGAAAAGTCCGAATGAGTTGTCAGAAATCTGTAAAGATAAAATAAAATTTAATATTGAATTCACTAATTAACACTTCTGATAAACTCACATATGAAAACTCCTGGAGGTTAATAAACTGAAGAGTTCTCAAATATAAATATATATTCATGGAATTTATTTTTATTTATAAATAGATTACCTCTCCGAGCAACAGTTTTTGATGAATATACCAATAAATACTTCGTTCGCTATCGATGAAGAATGAACAATTTCTGATGAATGATCTATGAATGCTTTTTGCACTGACAATTAATCAATATTTTTCGGATAATTTTTAACTCAAAAATTCACCAACGAATCCATTCAAAGGTTTAACTATTGTTAAATTTGCCACATATTTTTTCTTTGTGCTAAAGCTCGAACAACAACAAGCTGGAGTCGATCACAAAGTGCATTTTATACGCTGGACTGCAGCCGCTAATTGGGCCAATGCACATTATATTGCACAAAAAAGTATCCAGTTGATTCTTGCCTCCGCTCCGCATTCCATTTTCGATTCTAAAAATATATCCTTAGCCTTGGGGATCCTTCTCCTCCAGCGGCGGCGGGTTCAATGCTCGACACATCCGGTTTTGTTGTGTGGCCATCTTGCATTCAAGCATTATCCAAGTTGTGTCCTTCAGTTACCTTTGGCCATACACCATATATACATTTGAAAACACTTGTAACGGGGCGACTGATTGCAAACACCTTAACGTGGCAGAGGGTGGTGTGGCCTTCGTTAATCAGTTAAAAAAAAAAACCGAAACTGTTCCACACACACCTGCAGCGATCCGCTATGTTGCCCGATTTGGTAAATGGAAAAATGTTAAATGGTAAATTGGTTAAATGTTTGCATGCGGGCGTGCTAACGAAACGAGGTTGGGTCTACGCCGTCGTCTATTACTCACGGTTATTTGGTTATTTTGGCGATAACTTCAGTATAATTAAGTCCCACGTCGATTTGGGTCACGCGCCCTTAGTTGGTTCGTTTTGGAATTATAATATATAGTATTCCATGTGGGCAAAAGAGTTCTTTGTTGTTTTAATTATATAATAGTTAAGAATAAAATCAACTATCGTATAACAATTTTAGAAGCAACAAAAGTAAATATTCATAAATTATAGGAAAAAAACTTAGAAGTCGAATAGTTATCTGTTTGGATTTATTTGTATATTTTTTCTAAGTTAACACCTTTAAAACCTATTCTTAATGTTACCCTTCATAGATAGAGGCCTTGCAGCAAACTATAGACATCGAAAATGACAACCAAGTCAAAGTGTATTTTTCTTTATATGCAAATAAATAAGTCACGAAAATGTTTTAACAAGACACAGAAGATATTCTATTCCGGGATCATTAGGATGAAACATGTATCACTCACGAGCTTATATAGACAATAAGAAGCAGGAAAATCACCGTTTTTCTGGCGCCATATAAAACTGATTCTTGACTTGCGAAAAAACCCCCAAGACCAAGATCTTGAAGCCCATTAAAAGTTCATCTCTCGGGGGATGCCAGTGAGTCAATCTCCGCAATGGAGATAATAATTATCGCTCGAAATTCTCTCGGCTTCCTGCTGCACAGTGTGACTCTAAATACTGGTTTTTGTGTTGCGTATTTTGTTTTTTGGGCATTCTACTTTTTCCTCGGGTTTATTTCTGATTACCAGCTTTTCTATATTTAAGTTTAGGTTTTTGTGTATTGTGAAGCGGCTGCAACCGGTTCGCATTGCTTTGAATGAGCTGAATGAGTCGAAAAGTCAATCCACAGAAATTCTACGATTGATATGCGTGATTGTCTCGATTGTGATTGTGACGGCATAAGAAATACTAAATAATCAGCATAAAAACGGGGAAAACAATTCACGAAATGACAATGATAAGTCCGGCACTTTGTTTCTGAAAAGAAAAAGGCGGATTTTTATAGATTATATATTCAAAGTATGCACATTAAAAAGTATTTACATTGCTTGGATATAAATTCTTTTTTAAATATTTGGGGTTGGCTCTAAGTTTTTTTTATTGTTTCAATGAATTTTGAATCTAAAATTTATATACGACTTATATTAAAATAAGATAAAACTGCTGTAGAAATAGACTGAATCTAACTATATTTTATTTCTTTGAGTGCGGTTATAGCCTTGACTTTCTTATCTGGCTTTGGGAACGTGCTGATCGAACGATTTTGTGGCCCAAAAAAGACGTCGAATTCCCCCGAAAAGCTCTGTAAAATGCCCTTGTATGTGCATTGTTTGGCGTACTATATAATTCCATATAATATATACCATATATATGGGATTGATCATAAATTGATCACAAACAAAGGCGGCGAAGGCAAAGGCAATCTTATCACTCGGAATCGTTTGTCATCAAAAACAAAGGAGAGTAAAGAAAGGGAGGAAAACCAAAGAAACATGAACAGAAACAAGAACATCGAGAACTGTGGGCATAGTATATAATTAATAGGTGAATAAATCATATTGATAGTCATCTGATGGCTTCTCAGTTGTTCCCTAATGACAGAGAGCGTATGCGATGTATTATGAAGCCAAGCCGAACAATCAATCACACGCTCAAGTGCAGCGTCATTAAGAAATAAAACAGCGTTTTATAGAGATTGATAGTACTGGTACTTCGCTGCAAAACTGAAGGGTTACGTTTGTTCCCACTTGTCCAAAAAAAAGACTTGTCAAAGTAGTTTTTTGACTTTGTTTGCAATACTATTGTGAAATGTTTTCTGATTTTTCCACTCAGTCCCAAAGAAGTCTAATGAAGTGGCAACCGCAAAGACCGCAAAAGTAAACTTGTGAAAAATAACCCGGATAGCTGATTTAAGTTTTTTTTTTGAGCTTGAAAGAATTCTAATATCATGACAGTCTCGTGACAAACGATATTTAATTATTACATAATCTGTCTAAAAATGTGTGAAAAAGTCTACTTATACCGA
The DNA here is from genome assembly GCA_018152175.1 of Drosophila jambulina. NCBI lineage: Eukaryota > Metazoa > Arthropoda > Insecta > Diptera > Drosophilidae > Drosophila > Drosophila jambulina. The sequence continues at coordinate 31,250,131 of JAECXH010000012.1, forward strand.
AAAATTACCAAAAACTAAACTAGTTCTGTGGTTCAAGGCCTCGAAAAAGTCAAAACATAAACTATTTCCGTATGGAAGTTTACACTGTAAATTTACACAATTATTCTAGTTTAATTAAACAACATATTAATGAAGTAAAAATGCCATTATTTCTTTTATATATTCTTTTCATTTCCTTACCCTAACTCTTTGTTTAAAATTCCAAATAGCTAAGTAGGCTTAAATAATAAGCGATATTTTTTGAAGTTTTTTTGTTCAGCTTTAAATATATATTTTGGCATATAAAGTGGAGGTTTCTTAACTATAAATATGTCTTTTAGGTCTTCTCTTCCGTTTAGGCCCGTAATATACCCCCAACTTAGTTAATCACAGGGTAAACTCTAGCTTTTTGAACAGATAACTTTTAGCTTTATTATTTTTTGTAATTGGACTTGTCCCTTAAATACCTTGAATATCATAAAATGTCACGTTGATAAATTTATGACTGTATTGCCGCGTGCAGTTTGCACGTAGCACTTTTAGAAACCAGAAGCATTTAAGGGTTCCAGAAGTTCTATATATCATATATATTAGAAGCAGACAGTACTTTAAGGCATTTACCTTCCATCCATTTCGTTTATCGCGAAATATAAATAACCTTAAATCAAAACAAGACCTCTTAAGGCTCTGGACACTTGACTTATGGGCCTCGGGGGTTATACAAGCGGCGACAATTGATATTGATACTTTTGTCGTGGACAACTTAAGTCCCCTTAAGTCCGTTTCCATGGGGTCTTGACTGAGTAATTCCCGCTGATAAGTCAAAGTTTTTGTTAAATGCAAATTTACAGTGACTTTCATACACTTGATTGATCTTTTAACGGAGGATAGAACATGTTTACTTGTGACTCTTCCGGACTTTATATAACCTGAATCACTATCTATACATTTTTTGCCAAGGATTGTTTACCTTTCAATCGCTATTTGTTTATGATTAAGGAAGGTGAAGAATCGATGTTAGTTGGAGTTTATATAAGGTAAATAATGCCTGCCTTTAGTCCAAGGATTGTTTGTTTCTAAAAAGTAATTGTGGCACTATCTCAGAGCTGTATTTTATACTGAATCAGCCGTCTCTGTGAGCCATATCAATATTTATGAAACCATCAACTGACCAAGAAGAATCCACAACAGCTCACGTGCTCCTCGCTCTTTGTTTTGGCTTTATGTCAGAGTATTTCCCCCTATATCATATCAAACATGCTCCAGATAATGACAATATCTGAATAGATATATGGAGCTTCTTCTAGCTTCTGTGCCGCTGTGCTTCTCCGTCACGTATTCGAACGTACAAATTGTTTTTGGTGCTGTTTATCAATTTGCAATTCCCCATTTTTGGGTGGCTTTAATTAATACTAAAGATAGTGCCTCGGTGGCGTTGTATTCAACCTTCGCTTTGTAATTTTCAAGCGCAATTGCACAATTCCATAAATTTTTGAGAGCTGCCCCGAAAGGCAACAACAAATTGGAATAGATTACGATGAACGATATCATTAAATTTATGAGTATGTGCGAGCCGGCATTAGCTGGACAATTTATGACTCTGATTATGGGCCATTCGATTGGCCGGCCGAAAAAGTGGACTAAAGTCTTTGAAACGTCTTGACCTTCAAGCACTCTCGCGGAGTTCTTTGAACGCAGGTGATAATTAAGCGACGAACCCCGAACTTGATGATCTTCACAGATCTCAGGTGACTCACAGCAGAGCGAAGAGGCCGCTGAAGCATGTCTGATGTCTCAATTTCTGTGTCTGAGCCCGCTCTGTTAGAGCCAAAGTGCCAAAAAAAAGCATTTAACATTCATTTCTGCGCCAATAAACGCGCTTCACAAAGGCGATCATGTCTGGGTTATATAGCTCGTGTGCTGACCACTAATCGATGTTTCGATGCGAATGATAATTGTGCGAGGCTTTCACCGGGTACACCACGGCGTATGAGAATTTTCCCCCGACCATTAGAACGGGTGACGTAGCAGTCAGCTCGTGACCGGCCTCGCCAAGTGACAAGTGCCCTCTTTGGCGCCACGCGCATGTCAATGACACTGCTGCCCTTTGGACTGTTTTCTTTTTTCGATCCGTGCTGGTGCTATGATCATCCGATAAAATCCTAGAAAAATATGCGGAGACTACGCACTATAGTGTGTGTGTTCTTATCTGTTGAAGCTTATCTGGGGAATATTGGCCAAACATAAATAAATGGCGACCAATACAAAGAATGACGGTAAAAAGGCGGCAATAGTGTCACCATTTTTTGGAAAAATATAAAAAAATAAATATAGAAGGGGGTTTACTAACAAGAAATGTCAAGACAAACCAAAGATATTTAGCTGCTTCAAGAGGAGCTTAATCAGTAACTAAATAAATTTATTAATTTGAATACATTTAGTACAAAAAAATCTTAAAACTGAAATCTAAATATAAATTGCTGCAAAAGAAGTACATTTGTAGAAGAAACATTTGTACAACAGAGCAAAACATGACAAGAGTGTATTAACAACATTGTTGTTGACCTTAAACGCGCCCGGTTGTAGCCGCGGCTGGCTCGTAGACCATACATACAATGCAAATATGCGGTAGTAATAATAGTACAATTGTCCGGTGGCCATAATGCAATAATGCAGCAATATTGCTCACTGCTCAATGCTCAGTGCTCAGTGCTCCGTGCCTGGTGCGGTGGCTATCATTAATAAATAAAGTCACATGTTAATTATCAGCCAGCGGCAGCCCCTGCTAATTTCAATATTTGCAGCCGCAGCACCAGCAGCAGCTGTTACTTTGTTGGGACACAAAAAACAATAACAAATCGAGCGACCTGCTTTGTTCAAACAGGTTCGAAGCCGACTAAATATATACAATACATTAAAAGACGTTTACGTAGCTGCCGACGGATCACGTGAAAAAATTATCCACCTCCAGGTCGAGACACACAAGTAACACAACTGGGAAATGAGCACTAATGTTTGACACAAAGAGCCAAATACGAATTATAACTGATGGGAGTTGTGCCACCAAATCACGAAAAAGGCTGACAACGTCATTAAGTAAGGTTGGGAAGCACAGTTCCATTTCCAAATGATTCATTTTTGGCTAGTCTGTAAAAAGAAATAAACTTTTGTGGAATAAGATAGATAAACAATAAATTAATAACAAAAAAAAATTCGGAGGAGACTTCAAGCTGTGCGCGCCAACCTGTTCAAACTAGATGGCAGATCTGCATACATAATTATCGATGTTTTTGAGAAAGGCGATAGTACCGATAGTTACATAAAATTTATTAATCGTAAATTTTCTGAAAGCAGCAAAACATAAAAAAACCGACCAAAAAGCGAAAGAAGAACTTTCTGACTTTTCGGGTTTTCGATTTTTCGATTTTAAATATCACTTTATAAAGTTTGTTTACAAAACACAGCTGGTTATCCCATCAGTGTGACCCTTTTTCGGCCTTTTCTTAAAACTATTTGGTCACACTGTGACCCGAGCGAAATATATAGCAACAAAAATCAGTCACTAAAAAAGGGTAATATTATAAATTTGAGCCTGAACAAGTGAATATTAGTGCGAACTTACCGCAGAGTGCGAGGGGAGGTGGGAGAAACTCAATGGGAGGTAGTTCCCTCCCACTTTCTATCTCAATCTCGCCTGCTCGCTCTCTCCCACACTGTTTTGAACAGTCGTCGCACATGTGTGCGTGCAAGTGAAAGGTGGCTGCGGAGTAACTGTAACAGTTGCAGTTACCTTTGCAAGCGCCGCGGAGCGCCGCCCAGGTGAGTTCCAAATGAATTGAATAATGCGGAACTTAGCACACTTGCTTGCCAGTTGCGGCGCACATATGTACATATATTTACATATGTTGTCTCGTACACGGTTTTTGTGTGTGTATGTGTGTGCGTTACGTGTTGGCCATGACATCACTAAAAATAACGGCATCTTCAATAATCTGTTGCAGTTTAAAATAACTATCAATGGGCAAAGAGCGAGATATCCTTGTTCCAAGGTAGTTCGCTTTCCAGAGTTCCTTAACAAGCATTTCAGTTTACCCATTGACAACTTGCCCTAGTACTTTACTCGTTTCCTTGAAACTGGACACTGTTTCACAACGTGTATTCAAATATTCAAAAACGAATTTCTTTTAAATCCTTTGCAGTTTCAAGAGATCGTACCTGATATGGATGACACGGAATTTATGTTTAACGAGAAGCAATCAATTCGGGACTCATCGAGGACCCTCAAGCGCTATGGTAGCACCTGCTGCAACAGCATGCGGAACAATGAAACACTCGTCCGCCACATTGTGGAGAAGACCGACACATTGCAGGGCATTGCCCTCAAATACGGATGCACAGTGAGTTTTCTTTGTGACGAGCTGGAGAAAAGGAATGCTTAATGATCAGTTGGCAGTTATTCTAGTCATTCCCAAATATCAAATCTTGCGGAACTTTAGTAGTAGATACTTTTAATCAAGGAAACCACCTAGTTTTCTAAAATTATTGAAAGGAAAGCCTTCTTAGTGCAATTGAAATTGTAAATGTCAACCGAACTGCAAATGAATTCTATTGATTTTGGAATTTATAGGTCATCATTATTTTGTTAGGCGACTGAAATTGATTCTAGCGCGCCAATTACAGTCACGCTAGTCCTTAACCTTTTCAGGAAACTCTAAAGCTCTGCACTTGTTTTCTTATATTTTTAAGATTAAATCATATTTCACCATATTCATTGATTTGCCGACGCTTTCTCTCTGTCTGGGGGAAGCTCCACTAGTGCAGTAAGTCGAGTCACGCGAGCCCTTTAATTTTTAAATGTCAACTTCACGGGGATTTGAATATATCGATCCAATAATGGCAATTGTTGCCCCGGGCAACTCCTCTAAAGCTCTCCCGGCCCCTCAAAGTTCTTGGAATTTACGACTAAACCCACACCTTCACACGGCTGGCGGAATGTGATAAGTCTAGAGTCCGGAGTGACTTGGGTAAACAGAAGATAGCGGACATGATGTGGGAAGGGCCAACCAGACCCACTATCTAGCATCTAGACTCTAGAATCTTAGATGTTTATCAGAGTTTCTTATCGGTTCTGGGAGACCTGTGGAAAATGCTGCAGGCGAGTCTACCTTCAACTCTCGACTGACAGGTTACTGCATATAATTTATGTCCACATGATGAGCTTCATTGTTTAGTTAGCACTTGGCCAATATTTAACTAGAGTCCAGATTTTGGGTTTCGAGTTTATTGACTTGACAAATCTTAAAGCAAGCGTCTAAAAAAAGCACTGCATTGCCACTTGACCCGATTGGCCATATACGCGTCGTGAGGGGGGCACTCGGTTATCCAATCCAATCGATCAATCATCCGTCATTCGTCAATCAGGTGTCAGCGCAAACAATTGCCCGTAATTGATGATGAGCTCCTCTATGTATGCCTTTTCAGACGGAGCAAATAAGACGCGCCAATCGCCTCTTCGCCTCCGACAGCCTGTTCTTGCGTCAGTTCCTTCTGGTGCCCGTGGAGAAGAACTCACCGTATTATCCCCAGGTGCCTGGCGGTGGCGATGCATTAGCCGCCTTCGATGCCGTGCTGGCCACACCACCGGGCACCCCCGATGCCAATGGACAGCGGGAGGCGCATAACAATGCCAACAATCTGAGTCAGAGCAACAGTTTCATCAACAGCGGGAGCAGCGGGAACAGTAGCAGCAGCAGCAGTAGCAGCAGCAGTGGGAGCAGTAGCAGCTGTAACACAAGTGGCGTTCCTCCCACAACCGGTGGATCGCGTTCCGGCGGCCAACAGCAGCAACAACCGCCACAGCGTCCCTACTCCATTGCCGGTGAGCTGCTTATGAGCCAGGCCGGAGACGAGGATTCCGCCATGTCCCATGGACATGGTGGCTGCGGCGGCAAGCAGAGCAAGAGCTTGGACTCGGTGGCTGCGATGACGCCTGAGGAGGAGAATAGAAAATGTATGAACGACTTCCTCAACAAGATCGACAACACCATCTCCGAGTCGCGCAAATATGTGGAGCGTTCCAAGGAGTAAGTGTTTGCCAAGTCTAACCAATAATATCAAAGACGTCTAATATTTAAAGCAGTTTAGTTTTCCAATGTTTAATTTTTACTATTTTATTTTTTTTAATCAATAACTATATTTTTCATCTGTCTGTAACTTTATCTCAGAAAACGTACTAATCCCATTTTTTCCCTTCCTCAGCCTGGTCAGCAGTCAGAGTGATGCGAACATCTGTGTCAGCGCCAGCTCGGACATATTCCCCCAGCGCCGTCATCCCCTGAACAACTCCTACAAGAACAACAATAACGACCGTCCGCCGCAGTATCAGCGTCACAGTTCTACGGGCAGCGGGAACTCCTCAGATACGGCGCACCTGCTGAACACGACGCAGACGCGCCGAGTGCAGAACTCGCTAAAGCGACTGGAGAAGCAGCAGGACGACTTCTTTGAGTTGTAGCAGCTGCCGCAAAAATCTAACCTAATTACGCTGATGAGTTAATCTAATAAATCGTGTTAATGTTGCCGCGCATTCGGGGAAGATGACGCAATCTAAATGTAATATGTATAATAATCTGTCGACACATATGCGATATACCTTACCAATACGAAAGATACCTATTAAACATTAAACATAAGCTGTAACACTGAGCTAAAACCTCATACTTAAACTAAAAAGAACCCTAAAACTAAGCGCTGCGCTCTTTAAACCTGTAGTACGATGACAAGGCAGTTCTGTTCCCCGTTTTTTTGCCGCCAATTTGCTTGCAAGAAAGCCTTCTATATTGCCCAATGTCCTCCTGCCCCACATTATGTTTACTTGTTTTGTATGACTTTTAGCTTTAATCGCACTGTGTATAAATTTAGTTATGAGAATTATTAATGTTAATTGTATATATATCTATATATAGTCGCTAGCGAAAACAACACGAAATTGGCCAACTGTTGACGTGTATTTTTAATTTATTTCATAGCTATCCCCAAGTATTAATTCCAAAATTCCATTCTGTGCAATCTGAACCTACAAAAAAGCATAAAAAAAACTGTAAACTCCACGAAAAGAACCTATATCCCAGGAAAACTCAATATCGAACTGTGTGTACACTCGAGCCAAGTCATGTTGTATGTGAGAAAGTTTTATAAAAATACAAATAAAGTGAGAATTGTGTTGGAACAAATGTTATGTTTGTTAAATTTGTGTATATGGGTAACTAGGGATGTATATCGAGAATCATAGTTTGCACAGTTCTACCAATTTGTTTAAACCCTTTTTAGTTTGTTTGGTTTTTTTGCATTAAATTATATTAATTTATACATTATATATCGCATCGTTAAAGTATCAATTTATTTATCATTCCTGGCATCCCTATGATGAACCACAGGAATTTCCAGGTGGCGGAGCATGCGCAGGTCTAGGCTTAATTGCAGTCGAACATGTTTAATATAAAAAAAAGGTAGCAGAAGCATTGATGATGATTTCTCAATGTGATTAAAAAAAGACACTGGCTAGAAATTATAACAAGAAAAGAAAAGAACTTTGAGAGGTCAAAGGGTGTTTCACTTTACAGAAGTTCTCCTGTATGGTTGCCAGGACAACGCGCTTCCTGCCAAAACAAACAAAACCCCGAACTCGATTATATTTTGGGAAATTTGTTACAAAAAAAGATATACCGAAATGTCGGACAAAGATCTGGATGCTATTATTCAGGTGACCCAGCAGGTGGTGGGTAAGTTCATCAAAAAGCCGCCACTTACCGAGAAGCTGCTGAAGAAGCCCCCCTTCCGCTTTCTGATGGATGTCTTTAACAATGTAAGTGCTTAGGTTATGGACCCTGAAACTTTCAACTTGGTTTATGGTTCATTAGTTCATCAAGCAAACCGGGAAGTTCGATGGCTTGTATACCTCGGAGGAGCAGCAATTCGAGAACATAGTTACGAGGGAGGATAAGATACGATTTCTCCAGAAGATGATCGATGTAATCAGTAAGTGTTTTGCACTTCTCTCACCGAAACCCTCTACACCTGCATTCCTTCCCACAGAGCTAACGACAAAACAAGAGCTTAAGGTGCGCACCTCCAAGATAGTGGCTGGCCAGGAGCCAGAGCTCACCAATGAGTTGCTCCAGGCAATGGCCAGTGTGGCGGAGAAGAATTTGGACTGGGACAGCGCCGTTGATCAGGTGGTGATCGCCCACAGCAAGACCCCCATTGCCTTGCAAAAGCCCCCAAAAGAAATCAAAACCTCCAGCAAGAATCCCTCACCTGCTGGCGGAAAGGAGGAGGATCCAAAGCGGCGGAAAGAGAAGGGGACAGAACTGAAGCTGCGCAAGACCACCAACGAGCCAGGAGCTCGATCCACACCTACTGACAAGGACAAGACCAAGACATCTCAGAAGAAAGCCAAGGTATCGGGAGTTGAACCCAAACTGAGTCGGCAGGGTTCCAAGCAAAAAAGTCCCTCGCCTGTTAAGCTGAAAACTAAGAGCAACAAACAGCAGCTCTCCACGGAGAGCGACAATCCCAGCATGTCCATGTCGCCACCAGTGCCAGCTAAGCAACCGGTAGCAGCTCCTGACACAGTTCCTACCTTAGTATCCAAGGAGCCAAAGGCAGAGCCCACCCAGGAAGCAGCTGCGCCTCCACCTCCCGCTTTATCACCACCCACAGAGCCGCCAGAAAGTAGGAAATCATCCGCCCAGCGTCGCAGTTCCGCCTCCTCAAACAGAAGTCGCCGCTCCAGTGGCACTCAAAGGCAGTCCGAGCCTAGTCCCACTGACATCCCATCTCAACCAGCGTTGCCGAAGACGGAGTCTAGTCCTCCAGCAGATGCAAATAACAACAATAGTGGCGAGCTGAAGCGGGAACTTACCATGTCGAGGGAAAACTCAAAGGAATCTAATCAGCGACCCAGAACCTCGCTGAGACCACCCTCCGCACGTCCTGCCTCTGCTCGTCCTGGGGCTCCACGACGACGCAATGTGGAGATTGTGTTGCAGCCCAATGACCAGATCAAGATGTCTGGCATCAATGTGAAGCTGGAAACCTTTGGGGACCTGGACGATGATGGCGAGAACTTGGTGATTATTGAAGATGCCAACTCGCACGACATTGTGGAGGGCAATAAGGCAGATGATCCTTCGCTGGAGGGTCAGGTAGATGTCCAGCAGGGTCGACTGGTCCAGCAGATCCTGGATACCCAAAAGGAGTTGGTTCACCAAAACGCCGAGGTAGTGGAACCGGCTCCATCGTCGGCAACAATTCGCCAGAGTTCTGCGCGCCAGGTGAACGACCTGCGCGACGTGATCCAGAGCCTCACGAAGGCGGTGAATCCGCTAGGCAAGCTGCTGGACTTTATACCAGAGGACATCGATGCCATGCAACTGGAGCTGACCATGTGGCGTGACACCTACACCCAGGCTGCCATGGAGCTGAAGAGAGAGCGGAGCCTCACAGCGTCGGCAACGGAGCCAATGAAGCATCAGCTGCAACAGATCGAGGCGAGCATTGTGGAGTACCAGGAGCTGGTTGATGAGAGTCGCCACAAAATACTGCAGAACAATGCACGCATTCTCAAGATGTTGATGGAGCAGTAACTGCTAAATATTAAACCAAAGATTTCAATGAATTTGGAGCCTTAAATATTTCATTAAATATTAACCGCTAATAAAAACTAGTACTCAAGTTAACTACGTTAACCCAGTCCGAGTTTGCTTCATTGTGAAATCCGAACTTTTATAAAAACTTCATTAACTACGAACATAGCTCCTACCGATTGGCCACTGTTTTCACCTAACCAGGACCAAAAGTTATATTGCAAAGACTCGATTTCTAAATTTTTCACACATTTTCTGTGCCACCATTTATTGTTTTAATGTGCAATATAAGGTCTTTAAAAAACTAGCGATGCATTCGTGTATATATAGCTCATGGTAAAATTGATTAAAAAGTAAATAATTGTATAAATGTGTACAATAATATCAAAAATCCTATGATTGGTTCTTTTTGGGTCAATTTGTAAATTTGTAGGTTTTAGAAGGCAAACGCAATAACAGGCGGTAATAGTTTCTTATCTAAGGCCACTTGGTGTTCAAACCAAAAACATACTTAAAAACTAAACGTTCTTATAAAACATCAAGGAAATCCTTGAACGTTTTTTCAATTTTTCCCGATAACCTATTTGTGCTAAACAGGTCAATTTTTCAAGCCTTTTTCCCTTTTTTTTCAGCTGTGTCCTTTTCCTTTTCGACCGCTTCCTCGTTCTCCCCCTCGGAATCCAGATCACCTGTGATTGTCTCTCCTATTTGCGTTTCCGATTTTTTCTGTTTCTTCGCTGTACTTATTTCTTCTTCTTCCGGCTCCCCTTCTTCGTCGTCCTTACCTATGCCTCCCAAGCCACCGCCTTCCTCCTGATCCTCATCGCCTAGTACATACTCGATGACATCGTCAATAGGAAAGTTGTTGAGCAGCGATTTGATGGAGTCGTTGTGTATGACCACGGTGAAGAGCAGCTTGCAGTACTCACGCATCCGGCTACCGTAGTCCAACTCCGCGTAGTTCTCACTACCTTTGGTCAGATCGTGGCCGCAATTCTCGATCACCTTGCAGAGCACTGACTCTTCGGGGGCATTGGGCCAGCCATACTTCTTTAAGATAGGCGGATCCACCAGCATGTCGATCAACTTGCCAATGTTTTCCTTAAGCTTGAGGTCCTCCTCGGTTAGGACTTCGCCGCTGCCATCGTCCTCGCTAGATGGCTCCTCCTCCAAATTATCAGCGATAGCAGCCGCCAAGCTGGCAGCCAAGGACTTGCGCTTCTCCTTCTTGACCACCGGCGAGACCTTCGGTCCTCCTTCTTCCTTTTTGCTCTCGGGCTTGACTGCGACAGACGTCTCATCCGTCAGCTGCTCGCCCTCCATGTCCAGCGGGAGAATCGTATATGTCTCGTTCTCAAGCGTAATGGTCTGGGCCGCCGTCTCATCGGTCTCGTCCACCAGATACTCACGCACCACAACGCCATTTCCATCCGTTTGGCTGGAAATCAACGAACCCGCTGATGTGTTCAGCGCCACTGGTACAATCTCCTCATGATCCTGTTCCTGCTCCTCCACCGTCGCCAATTTGGCTCTCTTGCCCCGTTTCGCTATTAGCGGATCCACGCCAAAGATGTCATCCGGATCACATTCGTGGACAGTGCGAATGTGCCGGCGCAGAGTTTCGCAACTGTCGAAGTTCTTGTCACAAATGGCGCAGTCCGTGCGCTCCATAACCTTGGCGGGCGAGCGCTTGGTGGCACGCGTGGGCTTGGCTAAAAAAGCAAAGTTTTGGGGAAAATGAAATGGCAAATTTTAGGGGAAATGAAATGGTTAGGGTCAGGATTCTCTTACGTGTGTGAACGCCCACATCCATGTGCTCCTTAAGCTGAGCTGTGCTGCGGAAGTTGCGCTTGCATTCGGTGCAGGAGAAGACGGGGCGCTTCTGGGTATTGTGCTCCTTCACATGTCGCTCAAGTCTAACAGAGTACATTATAGGTTTATATATAAATATTTCTTCTAATTTCTACTGTCGAGCAACTTACTGCTTTTGCGTCTTGAACTTCTCTTCGCACTGATCACAACTAAAGGGCCGAATGTGTGTTTTGGAATGCGTGCGGAGCTGTGTAGCCTGGATAAAGCTCTTGCCACACTCCTCACACTTGTGCGGACGCTCGCCCGTGTGCCGTTTCATGTGGCGATTTAGGACCTCCTTCACAGCAAAGGCTTGATTACACTGTAAAGGGGCAGGTTCAGCCATTTACCGATTATTTAAAGAGTTAAAATCCCCTTTACTCACCACAGTGCAGCTGTAGGGTTTCTCGCCCGTGTGATAGCGACGATGCTTCTTAAGGGCCACCAAAGCTGAGAACTTCTTCTCACATAGATCGCAATCAAAAGGCTTCTCACCCGTATGCGTGCGTATGTGAATGCTGCGGGCGATAAGTTATTAGTTTCTGGTAAGGATTTTAAATTCAGGCACTAACTTGAGCGTGGACAAGCTGTAAAAGCAATTCTTGCAAACGTGACACATGTACTCCGGCTTCTTCATCACCTGCGTGCCCAAATGCTGCTTCAAGTGCGATCGCAGGTTGTCCAAACGATAAAAGACGCGATCGCAAACCTTGCAGCTCATGGTATCGGTCTCATTGGCCGAGCAGGCCGAGTATTTCTGATGGCGCTTCAGGTGATAGGAGCGCGTGAAATCCTTGCCGCATATCTTGCAGGCGTACGGCTTGCCCCTTGACTTGTGCTGTTCCTCGTGAAGCTTCAGCAACGCCTCGCTGCGCAGATTGGCATTGCAAATGGAGCAGGGAAAGTCACAAAATTCCGAGTGCGTGATGAAGATGTGGCGCTCGTAGCTGGTTTGGGTCTTAAACGACTTTGGGCAGTCCGGACAGTTGATGTGGCCCAACTGGAGAAAAAGAGGATAAAGAAATTTCTAAAAAAGTTACAAAAATAACAACACAAACTCACATGGAAGGTGTCGTAGCTTTCGCTGCAGCAGAAACAGATATCCTTCTTTTCCATCACCACCGCATCCTTTTCGATCTTCTCCAGGTTCTTGAGCATATCCGCCTTGCGCAGGTGGTAGCCGCTGTCGTAACGGCAGAACTCCAAGTGCTTTGTCAGGCTCTTGATGCGCCGGAAGGTCTTGTAACACTTGCCGCACACATGTTCCACAATCTCCTTCATCCCGCCCTTGCCAGCCTCGTCCTTATCCGCCTCGCCGCCTTCCTCCTCCTCCTCCTCATCATCGTTTTCAGTCACGACGATCTCCTCCTGGCCGTTCGTCCGTTCCAACGTTCCTGGCACCACCTCGTCGTCGTCCGCCAGTATGAAGGCAATGGTCTCGGTCTCCTCGTTTTCCGACGTCGCCGCACGGTGCGCCGTGGTGACTGCTTGCTGCTTGGTGTTTTCCAATTTGACCGCTTGGAGCACGTAGTGATCCATCTTCTGCTTCTTGCTGGGAGAGGCACGGTTCTTGGTTTCCACGGCTGTAACGGAAGTGGAGGCAGGGCGCTTCACGTTTAAGATCTTCACAGAGGTGGAGGTGGCGCTGGCGTTGCGCGGACTGGTCTTAGATGTTGAGCCACGTTTCTCGGCCTTTGGCAGCCCCAGTGCCTCGTCATTGAGTATTTTGATGCGGGATCCCCCACCGCCGCCGCTGTTGCGCTTTTCCGACTTGGTTGGGGAAACAGACGGAGACGGAGCAGAGGCTCCTGCTGCTGCGGCTTCGTTCAGCAGCTTCATGCGTGTGGCGGGGCGCGACGTTTCCTTCGGCGGCGAGATGTTCTCCACTCCCAGTATCTTGATTCCGCCCTTCTTGTCCTTGCCCTCTTTGGACGCGCTCATCGTGTCCAGCTCACAACCTGCGGGAGTTGAGGGGTACAGTTAAGAGAAGTTCGATGCCGAGGGCTGCAAATCATTTGCAAGGATCAGTGGCCCGGGATTTAGCCTACTTTTAGGCACGTGATCTAATAAAACTCTGATTTTGCCAGCGTCAGCAACGCCTAGAAGCTGTTCACAGAAGACCAAAATGGCGGCCAACACGATCAATCGCAAGAGTGCGAGCGGGATGACTCTACCCTAGGCCCCCCGACGCACAGCAACAAGTTTTTGGCTCGCTCTCGCCGCCTCGTCGTCTTCTCAACAAAATATAATACAAAAAAGTGATTGAAAAATTCTAATACACGCCAGGAAATTTGTTGCATACTTTTCAATATTAATTATTTTGCATAGCTCAGAAGGATGTGACGATTTTGACCCGGCTCCTGTTGCTCTGGCTTTTCCGATTCTATCCCCGTAGCCACGAAAGAAAGTGATGACCCGCAAACCGAAGAGCAAAGCAAACGCCAATTGCAAAGTCGCCAACTGGGTTTCCTCGGTTACAGAGGGCGCGGTACTTTTCCCACACTGTGTCACTTGGAGATTGGTGGCTTAATCTTGAAAATAATCACAATTTACCTTATTTTATGGTTTAAATTCCAACACAACGCGGAGACTGCAAGTTAGAGCTGTCAAAACTTCGATAGGACTATGGGTAACATATCGATGTTTTCGAGCAGGCCGGCACGATCAAAAATTCCGACTATCGCGATAGTAATTTTTTAATTTTAATTTTAATTTGTCAAATAACTTGCCCAGTTATATTGACAACGATATTTTATGACAGCAAGGGTGCTAAAACATAGGATTGCCCTTACTTTAAGTGTATAAAATGGGACATCACCACACAGCAGTGCTTTATCGATGTATCGATACAATCCTAAGTGGTTTGCCTCACCTCTATTCCGCCGTGCCGCTTTTTTAGGTAAATAAATCAGAAAAATTTAAAGAATCATTAAAATAGCTACACTTTATCTCCTACTAAGACACAATGACTACCGCCTTCGACGCCGCACACACGGAGGGCCCCGGTTTTGTGGGCATCCGTTTTTGTCAGGAATGCAACAACATGCTGTACCCCAAGGAGGACAAGGAAAACAAGATCCTGCTGTACGCGTGCCGAAACTGTGACTACAAACAAGAGGCGGACTCCAACTGCATCTACGTGAACAAGATTATGCACGAAATCGACGAGTTGACGCACATTGTGCCCGATGTGATTTCGGATCCGACGCTGCCGCGCACCGAGGACCATGCCTGTCCCAAGTGCTCCCATCGGGAGGCGGTCTTCTTCCAGGCGCAAACCCGGCGCGCCGAAGAGGAGATGCGACTGTACTATGTGTGCACCAACCAGAATTGCACCCACCGCTGGACAGAGTAATTGTAATTGTAGCCCTAAATGTAAGCAAGCAAAGTAAACAACAAATCAATATAAAACGATCTACATCTAGTATTGCCAAATGGGGCGCCGCCGCGTCAATAGTGAGCCGCAAAGAGGTCTCACTTTGCGCCAATAACAGTGGATATTGGCTAGAAGTAAAGGATTGGAATTAATTTGATCGTTATTCAAAATATTCAAAAACAAAAGTTTATTTCAACATTTATGCGGAATTGCCAAGAGAACTCGCTATAGATTTGCAATTGATTTCAAATATATATTACCTATTTTGGTCTACTATAAAATAATTCATATTAGTACATTCGACAAGTTTTTATCAAATTTAAAAAGTTTAGTTTAAAACCTTATTTTCCGGAAATGAAAATCTTTTACAAATCATTTTTCACTTTATTTACTAAAAAATAAAATCAAATTCTTATTGACAACAAATAACATCTCTTGTCAGATAGAAATAAATGTTATGTAATACTCTTTTTATCACAACATTGAACACAAAAATAATTCTTTGTAGACTTAAGTTATATTAAGTCTAACAAATTATTAATACGCAAAGAATTTATTTTTTATTAATATACGGATCATTTATTATCACTCTCTTCAAGATATTTCAAGACCTCTCAAGTAAAATCCACTGTAAATGTTGCCGAGCGGGAAAGACGAATCATGACTGTGAGCGCATGCAAAATTCCAGATTTCTCACACGGTGACAAAAAGTTCTCCATGTATCTACATATATCATTGTTCTGCCGCCTCTAATCGAAACTGACAAAAAAAAAGGGGGCTGAACGAGACGAAGAAATGATGGGACAAGTTTGTTGTGCGTATCAAGCTGATTCGGCGGATTCTGCGGTCTTGGCCCGCCTCGCTAAGTTTAGTTGAAGCTTGGAACTTGGCGCGTCGGGTTGATCGAATCGCTTAGAAATGTGCTAGAGCTCATAACCACATATCCGTGAGTCGAATATAAAAAAGCAAAGAGGAATTCCCAGCGAGTGGTTACCAAATAAAATTATAAAATGGCCAAGCCAAGGTCGTCGGCGGATGCAGCCGATGCAGAGCCCAAGCTTAACTATTTCCAGAAGCTATGGCGCTACCGGCACTACCTGGTCATCGAGCCCTTCTTCTTCTTCTACTTCATGGCCTCCATTTTCAATGCGGTGGCCATGCAGAATTTCCCCCTGGAGAAGGCCTGCCGAGTAAACTTCGGTTACAATAAGTTGGTCTGCGACACAATGCTGGATAAATCGGAGCTTGGGATCGAGTGCGATGACTTTGACTTTGCCAATACCACGCTGGGCGCCACACCCGACTTGGCTGGCATGGTGGTGGCATCCCCCGGCTTCAACTATACCGTCTGCAAGGCGGAACTCGAGGCACAGATCCTGGCCTCCGATGTCTCCGGAAAACGAGCTCCGATGGGTAAAGAGAAAGAATCTCGCCATATATCATCTGCTCATAACACAAGTCGTTCATTAAATAAACGCGTTTGGTGTTTGGCATTAGCATTGCTTAAAAAATTCAGGTTTGTGCTTAAATTAAACTCGAATTCCCATCTTAACTCCTCTGCATATTAAGAGACTCGCCTACCCCTTTTTTGATGCACAGAAAAAAATTAAAAAAGATCGTTTGATATGTGGTTTAAGCTATTTATTCATTTATAAAATGTAAAGTAGGTAGTTTTGATTAGGTATTGATTATATGAAAAGCATGCCGCAGCTTTAAATAGTTTGTTTTATTCTAAATAATCATTACTTTAACAATACTTTTTCGTTCTATCGTTTTTTAAATATTTTTTAGACAAATCACCTTCATTTTCAAAATATGCAACCCTAACTATGTATCTGGATTACATGTTTTATTTCAATGAGATTGGCATGAACTTAACTGAGAAAACTTAATTTAAAACACATAAACAAGGAATGGCAAATATCTTTTAATTGTTTAGAATTTTAAAAACTTGTCTTTAAAATTATTGTTTTCTAAGAAAGCTATTCTTTCAACTTGTCTAATTTTTGTTTGAGTGTACATTTCTTGACCAGAAGGAATCCATGTCTTTTGATGGATGTCGTCGGAAATTAGTGGCTATCTGAACATCTAATTACCTTCTTTAATTGATTCGCTCGTGAGTTCGAGTTCTCTTTCGCCGTCCCTGTCTGATGATGCTAAAAAAAGAAGAAAAAATTCCCCATTATATCGTTTGGTGATTAATTTAGAGCCGCTTTGTCGAGTGAGGCCTTAGCCTAGTAGTCGTAATCGTAATCGCAATACCTCAAACTTCGAAACCTGTTCTTACATCGATTTGCCTCGAGTGACTTTCGTGGCTTCACTGTCATTGTCATTGCCACTGCCATGGATAATATTATTAGTTTAGATTCCCAATCCAGCAAATCGCCATCCGAATATGTCATTTGCATAAAGCTAAACGGAATTCCGGTTCTCAAAGCCACACTCGAAGCGTCTTCTCTTCTTGTCCAATAGCTTACAAATTATAGCTTAGATAATTACTTTTCAATTGCATCACAAGTCGATAATGACAGCTTAAAATAATTGAAAGATCATGTCATACATAGAGATTGCAACTGGTATTATTCTATCACTGCACTTTTTCACTAAAATAATACCTACCGTAAAATTCTTAACGATAACAAGTTCCAATTGAAGAACAAGTTCTGTGCATATCTAATGAATTTGGCTTTAAAAAATTTTTCAAAACTCGCTAAGCGTGTTTAATTATAAACAAAAACAATGGGATTTTTGAATAAGACACGGCACCTTCATAAACATTTCATATAAATATAATTCCTTGTATTAAATTCTCAAGGTAGTTTAACTTTATGTGCGTGACGCTTCTGGGTATTTATTAACTTTGTAATAATTGTGAAATAGGATCTAGCACTTAAACCTTGATCTATTACGTTTTAAATCCCATTTATTATGCTTTCATTTTCTTTAGTTCATTACAAGTGGAAATTAATACACAACAAACAAGTTATTATTTTTGTCAAAAGTTTTTGGCACCTCTAAACAAGTTTATATTCTGCTAAAAATGTGCTAAGTTGTAGATAAATATGACATTTGTGTAAAACATTAAAATCGAGTTTAAAAAAAAACCTTAAAATCAAAAATAATTTAAAGAAGCTCTCCAACTTTAACTACTTTAATAAGAGATTATAATACATTAAAACTAAAGCCGAATATACATATTTTCGGGACACCATGCTAGAGATATATGTACATATCTTTATAGTTCATATTCAACTTCTTTCTCCACAGCTGCCATCTTTCCTCTGATTGTTCTCCTCTTCGCTGGAGGTTGGGCTGATAGGTACAACAAACGAAAGCCTTGCATGATTATGCCCATCGTTGGAGAGGCCTTGGGCTTTACTTGTAAGTTTTCTAATTACCTTTAAAAAGAGATATTTAAAATTTAAAAAAATTCGCTTTTTAGGCCAGATTATCTCATCGATATTCTTTGATTCTCTGCCCATGGAGTTTGGTGCATATTGTGAGGCCATAGTGCCGGCACTCTTCGGCGGATTGACTTTTTGTTTGATGGCAATCTACAGTTATATCACCATTGCCACACCGGAGGAGGACCGAGTTTTTCGCTTTGGTATCTTCGCCATGTTCGTCACAGGAGTTCCCTTTATAGGTCAACCAATTAGTGGATTACTATTCACTACCTTGGGCTATACATGTAAGTTAAACTGGGTTTACAATGGGTTCTACCTATTCTTTTAAAACTTGCTTTCCTTATCATAGGAAAGAATGAAATGTTCTCTTTCTCAGTGAATTGTAACTAATCCATATACATATATTTTTCAGGGTCCTTTGCCACAGCCATCCTTTTCCAGATTATAGCTATTCTCTACATTATCTTCTTCGTTAAGGAGGTAAAGACAACGCCGCAGACCACGGCCACAGCCACGAATGGAACCCAAGCGAATGAGCCACCGCCATTGCCCACCACCTTGCCCCCGAAGCAGGGCGCCGAGAATATGGCGTACGAGACCACCAACGTGGACGAGCTGCAGGGCAACAAGAACGTCAACTTCCAGCTTACACCGCATATGGTGGAGCCCAAGGTAGAAGCTGTACCGCCAAGGAAGTCCCTGTTCAAGGAACTCTTCGATCCCACCCTCGTGATTGACTGCATCAAGTTTCCGCTGGTCAAGCGAGCAAACAACGGACGCATGCTGCTCATCCTGCTGCTGTGTGCCTACTTTCTGACCGTGGGTCCCGTTTCCGGAGAGAATGACTACTGGTACCGGTTTACTTTGAAGAAGCTTTCGTGGAACGGCAACGATTTCAGTATCTACCTGACCCTGTCCAGTGGTGCGGCCCTGGTGGGCACCTTTATCGGTACGGCGATTCTGAGCAAGCTGCTCAAGGTCTCCGACTCCATGATCGGCATGCTCTCCGCTTTGTCCATCGTCTGCTCCCGCGTCCTGTTTGTAAGTGACCTCAAGATCTTGTATAATTTTAGGTCAATGATTTGATTCTCTGTTTTCCCAGGCCTTTGCCAGCAGCACTGCCTCGTTTTACGTGGCCGGAGTGGTGGACATGTTCGTCAGTCTGAGGGTGATTGCCATTAAGACCGTTGGTTCCAGCATTGTGGCTGGTGATGAGCTGAGTAAGTTATAAATATATTTCTTTTAATAATGCGCTCTGATCAATAAGGAACAACTGAACTTTAATCAATAATTAATAAAATAAAAAGATTAAGAAATAAAATAAAAGCATAGATAAACTATACTTAGGTATTAATGGTTAAACACTAACGAATAATGTAGAAAATAACCCTAAAGAACATTCTTTAAAAGAAAGCTTGAGTGAACTATAATAATGAATGGCTTAATATATTGAAAGTATGTATATATATACCCAGCTGAAAATGGAATGCCAAATTATTTCCAATGAACTCTGAACTCTCAGAAATAAAGCAGAAATGAACTCTAACTAACATACAATTAAAGAATTTAAATTAATTGTTTACTGTTTCAAATTTCAGGTAAAATGTACTCCATATTTGGTATTAGTGAACCGATTGCCCAATTCATTTTCCCACCCATCTTCAGTGAGATTTATAAAAGCACCGTAGACACATTTCCGGGTGCTATTTGGCTCTTTGGCGAAGTCTTCTATATTCCAAATGTCCTGGTCTTTGTGTAAGTTTTGTATATAAAATATTTGCCAAGAAGAGTTTACTGAAATTTCAAATATTTATTGAAATCATAGTGTTTGCTACTTCCTTTTGAGACGACGAAAGGCGACGGATGAAAAGAGTGCCTTGGAGCTCGAGCAGAATGCTAATGGAGCTAATGGTTCCAACGGTGCTAATCGCACAAATGTGCCCGATAGTGAAATAACTAGTCTATAAATAAATTATGCCAGTCAGCTTTTGTATATTTAATTATATTAACAACCCGTGCATACTTTTCTATTTATTTATATTTTTTTTATTTCTCAAAATCATGTCCTGGCTTAGTGAAAGTCGAAAAAGCACAAGCATCCCTGAAGCTCTACCAAAATTAGCAAGGATTAACAAGCCCGTGTATTGCGATTGGAGGAGCTCCATATTTGGCTTCTAAATAAATGTTTATTTTTGGAAACGCATAAATTCGCTCGTAAATCAAATTACCTGAAGGTGAGCTTTGAACGGACACTTCGCTGCCCCCGAGCACTGGTCGCAAATTACTTTTTTCGGCCACTTTAGTTTAAGCCTTTCGCTTTTCCATCCCCCAGGCCCCCTCCGCACCAACTTTCCCTGTGAAAAGCGGGGCAAAAACGGGTAGTTTTCCAATCAACAAATGCATTCAGTATGAGCAGCCAGCTGGCGCAGAGTGGGCGTGGCCATATGTGTGGAGGCGACTCTGAAACAATTGGGCGCTAATAATCCCGGTTAATCTGCGTAAGTGTGTGTTTCTGGGGGCATCGAAGCAAGAATCCCCCGGTATACAAGACACCATCATGGCCATGGCCCAGCATCAATATAAAAGCCCAGCCGCCGAGGCTCCTAAGCTCAGACGTAGCTGTGCCTCGAACGCGTATCCATCTCTAGTCATCAATATCTTTCAAGAGTGCAGAGTCCTGTGCGCTGGGACTTTCCTTTTCCTCCGCGTCATGATGCGTCTCCTGTTGCTGCCACTGTTCCTCTTCACCCTGTCCATGGCCTGCATGGGCCAGACCTTTCAGTATTCACGGGGCTGGACCAACGGCAAGAGGGCTTTAAATCCGGCCGCATCATCGCTGCTGGGCAACGGTGGACACTTTCCTCGGAGCAATGAGCTTGGATACTCGGATCTGTATGATCTGCAGGATTGGAACAGTGAACGGCGATTGGAGCGGTAAGTTTGTAAATATATATATTAAATATAGATTAAGAAAATTTCGATCTGATATAAAATATATATATAGCTCAATAACATGTCAAAAATATTGTTAATTTGAATCCAATCAAGTCTTAAGATACCGAAAGTTTCGGTCCGAAACCTACCGCACTTAAAAATAACATAAGATGTGAGAGAAAATATTTTGTGAAAAGTTAATAGAGTATAATAATACCAATACTTTACTTTAATTAAATTTATTTAATACTAATAATATTTTCAAGCTGCCTGTCACAACTCCAACGCTCATTGATCGGTCGTAACTGTGCCCTCGCTACAGACTCAAATCGAGTTGGAGATTCCGATTCCGGTGATAATTCTCATCTCCTTCCCAGACTCAGTGGCAACTCCAATAGTGAAAATGTACTGTACTCCAACATCAACTCGAACTCCAATCGACATCGCCAGTCAAATGAGCTGCTCGAGGAGCTGACTGCCGCCGCGAGTGGCGGAGGTGGCGGCTCATCCTCCGAACCCAATGTTTTTGGAAAGCATTAGTTCGGATTTCTGCATGTCTATTACAAATAGTATTGTTAAACTAGCAAAAAGTGCTACAAAAATGTAAAAAAAAGCAACAAAACAATGTTGATTTATATGTTTAAATTAAATGAGGCTTTTTATTGAAAACTCGAACAGTATTCTTAATCAGCCTTAGGGACAGAATATATAGTCCTCTCTCCCTGAGCATAATGGGAACTGGTAATCAGTACTCTGATCTAGTTGGGGTAAGCCCAGCCAATGCATACTACTCTCAGTTCTCGGTCACCCTCCACCATCATCGGATCTAGAATCGAAATGACGATCGTGTGGCTTAGCTTATTGGCTCTCTTTCTCAGTGCATCATCCAACTGGGCACTGGAAATACCTAAACACAATTGCTCGCTCACAATCTCATGCTGAATGATGAGGTGCTTTGTAGGGACTTACACTGTGGGTAATATTATGTTACTACTGAAAATGCCCTGTTTATGCTTTCACATATTGATCTATCGTTATCAGATGACTTTTCATAATTCATGCGTGGTCATGCGTGGTATTGTTTCAATATCGCCAAGTCGAGGAGAAAACTGCTACCTAAGTAGTTATGTCATCTACTGTGACGTTTCTCAGCATCTCGACTGGATCGGTCAGAACTTTGTGGGATAATTAAAATGGTAATAATAGTAATAACGTACATAGATGCTTACGACTTATTACTATACTAATCGGCTTGGTTCGTATCCCATGGGCACGGCTATCCCATGAACATGCCTAAATCGAATCGCCTGGTGATTCTGGCTAAAGGTACCGGATAGTCAAGTATATCGAAATAAAAAAAATCTAATATGATGAATCGGACTCAATATTGTATTACAAATACCGAAAACTTTAATGTATGAAAATCTATAAATCTAAAAATATCTCTTTAAATTTTAAAATTTTGTTTATCTTTTTTGAATTAAATGGGTTCGATATATGAAACTTAATATGGCTTTATCGATTATATAAATATATATGTGGACATTTTCTGCCAACCGGTCGAAAATATCGACTTATAAATATTATTTGTTTATAGATTCAGTTTCATTTTATTTTGTAAATTCTAATTATTAAGCAATAAAAACACATAATGCTGGCTTACTGCTCGCTCCTTCCAGGTGCCTTGGGCTACATTTCGATGTCTCGGAGCACACTATCGCTGATATTTTGCAGGTCATCCTCATCGTCACCTTGATCAAAATCAAATTTGCGGGAAATATTTAGGAAATTCATGTTATTCTCCGAGTTCAAATCGGCGTCAAGGGACTGTGGACCCTGCAAAGAAATTGTATGAGGCATTATTCGGATTCTTTTAAAGGGATCCAGGACCACTTACATCAATAGTTATGTCGTTAAGAAGAATGCGAGGAGACATTCGTTGAATTACTTCAGCAGGAGGACCAGTCACCAATGCATCCAGCCTTCCCGAAGGCGAAGTGCTATGATTATGAGTATTCCTTGAGGCATTTAGCACCTTCATCACCGCTGCGTTCTTTGCGACCAAGGAATTGTTCGTTTCTGACTTTCGAGGAATGCGTTCAATGCGTGTGCACTCACTGACGTCTGTCGCCGGCGATACAGTCTCTGGTGAGATGGCCAGAGAAGCTGAGGCCTCCTCATTGAAGCCAAAAGAGGCCTGCAACTCTTTCCACTTGCTTCCCAAGGAGGAAAGATTAGGCTGCGGCGCCGCTCTGGGCTTGACAGTGTTCTTTTGGATGGTGCGCAGCATTTGCAGGGGATCATTGATCTTGGATCGGTTCATAGTGCTGTTAAGATCGTTTCCAGCCATGGATTGATCGGGGTCCTTTGGCTTCCGGGCTGAACGTGGAGGAGCAGGAGCTGGATGACGGAATTACCTGTTAGTATCCCACACCCCGAAGGCAAACATTTGAATCTTACCCAACAAGCTGCTGTTTAATGTTGTCTCATATTGCTTGGGATTAAAGTCGCCCTGAAGAGCCAAGCGCACTGGAGCACTGCGTCCACTGCTGGTGGTTAAATCGATCCGGATGGGGGGCGTTGATATAAACTTCATACCGATGTTTTGGAGGCGTGTATCGAAGTGGGGCGTAGCTGGCGGGCCGGGTAATTGGTTCCTCTGACTTGACTCGGCCTTTTTTTTTAAGACTGCGAGCCGCGTAATTAGATCCTTCTGGACATGGCTGAGTTGGGCCTCGATCTGAGAGACTTCTTCGCGCAGCGCCTGAAGATCTTTCGAAACGAACGCATTGGACTCGTTGCAGTGATCGTGGGCATCTAGTTGTTCGGCCATCGACCCGCTGACACGATTGAGTGCGTCTATAAGGGCCTCCGCCTTAGAGCCGCCCGATTGATGGAAGAAGTCTGGCGAGGAAGAGGGAATTTGTTATTTTTTTACTCGGAATCGTTATGGACATATTACCTCCTCCTCCAAAGGCTTCGCCGTCGAGTAAGCCTCGCGTGCCCTTTAGTGTCTGCTCCACCTGCTCCTGGCTTTGGCTGTGACCTGCCTGCTTGGATTGAAAGTGTTCAATATCCTCCTTCACACCACACAGAGCCTCTAGCTCTGCGGCCGCCCACTTGGCGGGTTGGTTCACTACGCGCTCTAGGCGATGGCGATTAGTGGCTTCGCACTCGTCCAGGAAGCCTTCATTTAGGAGTTGTGCCTCGGGCACACCTACCTCCGCAGATATGTCGGCCGTAAAGCCACGGATCTTCTGGATATTGCGCCGCAACAGCACCATGTTCTCCTCCAAATCTGTCAGGTAGGCCGAGGCATACTCCTTCATCAGGGCATTCTGACGAGCCATCACCTTGGCACTCTTGGGCGGCGTAGTGGTCGCGTCCTGGGCGAGTGCCTTCTCGCGCAGCTTGATCTGTTCCTGGATTACAAAGCCCACCAACTCGAGCAGGAAGTTGATGAATCGCATGCCGCCGGGCATCACCACTAGGTAGGACTGGATGTTGGGCCACCACTGTAGCTGGTGCTTCTCTTTCAGGTGCTTCAGGTAGTCTACCGTGCTTGCGCGGAAGTTCGCCTCGGCCTTCTTGTCCGTGATGGGCCAGAAGAAGCGGCGCTTGAACTCAACGGGGTCCAGCAGACGGAAGAGGTAGTGCATCACGTGAAAGAATGCCAACTGGTTGGGCTTGAGAAACATGTCCCAGGCGAGCAGTTTGCGCAGCTCGTCGGAAGCTGGGTGAACCAGGGCCAAGCCTTGGAGCTTCCTGTACAGCTTCTCGCTGTGCTCCTTCTCCTCCGCCTTCCAGGTGGCTGCACGATCCATGACCTGTTATCCTTATTTGACCACAATGCAAAGGAATTAATTGAGAACTATAGATATTTCGTGTTTTTTCTTATTTTTTACCTTCGCAAAATGGCGGTTTATTTTGAAGTTTTCCTCTTCTTTATTCGACACAGTGCGACCAGATCGTAAAATGCAATAAATGAAATCCTTGGCAATAGCAATAGCTAGAACATTAGCTATTTTATATCATTGAAGATAAAAAAAGCTAATTCTGAACTCTATTTTTTTATCACTATTTAAGAGTGTTCTCACCAGTGATCTAGTATTCTTGTAACATTTTGATGAATATTTTATTATTAAAACCATATGTACATACTTATAAAAGAGTCAAATAAAAAATTTTTGACCAAATCTAGCCAAATCTAGCTAAAAAAAAGAGGCTAGGATCCCATTTCTTGTAAATATCTCTGAAGCTTTTTACTCGTCCGCTCTCTGGCCACACTAATCATTTTCACAGTTTTCTTTGGTCGATTTTGTTGTTGCTAAAATCTGTGGACGAATTTATTTATATTATTAAGGAATTGGTAATTAATTACTCATAACTCGACGGAAGTCGACAATTTGGCAATCTTAAGTTGAAGACGATAGTTAAATAACCTTGTGTTTTAACGGGGTTTC
Source organism: Drosophila jambulina (assembly GCA_018152175.1). Lineage (NCBI taxonomy): Eukaryota > Metazoa > Arthropoda > Insecta > Diptera > Drosophilidae > Drosophila > Drosophila jambulina. Next base: position 31,275,788 of record JAECXH010000012.1, read on the forward strand.
ATCCGCCGCAAACCTTGGCATCCGGGTCCAACGTAGCACTTTCTTTTTGCCTGCGCTCGTCGGAGAAAAATCAATACGTTCGTTGGGTATAGAAATCAAATCTGCGACCGCATATACTATATAGATTACAGATATCGCGTCGTCGAGAAGGGGTGGACAAGTGGACGTCCGCCCCAAAAGCGATAATCAAATCGGAGTGAATATATACATATGTTTTTATGACAAAGCTGCGATTCTTTCCAGGAACGGGAACGAATGGGCAGATTGCAGCCGTGGTTTTTACGTGACCGTGAATCATAAATACATACTTATATATATACATAAAATTAAACTGAGAAAGTGCTTAATGACTATTGCTCCTTCGCACTTGCAGATACCAGGCTGCCAAGATGGGTTCCCTGTTCCGGAGCGAGGAGATGGCACTGTGCCAGCTTTTCCTGCAAAGTGAGGCGGCCTACGCCTGTGTCTCGGAGTTGGGCGAGCTGGGATTGGTCCAGTTTCGCGATGTGAGTATTAAGCATTAAATAAAATACAAATTTTTATAAATTGTAGGTCTTGTTAATTGACTACTTAAGAGTGTCTCCTAAAATTTCCTTGATCATTAAATGTCAAGATTTATAGTTTATGTGTTATAACTTTTAATAATAATTGTGGTATTTTAGTAACTTTCAATTTCTCTTAACAATAAATAATTCTCTTAAACCCACACAGCTCAATCCGGATGTGAACGCATTCCAGCGAAAGTTCGTTAATGAGGTGCGCCGTTGCGATGAGATGGAGCGCAAACTGCGCTACCTGGAGAAGGAGATCAAGAAGGATGGCATACCCATGCTGGACACTGGCGAGAGTCCCGAGGCTCCTCAGCCACGAGAGATGATTGATTTAGAGGTGAGTGGGCTTTAAAATACAAAGAGTTTTGTAAAAGATACCCATATGAAACTGATATGTACATGCAAATATCTCTCTCATTTGTCTTTCTAACCGCTGACTTAACTTGTGTGGCTTCTGTGACCTTCTTCCCTCCAGGCCACCTTTGAGAAGCTGGAGAACGAGCTGAGGGAGGTGAATCAGAATGCTGAGGCTTTGAAGCGCAATTTCTTGGAGCTGACCGAGCTGAAGCATATTCTCCGCAAGACCCAGGTCTTTTTCGATGAGGTAAGTGGTCGCAACTAAGTTGTTATTGAAAGCAAAATTTATGGCGGAGGTTTCCCCACTAATATAACTGATCGGCAAACCGATTTTAAATTAACGTATATGGCAGCCGAAGAGGCTTTAGCCAAGCCAACCAACTAACCAACTATTCTTAGCAATAACAAAAGACAGTGGCAGTCACGGCTTCCCTACCTCCCAGAACCACACACACTCTCGAAATAGTTTAATCCCCGTCCCCGTCCACTCTCTGCACGAAACTCCTGCTCCTTTTCCGCTTCCCCCAAGGCGAACCACAAACACAATGTGCTTTTTTATCTCCTCCCAGTTTTAGTTTGTACAAATATTCCCTAGTTGTGCGTTTGATATCAGTTGTTGATGGTTTTAGTTTCTGTTCTATTATGTTATTATATGTGTTTAAAGAAAAGTAGAAAAGGGATACTTTTCATTTTTAATTATTGGTAAAAATAAGAAAGCTCATAAAGAATATTGTAATGCAATTAGACAGCATTTGTGCCAAAACACGAGGGTTTTTTAACATAAATCATCTGTAAAGAATAATTTACGACTACTAAGATTTAAAATTTTGCATACTGAAAAACGACGTGTTCATTTATTTCGAAATTTAATATATTGCTTAAAAATTTCAAAATTGTATGGCGTTGGTTTTTTGCCAAAACAAATTTAAAAAATCGTTTTTTTGTTCTACGATTTATAAATTTTTTATAAATATATTCTTTTTTTTTTCAAATTTCCTTTTATTTTTCCCATAAACAAATGTTTATAAATATACCTTGATGTATGTACATATGTGCCAGCGTTATTATTTAGTTACTATTGATTAATTTTCTGATTTTATTATGCGTTTTCTTTACTTTTTTGTTTTTTCATCAATCAATCAATCGAATCAATCAACCCAACCCCGACCCCTGACGTTACAACATAAAAAAAACACTACAAAATGCACCACACGAAAAAACACAACACTCTACTACCGCATCTGCCTCTGCCACCTGCCACCTGCACATTGTTGGTTTGGTGTGTGTGTTTGTGGACCAAGTCGGTGCCCACGGTGTACAAGTCAAGTGGCGCATCGTACTCATCCAGCAAATATCGGCGATATCCGCAGATGGCCGACAACCAGAACGAGGACGAGCAGGCGCAGCTGCTGGGTGAGGAGGGTGTCCGAGCCAGCCAGCCGGGACAGAATTTAAAGCTTGGGTAAATATTCAAAAAGGACGTTGAGATATGACCGGACTTGGGGGAAAACTAAATCTAAACTCAGGCCAAGACCAAGACGCGCTCTCGCTCTCCGCCCTCCTGCTCTCCTCCTCCACCATCACTCTTTTGCTGTTGTTGTGGCTGTTGTTGTGTTCCATGTTCTCCCCCCTCTGTCGAAGATAGGCTATCGAAATTGATGTCAAACATAAAGCACACAAAATCCTGGTGTCGGTGATTTCATATGCTATATTTATATATAATCTATCCACTCCACCCCAAATCCCCAACACCTCTTCCCCAAACAAACTAAATACGGAGGCGGTTCTACTACTATCCAGTACTAACCTCTTACCCGAGTTCCAACTCGGACCGTAAGTCGAGCCGAATGAATGATCTTTTGCCCAAAATACCATTACCAATTTCTAGCAAGAAGGCGGCGTAAACCAAACGACCGAGTCGATGACCCGCGCCTTGATTACCGACGAGGCGCGCACCGCCGGTGCCTCCATGGGTCCCGTTCAGCTCGGGTATGTATCAAGCATCCAGCATCGAGCTGTTAGAATCCAAGACTGGGCAGGCATCGCCTTAGATTTTGATCTAAAATGGACTAAGAACTCTGTTTTTGAGTGGACAAATATTTGTATTCATTATAAGAAAGATTTCTTTGTAAACAAATGTATTTTCTTAGAAAATATATTAAGGTAACAGGAGTTTTTAAAGTGTAAGAAATCAAAGTAATATATTTGTATCTTGGAAATGAATATTAATTTTAAATTTTTAATTTAACCTTCAATCCTATCACATTTTTTAACTTCTCTCCATGTGCATAAAAAGTGAAACTTAAGAGTTTTTCTATTAAGTTATTCTATTCTATTAAAAAAACTATACTCGATATTTTTTGTTTGGTCTATAAAAATATAATCGAATATTTTGTTATTTTTAATTTCAATGAATTAGATTATATTCAATGTGTTATTGACCGCGATGTTTTTGTCGATTGGCTTTTTTGGACTTTTTCTCTCGATCTATTATCCTAAGCTCAACTGACAACACTCAACCAAAGACCAACACAAATTAAACTTCAAGAATATTTATCCATTGATAATGTACTTTCCTTCGAAATCCAGATTAAATTACTCAATACCATATTGTCAAGATATTAAATTAATAAGTTATTGTTATGATACAAATATTAGCTTTCTGTACAGTATAAATGGTAGAAAATAGTGTCCACCTAGGGGAGCTCTTACTGCATTATTCTTTTGTACCTGTTTCTTAACTCTTAACCAAACGAAATGCCACACAAAATTATTGCTTTACTTGCCGCCAAAAAAAGCCAAACTAATCAATTGCTGCGCGCCGAGCTAAGACTAATTAAGATCCATGCCAACCATATGTTTCATCCAAACCAGCTTGAAGTCTCATTTGGAGTTTCTCAAGCAATAATTTTCTGTGCCAAGCTGTGCCAAAAAAACGATATCAAAAACTAAATTAAACGTCGTTCTCTTCCTATGCTCCTCTCTCTTCCCCCAAAAAAATGTCCAAAAACGTATTGAATGCGTTTATTTAGTTACATGGAGAAATCGAACGAACGTGAGGATTATCTGCCATGGTTGGTACCCTCTGACCCTACCAGACTAGGCCAATCAGTCAGTCGTACGGCAACTCTCATCAATCGTATCCGTATCTTCCGTACCTGTTTCCGTATCCGTTTATCGATCGATCTATCAGCTGTATATATAGAGACATCTGTCATTAGCTTCGCTCGCCTCGCCTTGCCTTGCCATGCCACGTCACCCTGCACCGCCCCATATCTCGTCAAAAACTCAGTTGTCCACCTAACCACTCCATTTTTCCTAGGGTTCCTTCCCAGAGTCTTTCATACAACCCGTTCCTAGATTCCCGCTCTCGCCTCGCGCGTCCATTGGTAACTTGTGCTTGAGAGTTTAGTTTTCCTTGTTTGTTTCGTAAATAACAACCGGAATGACTCTGTTTTTGGTATTTTTTCCATTTTAAGGAGCAGGTTGACTAATTTCTCTACCCTTTTAGCTTCGTGGCTGGCGTCATTCTGCGGGAGCGGTTACCGGCCTTTGAACGGATGCTTTGGCGCGCCTGTCGTGGCAATGTCTTTCTGCGCCAGGCCATGATTGAGACACCGCTGGAGGATCCTACCAATGTAAGTTATGCCGAATATCATATATAATACTTTTCCTTTTTAATAAATGGCATAATCTATAAATTTATATCTATATTTGCTCTTTCAATTTTTTAGGGCGACCAGGTGCACAAGTCGGTGTTCATTATCTTCTTCCAGGGCGACCAGTTAAAGACGCGCGTCAAGAAGATTTGCGAGGGCTTCCGCGCTACACTTTATCCTTGTCCCGAGGCCCCAGCCGATCGCCGTGAAATGGCCATGGGTGTAATGACGCGCATCGAGGACCTGAACACGGTGCTCGGTCAGACCCAGGATCATCGCCATCGCGTGCTCGTGGCGGCGGCCAAAAACCTTAAGAACTGGTTCGTCAAGGTGCGCAAAATTAAGGCAATCTACCACACGCTGAATCTCTTCAACTTGGATGTGACGCAAAAGTGTCTGATTGCCGAGTGTTGGGTGCCATTGTTGGACATTGAAACTATTCAACTGGCCCTGCGACGGGGCACCGAAAGATCGGGATCGTCGGTGCCGCCGATTCTAAATCGAATGCAAACTTTCGAGAATCCGCCGACCTACAATCGAACCAATAAGTTTACCAAGGCCTTTCAGGCCCTGATCGATGCGTATGGCGTGGCCAGTTATCGGGAGATGAACCCGGCTCCCTACACCATCATCACCTTCCCCTTCCTGTTTGCAGTGATGTTTGGTGACTTGGGACACGGCGCCATAATGGCGCTATTTGGCCTTTGGATGATAAGGAAGGAGAAAGGTCTGGCTGCTCAGAAAACGGACAATGAAATTTGGAACATCTTCTTTGGCGGACGATACATCATTTTCCTGATGGGTGTGTTCTCGATGTATACGGGTCTCATCTACAATGATATCTTCTCCAAGTCTCTGAATATTTTCGGATCTCACTGGCACATGTCGTACAACAAGTCGACGGTGATGGAGAACAAGTTCCTCCAGCTAAATCCCAGGGGTGACTATGAAGGCGCTCCCTATCCGTTCGGCATGGATCCCATTTGGCAGGTGGCGAATGCCAACAAGATCATTTTCCACAATGCCTACAAGATGAAAATCTCCATCATATTCGGTGTCATTCACATGATCTTTGGTGTGATTATGAGCTGGCACAACCACACCTACTTCCGAAACAGGATCTCAATGATCTATGAGTTCATACCGCAATTGGTCTTCCTGCTGCTCCTCTTCTTTTACATGGTACTGCTGATGTTTATAAAATGGATTAAGTTTGCGGCCACCAATGCGAGTGAGTAATCCTTGAGAGTTGGAAAATATATCCGAGTATATACTTATCCCATAATCCTTATTTACAGAACCCTACTCCGAGGCCTGTGCTCCCTCCATTCTGATCACCTTTATTGACATGGTTCTGTTCAATACACCCAAGCCGGTACCGGAAGGCTGTGGGGTTTACATGTTCTGGGGTCAGTCCTTTATACAGGTTCTTTTCGTTCTGGTGGCCGTTGGCTGTATTCCCGTGATGCTGCTGGCCAAGCCATTGCTAATTATGCAGGCACGCAAGCAGGCGAATGTAAGTAGTAAAAGCTGTATAGGCTTCCAGAGTTCACAGTAGTTCATCACAATCCTCACCAAACCTCAGAACACATCAACATAAACGTACATCCCTCTGCTCTCCACGTTATTCTTATTATTACTAACTGCTTCTCGTTTATTTATGCTCCCCGATTATCAACAAAATTAACAAAATCCCAAAACCAAATTCCACACCAACAAACTAATCAAAACACTCCAATCCACAAATCCAAAGGAAGAGGTTAGTCGTGTCGTTTCTTGTCAATGTCTCAGTCGAGCTTCCCGTTACTTCGAACCCTTATCTGTAGAGAAGTATATCGAAAAGAACCACATAATATGACGACAAAAATATCGCGCACAATAATTACATTGAAAATATATTTAAACATCAACTTGTTAACATATCAATAAAAAATTTCGATATGCTGTTTGAAGTTTAAGGAAGTTCAACTGTAGTTTAAAAGAAAATTTTTCCTATGAGGATCCACCACTGAACAACTCCAAACGATTTACTTTTCAGGTGCAACCCATTGCCGGTGCCACGTCCGATGCGGAGACTGGCGGTGTGTCAAATGGAGGCTCTCATGGCGGTGGAGGTGGTCACGAGGAGGAGGAAGAGCTGTCGGAGATCTTTATTCACCAAAGCATCCACACCATTGAGTATGTGTTGGGTTCGGTCTCCCACACGGCTTCGTATCTACGTTTGTGGGCGCTCTCTCTTGCGCATGCCCGTAAGTATTAGGGACTTCCTTAATTCTTTGAGTTTACTTATTTCTTGTCAATACAGAGCTGGCTGAGGTATTGTGGACGATGGTCTTGTCCATTGGCCTGAAGCAAGAGGGCTGGGTGGGCGGTATCGTCTTGACCTGCGTGTTTGCCTTTTGGGCCATTTTAACGGTTGGCATTTTGGTGCTAATGGAGGGCTTGTCGGCCTTCTTGCACACGCTGCGTCTGCACTGGTGAGTTGTGGGAGTTATTCTTATGTAGCTTATTAGATGTACTAATTACTTCTTCTTTTTTTAGGGTGGAGTTCCAGAGCAAGTTCTACAAGGGCCAGGGCTATGCCTTCCAGCCCTTCTCGTTCGATGCCATCATTGAGAACGGAGCTGCCGCCGCTGATGCGGAGTAAACAAGGTATAGGAAGCCCAAAATAGGAGCAAACAACCAAAGCATCTTCAGAGTCTCATTATGCACACACATGAAATTAATAACTTATCCAAATAAGCCGAAGATATATCGAGTGTGGAATTTAATTACCAAGTTACAGTAACGCTTTCGCCGTGAATTTATCTATCTCATTTTATTCCCCAGCAAGCGTTAAGCCTTGCCAATAATAATTAATTAACGTTCTTTGTAGATGTGTTCGCCGTGTTTATTAACTATACTCGTAAATACTTATAAATAAATAGCTAAAGCTAACCCCACTAGGGGTTGGCAAAAAAGCAAAGATTTTGGATTCTTTTGGGGAGTGTTTTCAAGTCTTCAGGTATAAATTAGTGATGTTTATTTAAAAGTTTAGTTTTCAACCAGTCATGAGATCATTTAAAGCTTGAACAAATTTCTGCATATTTTGGGGTTGGGTTTCGTAGAGCCTTAGGGCTTCAAAGTCCAACGTCGCCAGCTTGGCGTTTACATCCGTGACCCCACAGTAATAGATATAGTTCTCAGCGGCCAGTTGCCGGGCCAGTTCCAACTGGTGATTGTCCATTAGCTTGTCGTTGATCACAATCAGTCCATATTTCTGGTTATTCAGTATGTCCATGCAAGTGCCAGCCCCGGCGTGTCCAATAATTAAGTCAGCAGTTCTTATATCCTCCAGATTCGGTCGGAATTTATATTGCTCAACCTGGATTCCGTACTTATTGCTTATCAGTTGCGTTTCCTCTTCCGTCAAAGGCTCTGAATTGCCATGTTGCACGATGAGTTTCCGACACTTTCGTGCCTGCAGAGCTCTAAGAGAAGGTTCCGATTTTACGACGCCTATTAAGTCATCGAATTTAGTGGTGCCCACCGTAATATAAACCGTATTTAACTGCATTATTTGTTAAAAATTTAAATGAAACAAAAGTCACAATCAGCTGTTTACAAGTTCTTTTCACTTTGCCATTCACATATCACGCGGCCAACTTATAATGTGGAAAGCTTCCAAAGAAATTAAATAAGTATGACCATGTAGGCTTTCGATTTGAAAGTCGCCCGGAGTACTAAAATCGAAGAAATTGGCTTGTTTATTAAAGCGAAAAAAGCAATAAATGCATAAAAAAAAGAATGTATCTCTTCGCTCAATCACTCTGAAAACTGACACCGTTCTTTGAAATCGATTCCACGATCGATATCTTTGTTAAAATAAATTTTTTTCAAATATCTATTATAGTTTAGAAAATAATTAATAAATATCATAATAATCATAAATATTTACGCAAACAACAAAATAATAATGAGAAGAATGCAAATTAAAGTACTTGCTCTCTCCCGCACTCACACAAGCGAATGTGATCTCTGCTCGCTCGCTCATTATGCTGCCGACGAAGCTTACATCTCGCTTTCTGTTTATTCCGTTCTGAACCGTTACACGTAACGGTTCGCGCAGTTCCCGGGCGTAAAATAACTTAAATAGTTCGGGATAAAACTTTTCTCCGTTTAGTGATTAGTTAGAGACAGTAATTTGTGTACGTTTAATTCAATTAGTGCAACGAACTTCGCTGGGTTGGGCATTACTGTGAAGGTGCAATATAGTCGTTTTCATTGCCTAACGGTAAATTAAATTATTCCCACGTTTCTGCGCTGTGTCCGGGTGTGTTAAAGTGTGTGTGAGTGAGAGCCTGCGTGTGTGTTAGTGCCGGCTGCTGTTTGCACGTCGGAAGGTAATTGACTAATCAACACTTCATTTAATTCTGTTTTTATTTCTGCACCCTCGCCGTTTATTTTTTGTTTATTTTGCAAACGCTTCTTAAGTTTGCCCATGGCGGGCGGCATCTGGCAACGATTAATAGGAAAAAGAAAAGACAACAACAAACAAATAGACAGACGGAGAGTTTTCCAGCGCCAATAAACTGGAATCAGACTGGAATTATTGGCCATTCACGCAGGACCATAAACACTTGGCCGGCCCCGAAAACTTTCCTCCCCTAAAGATCGGCAATTTATGGCCAATCGCTCGCCAAATTGACTGTCCAAATTTGTAGAAATCATATTGTGGATGCTGCTGCTGCCCCAAAATCCAATTAGAGCACCCGTGCAAATTATCAGGCGGACAAGCGATCGCGATCGGTTCTTTATATTTCAACCCCCCACCCTCTTGGCCACTTGCGGACACACCCACACATAGGCACACAGAGACGCGGTCCCATCAGTCTGCGGTCAATAAATTGTCTCTCTCTTTGATTTTTTGGTCGCGAGAGAGACAGGAAAAAATAGAGCGATTTAAAATTAATGTCTTAATCGTGGGTGTGTGTGAAGAGCCAATATTTACATGTCTTTTGCTCTTCTTCGTTTTCCTTTCTCCGTGTCTCCAGTGTCCCCTGCTCTGCCACCTTGGGAATTGTCCAATGATTTGTCAATGTTCGCCTTTCCGTACCCCGCAGTTATCCATGTCCTTGTGTTAATTAATCGCACTGCACTGCGAGAAACGAGCGAGTAGGAGTACAAAAATCAACAAAATTTTAAAGCTTAAAGTTTATTTTCTATTTAATAATTACATTTTATCCTATTATTTAATTGGATAGAGATACATATTTGAAATTAAAATCAAACGAGTTTTTTTGCTATGTATTCAGTTATTTTTGCATCACTTGTAAAAATTATTTTGATTATTTGTAACGTTGTCTCATTAATTTTTATTTTAATTTAGAGGGTCGACTTCAGCATTACTACCTGACTAGTTTTTCTAATTAATTAATTGTTTAATTAAATTCTATGTATTTCAAGTATTTTTATTCTTGATTCTTGGTTATCGGTAATAATAGTAAATAATAGTATTTTGTAGACAATATTATTTTAAACTTCGAAAAATGATCATCCCAACTTTTTCCAATTAATTCTTTTAAAAATTTAAATATAAAATAAATGAGTACCCAAATGTCCAGTAATGGTGACTTTTTCAGTGCTTAAAATTTATCCATCGCCATATGCTTGACACATAGCCGGAGGCTTTACACGCAGTTTATCAATGAAATATTACTTAAATTGGATCCCCAACGGGGGACCCAGGGAATCCCATCCGCAGGGGATGGAGTAAAGCATCAGTGGGTGACATCGTATCATTTGCAGCACCGAAGGTCACAGTGTCGACGGGGCCGACTTCTGTACGTAGTTTAGCGGCGGCGTTTAATTGCAGCAATTTGCGAAAAAAAAAAGAAAAATAATATATAACCCGAAGGAGAAGAGTAACGCAGCTCAGCAGCAGAAGCTGATCAAATTAATGTCATAACTCAATTAGCCCGGCGGACGTATTTGCATGAATATGAGTTGATTTACGACCATGTTGTTGCCCCGCTCAATTTGTGCTTAAACTTTTGCCAATTGATAATAGCAGCGTGCTGGGAGTTCTGTCTGTCTCTTTAGAGGCCGGGTCCGGTCTTCTAGTTAAGCTCACAATCTCTGGGAAGGAGAATGATACTTGCCCATATATAGCTTATAATAGCGGACAGAAGAGAAGAAGGTTCACGGGGGCGTTGACATTTTGATAAGCTAAAAATTAAAAACAGCAATGTTTCCAATAGTAGTGTTTAGTTTATATGTTTTCCAAAACCTATTCTTATTCATTATTTGTATGAGTTCTCTTGCCAGTTCTGGGTTTAAAATTATCCCAATTAATTTTAAGATTTAAAGGCAGTTCTCAGGAACTGAAAAGGAACTTCAAAGACTAATTAAAGACTAAAATCCCCTATGCCTGCTCTGTAATTTGGAATAACCAATGCACTACGTCTCTGATCCGAAACTGTCTTGGCTAACTTCGAGCACAACTTCTCTGCGGATTGGGAAATAACAAGAATTTAAATATATATTAAATTTGCGCGACTGACGTTGCGGGAAACACCCCTTGGCATACGCGTTACCTTTCTAACCAGATGCATGTCTAGAGAGATCTCCAAACAAAAAACCAGCCGGGTGACATAAGTGTGTGCTCCTCTAGCCGAAGCCAGTTATCAAGTGGGACAGTAACTTTAGCTGTTTTTTATGGCCATTGTTCTATTGGATATAAATATTGCATTGTTAGGAAGCAATGTAGTTTAAAAGGTTTTTTAATTTTGTTTTGGTTTTAATTTTTACAAAACTACAAAAACCGTTCCTTTCAGTTATTATATTTTTATTTAGACTTTAAAACCGATATTTCCGCTTTTAAGGTCATAAATAATCTTATAAGACTCCCATTACTTGAACAATATATTTTTTTCTACACCAAATATAGTGAGAATGAGGTAATGAATCAGTTACGTTCTCGACAACCAAAGCGATTTGCCACTCGAAAAACAAAACGCTTGGCAAGGAGTCCTTCCTGTGTGGCTTCCCCTTAGCTGGTCGACCGCGAAAGGACACGACGGCTCAGGGACAATTTGTGCAATTATGATGATGACACAAGAAAGCCAAAGGGGTTGGCCTCGGGGCCAGAGAAACCACTTAAGTTGATCCGAGATTGCGAAGCGAGCAACCTGCAGGTGCATATCTTATTACGGAGCTTCCAGGGCGGAAGTGGATGTGGATAGGGAAGTAGATGTGGATGTGGTGGTGTGCTTGAGGACTTAACTAACCGACAAGTTCTTCCTGCTTACAGGATCGGGATAGGTTACAATTCAAAATAAAAACTGTATTATTTACAATTTCTTGAAATTAATGTAAAGAACTAATTTGAATAACTGATCTTACCTTTCAGCCCCCGCCATGGTAGTCAAGGAGATACCCCTCCACGAAAATCTGAGCATGGAGAATCGTTCTACCCATGCTGCCACGCCCACCACCACCACTACCTTCTCACGGTCGGGGCGTCGCTTACATCTGTCCCTGACCACTGCCATCCTGCTGGCCTCCTTTTTCATCTGCACCCTACTGGCCGTAGGCTTTATCGTCTACAACTTTGCCACTTGTGCCGAGCTACAGCCAGCGCCGGGCGAGGACATCGTCTGCACCAGTGTCCATCTGAGGAACAAGCTGAAGTCTGGCCAGGAAGATGGAAGGCCCAAGTACGACCGGGATGTCCGACTGCCGCGTTCCATTCGCCCGTTGAAGTACAACATAACGCTAGAGCCGTTGCTCAGCGGCAACTTCAGCTTTACCGGCAGTGTCCAGATCCGGATCAAAGTGCTGGAGGATTGCTACAACATTACCATGCATGCCGAGGAGCTGAACATTTCGCGACACGACGCATCGGTTCGTCGCGTCCTGCCCAATGGGGAACTGGATGGGGACAGCCTAAGGATACACAAACAGTACCTGGTGGGTGCGAAGCAGTTCTTCGTCATTGAGCTGTACGATAAACTGCTAAAGGGCGTCGAGTATGTGGTGTACCTTCGCTTCGGCGGTATCATTGAGGACTATCTGCAGGGGTTCTATCGAAGCTCCTACGAGGTTCACAACGAAACCAGGTGGGTTGTAGACAGGAATTGTCAGGGCAAAACCTTATTTCTCATGGCTTTTTCCAGATGGGTGGCATCTACGCAGTTTCAGGCCACGGACGCCAGACGGGCATTTCCCTGCTTCGATGAGCCCGCCTTGAAGGCCAACTTTACCTTACACATTGCCAGACCGCGGAACATGACCACTGTCTCCAATATGCCCATTGTGGCTACCACCTATCAGTAAGTATTTATTATATTCTGTCAAAAGAGCAAATCAAATCCTGTAAGAGTTTTTCAGTAAAATCAGTAAAATAATTTAATAAGTATATACATATAAATTTCTAGATTTTAAGATTTAAACCCAATTTATTTGTAATATTCCCTTAGCGCGACCCTGCCCAGCTACGTGTGGGATCACTTTGCCGAATCGCTACCCATGTCCACTTACTTGGTGGCATATGCCATATCCGACTTCACCCACATCTCCTCGGGCAATTTCTCAGTGTGGGCACGAGCGGATGCCATCAAGTCGGCAGAGTATGCCCTGAGTGTGGGCCCTAGGATTCTCACATTCCTGCAGGACTTTTTCAACGTAACATTCCCGTTGCCCAAGATCGACATGATTGCCTTGCCAGAATTCCAGGCAGGAGCCATGGAGAACTGGGGTCTCATTACCTTCAGGGAGACGGCGATGCTGTACGATCCTGGGGTAGCCACGGCCAATAACAAGCAGCGTGTAGCTTCGGTAGTGGGTCACGAGTTGGCCCATCAGTGGTTTGGCAATCTAGTGACTCCCAGCTGGTGGTCGGATATCTGGCTGAACGAGGGATTCGCTAGCTACATGGAGTATTTGACCGCCGATGCCGTGGCCCCTGAATGGAAGCAACTGGATCAGTTTGTGGTCAACGAGTTGCAGACGGTGTTCCAGCTAGACGCTCTCTCCACATCCCACAAGATATCGCACGAGGTGTTTAATCCGCAGGAGATCTCGGAAATATTCGATAGGATCTCCTATGCCAAGGGATCGACCATTATCCGAATGATGGCTCACTTTCTCACGAATCCAGTGTTCCGCCGTGGGCTCAGCAAGTATCTTCAGGAGATGTAAGTGGAGAATACTGACAGTTCCCTTAGAGATTATGAGCTCCTCCCTTACAGGGCCTATAACTCCGCCACCCAGGACGATCTGTGGCGCTTCCTTACCAACGAGGCCAAGTCATCGGGTCTGCTGGATCACAGCCGGAGTGTAAAGGAGATTATGGACACGTGGACGCTGCAAACTGGTTACCCAGTGGTAAAGGTATCCCGGCATCCCAACTCGAATGTGATTCGTCTAGAGCAAGTGCGCTTCGTGTACACCAATACAACCAGGGAGGACGAGAGCCTGCTCTGGTGGATACCCATCACCTTTACCACTGCCGCGGAGCTGAATTTCGCCAACACCCGGCCAACTACATGGATGCCGCGTACGAAGCTGTACGAGCTGGAGAATCGGAACCTCTCTACCACCAAGTGGTTCATCTTCAATGTCCAGCAAACGGGCTACTACCGAGTGAACTATGACCTGGACAACTGGCGGGCCATCACCGGGCATCTGATGGATATGCAGCACTTTGAGGAGATCGCACCGGCCAATCGGGCCCAACTGATCGACGACGTTCTGAACCTGGCCCGGGGATCCTACCTCTCCTACGACACTGCCATGAATCTCACCCGCTACTTGGCTCACGAGACGGGTCATGTGCCCTGGAAGGCGGCCATCAGCAACTTTATCTTCATCGATTCTATGTTCGTCAACTCCGGGGATTACGATCTGATTAAGGTTGTATAAATTTAAATGTTGGTGAAGAAGCAAAGGTTCTCTAATAGGCATTTTTCACAGAACTATTTGCTACGGCAGCTGTCGAAGGTCTACGAACAGGTGGGCTTCCAGGACTCGGCGGAATCGGCGGATATATTGGTGCAGCTCAAGCGTGCTGATGTCTTGGGCATGGCCTGCCACTTGGGCCATCAGGAGTGCATCGCAGAAGCAAGCAGACATTTCCAGAACTGGGTTCAGACCCCCAATCCAGATGCTAATAATCCGTGAGTAAAGCTGTGAAAAGAAATAAATATTCAATGGAAAGTAGAGTCAAAGAACGCTTTTGAAAAGAAATCAGTTTAAGGATATTCTTACACCAATATATATATTTCTCCTGATTTTCTCGAAACTTTACTAAAACTTTTCGAAAATCCTAAGGATTAGTCTATTTTCTTTATTTTAAATATTATTTCCTACCTTTTTAGCATCGTGCCCAATCTCCGTGGCGTCGTCTACTGCTCGGCCATCCAGTATGGCACGGAGCATGAGTGGGACTTTGCCTTCGAGCGTTACCTCAAGACCAATGTGCCCGGTGAGAAGGATCTGCTGCTGAGTGCTCTCGGCTGCTCCCGGGAGCCATGGCTGCTCTATCGTTACCTGCGCCGTGGTACAGCCGGCCAGCATATACGCAAACAGGATCTATTCCGGGTATTTGCCGCCGTTTCCAGCACGGTGGTGGGTCAGCAGATAGCCTTTGAGTTTCTGCGCAACAACTGGCAGGAGATCAAGACTTAGTAAGTAGTACTTCTTCTTAACAAAAGGACACACAAAAGTAGTTACTATTGGAATACTTTTTTAGCATGGGCAACCAGATGTCAAATATCCACACACTCTTCAAGTTCGCCACGAAGCGCTGCAACACAAAATTCCAGTTGAGCGAGTTCGAGAACTTTGTGAAGGATGCTCACTGGGCCTACGACAGGCCCATCCAGCAGATTGTTGAGCAGATCGAGACAAGCGTGGATTGGATGAACAGAAATTACAAGTCTATTGTCAAGTGGCTGGAGAACGAAGCTGCGCGGGCGTAAGGGGAGCGGGATCGGGAGCGGGGAGCGGATAGCGATGATCCGGCGGCTTGGCTGGATCAAGCAAAGGCTGCAGCCAGTATTAGGATGTTCCGCAGCTGCAATTACGCATTTATGTCTATTTTTTTATCGAGTTTTCACCAAAGATCGATCGTCCAGAGAGAAGAGAGCATCATCACGTTTCTTATTAATCCCTTTTCTTCATAACAATTTTAAGTCTTTTAATTTTAATTTTATCTGTAATTTCTTGTACTTGTACTTAAATGTAAAATGTAAATGGAATAATATATCATTGTTCGTCACAAAGGAGTCGATTCTAATCCTGTTTCACAGCATCAGTTCGTGGCTCCGCCCTCATCGGAGCTTTGATCACATTGGCAAACATCAGTGTGCCCATAAAGACCAGCACAGTGCCCAGCCAGTGGTACAGGGTGAAGGGATTCCGGAAGTACACGATGGAGAACACCAGCGAGGTGAACTTGCGCAGGGTTAGAATGAGGGTCACCGTCAGCGAGCTGCATTCCGTGGTCAGGGAGTACACAGAGCTAATGCACAAATGCTGGGCCAGCACATTGCCCACTAAATAGAGGAAGATGAGGGGCACAGCCAGGCCTAGCAGGGGCAGGCGATAGGATTCCCCCTCGAAGGCCAGGTTCCAGTGCGTCCTTATGTTGTCCTGCATCAGGAAAAAGGCGGGCAGCGGCAACAAGTGAGTATAGTACAGAGCTTCCCGCGCACACTGGCTCCCATGTCGCCTGTACAGGAGCTCCTGGGTAATGCCCATGTAGGAGGAGATGAACAGGGCCAGCACCAGGAGCAATACGCCCACCAGCCACCAATATATGTTCGCCTCGCTGTTATTTCTGTGCTCCGCCACATCCCGACTGGAAAAGTAGGTGCAGATAAAGATTCCCACGCTGATCATAACCACCGATATGTACTGGCTGATCCGGTAGCTCCTCTTTAACACCAGCGTACCCAGGCACATGTTGGAGATGAGAGAGCCGCCGCGTATTATCATGTGAAGCGTCATGGGAACATTAAACTGGAACACGTAGTTATTGCACACGCTGGTGAGAAAGAACATGGCCACCAGGAGCACATAACTTCTCAGAGCGATCACCCGTTTGACCCGACCGAACTTCGATGTGAAGATTAACCCCTCTAGGGCTATGAAGGCGAATTGGGCGGCTGTAACCAGGTTACCCGCACCCGGATCCAGTTTGACCAGGAGTTCCAGAAACACCACGCCGCTGCAGCAGCCCAGGAAGACCCCGCCGATGGCCAGGACAGAGCGTGGGGATAAACTCATGGGAACAACGAACTACTACTACTAACTGTGACCCCTAATGTAGGCCATATCGAGCTTTCAAGCCAACTTTCTTTTTGGCCAGGCAGACGAAAAGGTAAATAAAGCCAACAGGTGGCTATCGAGAAGTTATCGATAGGCTATTATCAAAATAACAGCTGATATCTGGCTGCGAAATTCAAAGTTCGATAATATAAAAATTCAGTTTATTAAATAATTTTAATCACATTCGAAATTTATGCACCAACAGTCTTTTTTTACAAAATTACAAAAAACAATGATTTATGATTTCACGAACAAATATATGTATGTATGTATGAATGGTAAAATAGGATTTACGATTGCTTCTTCTCCAGCAGGGCAATGATTTTGTTTAACTTTTCCGCTTGCCTTGCCTCGAAGTCATCCAGCCGCTTGGTCACCAGCTGGTTTAGCTGCAGGAATCGCTTGTCAATTAAATCCTTAAGGATCGACATATCAGCACAGGGAGCAGCAGGAGTTGGAGGAGGGGCAAAAGTAGCCTCCGCCTGAGGAGAACCACCTTTTAAGAGCGACATAAAATGCTGCAGCTTGTCGGCGTGCTCCTCCTCCTTGGACTGGCTGCCTCCCTTTTGCAGTAGCTCCTGGATGCGCAGCAGATCCGCGGGCCTTGGCAACTGGGTAGTGATGCCATTTGGATTCGGGGCCACGTGCAGCATGGAGCCGTAAACACATATCTCGTTGGCGGCGGTCAGCAATTTGAGATTTATGTCATTGATTCCCGAACGGTCGATCTCCATGTCGTACCGATACGGACGCACAGGCACCTCCGCATCCTCCTCCTCCACGCAGATTCCGTAAATGGTTTCGAAGTACTCCTGCGACGGCCCAATGAATAGCTCCACCTTGGGAGCACTGCAGATCAACGTCAGAGCAGCGATTTTGTAGCGGGACGCAATCTGGAACCTTAGCTCGCAGGGCGGCGGGGGGCTTTCCGAACTCGCAAACAGCACGGCGCGCTCCTCGTTGATCACATCATCCAGATCCGGCCTGTGTATGTGCAGACAAAGGAAGTTGCTTTATCAGTGGCGGCGGAAAAACCAGTTTTCAGGGCGTGAAAATCCTTTGTCTCTCACTTTACAAAGACATCGTCGTCGGATAGGCGGGTGGCCACCAGCTGGGAAAACTTGTTACCCGCCGTCTGGGGCCAATTGCATCTAGCCGTCACCTTATCGCACATGATGCTATTCAGAGATTTCTGAAAGTTTGGAGTGTGGAATTTGAAAAATAGCGTTTTCCCCTGGAAAGAAGCGCAAATCAAAACACAGCTTGCGATGGGCAGTTTGCGATAACAGCCAAGGGGGCGCTGCCAACCTGTTCGATCTAGAGGAGCCTGCCAACTGGGGCGTCTGGCATCTCGGCTCGCCGTTGACCGTGGGCAAGGTCAATCACTTGATTGACTTTTTCAAAGATTTATTGCACTTTGGAGGGGGTCCACTAGATTCAGGGTATGCTGTAAATGACGGAGCGCATTTCTAGAGGTATGGCAAAACTAAAAGAAGGTCCACAAGCCTGCAATGTGCGAAAAAATCTAGTCCCGACTCTATCCATAGTCTGGCAGCCCTGCCAGTCCACCCCCAACGACTAAGTTTCCGCCGAATTTTGGCACTTCGATTAGTTAAGCCAAAGCGGCTAGGTGAAGGTGTACACAATTTTCCGCAGATTTTTACGCACAGCTAACAACACCATGGGTGGCAAGTACAAGATCGTGATGGTGCGCCACGGCGAGTCCGAGTGGAACCAGAAGAATCAGTTCTGCGGCTGGTTCGATGCCAATCTCAGCGAGAAAGGTAATCATTAAAACAAGGATTATTACATCAGTCCGTCCAGTTGCTATAGGAAACCTGTGCACTGTATAACCAGTGCCACAGTGCTGGTTATCTTCATATACTTAATATTGTCTTTTGCAAACAGGCAAGGAGGAGGCTTTAGCCGCCGGCAAGGCCGTCAAAGAGGCCGGTCTGGAATTCGATGTGGCCCACACCTCGGTGCTCACCCGCGCCCAGGTAACACTGGCCAGCATCCTGCAGGCCAGCGGCCACAAGGAGATCCCCATTCAGAAGACGTGGCGCCTGAACGAGCGCCACTACGGTGGACTCACTGGTCTGAACAAGGCCGAGACCGCAGCCAAGTATGGTGAGGCTCAGGTGCAGATCTGGCGTCGCAGCTTCGATACCCCGCCACCACCCATGGAACCGGGCCATCCTTACTACGAGAACATTGTGAAGGATCCCCGCTATGCCGATGGACCTAAGCCGGAGGAGTTCCCCCAGTTCGAGTCCCTCAAGCTGACCATTGAACGTACGCTGCCTTACTGGAACGACGTCATCATTTCTCAGATGAAGGAGGGCAAGCGCATCCTGATCGCTGCCCACGGCAACAGCCTGCGCGGTATCGTCAAGCATTTAGACAGTGAGTATCGAGTTTTTTTGCCATAATATGGTAACATACTAGACACATTTTAAGATTGATTTAAAATCCTCCAAAATCCCATTCAGTAATAATTAAATCAATTTTTCCCTCTTTCAGATCTGTCTGAGGACGCCATCATGGCTTTGAACCTGCCCACGGGCATTCCCTTTGTCTACGAGCTGGACGAGAACTTCAAGCCAGTGGTGTCCATGCAGTTCCTCGGCGACGAGGAGACTGTTAAGAAGGCCATCGAAGCTGTGGCTGCCCAGGGCAAGGCAAAGTAGATGCTATTATCATCGAATCCCACACAAAAACCGGCACAAATCAGACGGAGAAAGATAGGGGTCTGAGATGGCGCGTTCCGTGTTCAAGATATATCCCACTATATCCTACTTGTTGTTGTTGTTTGCGTAGCAGAATAATTGGTTTAAATCCCAACTAAAGTTACTAAATAATTTATTATTACACACACCCAACACAATTTTGGAGTAGGAGTCTCTCTTTGTTTATTAATGGGATCACTTCTTCTTGTTCTTCTTTCCATCCTTGGCCAGTTCGAGGCCCAGGATACACTTGGGCGGCACCTTGTACGTTTCGGTCAGGAGCGTGTGCACGAAGCGCACCTGATTGCCCTGGATCTGGAGCTGTTCGTGCTTCTGGTGCGGCAGCTTCACCACACTGGTGCTGGCTGCGGCTCCCTGCTTGCAGAGTTTAATAAATTCGGCCAAAATGATGCCGTATGCCTCGATGTTGCTCACTAGCGTAACTTTTTTGTTGCCGGATCGTGTGGCGAGGGACATTTGGATGAGGGGCTTGCCGCTGGTGTCCTTGCCACTGCACATCTGGTAGGAGTGCTCCATTTTGCTGGTTATCAGGGAGCACATTTCGCTAAGAGACGCCTCCCGGTCGCCATAAAGCTCGATCAGCGTTTCGTCTGGTTTCACCAGCTTCGTGAGTGGATGGAGCAGTCCGTGCTTGCTCACATACTCCCGGACAATCTTCTTGATCTGCCCCACTGGAATTCCCTCGCCGCGCTTGAAGTTCATCTTGGTGAAAAAAGCCGCCGTGGCATCCGTCACTACGTACATCTCCTTCAGCTCCGAGTGGAACAGAGGCGTCTCGGACACCGTTCCATTCGCCTCGTTCGCCTTGACATCGGTGATAAAGTTTACGACTTCGGGATGCTCCAAGTCCACCGAAGTGATCTTATCCACACCCTTGCTCTCCTCGCGCACCACAATAAATCCCTGATCTACCATCTCGGCCAGGAAGTTGGAGAGCTTCTTGTAGCGTGTCTTCTTAAGGTCAATCTGCTCAGCGGCCTCGGTCACAACGTAAAGGCGGTAGAAGTTGCTCGTTAGCAGGGGCAGAGGCAGTTTTTTCCCGTGGTTCTTCAAGGCAGCGAGAAATGCGTTCTTCAGGATTTTATCGGGAGTGATCTCGTTTTCCCTCTCCTCTTCCTCCTTATTCTCCTTCTCTTCGTCGGCTTCTTCCCAGGAATCGGGAACTATCGACAAGGAAGCAGTGCCTGCTTCCAGATCACTTGTTTGCGCCACGGAGGCAAAGGAAGCAGGAGCTACGGGCGCAGTCTTTTTTCGTTCCAGTTCAGAACCGAGTGCTGGGAAATCCTCGCCGGACAAGGCCTTGGTTCTTACAAGTGGGATTTGCTGCACCAAACTGGGCTCATGAGACCAGAGCTTGTCCCCAAACATATGTAGCATCTTGATGGCCACGCCATGGCCGCCGCACATGTACAACTCGTCGCTGGACCGCGCCAACTGTCCAAGACCCACCGCCGACTTGTTGTTTGTAAGGTTCACAGCCACTGAAACGGGCAAAGAGCTTTAGGGATATATCCTCTAGGAACTCCAATCCCAGTACTTACTCAACTGCCCCTTCTTGTAGTGACCGTACATGTTCAATCCCACGCCCAGGGGCACTACGCCTGGCAGCATTAGGTCCGCTCCGTTGGTCAGCTTCGGCAGCACGCCCTCGTGAGTAGTGAAGTACGGCAGAAGGTCGGGCACGGACCACAGCGCGTACAGAGTGGGCACCAGCTGGCCGCCATCCAGTTCAAAAAACATCGGCTGCTTCTCTACGCAATATACGATGCTCTGAACGCCGCCGTGTGTGAGGATCTTCAGCTGAGTCACCGCCGCCTTTGCCGGCACAAGCAGCTCGATGGAAACATGCGGGAATGCCGCTTCCAGGCGCTGGCGGAACTTCTTACTCTCTGATCCCTTGAGCGCCGCACTGCTCTTGGGTCTATATGGCTTGAGAAACATCTGTCTGGTGTCGCGGTGTGGTGCCTTGAGCTGTACGTTGGAAAGATTGGAGATTGGCACATGCCACAGTGGAAACAAAAATAAACAATGTGCCAGCCAGTGATGGGCGCTAGGCTTTTTTTCAACTAGAATTCGCTATAAAGCTGATATTGTAAATATTATTGGTAGTCTTATTACATTTATGGAATGTATTATTATTTCTTGAACTCATGCTAAATTATTTTTAAATTAAATTCGTCCTTATTTAAAAACCAAGTTTAAACCCTTTTGTTACTGTTAAAAAATAACCTTGTTAACTTGCAGTCGTCAAAATTACCTTTAACTTCCTGATAATTTGCTCAATTAACGCTTCCAGGAACAGATAGATCACAATTGATTGTCACACCCTTCCAGCATGCGTGCATTCACAATTGCCAGCCCAGCTCGAAGGGAAATTTGCCGGTTTTTCCTCATCAAAAATTTATAAAAGGACGCAAGGACCTCTTTCCGCAGGTAGCCAGGAATCGATACGCACAAGATCTTGTAAAGACGCCATTTTTATTCAACGAAACATCTGTGGTAACAATATTATCTCCGCACACGGCTCTTGTAACTTAAAAATGAGCGTTTGATTCATAATTTTTAGGTTTAGCTACGTTTTTGTACTTAGAAAGATACTTAGTAAACAGGTATAGATTCCCATTTCTTTTTAACATTTAGCCCGGCCCCGGAAAACAAGATCCTAGTCCGAATCCGAGTCGGAGTCGTTGTTTTCCATGCCTCTGGGCTGAGTGGGCGGATCGTAGAAATGGAGACTCTTGCGCCAGATCTTCACCAGCCCATCGAAGGCCCGGCGGCTATATTTTCCGTATTTGTTGGGCGTGCGCGGATGCTCGCGGCCGCGATCCGCCTTCGGCACCATCTCCACATAACGCTCGTAGGCGGCTGTGTTCTTGCCGTAGTCTATCTGTTTCTGGCGGCGGGCGAGCACAGCGGGATCAGCTTCGGTGTAGGAGGACGAAGATGAAGTGGAGGACGTGTAGCTATTGTGGCGAACACGCTTTTCCTCCTTGTGGCCCCTGAAGTTGCGCTGACGGGGATTGTTGCCGCTCTTGCCGGTGGCAGCCATGGCATCGCCGTTGGCCGACGAGTTGCTGCTGCTGTTCGGACTGTTCGAGCGGCTGTTCTCCTCGTTGCTGGGCGGCGTTTGCGAATGGCGACGCTTGTACGGCGTCTTCAACTTCTCCTCCTTGACCAATCGCTCGAATTTCTCTTCGTTGACGTCGTCGATGAACTCAAAGGCCATCTCACGGTCTGCGGTCCCCTCGGAGATCTCCTGCTTCACCTCGACCGACTCTTTTTTGATCAAGGAACCGCAGCTGGCGGCGCTGCTATTCAAAGAGCTGGATGTCTGTGGACCAAAGTAACCTACTAAATAATAGTTCTGTCAAGTAGCTGCATCTGCCCCTCACCTCATCACTGTGGCCGAACTCCGCCCGGACCTCCTGGGCCCAACTCTGCATCTGGGGCTTCACATCGATCGAGATGGAAGACGCCGAAGAATTCAGACTAGCGGAGCCCTTTACCGGCGTGTTGTCCACGGACATGTATTGGTCCTCGCAGAGCATCTTTGTACTGTGTTGGTGTTGCAAGTGTTTGCTGAACTGGAGGATGCTGTTCCGCTGCGAGAATGTGTTTTCACCGCAATGTTTTGTGCCCGACGACTGCTGCTGTATTCGCGCGTTTTTTGTTGTGATGCCTGCAAGCTAGGCTAGTGTGCCCAGGTGGCGGCCAGGTTAAAAATGGACCGAACTCGCTGTATCTCCAAGGCAATTGCTACATTTAAAATTATTTATTCATTCACCAAGAAATGAAACTTCTTGATTAGTTAGATGGTCTGCTTAAATGTCCCATATATCGTTAAAAATTAATTGTTTTACAAATTCAGGTCAGATATACTCCATTAAATGTAATATCAAAGAGTAGGCGTTTAATGACGTTTAGCAATAATCAGGTTGGTAATACATTTAACATGGCTTAATTTATAAATTGTTTCATTTAGAAAAGGCAAACTCTTCGTTTCCAATGGAAATAGCTTATTATTTCTAGCTCGAATTTAGCCGTCCATTTCCAACACTGCTCTTCAATAGGAATTCTCAATTTCGGATGTAAGGTCACACTGTCTGCTTATTCGAGTGATTTAGCATTTTTCGGCATAAAGAAAAAAAATTGAAAATTGAAACGGTGCACAATTGTTGGTTAGTACGCATTAAATTCACCTGCCTTCATTATAGACAGCTAGAATCGGAGTACCAGCTAAACATATGTCAATAACACATTTGTAGAACATACCTGTGAGTGGAAACAACGCAGCTGAAAATGAGTCTTACATCCGCCGCGGGGATAATCTCCCTACTCGATGAGCCGATGCCGGACTTGAAGGTATTCGCGCTGAAGAAGCTGGATAATATCGTGGACGAGTTCTGGCCCGAGATTTCCGAGTCCATTGAGAAAATCGAGATGTTGCACGAGGACCGCAGCTTCCCGGAGAACAAACTGGCTGGCATGGTGGCCTCCAAGGTGTTCTATCACCTCGGCTCTTTCGAGGACGCCTTAACCTATGCCCTTGGTGCTGGCGATTTGTTCGACGTGAACGCGCGGAATGAGTACACGGAGACGATTATTGCCAAGTGCATAGATTTCTATATTGCCCAGCGCGTTGAGTTTATAGAAAATCCGAAGGAGGCCACCATTGTGGACGAGCGACTGGAAGGCATTGTGAACCGCATGATTCAGCGGTGTTTAGACGACAACCAGTTCCGTCAGGCCTTGGGTATTGCGCTGGAGACGCGTCGCATGGACATCTTCGAGGTGGCCATCATGAAGTCTGACGACGTGCGTGGCATGCTGGCGTACGCTTACAATGTGACCATGTCGCTTATACAGAACCGGGGCTTCCGCAACCAGGTGCTGCGCTGCCTGGTCGGTCTGTACCGCGACCTGGGCGTGCCCGACTACGTCAACATGTGCCAGTGCCTGATATTCTTGGAAGATCCACTGGCCGTGGCGGAGATGCTGGACACTCTAACCCGCTCCTCCGTGGAGACCAATAATTTGATGGCCTACCAGATCGCCTTCGATCTATACGAGTCTGCCACGCAAGAGTTTCTCGGCAATGTGCTGCAGGCCCTCAAGGACACCGCCCCCATTCCCACCGCCCTGCCCAGCACCTTCAAGCCGCAGGGCACCAGTTCCGAAAACGGTGCCAAGTCGGAAGAGGACAAGGCCAAGTCGGAGGAAGATATCACAGAGGAAAAAGAAGGTAAGCCGTGTGTGTCCTAGTCTTATGGTTTCTGTACTATCCATTTTATTCCCACAGCTGATGTTAAGGTTGAGCGCACCATCGACTCCCTTAACGAAGTCGAGAAGCTGCATCAGAAGAACATTGAGAAACTCATATCCATCCTTTCCGGCGAGGTGTCTATCGACTTGCAGCTGCAGTTCCTCATCCGTAGCAACCACGCCGATTTGCAAGTGCTCCGCGGCACCAAGGAGGCCGTCCGTGTGTCCATCTGCCACACGGCGACGGTGATTGCCAACGCCTTCATGCACAGCGGAACCACCTCCGACCAGTTTCTGCGCGACAATCTCGACTGGCTGGCCAGGGCTACGAATTGGGCAAAGCTGACGGCCACCGCCTCGCTGGGCGTCATCCATCGAGGCCATGAAAAGGACTCGCTCGCACTGATGCAGAGCTACCTGCCCAAGGAGGCCGGCCCTAGCTCGGGCTACTCCGAGGGTGGTGCTCTCTACGCCCTGGGCCTGATACATGCGAATCATGGAGCTAATATCATCGATTATCTGCTGCAGCAGCTAAAGGATGCCCAGAACGAGAATGTCCGTCATGGAGGCTGTCTGGGACTTGGTCTGGCTGGCATGGGCACTCATCGGCAGGACCTGTACGAGCAGCTGAAGTTCAATCTCTACCAGGACGATGCCGTTACAGGTGAAGCAGCGGGCATTGCCATGGGCATGGTTATGTTGGGCTCCAAGAACGCCCAGGCCATCGAGGATATGGTGTCGTATGCGCAGGAGACGCAACATGAGAAGATTCTGCGCGGCCTAGCCGTCGGCATCTCCCTGACCATGTTTTCGCGATTGGAGGAGGCTGACCCGCTTGTGACCAGTCTGTCGACCGACAAGGATCCTGTTCTGCGTCGCTCGGGCATGTACACTATTGCCATGGCGTACAATGGAACTGGTAGCAATAAGGCGATTCGTAAGCTGCTTCACGTAGCCGTCTCCGACGTGAATGATGATGTTCGTCGTGCTGCCGTCACCGCCATTGGGTTCATCTTGTTCCGCACCCCGGAGCAGTGCCCTTCGGTGGTGAGTCTGCTGGCCGAATCCTACAATCCACATGTTCGTTATGGCGCCGCCATGGCATTGGGCATTGCTTGTGCCGGCACAGGATTGCGCGAGGCCATTGCTCTCCTTGAGCCAATGGTCAAGTTCGATCCAGTGAACTTTGTGCGACAGGGCGCTCTAATCGCCTCGGCCATGATTTTGATCCAGCACACGGACCAGAGTTGCCCCAAGACCACCTTCTTCCGCCAACTGTACGCCGAGGTTATCAGCAATAAGCACGAGGACGTTATGGCCAAGTATGGCGCTATTCTGGCTCAGGGTAAGTGATGTTTTGTTGGTTATTAGGTTTGACAAAAACTATAAAGGACATAAATATATGTATAGAGAGGAAGGGTCCCATTTAATACAAATATCGTACCCAATATATTAGAAAATATCCTATTTAACGTAAACAAATTTAAAGTGGAAAATATCCGTGAAGTTTTTTTTTATTTGATGTATAGATATTTTAAAACTGCGATAAAAAAAATTATAATTAAATAATATTTCATGAATGCCTGTTAAGAAACAAACCTAAAGCTTACTAATAAAAAAAAAACTTGGTATTCCCTTCTTTCGTTTTGAGGATTGTTATCTATAGTGATCGCCAGACTGATAACATTTCATTCATTAATTTGTTGTAAAAGAAATCAACTAATCACTGATCAAACTAGAATTAAATGCTTGACATAAAAGTGATACGATTTGTGATAAAAGAAGGTAGAAGGAAGCATTGGACAGTCAAACATTTTTTACTTAAATGCAATGATAAGATAAGTGTTGTCTTACAAATTCTTGCCAATTGTTTTTTTTTTTTCAAACGGTTTTCCTTAGAATTCAGAAATGATTCATTATTATTTCATGAAAAGACATCCAACATAATCATGGGAAACCCCCTTGCACACCTACAAAGTAGATGCCTTAATTAAACCCTCTTCATAAATAACTTTTCAGGCATCATCGATGCTGGCGGCCGGAATGCCACCCTGTCGCTGCAGTCTCGGACAGGACACACCAATCTTCAGGCCGTGGTCGGTATGTTGGCCTTTACCCAGTACTGGTACTGGTTCCCCCTGGCCCACACCCTGTCGCTGGCCTTCACGCCCACCTGCGTTATTGGCCTGAACTCGGATTTGAAAATGCCCAAAATGGAGTACAAGTCGGCGGCTAAGCCGTCGCTCTACGCCTATCCCGCTCCACTGGAGGAGAAGAAGAGCGAGGAGCGAGAGAAGGTGGCCACCGCCGTTCTCTCCATTGCCGCCCGTCAGAAGAGACGCGAGAATGCCGACAAGAAGGAGGACGAGAAGATGGATGTGGACGAGGATAGCAAGGAGGGTCAAACTTCGGGGGCCAAGAAAGAGGATGAGACCAAGGCCGACGACAAGCCGGCGACAGAGGAGAAGCCCAAGAAAAAGGAAGAGAAGGAGAAGGAAAAGAAAAAGGACGAGGACAAGGAGGCGACAGCGGCAAGCGACAAGGAAAAGGAAAAGGAGAAAGAGAAGGAAAAGAAGGAGAAAAAGGAGCCCGAGCCAACCTCCGAGATCCTGCAGAATCCCGCCCGCGTTCTCCGTCAGCAACTGAAGGTCCTCAGCGTTATCGATGGCCAGTCGTATGAGCCCCTAAAAGAGGTAACCATTGGCGGTATCATAGTGTTCCAGCACACCGGCAAGGCCGAAGACCAAGAGCTTGTGGAACCCGTGGCCGCCTTCGGCCCGATGAATGACGAGGAGAAGGAGCCTGAGCCGCCAGAGCCCTTCGAGTACATCGAGGACTAAATGGGCATGCTTTTCGTCGTCATCTAAGTAAATGAAAAAACAGTTCGATTTTTCAACCCCTTGCATACTTTTCAAGAGAACCCACAACGCTAACCCCTAACGCTAATTATAACAAAAATAAAAATGTTCATCGTTTATGATGTAAACAAGGCGTGCGTACTGTGCTTTATGGATCCCCCGATCTTGAGATTATCTCTGACGCCGACCCTGTCGCGGGCGCCAGCCTCTCTGGCTTATCTTGGCGGAGGAGAGCTTTCGATCAAGCGAGAGTTTCGCCATATGCTGCAAGTTTGCTCCAAACATAAATAAACGATTTCACAACGCTAGGCAATTGCTGGGTTCTCGATTGGCATAATCTTGGTCTCTCTCTGCCCTCTCTTTGGAGACAATCAAGGGCGCGTCTAGGGGGTTTGAAGGGGAGCTGTAGCCCCAAAAATAACCTAAACCTTATAGAAGTCTTGTTATGTTTAAAATGAATTTATTTTTTTAAATCAGAAAAGGTTTTAAAAATTTTATGAAAGTTTAGTTATAATATTCATTTATTTAAATTTTTGTGAAACCAAAATTTTGCAGCTTTGTCTAAAAAAATTTGATGCAGCTTTGTTAGAAAGAAGAACTGTATAAATAATGATTACCTGTATTTTGTGATAGATATTTTAAATAGACCAAAACAAGATTTAAAAAAATTTCAGAATATTTGAAAGGATTTATACAAGTTTTTATATAAAAACTAAATGAATGGCAATGCATTAAAATAGTAGAATATTAACAAACAGTCAAATCTAATATATTTCTAAAGACACGTAAATTGATGTTTCACTATAAATGTTTGCCAAACATCTGACCACTGAACGAGCCCCCTTGGTCGCGCCACTGGTTGTTGCCATAGTGTTTAGTACGCGCAAGTGACAAATAAAGCAAACATTCGACTAGTAAGTGACCAGTACCTCACTTTTGTGACACAATTTTAACACCCTCGCCGACGTAGAGCGTTATCAGGCGGGATTTGGAAAACAAATGTTGTGCCGCCACCGAAATCACGGTTATAAACATAAAACTGCGACGGGGTGGCAACGCTGACCGCAGCACACGGTATAAATGCAGAGCGAATGCTCTCTCTCGACTCATTAAATTATTTTTTGTTACTACGAGCGGTCTCCGCCGCCGCATTTTCGTAAAAAGTATTCGCGTAAATATTAGTAGAGTAATAGGTAGTGTGTTGACAAAAAAATTAGTAGTCTGGCTGGGCCAGACCACGAATGTTAATTAGCTTATATACAACCTACAACCCGAAACACAACGAAACCACAAATATTCGCTGCCAGTTCTTTGTGTAGTTTCTCGCCAGAAACGGTAAATTGCAAGTAACGGTGCAGCACCTGACCTCGACCTACACAACAAACACATCGAAACATCGCAGTGATTTTGTTGTTGCCGGCTGTGTTTGCTTCATTGATTTTCACGAAGAAGAGGAAGGAGGGAAGGGAGAAAGAGAGATCAGAAATCGAGTGCAGTGCCCCTCGCCCGCGTGCGAGTAACGGTGAATCCCGGGATCCAGACCTCCCAAAAAAAAAAACACAGCAGTCATGAACCGCACCAGGAGGAAGGTCATCCGTCCCAAGAATCCCTACACCGAGGCAAACTTCTTCTCACAATGGAGCTTCTGGTGAGTGTCCCCCGAAAACCCCATTTAACGCCTAGTGCGCGAACCCTCCCTATTTGCGTTAGTCATGAGCCCCATTATTTACGGTAAATTATATAGTTTTGTAGCACGTGTTCAGGCCATATTGAGCGAGCAAGTAGTATCAGTTTTTTGGCCTCTTTATCAGGGTTGCTCGACTATAATTAGTTGATTCGTATTAGTTTGTCCGGCCGATAACTGCGGCAAGATAAGAGTGCGCCATTCTAATGAGAAATGGAGCGAACATCCCATTAAATTGGATGCCGCCTTTATTAGATGTCAATGCCTATACCAACATGGTTACGCACATCGCTGGATTATTCCAAGCTAACATATAGGAGCGGTCATAGTCTAACTCAGCTTTATGGGCGATAACACCCAGCATTTGAATTGGCGTTCCGTGTGCGCTTTACTACAATGTCACTTTTACTACAAAGATTGGAATTGGAATCCCTTCGTCCTCCCCTATCGGCAGGCAGTTCGGTTATGAGCCCCACACAATTAGGTTGAATTGTATTTCATTAACAAATACTTGAGGATCCAACAGTGCGGACTGTCACATGGAAAATTTATTCCAAAGAAATTAAGTCTGTGTTATGGGTATTCTCACATTTTTACAGTGTGAACAATTGGATAAATTAAAAACAATATCAAACTCAAAGTGCTTATATAAGCATTCAACTTTCGACTGTTCTTACGACTTTCAGTGGCAACTGTCACATAAAGAATTATAATGAAAAGAATAGGGAGATTACAACTAGAGAACAGAGCGCGGGGCTATAATAAATTTATAATATTTTATGGCTGGTCCCATCAACTTTAGTCTTTTAAAAACTAAACTAAAACTATTTAAAAGTGTTTTTTTGTCTTTTCTAACTTTAATATTGACTATATTATCTCTTGTCATATTAATATTATAAATAAAACAACATTTTATATGATACAATGATAATTTAAAATTTGGCCAACAAGTGCCTATTGACTTTTCTGGGTAGAAAAAATATCAGGGCAAGACTCGCCTTTAGATATAACGAAGATTTCTTGTTTTACTTTACCTTAAAGTAACATAAACTGTGTTAGTTATATAATCAGGAATGCAACCATTATTGATATGCATATATTATCCCAATAAATTCTCCCTTTACAAGTTTCTACTGTATGTCTCGCCAACTACAAGTGTTTGTAATCAAACACAGTGTGTCTGGGTTTTAATTTTCGCAGATCGTGAGCCTGACGAAATTTCCAAGAATATTACTCTTTGTGCGCAATTCTTTGTCTACGTTTTATCAGAGGACTTTCCTATGGCAATAAAAATAACACATTTCTAGTTGGTTATCTTATTACAAAGACTTTACTTAATTAAATCCACATTAAGCCCCAGGAAGTCATAAAAGATTTTGGGGGTCTTAGCAACCAGAAGATCTCACCTTGTCTGCCCTACGCTATCGGGACAATTAATGGGATTCCAAGGAGCAATTATAGAGTCATTATAAACTTTTAAGATTACAGGGCTACTGCTCAAGAGTGACAAGAGATACCTAGTTATATATTTATTATAAACAATATTTAAGTTATATATATTTTGAATGATGTATTTACAAACTAAGCTTTGGAACCAGATTAATATATTTCCCTTGATTTTACTTCAATGAATATAAAAGTATACTCTACTTTATGCCATAAAATCTTATGTAGATATTGCTAAAGAAAAGCAGCTTTTTCAGGAAAAAGCCACCCAATTCTTCATTAGTATCCATTTGATTCAAAAATTCAGTGTGCAGCTAGAAGCAGTTGTGCATATAAGAATAACTCATAATATGTTTTTTTAATAATTTAATTTTATTACGTTTTTATTTACCAAAGAAATTTTATAATCAACTAACTAATACTTCTTTCAGGTGGATGCGAGATCTGTTTAAGCGAGGTCTTAAGGGTCCTTTGACGGACGAGGAACTGTACCAGCACAGGAAAACCCTGGACAGTGAACGGGTGACGAACAAGTTCGCCGAGTTGTGGGACGATGAACTGAAACGAGATGATCCCAGCGTGGTGAGAATGATAATGCGGGCGTATGGCAAGATATTCGTGCCGATGGGATTGGCTTTCTCCTTGGCTGAGACGGTTTGCAAGTAGGTAGAAATATTGTTTCTAGCCAGAGGTTACTTGATAATCCTATTCGTTCCTGTTCCCTTGCAGATCGTGCATGCCTCTGTTCCTGGGTAACCTCGTCGGATATTTTGCTGCAAATCAAACGGAGATTAGTGAACAGACGGCGTATCTGTACGCCATTGGAATTGTTATATGCATGCTGGTGCCGGTGCTGACTTTCCATCCATTCATCTTTTACATCTTCCAAGTGGGCACCAAGCTGCGCCTAGCCCTGTCCGGTCTCATCTACCGCAAGGTTTTGCAGGTCTCCAAAAGCAGCAGCAATGACGGGCTGCGCGGCAGAGCTATCAATATCCTGTCCAATGATCTCGGTCGCTTCGATGTTGCGCTATGCTTCCTCCACGACACGTGGAAGGGTCCGATGGAGTCACTAATCATTGGATTCCTCATGTACCGAGAGATCGGCATATCCGCCGTGATCGGAGTCTCCTTTATGCTCAGCTTTATACCACTGCAGGCGTGGGCCGCCAAAAAGGCAGCATACTATCGACAGATGACTGCGGAACGGACGGATCTCCGAGTGAAGCTGATGAACGAGATTATCCAGGGCATCCAGGTGATTAAGATGTATGCGTGGGAGCGGAGCTTCGCTCGCGTCATAGCCGAAGTGCGCCTTAAGGAGGTAAAGGCTATCCGGGGCACTGCCTACATTCATGCAGCCCTTGGTTGCACCTCCATGATATCCCCACTGTCCGTATTCCTGGCGCTGTGCTCCTACGTTTACCTAGGCGATCCACTTACCGCCCAAAAAGTGTACACAGTGTCGTCTTACTTTAACATGCTCAATGACTCGATGGTGACCTTCTGGCCCATGTCCATTACCTTTATTGCCGAGGCCTTGGTGTCCGCCAAGCGCTGCAAGGAGTTCCTGCTGGACGGAGACAGGGCGGAGGTTCCCATTAATCTGGAGGCCAATCAGCAGACGGCCAAGAACAAGCGCAAGATCACCAAGGAGGACAAACAAAAGAACGTCGAGCTAAACGGTTCCCTGCTGTCCAACGGCAAGCCCCAGCACAATCGTCTGCGGGACTACGACCCAGAGGCGGCCAAGAAGTGCGTGGTGCTCAAAAATGTCTCGGCTTCGTGGGACACGTGCGACGGTCATGCCAACTGTGCCATTGAGGACTTTAGTACGGACATTCCCGATCAAACACTAACCGCTGTTGTTGGACCAGTGGGTGCGGGCAAGTCCAGCTTCCTGAACGTTCTGCTCGGCGAGGTGGGCATTGATAAGGGTGAGGCCATGGTCCACGGCAAGGTATCGTACGCCTCCCAGGAGCCCTGGGTGTTTGAGGGAACCATCCGCGATAATATCGTCTTTGTGGAGGATTACAACGAGCGGCGTTACAAGAAGGTGGTAAAGGCTTGCGGTCTGGAGCGTGATATGGAGCTACTACCCCGCGGAGACTTGACAGTGGTCGGCGAGCGAGGAGTGAGCCTGAGTGGCGGGCAAAAGGCAAGGGTCAGCCTGGCCAGAGCTGTTTACCGCAAAGCAGATATCTACCTACTTGACGACCCTCTCTCCGCCGTGGACACCCATGTGGGCAAACACATCTTTGACCGTTGCATACGCGACTTTTTGGCCAACAAAATTCGCATTCTGGTTACCCATCAGGTGCAGTACCTGTTCGATGTAGAGCACCTGCTGCTAATGGGCAACGGAAAGATTCTGGCCCAGGGCAGCTACCAGGAGCTGCAGCGATCGCGACAGTTCCAGTTCCTCGAGCAGACGCTGCACGACGAGAGCGGCATCGGCGATACGCACAGTCTGAAAAGTCAGATTTCGCGCAGCGATTCGGAAAAAAGCATGGAGCACCATCATCAGCAGTTGCTGCAGCCCGGTGAGGAGGTTGAGGAGCTGAACCAGGAGCAACAATCGGTGGGCGCTATCAAAATGCATGTCTATGCCTCGTACATCAAGGCTCTGGACAGCACCTTCTTGCTGGGCCTTATTGTCTCGCTGTTTATCTGTGCCCGTGTCATGCTCACCGGCGTGGATTACTTCCTGTCGCGTTGGGTCATTTGGGAGGAGAAGATCGCGGTTAATGGCACTGCCGCCTTGCTGAGTGAAAGTGATCCTATGCCCACCAATGACACGCTGGCCTTGAATGACACAGATACACCGATAACGCCTCTGATTGCCGACAAGATCGAAGCTGGCATTCGGCAGGAATTGGTCCTCTTCTATGCCACTATATTAGGGGCCACGCTGATCGTGTACC
The DNA here is from genome assembly GCA_018152175.1 of Drosophila jambulina. NCBI lineage: Eukaryota > Metazoa > Arthropoda > Insecta > Diptera > Drosophilidae > Drosophila > Drosophila jambulina. The sequence continues at coordinate 31,309,591 of JAECXH010000012.1, forward strand.
TCCTCCGTACCTTCGGCTTCTTTAAGATGTGCCTGCGAATTTCGCTGCATTTGCACGACCGCCTCTTTAGAGGCATTACCCGGGCCAGCATGTACTTCTTCAATACGAACTCCTCCGGTCGGATACTGAATCGCTTTTCCAAGGATATAAGGACTGTAGATACGGATCTGCCGCATACGCTGCTGGATTGCATGGCCTTCATCATCGATGTCTCGGGAGTGGTTATCATAGTGGCCATTGCCAACTACTGGCTGCTGGTGCCCGCTGCCATAATTGGCACCGTATTGGGTTTGATACGTTACCTGTACGTGAACACCAGCCGGAGTGTCAAGCGAATCGAGTCCATATGTGAGTTTAAATTTCTATATTTAAAATCGTTATTATAATCCTTAATCCCTTTCAGCTCGCAGTCCCGTCTTCTCGTTGACGAACCAGACCTTCCAGGGTCTCACCACCATTCGTGCTCTGCAGGCTCAAAGCGCTTTGGAGCTGGAGTTCCATGAGTATCAGAATACCAATACCTCTGCCTGGTTCCTTTTCCTTTCCTGCACGCGTGCCTTTGCCTTGTGGTCGGATCTACTGTGCATTGCTTATATGGCGGCGGTGACCTTTAGTTTCCTACTGCTTAAAGACGAGTTCGACAGCGGCGATGTGGGTCTCGCTATCCTGCACTCCACCACGATGACTGGCATGTGTCAGTGGGGCATGCGGCAGACGGCCGAGCTGGAGAATCAAATGACGAGCGTAGAGCGTGTGCTGGAGTATATGGAACAACCACCGGAAGCCCCGTTGGAGACGCCTGAGAAGTTTAAGCCAAAGACCGAGTGGCCAAGCAAGGGACGCATTGAGTTTATCAACTTTAAGCTGCGCTACTCGCCTAAGGAGGCGCCGGTGTTAAGGGACCTTAACTTTACCATTGAGCCGCGTGAGAAGATTGGCATTGTGGGCCGCACTGGCGCCGGCAAATCGTCCATCATCCAGTCGATCTTCCGTTTGGCCTGCAACGAGGGCATGATCCGGATCGATGATGTTGACATTGAACACTTGGGTCTGCACGATCTGCGCAGTCAGATCTCCATTATACCCCAAGATCCGGTTCTATTTTCGGGCACACTACGCTACAACTTAGATCCGATGGACGAGCGTACGGACGAGGAGATGTGGAAGGCGTTGGGCGATGTGGAGCTGCGCTCTTACGTGTCCACACTCATTGGTGGCCTCAACTGTCGCATGTACGACGGCGGCTCGAACTTTAGCGTGGGCCAGAGGCAGCTTGTCTGCCTGGCCAGAGCCATCCTGAGACACAACAAGATCCTGATTATGGACGAGGCCACGGCCAACGTAGATCCAGAGTAAGTTTGACGACAAATATAAAGGCAAAGTTATTTTTAATTAATAATTAACCTATCTGTCTTCAGAACCGACAAGCTTATTCAGCAGACGATCCGCTCCAAGTTCGGGCACTGCACCGTCCTGACCATAGCCCATCGCTTGCACACTGTGATGGACAGCGATCGAGTGCTGGTAATGGATGCAGGGGAGGCCCGTGAGCTGGGACATCCTTACGAGCTGCTGCAGCGATCCAGCGGTTACCTGCGCCAACTGGTGGACAATACGGGAGCGGCCACTGCCTTTGCCCTGCAACAGGCGGCCGAGCAGAGTTACAGCAAGCAGCTGCTGGGAGATGACGACGACACTGCCGCCCAGGATCTAAACATAACACTGGCTCTGGAGGAGAAGAGCCAGTAACTGTACTTGCTCAAGCGACAAAGTAGAGCATAAGAACTGAAAGTATTATACACATAGCAGAATATGTACTTAAAGCTAACGAATTACCTGTTGCCTTGTACTTACGGAATATACATTTATAAGCTAGCTTATCGTCACGAATTTATGTATATGTATCTGTATCTGTATCTGTTTCCGTTTCACTATTATGTATCTTGTAAGTTTTGTACATCAAAGTGTTCAATTGGCAAGCGCACAAAGTTCGGGAGAGCAATGTATTTTTTTAAACAAATCCATGTAGCAAATGTAGAATTACATTAAAGCATACTTAAAGATACGTACAATTTCAATAAAGTGCCTGAGAGTTATTAACTAACGAATGTGAACGAGAAACGAGTGCTTTTTTTGTCGGCGTTTTCCCTGTGATAATTGAAAAGGTATTAGTTAGAGGGTTTTTATTCCGGAGCACAATACACACAATACCTTATCGTAAATATCCCAAAATATGCTCCTTAGATATTTTTAAAATTTAACATATTATGCTGCATAACTTGGCTAAAATAAAGAATATTAAGGAATGTAATACATTTCTATAAAAGGTTTAAATAAGAGCTTAAATTAATGTTGAAATTAATTAAATCTAAAACCAAATTTTTTTTCGATTTTTTCATATTTTTATAAGGTTAAGTTTTAGCCAAGTTATGATCAAAAAACCGTTGAAGGTGCTGGCAATTTTCAGCCAAAAAATTTGACCCAATTTTTGAAAAAAATGTAAGGGGTTACATCGTTAAAATTGTCAAAAATTGGCCAAAAAGTAGATATCGAGTTTTAAATGCAGAATTGTTCGCATTTAAAAACCAAGAATAAAAAACCAAACCAGACTGAAATCGGTTGAGTTTTAGCCAAGTTATGATCAAAAAACCGTTGAAGGTGCTGGCAATTTTCAGCCAAAAAATTTGACCCAATTTTTGAAAAAAATGTAAGGGGTTACATCGTTAAAATTGTCAAAAATTGGCCAAAAATTAGATATCGAGTTTTAAATGCAGAATTGTTCGCATTTAAAAGCCAAGAAGAAAAAACCAAACCAGACTGAAATCGGTTGAGTTTTAGACAAGTTACGATCATAAAACCGGTGAAGGCAATTTTCAGCCAAAAAATTTGACCCAATTTTTGAAAAAAATGTAAGGGGTTACATCGTTAAAATTGTCAAAAATTGGCCAAAAATTAGGAATCGAGTTTTGAATGCAGAAATGTTCGCATTTAAAAACCAAGAATAAAAAACCAAACCAGACTGAAATCGGTTGAGTTTTAGCCAAGTTATGATCATAAAACCGTTGAAGGTGCTGGCAATTTTCAGCCAAAAAATTTGACACAATTTTTGAAAAAAATGTAAGGGGTTAAATTTGTCAAAAATTGGCCAAAAATTAGAAATCGAGTTTTAAATGCAGAAATGTTCGCATTTAAAAACCAAGAAGAAAACAGCAAACCAGACTGAAATCGGTTGAGTTTTAGCCAAGTTATGATCAAAAAACCGTTGAAGGTGCTGGCAATTTTCAGCCAAAAAATTTGACCCAATTTTTGAAAAAAATGTAAGGGGTTACATCGTTAAAATTGTCAAAAATTGGCCAAAAATTAGAAATCGAGTTTTAAATGCAGAAATGTTCGCATTTAAAAACCAAGAAGAAAACAGCAAGCCAGACTGAAATCGGTTGAGTTTTAGCCAAGTTATGATCAAAAAACCGTTGAAGGTGCTGGCAATTTTCAGCCAAAAAATTTGACCAAATTTTTGAAAAAAATGTAAGGGGTTACATCGTTAAAATTGTCAAAAATTGGCCAAAAAGTAGATATCGAGTTTTAAATGCAAAATTGTTCGCATTTAAAAGCCAAGAAGAAAAAACCAAACCAGACTGAAATCGGTTGAGTTTTAGCCAAGTTATGATCAAAAAACCGTTGAAGGTGCTGGCAATTTTCAGCCAAAAAATTTGACCCAATTTTTGAAAAAAATGTAAGGGGTTACATCGTTAAAATTGTCAAAAATTGGCCAAAAATTAGAAATCGAGTTTTAAATGCAGAAATGTTCGCATTTAAAAACCAAGAAGAAAACAGCAAACCAGACTGAAATCGGTTGAGTTTTAGCCAAGTTATGCTCATAAAACCAATGAGGGTTTAATATTTTTCAGCCAATAAATTTGACCCAATTTTTGAAAAAAATGTAAGGGGTTACATCGTTAAAATTGTCAAAAATTGGCCAAAAATTAGAAATTGAGTTTTAAATGCAGAATTGTTCGCATTTAAAAACCAAGAAGAAAAAACCAAACCAGACTGAAATCGGTTGAGTTTTAGCCAAGTTATGATCATAAAACCGTTAAAGGTGCTGGCAATTTTCAGCCAAAAAATTTGACCAAATTTTTGAAAAAAATGTAAGGGGTTACATCGTTAAAATTGTCAAAAATTGGCCAAAAAGTAGATATCGAGTTTTAAATGCAGAAATGTTCGCATTTAAAAACCAAGAAGAAAACAGCAAACCAGACTGAAATCGGTTGAGTTTTAGCCAAGTTATGATCATAAAACCAATGAGGGTTTTAGTATTTTTCAGCAAACAAATTTGACCCAATTTTTGAAAAAAATGTAAGGGGTTACATCGTTAAAATTGTCAAAAATTGGCCAAAAACTAGATATCGAGTTTTACATGTAGAATTGTTCGCATTTAAAAACCATGAATAAAAAACAGCAAACCAGACTGAAATGGGTTGAGTTTTAGCCAAGTTATGATCATAAAACCAATGAGGGTTTTAGTATTTTTCAGCAAACAAATTTGACCCAATTTTTGAAAAAAATGTAAGGGGTTACATCGTTAAAATTGTCAAAAATTGGCCAAAAACTAGATATCGAGTTTTACATGTAGAATTGTTCGCATTTAAAACCCAAGAAGAAAAAATTAAACCAGACTGAAATCGGTTGAGTTTTAGCCAAGTTATGATCATAAAACCGTTGAAGGTGCTGGCAATTTTCAGCCAAAAAATTTGACCCAATTTTTGAAAAAAATGTAAGGGGTTACATCGTTAAAATTGTCAAAAATTGGCAAAAAATTAGAAATCGAGTTTTAAATGCAGAAATGTTCGCATTTAAAAACCAAGAAGAAAACAGCAAACCAGACTGAAATCGGTTGAGTTTTAGCCAAGTTATGCTCATAAAACCAATGAGGGTTTTAGTATTTTTCAGCCAATAAATTTGACCCAATTTTTGAAAAAAATGTAAGGGGTTACATCGTTAAAATTGTCAAAAATTGGCCAAAAATTAGAAATCGAGTTTTAAATGCAGAAATGTTCGCATTTAAAAAACAAGAAGAAAACAGCAAACCAGACTGAAATCGGTTGAGTTTTAGCCAAGTTATGATCATAAAACCGTTGAAGGTAAAAAATTGGCCAAAAACTAATATCGAGTTTTAAATGCAGAAATGTTCGCATTTAAAAACCAAGAAGAAAAGACCAAACCAGACTGAAATCGGTTGAGTTTTAGCCAAGTTATGATCATAAAACCAATGAGGGTTTTAGTATTTTTCAGCAAACAAATTTGACCCAATTTTTGAAAAAAATGTAAGGGGTTACATCGTTAAAATTATCAAAAATTGGCAAAAAATTAGAAATCGAGTTTTAAATGCAGAAATGTTCGCATTTAAAAACCAAGAAGAAAACAGCAAACCAGACTGAAATCGGTTGAGTTTTAGCCAAGTTATGCTCATAAAACCAATGAGGGTTTTAGTATTTTTCAGCCAATAAATTTGACCCAATTTTTGAAAAAAATGTAAGGGGTTACATCGTTAAAATTGTCAAAAATTGGCCAAAAATTAGAAATCGAGTTTTAAATGCAGAAATGTTCGCATTTAAAAAACAAGAAGAAAACAGCAAACCAGACTGAAATCGATTGAGTTTTAGCAAAGTTATGATCATAAAACCGTTGAAGGTAAAAAATTGGCCAAAAACTAATATCGAGTTTTAAATGCAGAAATGTTCGCATTTAAAAACCAAGAAGAAAAGACCAAACCAGACTGAAATCGGTTGAGTTTTAGCCAAGTTATGATCATAAAACCAATGAGGGTTTTAGTATTTTTCAGCAAACAAATTTGACCCAATTTTTGAAAAAAATGTAAGGGGTTACATCGTTAAAATTGTCAAAAATTGGCCAAAAATTAGAAATTGAGTTTTAAATGCAGAATTGTTCGCATTTAAAAACCAAGAAGAAAACAGCAAACCAGACTGAAATCGGTTGAGTTTTAGCCAAGTTATGATCAAAAAACCGTTGAAGGTGCTGGCAATTTTCAGCCAAAAAATTTGACCCAATTTTTGAAAAAAATGTAAGGGGTTACATCGTTAAAATTGTCAAAAATTGGCCAAAAACTAGATATCGAGTATTACATGTAGAATTGTTCGCATTTAAAAACCAAGAATAAAAAACAGCAAACCGGACTGAAATGGGTTGAGTTTTAGCCAAGTTATGATCATAAAACCAATGAGGGTTTTAGTATTTTTCAGCAAATAAATTTGACCCAATTTTTGAAAAAAATGTAAGGGGTTACATCGTTAAAATTGTCAAAAATTGGCCAAAAATTAGAAATTGAGTTTTAAATGCAGAATTGTTCGCATTTAAAAATCAAGAAGAAAAAACCAAACCAGACTGAAATCGGTTGAGTTTTAGCCAAGTTATGATCATAAAACCGTTAAAGGTGCTGGCAATTTTCAGCCAAAAAATTTGACCAAATTTTTGAAAAAAATGTAAGGGGTTACATCGTTAAAATTGTCAAAAATTGGCAAAAAATTAGAAATCGAGTTTTAAATGCAGAAATGTTTGCATTTAAAAACCAAGAAGAAAACAGCAAACCAGACTGAAATCGGTTGAGTTTTAGCCAAGTTATGATCATAAAACCAATGAGGGTTTTAGTATTTTTCAGCCAAAAAATTTGACCAAATTTTTGAAAAAAATGTAAGGGGTTACATCGTTAAAATTGTCAAAAATTGGCCAAAAACTAGATATCGAGTTTTACATGTAGAATTGTTCGCATTTAAAACCCAAGAAGAAAAAATTAAACCAGACTGAAATCGGTTGAGTTTTAGCCAAGTTATGATCATAAAACCGTTGAAGGTGCTGGCAATTTTCAGCCAAAAAATTTGACCCAATTTTTGAAAAAAATGTAAGGGGTTACATCGTTAAAATTGTCAAAAATTGGCCAAAAAGTAGATATCGAGTTTTAAATGCAGAATTGTTCGCATTTAAAAACCAAGAATAAAAAACCAAACCAGACTGAAATCGGTTGAGTTTTAGCCAAGTTATGATCATAAAACCGTTGAAGGTGCTGGCAATTTTCAGCCAAAAAATTTGACACAATTTTTGAAAAAAATGTAAGGGGTTAAATTTGTCAAAAATTGGCCAAAAATTAGAAATCGAGTTTTAAATGCAGAAATGTTCGCATTTAAAAACCAAGAAGAAAACAGCAAACCAGACTGAAATCGGTTGAGTTTTAGCCAAGTTATGATCATAAAACCAATGAGGGTTTTAGTATTTTTCAGCCAAAAAATTTGACCAAATTTTTGAAAAAAATGTAAGGGGTTACATCGTTAAAATTGTCAAAAATTGGCCAAAAAGTAGATATCGAGTTTTAAATGCAGAATTGTTCGCATTTAAAAACCAAGAATAAAAAACAAAACCAGACTGAAATGGGTTGAGTTTTAGCCAAGTTGTGATCATAAAACCAATGAGGGTTTTAGTATTTTTCAGCAAATAAATTTGACCCAATTTTTGAAAAAAATGTAAGGGGTTACATCGTTAAAATTGTCAAAAATTGGCCAAAAATTAGAAATTGAGTTTTAAATGCAGAATTGTTCGCATTTAAAAACCAAGAAGAAAAACCAAACCAGACTGAAATCGGTTGAGTTTTAGCCAAGTTATGATCATAAAACCGTTGAAGGTGCTGGCAATTTTCAGCCAAAAAATTTGACACAATTTTTGAAAAAAATGTAAGGGGTTAAATTTGTCAAAAAATGGCCAAAAATTAGAAATCGAGTTTTAAATGCAGAAATGTTCGCATTTAAAAACCAAGAAGAAAACAGCAAACCAGACTGAAATCGGTTGAGTTTTAGCCAAGTTATGATCATAAAACCAATGAGGGTTTTAGTATTTTTCAGCCAAAAAATTTGACCAAATTTTTGAAAAAAATGTAAGGGGTTACATCGTTAAAATTGTCAAAAATTGGCCAAAAAGTAGATATCGAGTTTTAAATGCAGAATTGTTCGCATTTAAAAACCAAGAATAAAAAACCAAACCAGACTGAAATCGGTTGAGTTTTAGCCAAGTTATGATCAAAAAACCGTTGAAGGTGCTGGCAATTTTCAGCCAAAAAATTTGACACAATTTTTGAAAACAATGTAAGGGGTTAAAATTGTCAAAAATTGGCCAAAAATTAGAAATCGAGTTTTAAATGCAGAAATGTTCGCATTTAAAAACCAAGAAGAAAACAGCAAACCAGACTGAAATCGGTTGAGTTTTAGCCAAGTTATGCTCATAAAACCAATGAGGGTTTAATATTTTTCAGCCAATAAATTTGACCCAATTTTTGAAAAAAATGTAAGGGGTTACATCGTTAAAATTGTCAAAAATTGGCCAAAAATTAGAAATTGAGTTTTAAATGCAGAATTGTTCGCATTTAAAAACCAAGAAGAAAAAACCAAACCAGACTGAAATCGGTTGAGTTTTAGCCAAGTTATGATCATAAAACCAATGAGGGTTTAATATTTTTCAGCCAATAAATTTGACCCAATTTTTGAAAAAAATGTAAGGGGTTACATCGTTAAAATTGTCAAAAATTGGCCAAAAATTAGGAATCGAGTTTTGAATGCAGAAATGTTCGCATTTAAAAACCAAGAATAAAAAACCAAACCAGACTGAAATCGGTTGAGTTTTAGACAAGTTATGATCATAAAACCGTTGAAGGTGCTGGCAATTTTCAGCCAAAAAATTTGACACAATTTTTGAAAACAATGTAAGGGGTTAAAATTGTCAAAAATTGGCCAAAAATTAGAAATCGAGTTTTAAATGCAGAAATGTTCGCATTTAAAAACCAAGAAGAAAACAGCAAACCAGACTGAAATCGGTTGAGTTTTAGCCAAGTTATGCTCATAAAACCAATGAGGGTTTAATATTTTTCAGCCAATAAATTTGACCCAATTTTTGAAAAAAATGTAAGGGGTTACATCGTTAAAATTGTAAAAAATTGGCCAAAAAGTAGATATCGAGTTTTAAATGCAGAATTGTTCGCATTTAAAAACCAAGAATAAAAAACCAAACCAGACTGAAATCGGTTGAGTTTTAGCCAAGTTATGATCAAAAAACCGTTGAAGGTGCTGGCAATTTTCAGCCAAAAAATTTGACCCAATTTTTGAAAAAAATGTAAGGGGTTACATCGTTAAAATTGTCAAAAATTGGCCAAAAATTAGATATCGAGTTTTAAATGCAGAATTGTTCGCATTTAAAAGCCAAGAAAAAAAACCAAACCAGACTGAAATCGGTTGAGTTTTAGACAAGTTACGATCATAAAACCGGTGAAGGCAATTTTCAGCCAAAAAATTTGACCCAATTTTTAAAAAAAATGTAAGGGGTTACATCGTTAAAATTGTCAAAAATTGGCCAAAAATTAGGAATCGAGTTTTGAATGCAGAAATGTTCGCATTTAAAAACCAAGAATAAAAAACCAAACCAGACTGAAATCGGTTGAGTTTTAGCCAAGTTATGATCATAAAACCGTTGAAGGTGCTGGCAATTTTCAGCCAAAAAATTTGACACAATTTTTGAAAAAATGTAAAAAAAAATGTCAAAAATTGGCCAAAAATTAGAAATCGAGTTTTAAATGCAGAAATGTTCGCATTTAAAAACCAAGAAGAAAACAGCAAACCAGACTGAAATCGGTTGAGTTTTAGCCAAGTTATGATCATAAAACCAATGAGGGTTTTAGTATTTTTCAGCCAAAAAATTTGACCAAATTTTTGAAAAAAATGTAAGGGGTTACATCGTTAAAATTGTCAAAAATTGGCCAAAAAGTAGATATCGAGTTTTAAATGCAGAATTGTTCGCATTTAAAAACCAAGAATAAAAAACCAAACCAGACTGAAATCGGTTGAGTTTTAGCCAAGTTATGATCAAAAAACCGTTGAAGGTGCTGGCAATTTTCAGCCAAAAAATTGACCCAATTTTTTAAAAAAATGCAGAAATGTTCGCATTTAAAAACCAAGAAGAAAACAGCAAACCAGACTGAAATCGGTTGAGTTTTAGCCAAGTTATGCTCATAAAACCAATGAGGGTTTAATATTTTTCAGCCAATAAATTTGACCCAATTTTTGAAAAAAATGTAAGGGGTTACATCGTTAAAATTGTCAAAAATTGGCCAAAAATTAGAAATTGAGTCTTAAATGCAGAATTGTTCGCATTTAAAAACCAAGAAGAAAACAGCAAACCAGACTGAAATCGGTTGAGTTGAAGGTGCTGGCAATTTTCAGCCAAAAAATTGACCCAATTTTTTAAAAAAATGCAGAAATGTTCGCATTTAAAAGCCAAGAAGAAAAAACCAAACCAGACTGAAATCGGTTGAGTTTTAGACAAGTTACGATCATAAAACCGGTGAAGGCAATTTTCAGCCAAAAAATTTGACCCAATTTTTTAAAAAAATGTAAGGGGTTACATCGTTAAAATTGTCAAAAATTGGCCAAAAATTAGGAATCGAGTTTTGAATGCAGAAATGTTCGCATTTAAAAACCAAGAAGAAAACAGCAAACCAGACTGAAATCGGTTGAGTTTTAGCCAAGTTATGATCATAAAACCAATGAGGGTTTTAGTATTTTTCAGCCAAAAAATTTGACACAATTTTTGAAAAAAATGTAAGGGGTTAAAATTGTCAAAAATTGGCCAAAAATTAGAAATCGAGTTTTAAATGCAGAAATGTTCGCATTTAAAAACCAAGAAGAAAACAGCAAACCAGACTGAAATCGGTTGAGTTTTAGCCAAGTTATGATCATAAAACCAATGAGGGTTTTAGTATTTTTCAGCCAAAAAATTTGACCAAATTTTTGAAAAAACTGTAAGGGGTTACATCGTTAAAATTGTCAAAAATTGGCCAAAAATTAGAAATCGAGTTTTAAATGCAGAAATATTCGCATTTAAAAACCAAGAAGAAAACAGCAAACCAAACTGAAATCGGTTGAGTTTTAGCCAAGTTATGATCATAAAACCGTTGAAGGTGCTGGCAATTTTCAGCCAACAAATTTGACCCAATTTTTGAAAAAAATGTAAGGGGTTACATCGTTAAAATTGTCAAAAATTGGCAAAAAATTAGAAATCGAGTTTTAAATGCAGAAATGTTCGCATTTAAAAACCAAGAAGAAAACAGCAAACCAGACTGAAATCGGTTGAGTTTTAGCCAAGTTATGATCATAAAACCAATGAGGGTTTTAGTATTTTTCAGCAAACAAATTTGACCCAATTTTTGAAAAAACTGTAAGGGGTTACATCGTTAAAATTGTCAAAAATTGGCCAAAAACTAGATATCGAGTTTTAAATGCAGAATTGTTCGCATTTAAAAACCAAGAACAAAAAACCAAACCAGACTGAAATCGGTTGAGTTTTAGCCAAGTTATGATCATAAAACCGTTGAAGGTGCTAGCAATTTTCAGCCAAAAAAATTGACACAATTTTTGAAAAAAATGTAAGGGGTTACATCGTTAAAATTGTCAAAAATTGGCCAAAAATTATATATCGAGTTTTAAATGGAGAAATGTTCGCATTTAAAAACCAAGAATAAAAAACCAAACCAGACTGAAATCGGTTGAGTTTTAGCCAAGTTATGATCATAAAACCAATGAGGGTTTTAGTATTTTTCAGCCAAAAAATTTTACCCAATTTTGAAAAAAATGTAAGGGGTTACATTGTTAAAATTGTCAAAAATTGGCAAAAAATTAGAAATCGAGTTTTAAATGCAGAAATGTTCGCATTTAAAAACCAAGAATAAAAAACCAAACCAGACTGAAATCGGTTGAGTTTTAGCCAAGTTATGATCATAAAACCGTTGAAGGTGCTAGCAATTTTCAGCCAAAAATTTGACACAATTTTTGAAAAAAATGTAAGGGGTTACATCGTTAAAATTGTCAAAAATTGGCCAAAAATTAGAAATCGAGAATAAAAAACCAAACCAGACTGAAATCGGTTGAGTTTTAGCCAAGTTATGTTCATAAAACCAATGAGGGTTTTAGTATTTTTCAGCCAAAAAAATTTACCCAATTTTTGAAAAAAATGTAAGGGGTTACATCGTTAAAATTGTCAAAAATTGGCCAAAAACTAGATATCGAGTTTTAAATGCAGAATTGTTCGCATTTAAAAACCAAGAATAAAAAACCAAACCAGACTGAAATCAGTTGAGTTTTAGCCAAGTTATGATCATAAAACCGTTGAAGGTGCTGGCAATTTTCAGCCAACAAATTTGACCCAATTTTTGAAAAAAATGTAAGGGGTTACATCGTTAAAATTGTCAAAAATTGGCCAAAAATTATATATCGAGTTTTAAATGCAGAAATGTTCGCATTTAAAAACCAAGAATAAAAAACCAAACCAGACTGAAATCGGTTGAGTTTTAGCCAAGTTATGATCATAAAACCAATGAGGGTTTTAGTATTTTTCAGCAAACAAATTTGACCCAATTTTTGAAAAAACTGTAAGGGGTTACATCGTTAAAATTGTCAAAAATTGGCCAAAAACTAGATATCGAGTTTTAAATGCAGAATTGTTCGCATTTAAAAACCAAGAACAAAAAACCAAACCAGACTGAAATCGGTTGAGTTTTAGCCAAGTTATGATCATAAAACCGTTGAAGGTGCTAGCAATTTTCAGCCAAAAAAATTGACACAATTTTTGAAAAAAATGTAAGGGGTTACATCGTTAAAATTGTCAAAAATTGGCCAAAAATTATATATCGAGTTTTAAATGGAGAAATGTTCGCATTTAAAAACCAAGAATAAAAAACCAAACCAGACTGAAATCGGTTGAGTTTTAGCCAAGTTATGATCATAAAACCAATGAGGGTTTTAGTATTTTTTAGCCAAAAAATTTTACCCAATTTTGAAAAAAATGTAAGGGGTTACATTGTTAAAATTGTCAAAAATTGGCAAAAAATTAGAAATCGAGTTTTAAATGCAGAAATGTTCGCATTTAAAAACCAAGAATAAAAAACCAAACCAGACTGAAATCGGTTGAGTTTTAGCCAAGTTATGATCATAAAACCGTTGAAGGTGCTAGCAATTTTCAGCCAAAAAATTTGACACAATTTTTGAAAAAAATGTAAGGGGTTACATCGTTAAAATTGTCAAAAATTGGCCAAAAATTAGAAATCGAGAATAAAAAACCAAACCAGACTGAAATCGGTTGAGTTTTAGCCAAGTTATGTTCATAAAACCAATGAGGGTTTTAGTATTTTTCAGCCAAAAAAATTTACCCAATTTTTGAAAAAAATGTAAGGGGTTACATCGTTAAAATTGTCAAAAATTGGCCAAAAACTAGATATCGAGTTTTAAATGCAGAATTGTTCGCATTTAAAAACCAAGAATAAAAAACCAAACCAGACTGAAATCAGTTGAGTTTTAGCCAAGTTATGATCATAAAACCGTTGAAGGTGCTGGCAATTTTCAGCCAACAAATTTGACCCAATTTTTGAAAAAAATGTAAGGGGTTACATCGTTAAAATTGTCAAAAATTGGCCAAAAATTAGAAATCGAGAATAAAAAACCAAACCAGACTGAAATCGGTTGAGTTTTAGCCAAGTTATGTTCATAAAACCAATGAGGGTTTTAGTATTTTTCAGCCAAAAAAATTTACCCAATTTTTGAAAAAAATGTAAGGGGTTACATCGTTAAAATTGTCAAAAATTGGCCAAAAATTATATATCGAGTTTTAAATGCAGAAATGTTCGCATTTAAAAACCAAGAATAAAAAACCAAACCAGACTGAAATCGGTTGAGTTTTAGCCAAGTTATGATCATAAAACCAATGAGGGTTTTAGTATTTTTCAGCAAACAAATTTGACCCAATTTTTGAAAAAACTGTAAGGGGTTACATCGTTAAAATTGTCAAAAATTGGCCAAAAACTAGATATCGAGTTTTAAATGCAGAATTCTTCGCATTTAAAAACCAAGAACAAAAAACCAAACCAGACTGAAATCGGTTGAGTTTTAGCCAAGTTATGATCATAAAACCGTTGAAGGTGCTAGCAATTTTCAGCCAAAAAAATTGACACAATTTTTGAAAAAAATGTAAGGGGTTACATCGTTAAAATTGTCAAAAATTGGCCAAAAATTATATATCGAGTTTTAAATGGAGAAATGTTCGCATTTAAAAACCAAGAATAAAAAACCAAACCAGACTGAAATCGGTTGAGTTTTAGCCAAGTTATGATCATAAAACCAATGAGGGTTTTAGTATTTTTTAGCCAAAAAATTTTACCCAATTTTTGAAAAAAATGTAAGGGGTTACATTGTTAAAATTGTCAAAAATTGGCAAAAAATTAGAAATCGAGTTTTAAATGCAGAAATGTTCGCATTTAAAAACCAAGAACAAAAAACCAAACCAGACTGAAATCGGTTGAGTTTTAGCCAAGTTATGATCATAAAACCGTTGAAGGTGCTAGCAATTTTCAGCCAAAAAAATTGACACAATTTTTGAAAAAAATGTAAGGGGTTACATCGTTAAAATTGTCAAAAATTGGCCAAAAATTATATATCGAGTTTTAAATGCAGAAATGTTCGCATTTAAAAACCAAGAATAAAAAACCAAACCAGACTGAAATCGGTTGAGTTTTAGCCAAGTTATGATCATAAAACCAATGAGGGTTTTAGTATTTTTCAGCAAACAAATTTGACCCAATTTTTGAAAAAAATGTAAGGGGTTACATCGTTAAAATTGTCAAAAATTGGCCAAAAACTAGATATCGAGTTTTAAATGCAGAATTGTTCGCATTTAAAAACCAAGAACAAAAAACCAAACCAGACTGAAATCGGTTGAGTTTTAGCCAAGTTATGATCATAAAACCGTTGAAGGTGCTAGCAATTTTCAGCCAAAAAAATTGACACAATTTTTGAAAAAAATGTAAGGGGTTACATCGTTAAAATTGTCAAAAATTGGCCAAAAATTATATATCGAGTTTTAAATGGAGAAATGTTCGCATTTAAAAACCAAGAATAAAAAACCAAACCAGACTGAAATCGGTTGAGTTTTAGCCAAGTTATGATCATAAAACCAATGAGGGTTTTAGTATTTTTTAGCCAAAAATTTTACCCAATTTTTGAAAAAAATGTAAGGGGTTACATTGTTAAAATTGTCAAAAATTGGCAAAAATTAGAAATCGAGTTTTAAATGCAGAAATGTTCGCATTTAAAAACCAAGAATAAAAAACCAAACCAGACTGAAATCGGTTGAGTTTTAGCCAAGTTATGATCATAAAACCGTTGAAGGTGCTAGCAATTTTCAGCCAAAAAATTTGACACAATTTTTGAAAAAAATGTAAGGGGTTACATCGTTAAAATTGTCAAAAATTGGCCAAAAATTAGAAATCGAGAATAAAAAACCAAACCAGACTGAAATCGGTTGAGTTTTAGCCAAGTTATGATCATAAAACCAATGAGGGTTTTAGTATTTTTCAGCCAAAAAATTTTACCCAATTTTTGAAAAAAATGTAAGGGGTTACATCGTTAAAATTGGCAAAAAATTAGAAATCGAGTTTTAAATGCAGAAATGTTCGCATTTAAAAACCAAGAAGAAAACAGCAAACCAAACTGAAATCGGTTGAGTTTTAGCCAAGTTATGATCATAAAACCGTTGAAGGTGCTGGCAATTTTCAGCCAACAAATTTGACCCAATTTTTGAAAAAAATGTAAGGGGTTACATCGTTAAAATTGTCAAAAATTGGCAAAAATTAGAAATCGAGTTTTAAATGCAGAAATGTTCGCATTTAAAAACCAAGAAGAAAACAGCAAACCAGACTGAAATCGGTTGAGTTTTAGCCAAGTTATGATCATAAAACCAATGAGGGTTTTAGTATTTTTCAGCAAACAAATTTGACCCAATTTTTGAAAAAACTGTACGGGGTTACATCGTTAAAATTGTCAAAAATTGGCCAAAAACTAGATATCGAGTTTTAAATGCAAAATTGTTCGCATTTAAAAACCAAGAAGAAAACAGCAAACCAGACTGAAATCGGTTGAGTTTTAGCCAAGTTATGATCAAAAAACCGTTGAAGGTGCTGGCAATTTTCAGCCAAAAAATTTGACCCAATTTTTGAAAAAAATGTAAGGGGTTACATCGTTAAAATTGTCAAAAATTGGCCAAAAACTAGATATCGAGTATTACATGTAGAATTGTTCGCATTTAAAAACCAAGAATAAAAAACAGCAAACCGGACTGAAATGGGTTGAGTTTTAGCCAAGTTATGATCATAAAACCAATGAGGGTTTTAGTATTTTTCAGCAAATAAATTTGACCCAATTTTTGAAAAAAATGTAAGGGGTTACATCGTTAAAATTGTCAAAAATTGGCCAAAAATTAGAAATTGAGTTTTAAATGCAGAATTGTTCGCATTTAAAAATCAAGAAGAAAAAACCAAACCAGACTGAAATCGGTTGAGTTTTAGCCAAGTTATGATCATAAAACCGTTAAAGGTGCTGGCAATTTTCAGCCAAAAAATTTGACCAAATTTTTGAAAAAAATGTAAGGGGTTACATCGTTAAAATTGTCAAAAATTGGCAAAAAATTAGAAATCGAGTTTTAAATGCAGAAATGTTTGCATTTAAAAACCAAGAAGAAAACAGCAAACCAGACTGAAATCGGTTGAGTTTTAGCCAAGTTATGATCATAAAACCAATGAGGGTTTTAGTATTTTTCAGCCAAAAAATTTGACCAAATTTTTGAAAAAAATGTAAGGGGTTACATCGTTAAAATTGTCAAAAATTGGCCAAAAAGTAGATATCGAGTTTTAAATGCAGAATTGTTCGCATTTAAAAACTAAGAATAAAAAACCAAACCAGACTGAAATCGGTTGAGTTTTAGCCAAGTTATGATCAAAAAACCGTTGAAGGTGCTGGCAATTTTCAGCCAAAAAATTTGACCCAATTTTTGAAAAAAATGTAAGGGGTTACATCGTTAAAATTGTCAAAAATTGGCCAAAAACTAGATATCGAGTTTTACATGTAGAATTGTTCGCATTTAAAACCCAAGAAGAAAAAATTAAACCAGACTGAAATCGGTTGAGTTTTAGCCAAGTTATGATCATAAAACCGTTGAAGGTGCTGGCAATTTTCAGCCAAAAAATTTGACCCAATTTTTGAAAAAAATGTAAGGGGTTACATCGTTAAAATTGTCAAAAATTGGCCAAAAAGTAGATATCGAGTTTTAAATGCAGAATTGTTCGCATTTAAAAACCAAGAATAAAAAACCAAACCAGACTGAAATCGGTTGAGTTTTAGCCAAGTTATGATCATAAAACCGTTGAAGGTGCTGGCAATTTTCAGCCAAAAAATTTGACACAATTTTTGAAAAAAATGTAAGGGGTTAAATTTGTCAAAAATTGGCCAAAAATTAGAAATCGAGTTTTAAATGCAGAAATGTTCGCATTTAAAAACCAAGAAGAAAACAGCAAACCAGACTGAAATCGGTTGAGTTTTAGCCAAGTTATGATCATAAAACCAATGAGGGTTTTAGTATTTTTCAGCCAAAAAATTTGACCAAATTTTTGAAAAAAATGTAAGGGGTTACATCGTTAAAATTGTCAAAAATTGGCCAAAAAGTAGATATCGAGTTTTAAATGCAGAATTGTTCGCATTTAAAAACCAAGAATAAAAAACCAAACCAGACTGAAATGGGTTGAGTTTTAGCCAAGTTATGATCATAAAACCAATGAGGGTTTTAGTATTTTTCAGCAAATAAATTTGACCCAATTTTTGAAAAAAATGTAAGGGGTTACATCGTTAAAATTGTCAAAAATTGGCCAAAAATTAGAAATTGAGTTTTAAATGCAGAATTGTTCGCATTTAAAAACCAAGAAGAAAAAACCAAACCAGACTGAAATCGGTTGAGTTTTAGCCAAGTTATGATCATAAAACCGTTGAAGGTGCTGGCAATTTTCAGCCAAAAAATTTGACACAATTTTTGAAAAAAATGTAAGGGGTTAAATTTGTCAAAAAATGGCCAAAAATTAGAAATCGAGTTTTAAATGCAGAAATGTTCGCATTTAAAAACCAAGAAGAAAACAGCAAACCAGACTGAAATCGGTTGAGTTTTAGCCAAGTTATGATCATAAAACCAATGAGGGTTTTAGTATTTTTCAGCCAAAAAATTTGACCAAATTTTTGAAAAAAATGTAAGGGGTTACATCGTTAAAATTGTCAAAAATTGGCCAAAAAGTAGATATCGAGTTTTAAATGCAGAATTGTTCGCATTTAAAAACCAAGAATAAAAAACCAAACCAGACTGAAATCGGTTGAGTTTTAGCCAAGTTATGATCAAAAAACCGTTGAAGGTGCTGGCAATTTTCAGCCAAAAAATTTGACACAATTTTTGAAAACAATGTAAGGGGTTAAAATTGTCAAAAATTGGCCAAAAATTAGAAATCGAGTTTTAAATGCAGAAATGTTCGCATTTAAAAACCAAGAAGAAAACAGCAAACCAGACTGAAATCGGTTGAGTTTTAGCCAAGTTATGCTCATAAAACCAATGAGGGTTTAATATTTTTCAGCCAATAAATTTGACCCAATTTTTGAAAAAAATGTAAGGGGTTACATCGTTAAAATTGTCAAAAATTGGCCAAAAATTAGAAATTGAGTTTTAAATGCAGAATTGTTCGCATTTAAAAACCAAGAAGAAAAAACCAAACCAGACTGAAATCGGTTGAGTTTTAGCCAAGTTATGATCATAAAACCAATGAGGGTTTAATATTTTTCAGCCAATAAATTTGACCCAATTTTTGAAAAAAATGTAAGGGGTTACATCGTTAAAATTGTCAAAAATTGGCCAAAAATTAGGAATCGAGTTTTGAATGCAGAAATGTTCGCATTTAAAAACCAAGAATAAAAAACCAAACCAGACTGAAATCGGTTGAGTTTTAGACAAGTTATGATCATAAAACCGTTGAAGGTGCTGGCAATTTTCAGCCAAAAAATTTGACACAATTTTTGAAAACAATGTAAGGGGTTAAAATTGTCAAAAATTGGCCAAAAATTAGAAATCGAGTTTTAAATGCAGAAATGTTCGCATTTAAAAACCAAGAAGAAAACAGCAAACCAGACTGAAATCGGTTGAGTTTTAGCCAAGTTATGCTCATAAAACCAATGAGGGTTTAATATTTTTCAGCCAATAAATTTGACCCAATTTTTGAAAAAAATGTAAGGGGTTACATCGTTAAAATTGTAAAAAATTGGCCAAAAGTAGATATCGAGTTTTAAATGCAGAATTGTTCGCATTTAAAAACCAAGAATAAAAAACCAAACCAGACTGAAATCGGTTGAGTTTTAGCCAAGTTATGATCAAAAAACCGTTGAAGGTGCTGGCAATTTTCAGCCAAAAAATTTGACCCAATTTTTGAAAAAAATGTAAGGGGTTACATCGTTAAAATTGTCAAAAATTGGCCAAAAATTAGATATCGAGTTTTAAATGCAGAATTGTTCGCATTTAAAAGCCAAGAAGAAAAAACCAAACCAGACTGAAATCGGTTGAGTTTTAGACAAGTTACGATCATAAAACCGGTGAAGGCAATTTTCAGCCAAAAAATTTGACCCAATTTTTTAAAAAAATGTAAGGGGTTACATCGTTAAAATTGTCAAAAATTGGCCAAAAATTAGGAATCGAGTTTTGAATGCAGAAATGTTCGCATTTAAAAACCAAGAATAAAAAACCAAACCAGACTGAAATCGGTTGAGTTTTAGCCAAGTTATGATCATAAAACCGTTGAAGGTGCTGGCAATTTTCAGCCAAAAAATTTGACACAATTTTTGAAAAAAATGTAAAAAAAAAATGTCAAAAATTGGCCAAAAATTAGAAATCGAGTTTTAAATGCAGAAATGTTCGCATTTAAAAACCAAGAAGAAAACAGCAAACCAGACTGAAATCGGTTGAGTTTTAGCCAAGTTATGATCATAAAACCAATGAGGGTTTTAGTATTTTTCAGCCAAAAAATTTGACCAAATTTTTGAAAAAAATGTAAGGGGTTACATCGTTAAAATTGTCAAAAATTGGCCAAAAAGTAGATATCGAGTTTTAAATGCAGAATTGTTCGCATTTAAAAACCAAGAATAAAAAACCAAACCAGACTGAAATCGGTTGAGTTTTAGCCAAGTTATGATCAAAAAACCGTTGAAGGTGCTGGCAATTTTCAGCCAAAAAATTGACCCAATTTTTTAAAAAAATGCAGAAATGTTCGCATTTAAAAACCAAGAAGAAAACAGCAAACCAGACTGAAATCGGTTGAGTTTTAGCCAAGTTATGCTCATAAAACCAATGAGGGTTTAATATTTTTCAGCCAATAAATTTGACCCAATTTTTGAAAAAAATGTAAGGGGTTACATCGTTAAAATTGTCAAAAATTGGCCAAAAATTAGAAATTGAGTCTTAAATGCAGAATTGTTCGCATTTAAAAACCAAGAAGAAAACAGCAAACCAGACTGAAATCGGTTGAGTTGAAGGTGCTGGCAATTTTCAGCCAAAAAATTGACCCAATTTTTAAAAAAAATGCAGAAATGTTCGCATTTAAAAGCCAAGAAGAAAAAACCAAACCAGACTGAAATCGGTTGAGTTTTAGACAAGTTACGATCATAAAACCGGTGAAGGCAATTTTCAGCCAAAAAATTTGACCCAATTTTTAAAAAAATGTAAGGGGTTACATCGTTAAAATTGTCAAAAATTGGCCAAAAATTAGGAATCGAGTTTTGAATGCAGAAATGTTCGCATTTAAAAACCAAGAAGAAAACAGCAAACCAGACTGAAATCGGTTGAGTTTTAGCCAAGTTATGATCATAAAACCAATGAGGGTTTTAGTATTTTTCAGCCAAAAAATTTGACACAATTTTTGAAAAAAATGTAAGGGGTTAAAATTGTCAAAAATTGGCCAAAAATTAGAAATCGAGTTTTAAATGCAGAAATGTTCGCATTTAAAAACCAAGAAGAAAACAGCAAACCAGACTGAAATCGGTTGAGTTTTAGCCAAGTTATGATCATAAAACCAATGAGGGTTTTAGTATTTTTCAGCCAAAAAATTTGACCAAATTTTTGAAAAAACTGTAAGGGGTTACATCGTTAAAATTGTCAAAAATTGGCCAAAAATTAGAAATCGAGTTTTAAATGCAGAAATATTCGCATTTAAAAACCAAGAAGAAAACAGCAAACCAAACTGAAATCGGTTGAGTTTTAGCCAAGTTATGATCATAAAACCGTTGAAGGTGCTGGCAATTTTCAGCCAACAAATTTGACCCAATTTTTGAAAAAAATGTAAGGGGTTACATCGTTAAAATTGTCAAAAATTGGCAAAAAATTAGAAATCGAGTTTTAAATGCAGAAATGTTCGCATTTAAAAACCAAGAAGAAAACAGCAAACCAGACTGAAATCGGTTGAGTTTTAGCCAAGTTATGATCATAAAACCAATGAGGGTTTTAGTATTTTTCAGCAAACAAATTTGACCCAATTTTTGAAAAAACTGTAAGGGGTTACATCGTTAAAATTGTCAAAAATTGGCCAAAAACTAGATATCGAGTTTTAAATGCAGAATTGTTCGCATTTAAAAACCAAGAAGAAAAAACCAAACCAGACTGAAATCGGTTGAGTTTTAGCCAAGTTATGATCATAAAACCGTTGAAGGTGCTAGCAATTTTCAGCCAAAAAAATTGACACAATTTTTGAAAAAAATGTAAGGGGTTACATCGTTAAAATTGTCAAAAATTGGCCAAAAATTATATATCGAGTTTTAAATGGAGAAATGTTCGCATTTAAAAACCAAGAATAAAAAACCAAACCAGACTGAAATCGGTTGAGTTTTAGCCAAGTTATGATCATAAAACCAATGAGGGTTTTAGTATTTTTTAGCCAAAAAATTTTACCCAATTTTTGAAAAAAATGTAAGGGGTTACATTGTTAAAATTGTCAAAAATTGGCAAAAAATTAGAAATCGAGTTTTAAATGCAGAAATGTTCGCATTTAAAAACCAAGAATAAAAAACCAAACCAGACTGAAATCGGTTGAGTTTTAGCCAAGTTATGATCATAAAACCGTTGAAGGTGCTAGCAATTTTCAGCCAACAAATTTGACACAATTTTTGAAAAAAATGTAAGGGGTTACATCGTTAAAATTGTCAAAAATTGGCCAAAAATTAGAAATCGAGAATAAAAAACCAAACCAGACTGAAATCGGTTGAGTTTTAGCCAAGTTATGTTCATAAAACCAATGAGGGTTTTAGTATTTTTCAGCCAAAAAAATTTACCCAATTTTTGAAAAAAATGTAAGGGGTTACATCGTTAAAATTGTCAAAAATTGGCCAAAAACTAGATATCGAGTTTTAAATGCAGAATTGTTCGCATTTAAAAACCAAGAATAAAAAACCAAACCAGACTGAAATCGGTTGAGTTTTAGCCAAGTTATGATCATAAAACCGTTGAAGGTGCTGGCAATTTTCAGCCAACAAATTTGACCCAATTTTTGAAAAAAATGTAAGGGGTTACATCGTTAAAATTGTCAAAAATTGGCCAAAAATTATATATCGAGTTTTAAATGCAGAAATGTTCGCATTTAAAAACCAAGAATAAAAAACCAAACCAGACTGAAATCGGTTGAGTTTTAGCCAAGTTATGATCATAAAACCAATTAGGGTTTTAGTATTTTTCAGCAAACAAATTTGACCCAATTTTTGAAAAAACTGTAAGGGGTTACATCGTTAAAATTGTCAAAAATTGGCCAAAAACTAGATATCGAGTTTTAAATGCAGAATTGTTCGCATTTAAAAACCAAGAACAAAAAACCAAACCAGACTGAAATCGGTTGAGTTTTAGCCAAGTTATGATCATAAAACCGTTGAAGGTGCTAGCAATTTTCAGCCAAAAAAATTGACACAATTTTTGAAAAAAATGTAAGGGGTTACATCGTTAAAATTGTCAAAAATTGGCCAAAAATTATATATCGAGTTTTAAATGGAGAAATGTTCGCATTTAAAAACCAAGAATAAAAAACCAAACCAGACTGAAATCGGTTGAGTTTTAGCCAAGTTATGATCATAAAACCAATGAGGGTTTTAGTATTTTTTTAGCCAAAAAATTTTACCCAATTTTTGAAAAAAATGTAAGGGGTTACATTGTTAAAATTGTCAAAAATTGGCAAAAAATTAGAAATCGAGTTTTAAATGCAGAAATGTTCGCATTTAAAAACCAAGAATAAAAAACCAAACCAGACTGAAATCGGTTGAGTTTTAGCCAAGTTATGATCATAAAACCGTTGAAGGTGTTAGCAATTTTCAGCCAAAAAATTTGACACAATTTTTGAAAAAAATGTAAGGGGTTACATCGTTAAAATTGTCAAAAATTGGCCAAAAATTAGAAATCGAGAATAAAAAACCAAACCAGACTGAAATCGGTTGAGTTTTAGCCAAGTTATGTTCATAAAACCAATGAGGGTTTTAGTATTTTTCAGCCAAAAAAATTTACCCAATTTTTGAAAAAAAT
Organism: Drosophila jambulina; assembly: GCA_018152175.1. Classification (NCBI taxonomy): domain Eukaryota; kingdom Metazoa; phylum Arthropoda; class Insecta; order Diptera; family Drosophilidae; genus Drosophila; species Drosophila jambulina. Next base: position 31,333,090 of record JAECXH010000012.1, read on the forward strand.
GTAAGGGGTTACATCGTTAAAATTGTCAAAAATTGGCCAAAAACTAGATATCGAGTTTTAAATGCAGAATTGTTCGCATTTAAAAACCAAGAATAAAAAACCAAACCAGACTGAAATCAGTTGAGTTTTAGCCAAGTTATGATCATAAAACCGTTGAAGGTGCTGGCAATTTTCAGCCAACAAATTTGACCCAATTTTTGAAAAAAATGTAAGGGGTTACATCGTTAAAATTGTCAAAAATTGGCCAAAAATTAGAAATCGAGAATAAAAAACCAAACCAGACTGAAATCGGTTGAGTTTTAGCCAAGTTATGTTCATAAAACCAATGAGGGTTTTAGTATTTTTCAGCCAAAAAAATTTACCCAATTTTTGAAAAAAATGTAAGGGGTTACATCGTTAAAATTGTCAAAAATTGGCCAAAAATTATATATCGAGTTTTAAATGCAGAAATGTTCGCATTTAAAAACCAAGAATAAAAAACCAAACCAGACTGAAATCGGTTGAGTTTTAGCCAAGTTATGATCATAAAACCAATGAGGGTTTTAGTATTTTTCAGCAAACAAATTTGACCCAATTTTTGAAAAAACTGTAAGGGGTTACATCGTTAAAATTGTCAAAAATTGGCCAAAAACTAGATATCGAGTTTTAAATGCAGAATTGTTCGCATTTAAAAACCAAGAACAAAAAACCAAACCAGACTGAAATCGGTTGAGTTTTAGCCAAGTTATGATCATAAAACCGTTGAAGGTGCTAGCAATTTTCAGCCAAAAAAATTGACACAATTTTTGAAAAAAATGTAAGGGGTTACATCGTTAAAATTGTCAAAAATTGGCCAAAAATTATATATCGAGTTTTAAATGGAGAAATGTTCGCATTTAAAAACCAAGAATAAAAAACCAAACCAGACTGAAATCGGTTGAGTTTTAGCCAAGTTATGATCATAAAACCAATGAGGGTTTTAGTATTTTTTAGCCAAAAAATTTTACCCAATTTTTGAAAAAAATGTAAGGGGTTACATTGTTAAAATTGTCAAAAATTGGCAAAAAATTAGAAATCGAGTTTTAAATGCAGAAATGTTCGCATTTAAAAACCAAGAATAAAAAACCAAACCAGACTGAAATCGGTTGAGTTTTAGCCAAGTTATGATCATAAAACCGTTGAAGGTGCTAGCAATTTTCAGCCAAAAAATTTGACACAATTTTTGAAAAAAATGTAAGGGGTTACATCGTTAAAATTGTCAAAAATTGGCCAAAAATTAGAAATCGAGAATAAAAAACCAAACCAGACTGAAATCGGTTGAGTTTTAGCCAAGTTATGATCATAAAACCAATGAGGGTTTTAGTATTTTTCAGCCAAAAAATTTTACCCAATTTTTGAAAAAAATGTAAGGGGTTACATCGTTAAAATTGTCAAAAATTGGCAAAAAATTAGAAATCGAGTTTTAAATGCAGAAATGTTCGCATTTAAAAACCAAGAAGAAAACAGCAAACCAAACTGAAATCGGTTGAGTTTTAGCCAAGTTATGATCATAAAACCGTTGAAGGTGCTGGCAATTTTCAGCCAACAAATTTGACCCAATTTTTGAAAAAAATGTAAGGGGTTACATCGTTAAAATTGTCAAAAATTGGCAAAAAATTAGAAATCGAGTTTTAAATGCAGAAATGTTCGCATTTAAAAACCAAGAAGAAAACAGCAAACCAGACTGAAATCGGTTGAGTTTTAGCCAAGTTATGATCATAAAACCAATGAGGGTTTTAGTATTTTTCAGCAAACAAATTTGACCCAATTTTTGAAAAAACTGTACGGGGTTACATCGTTAAAATTGTCAAAAATTGGCCAAAAACTAGATATCGAGTTTTAAATGCAGAATTGTTCGCATTTAAAAACCAAGAATAAAAAACCAAACCAGACTGAAATCAGTTGAGTTTTAGCCAAGTTATGATCATAAAACCGTTGAAGGTGCTGGCAATTTTCAGCCAACAAATTTGACCCAATTTTTGAAAAAAATGTAAGGGGTTACATCGTTAAAATTGTCAAAAATTGGCCAAAAATTATATATCGAGTTTTAAATGCAGAAATGTTCGCATTTAAAAACCAAGAATAAAAAACCAAACCAGACTGAAATCGGTTGAGTTTTAACCAAGTTATGATCATAAAACCAATGAGGGTTTTAGTATTTTTCAGCAAACAAATTTGACCCAATTTTTGAAAAAACTGTAAGGGGTTACATCGTTAAAATTGTCAAAAATTGGCCAAAAACTAGATATCGAGTTTTAAATGCAGAATTGTTCGCATTTAAAAACCAAGAACAAAAAACCAAACCAGACTGAAATCAGTTGAGTTTTAGCCAAGTTATGATCATAAAACCGTTGAAGGTGCTGGCAATTTTCAGCCAACAAATTTGACCCAATTTTTGAAAAAAATGTAAGGGGTTACATCGTTAAAATTGTCAAAAATTGGCCAAAAATTATATATCGAGTTTTAAATGCAGAAATGTTCGCATTTAAAAACCAAGAATAAAAAACCAAACCAGACTGAAATCGGTTGAGTTTTAACCAAGTTATGATCATAAAACCAATGAGGGTTTTAGTATTTTTCAGCAAACAAATTTGACCCAATTTTTGAAAAAAATGTAAGGGGTTACATCGTTAAAATTGTCAAAAATTGGCCAAAAATTAGAAATCGAGAATAAAAAACCAAACCAGACTGAAATCGGTTGAGTTTTAGCCAAGTTATGATCATAAAACCAATGAGGGTTTTAGTATTTTTCAGCCAAAAAATTTTACCCAATTTTTGAAAAAAATGTAAGGGGTTACATCGTTAAAATTGTCAAAAATTGGCAAAAAATTAGAAATCGAGTTTTAAATGCAGAAATGTTCGCATTTAAAAACCAAGAAGAAAACAGCAAACCAAACTGAAATCGGTTGAGTTTTAGCCAAGTTATGATCATAAAACCGTTGAAGGTGCTGGCAATTTTCAGCCAACAAATTTGACCCAATTTTTGAAAAAAATGTAAGGGGTTACATCGTTAAAATTGTCAAAAATTGGCAAAAAATTAGAAATCGAGTTTTAAATGCAGAAATGTTCGCATTTAAAAACCAAGAAGAAAACAGCAAACCAGACTGAAATCGGTTGAGTTTTAGCCAAGTTATGATCATAAAACCAATGAGGGTTTTAGTATTTTTCAGCAAACAAATTTGACCCAATTTTTGAAAAAACTGTACGGGGTTACATCGTTAAAATTGTCAAAAATTGGCCAAAAACTAGATATCGAGTTTTAAATGCAGAATTGTTCGCATTTAAAAACCAAGAATAAAAAACCAAACCAGACTGAAATCGGTTGAGTTTTAGCCAAGTTATGATCATAAAACCGTTGAAGGTGCTGGCAATTTTCAGCCAACAAATTTGACCCAATTTTTGAAAAAAATGTAAGGGGTTACATCGTTAAAATTGTCAAAAATTGGCCAAAAATTATATATCGAGTTTTAAATGCAGAAATGTTCGCATTTAAAAACCAAGAATAAAAAACCAAACCAGACTGAAATCGGTTGAGTTTTAACCAAGTTATGATCATAAAACCAATGAGGGTTTTAGTATTTTTCAGCAAACAAATTTGACCCAATTTTTGAAAAAACTGTAAGGGGTTACATCGTTAAAATTGTCAAAAATTGGCCAAAAACTAGATATCGAGTTTTAAATGCAGAATTGTTCGCATTTAAAAACCAAGAACAAAAAACCAAACCAGACTGAAATCGGTTGAGTTTTAGCCAAGTTATGATCATAAAACCAATGAGGGTTTTAGTATTTTTCAGCAAACAAATTTGACCCAATTTTTGAAAAAACTGTACGGGGTTACATCGTTAAAATTGTCAAAAATTGGCCAAAAACTAGATATCGAGTTTTAAATGCAGAATTGTTCGCATTTAAAAACCAAGAAGAAAACAGCAAACCAAACTGAAATCGGTTGAGTTTTAGCCAAGTTATGATCATAAAACCGTTGAAGGTGCTGGCAATTTTCAGCCAACAAATTTGACCCAATTTTTGAAAAAAATGTAAGGGGTTACATCGTTAAAATTGTCAAAAATTGGCAAAAAATTAGAAATCGAGTTTTAAATGCAGAAATGTTCGCATTTAAAAACCAAGAAGAAAACAGCAAACCAGACTGAAATCGGTTGAGTTTTAGCCAAGTTATGATCATAAAACCAATGAGGGTTTTAGTATTTTTCAGCAAACAAATTTGACCCAATTTTTGAAAAAACTGTACGGGGTTACATCGTTAAAATTGTCAAAAATTGGCCAAAAACTAGATATCGAGTTTTAAATGCAGAATTGTTCGCATTTAAAAACCAAGAATAAAAAACCAAACCAGACTGAAATCAGTTGAGTTTTAGCCAAGTTATGATCATAAAACCGTTGAAGGTGCTGGCAATTTTCAGCCAACAAATTTGACCCAATTTTTGAAAAAAATGTAAGGGGTTACATCGTTAAAATTGTCAAAAATTGGCCAAAAATTATATATCGAGTTTTAAATGCAGAAATGTTCGCATTTAAAAACCAAGAATAAAAAACCAAACCAGACTGAAATCGGTTGAGTTTTAACCAAGTTATGATCATAAAACCAATGAGGGTTTTAGTATTTTTCAGCAAACAAATTTGACCCAATTTTTGAAAAAACTGTAAGGGGTTACATCGTTAAAATTGTCAAAAATTGGCCAAAAACTAGATATCGAGTTTTAAATGCAGAATTGTTCGCATTTAAAAACCAAGAACAAAAAACCAAACCAGACTGAAATCAGTTGAGTTTTAGCCAAGTTATGATCATAAAACCGTTGAAGGTGCTGGCAATTTTCAGCCAACAAATTTGACCCAATTTTTGAAAAAAATGTAAGGGGTTACATCGTTAAAATTGTCAAAAATTGGCCAAAAATTATATATCGAGTTTTAAATGCAGAAATGTTCGCATTTAAAAACCAAGAATAAAAAACCAAACCAGACTGAAATCGGTTGAGTTTTAACCAAGTTATGATCATAAAACCAATGAGGGTTTTAGTATTTTTCAGCAAACAAATTTGACCCAATTTTTGAAAAAAATGTAAGGGGTTACATCGTTAAAATTGTCAAAAATTGGCCAAAAATTAGAAATCGAGAATAAAAAACCAAACCAGACTGAAATCGGTTGAGTTTTAGCCAAGTTATGATCATAAAACCAATGAGGGTTTTAGTATTTTTCAGCCAAAAAATTTTACCCAATTTTTGAAAAAAATGTAAGGGGTTACATCGTTAAAATTGTCAAAAATTGGCAAAAATTAGAAATCGAGTTTTAAATGCAGAAATGTTCGCATTTAAAAACCAAGAAGAAAACAGCAAACCAAACTGAAATCGGTTGAGTTTTAGCCAAGTTATGATCATAAAACCGTTGAAGGTGCTGGCAATTTTCAGCCAACAAATTTGACCCAATTTTTGAAAAAAATGTAAGGGGTTACATCGTTAAAATTGTCAAAAATTGGCAAAAAATTAGAAATCGAGTTTTAAATGCAGAAATGTTCGCATTTAAAAACCAAGAAGAAAACAGCAAACCAGACTGAAATCGGTTGAGTTTTAGCCAAGTTATGATCATAAAACCAATGAGGGTTTTAGTATTTTTCAGCAAACAAATTTGACCCAATTTTTGAAAAAACTGTACGGGGTTACATCGTTAAAATTGTCAAAAATTGGCCAAAAACTAGATATCGAGTTTTAAATGCAGAATTGTTCGCATTTAAAAACCAAGAATAAAAAACCAAACCAGACTGAAATCAGTTGAGTTTTAGCCAAGTTATGATCATAAAACCGTTGAAGGTGCTGGCAATTTTCAGCCAACAAATTTGACCCAATTTTTGAAAAAAATGTAAGGGGTTACATCGTTAAAATTGTCAAAAATTGGCCAAAAATTATATATCGAGTTTTAAATGCAGAAATGTTCGCATTTAAAAACCAAGAATAAAAAACCAAACCAGACTGAAATCGGTTGAGTTTTAACCAAGTTATGATCATAAAACCAATGAGGGTTTTAGTATTTTTCAGCAAACAAATTTGACCCAATTTTTGAAAAAACTGTAAGGGGTTACATCGTTAAAATTGTCAAAAATTGGCCAAAAACTAGATATCGAGTTTTAAATGCAGAATTGTTCGCATTTAAAAACCAAGAACAAAAAACCAAACCAGACTGAAATCGGTTGAGTTTTAGCCAAGTTATGATCATAAAACCGTTGAAGGTGCTAGCAATTTTCAGCCAAAAAAATTGACACAATTTTTGAAAAAAATGTAAGTTTCGTTAAAATTGTCAAAAATTGGCCAAAAATTATATATCGAGTTTTAAATGGAGAAATGTTCGCATTTAAAAACCAAGAATAAAAAACCAAACCAGACTGAAATCGGTTGAGTTTTAGCCAAGTTATGATCATAAAACCAATGAGGGTTTTAGTATTTTTTAGCCAAAAAATTTTACCCAATTTTTGAAAAAAATGTAAGGGGTTACATTGTTAAAATTGTCAAAAATTGGCAAAAAATTAGAAATCGAGTTTTAAATGCAGAAATGTTCGCATTTAAAAACCAAGAATAAAAAACCAAACCAGACTGAAATCGGTTGAGTTTTAGCCAAGTTATGATCATAAAACCGTTGAAGGTGCTAGCAATTTTCAGCCAAAAAATTTGACACAATTTTTGAAAAAAATGTAAGGGGTTACATCGTTAAAATTGTCAAAAATTGGCCAAAAATTAGAAATCGAGAATAAAAAACCAAACCAGACTGAAATCGGTTGAGTTTTAGCCAAGTTATGATCATAAAACCAATGAGGGTTTTAGTATTTTTCAGCCAAAAAATTTTACCCAATTTTTGAAAAAAATGTAAGGGGTTACATCGTTAAAATTGTCAAAAATTGGCAAAAAATTAGAAATCGAGTTTTAAATGCAGAAATGTTCGCATTTAAAAACCAAGAAGAAAACAGCAAACCAAACTGAAATCGGTTGAGTTTTAGCCAAGTTATGATCATAAAACCGTTGAAGGTGCTGGCAATTTTCAGCCAACAAATTTGACCCAATTTTTGAAAAAAATGTAAGGGGTTACATCGTTAAAATTAGAAATCGAGTTTTAAATGCAGAAATGTTCGCATTTAAAAACCAAGAATAAAAAACCAAACCAGACTGAAATCGGTTGAGTTTTAGCCAAGTTATGATCATAAAACCGTTGAAGGTGCTAGCAATTTTCAGCCAAAAAATTTGACACAATTTTTGAAAAAAATGTAAGGGGTTACATCGTTAAAATTGTCAAAAATTGGCCAAAAATTAGAAATCGAGAATAAAAAACCAAACCAGACTGAAATCGGTTGAGTTTTAGCCAAGTTATGATCATAAAACCAATGAGGGTTTTAGTATTTTTCAGCCAAAAAATTTTACCCAATTTTTGAAAAAAATGTAAGGGGTTACATCGTTAAAATTGTCAAAAATTGGCAAAAAATTAGAAATCGAGTTTTAAATGCAGAAATGTTCGCATTTAAAAACCAAGAAGAAAACAGCAAACCAAACTGAAATCGGTTGAGTTTTAGCCAAGTTATGATCATAAAACCGTTGAAGGTGCTAGCAATTTTCAGCCACAAAATTTGACACAATTTTTGAAAAAAATGTAAGGGGTTACATCGTTAAAATTGTCAAAAATTGGCCAAAAATTAGAAATCGAGAATAAAAAACCAAACCAGACTGAAATCGGTTGAGTTTTAGCCAAGTTATGATCATAAAACCAATGAGGGTTTTAGTATTTTTCAGCCAAAAAATTTTACCCAATTTTTGAAAAAAATGTAAGGGGTTACATCGTTAAAATTGTCAAAAATTGGCAAAAAATTAGAAATCGAGTTTTAAATGCAGAAATGTTCGCATTTAAAAACCAAGAAGAAAACAGCAAACCAAACTGAAATCGGTTGAGTTTTAGCCAAGTTATGATCATAAAACCGTTGAAGGTGCTGGCAATTTTCAGCCAACAAATTTGACCCAATTTTTGAAAAAAATGTAAGGGGTTACATCGTTAAAATTGTCAAAAATTGGCAAAAAATTAGAAATCGAGTTTTAAATGCAGAAATGTTCGCATTTAAAAACCAAGAAGAAAACAGCAAACCAGACTGAAATCGGTTGAGTTTTAGCCAAGTTATGATCATAAAACCAATGAGGGTTTTAGTATTTTTCAGCAAACAAATTTGACCCAATTTTTGAAAAAACTGTACGGGGTTACATCGTTAAAATTGTCAAAAATTGGCCAAAAACTAGATATCGAGTTTTAAATGCAAAATTGTTCGCATTTAAAAACCAAGAATAAAAAACCAAACCAGACTGAAATCGGTTGAGTTTTAGCCAAGTTATGATCATAAAACCAATGAGGGTTTTAGTATTTTTCAGCCAAAAAAATTTACCCAATTTTTGAAAAAAATGTAAGGGGTTACATCGTTAAAATTGTCAAAAATTGGCAAAAAATTAGAAATCGAGTTTTAAATGCAGAAATGTTCGCATTTAAAAACCAAGAAGAAAACAGCAAACCAGACTGAAATCGGTTGAGTTTTAGCCAAGTTATGATCATAAAACCAATGAGGGTTTTAGTATTTTTCAGCAAACAAATTTGACCCAATTTTTGAAAAAAATGTAAGGGGTTACATCGTTAAAATTGTCAAAAATTGGCCAAAAATTAGATATCGAGTTTTAAATGCAGAAATGTTCGCATTTAAAAACCAAGAATAAAAAACCAAACCAGACTGAAATCGGTTGAGTTTTAGCCAAGTTATGTTCATAAAACCAATGAGGGTTTTAGTATTTTTCAGCCAAAAAAATTTACCCAATTTTTGAAAAAAATGTAAGGGGTTACATCGTTAAAATTGTCAAAAATTGGCAAAAAATTAGAAATCGAGTTTTAAATGCAGAAATGTTCGCATTTAAAACCCAAGAAGAAAACAGCAAACCAGACTGAAATCGGTTGAGTTTTAGCCAAGTTATGATCATAAAACCAATGAGGGTTTTAGTATTTTTCAGCAAACAAATTTGACCCAATTTTTGAAAAAAATGTAAGGGGTTACATCGTTAAAATTGTCAAAAATTGGCCAAAAATTAGATATCGAGTTTTAAATGCAGAAATGTTCGCATTTAAAAACCAAGAATAAAAAACCAAACCAGACTGAAATCGGTTGAGTTTTAGCCAAGTTATGATCATAAAACCGTTGAAGGTGCTAGCAATTTTCAGCCAAAAAATTTGACACCATTTTTGAAAAAAATGTAAGGGGTTACATCGTTAAAATTGTCAAAAATTGGCCAAAAATTAGAAATCGAGTTTAAATGCAGAAATGTTCGCATTTAAAACCCAAGAAGAAAAAATTAAACCAGACTGAAATCGGTTGAGTTTTACCCAATTTATGACCATAAAACCGTTGAAGGTGTTAGCAATTTTCAGCCAAAAAAGTTTACCCAAATATAAAATGATGTAATTGCAAATTTTTGACAATTTTAACGATGTAATCCCTTATAGAAATAAGAAAAAATCTAAAAAAATTTTGGATTTTAGATTTGAGAAATGTTAACGTTAGTTTAAGCACCTATTAACACTATTTATAGAACTAACATTCATTCCCTAATATTCTTTAATTTATCAAAGTTATGAACATTTGAATTAAGAGATTTCTTAACCTTTCTGTGTTTATTATTATGCAATCAACCAATTCGAACTTAATCTGGAAGTCAGAGCAAACTCCAACAGACTCATAATTTTCCATTGCCTTCAGTTATTATTGACTGCCATTTTTAATACAAAAACAGCACTAAATATCTTTGGGATTAGCCCACATAAATTATTTATGGAGTCTTGGAGTTAATAAATACCTGACCATGATTGTGCACAGGCACATCCATGTGAATCATGTCGGGTGGGGGAATCGATAAGGATGAACCTTTCGAGGCTCCCAATTAAAATTGTCAATTGCTGAAAAGTGTAATCAAAGTAAGTCAACATGGTAGCCGTGATTACGATAAGATACCGCCAAGCGCATGAGGAGGAGGAGGTGTGGGCAATACTCCCGCTCCCACCTGGATGCATAGGAACTTCGTAAACAACAGCGAAACTCACTTAGCCAAAAGTGAGGAATCAGAATGGTGGCCCGTGGTGGCTGTTCCTGCTGCAGCGTCTGCTGCTCGACGGCTGATGGGTGGCTGTCACCGGGGAATTAAGATAAAACGTTGGGCTGCCTGCCCGATAGGCGGGCGGCTCGGCCGGCGGATCATTGATTTATAGCGATGATGATTCGCCACCACCAAGCAGCGGCCACTAGTCGGTTGGTTAGTTAAAATTGAAGTGTCCAGCTGGCAGGCAGCCAGTAACGAGTGAAGCGGCGCAAGAATAGCACGCGAGCGGTCTTGAGTCGTGGCATCGAGCAAGGATCCCAGTAACCTATGTGTACGTGCAGTGCCTTTCGATATTATAGTCGGTGACCACCATGAGTGCGGTCTGTGAGGAGCGAAAGCCGAATCCGGTCACAAAGGCCAACTTCCTTTCCAAGTGGTTTTTTATGTGAGTGCAGTGTGCCAACGTATACGTAATATTGGTGGCCTATACGTAATGCGTCTAAAATTGTGAGGCGTCTGACGACCCCTCCTGAAGTCCTGCGCTGATAAGTTATCTCTCGTCGCCTGTCGCTTTGACGAACTGCCCATCGCCACCGCCTCCTACTCCGCCTCGGGCAAATATAGTATATGGCCAGCACCTTGGCCGTCACTCGGAATTTACGGCGCGAGTGGATTTGCCTTTGGTGGCGATAATAGCGATAAAAGCGATAAAAGAATCCGCGACAGCCGGGCGACACCTGTCACAGCATGTCCGTCAATAAACAAACCCCCAAACTGGTGCTCTCTGTCTCCTTCCAGCTGGACGCGCGAGATCCTAGTGAAGGGTCTGCGCCGCAGCCTCGATCCCGCCGACCTCTACGCCCCCGAGCCGAGTCTCGAGAGTACCCACGTCTCCGGCTATCTATTGGGCTTCTGGGAGCAGGAACTGAAGCTCAAGAAACCCAATGTCCTGCGCATGATATTCAAAGCCTATGGCTGGAGCTTTGTGCCCATGAGCATCGTCTACTCGCTCATGGCCATCGCTGTGCAGTAAGTATTACTAAGTTAAATGGGAAAAGAGTGTGGAGATAAGTTGCTAAAGAAATCTGTCTGAATATCTATGCAAATTTTTTGTGTAAAATATAATTTCTTGGCTTCCGCAGCACAACCCAGCCCTTGATGCTGGGCGGCCTGGTGTCCTTCTTCTCGGAAAGCACCGAGAACATTAGCAAGCACTCGGCCTATCTGTACGCCATGGGCGTGGTGCTCTGCTCATTGATCTCGGGCCTCTTCTTCCACCCCTTCATGAAGTACCTGTTCCGCGTGGGCTCCCGGGTCCGGTTAGCATGCGCTGGCTTGGTCTACCGGAAGTTCCTGCGCGTCTCTGTGGCGGCGGACAACAGTGGAGTGAGTGGCTATGCCATTGCCCTTATGGCCACGGACCTTCCGACCTTCAACGAGTCCTTCTACTGCTTCCACGAGCTGTGGCGGGGTCCGCTGGAGGGCGTAGTGTTTGTGTACATCATTTACCAACTGATTGGCTGGCCGGCGGCCGTGGGACTGGGCACCATCGTGGCCTTTATCCCCCTGCAGGCGTGGGCGGCTCGGGCCATAGCCCGGTACAAGCGTCAGTCAGCGGATTTCGGGGATGAGCGGGTGAAGCTGATGAACGAGATCATTGCGGCGATGCAGCTGATCAAGATGTACGCGTGGGAGAAGTCCTTCGCCAAGCTGATCGGCAAGGTGCGCAAGGAGGAGATGAAGTCCATCAAGGGATCGACGTACATCTACGCGGGACTGCAGTGCACGGGCATGATCTCGAAGCTGTCGCTGTTCCTCTCCCTGGTCACCTATGTCTTCTCGGGGGACTTGGTCACCTCGCAGAAGGTCTTTATCGTGTCCAGCTACTACGACCATCTAAACGACTCGCTGCTCCACTCTTGGCCTCTGGCTATCAATATGTGGGTAGAGACGTTCGTGGTGGCAAATCGCGTCAAGGACTTCCTCTTCCAGCACGAGAATCCTGCCGACGGCGGTGTGGAGAACTTCAAGGACCCCGAAACGGATCCCCAGCACGGAAACTTCCCAGGACGCACCAACAACCCCCGAGCTGAGGTCAAGAGCATCTCGGTGCAGAAGCTCACCGCCAGCTGGGATCCGGAGCAGCAGGAGAAGCGGCATCGCCACATTGAGGACGTGAGCTTTCAGGCCAGCGACCAGCAGTTCGTGGGCATTGTGGGCACCGTGGGAGCCGGCAAGAGCACCCTGCTCCAGGCGATCCTCGGTGAGCTGGGCATCATCAGCGGCAGTGTAGAGCTCAACGGTGTCCTAAGCTATGCTCCCCAGGAGCCCTGGTTGCTCCGGGGCAGTCTTCGCGAGAATATCCTCTTCACGGAGCCGTATGATGAGCAGCGCTATCACGAGGTCCTGCGAGTCTGTCACCTGGACAAGGACTTAGAGCACTTGCCGGCGGGTGACAACACCCGAGTGGGCGAGGGCGGAGCTAGTCTTAGTGGAGGGCAGAAGGCCAGGGTTAGTCTGGCGAGAGCTGTCTACCGAAAGGCGGACATTTACCTGCTGGATGATCCACTCTCCGCGGTGGACTCCAACATCAGCAAGATCCTGCTCGATCGCTGCCTCAACGAGTTCCTGTGCAAGAAGATCCGCATTCTGGTCACTCATCGGGTGCAGCTGCTCCGGCATGTCGACCACTTGGTGCTGCTCGAGGGCGGGCGAATCTCAATTCAGGGCCAGTACGATGCTTTGAAGAAGCTCATCCGCTTCCGCATGTCGGTGGCCAACGATGCCGAGGTGGCCAAGCTGCGGGCTATGCGCACGGATAGTGTCTATGAGGATCCGGAGCCAAGGAAGTCTTTGTCCCAGGAGGAGCATCTCGACCGCGATCAGCTGCAGCAGCAGTTCAAGGAGCAGCAGCATCGGGGCTCTGTGAAACTGAATACCTATCGGGCATACCTTAAGGTTCTTGGGCATCCTCTGGTGGTGGTGCTAATCCTGCTCCTGTTCGTGGTAGCTCGCGCCTCGGAGGCCACCATGGATATCTTCTTGTCCAAGTGGTGAGTTATTTAACCTGATTTAATTTGTTATTTGTTTATATTTTTCTATATATACCTAGAATAATTGAGGTAGAATATTTGTTCATGAAACTCTAATTCAATTGCCTGAAATTAACGCGGAAAGATGAGTCACAGTGTTAGATAGTCTGACTTATAGATTTATAGCTACAAGGTTAATAACACCAGAGATTGATAAAATAAAATAGAACACTCGTCTACCTGTTCCAGTTGTTGATAGCCATAAATATTGGCGGTATTTCCGAGCAGATGGAGCAGACTCTACTATCTGGACGCCACATGTTATATGGTTATTCCGGAATCTAGAAATCACCCCGTCATAGGTTACGCATTTGGAAAATTTAAGGAATGGTAGGAATTAGTTAAAAACTTTAAAATGTATTTATTTCGGGAGCATGAGAATGAATTATGAAATTTTGAATAATTCTTTTAAACAAGGGCTATAAGGAAAAGATTTTAAATTTAACAATCAAATACAAAATACATTTATCCCTCGTTCAGGGCCACTTGGGAGGAGACGGAGCCCAACCAGCACGAGCCCATCCCGGAGTACCACAAGACTCGCATGCACATGGTCATCCTGTACACGCTGCTTATCCTGAGCACCCTCATCTTCTATGTGCTGCGCACCTTTGGCTTCTTCGCGATGACCTTGCGGATATCCTTGAGGATCCACAATTATCTCTTCAGGGGCATCATCAGCGCCTGCATGCAGTTCTTTACGCTGGCCACCTCCGGCCGGATCCTCAACCGCTTCTCCAGCGACATCCTGGCCATCGACATCAACCTGCCCGCCTCGCTGATGGACTCTATAGAGTTTGTGGTGAACGGGTTGGCTGTGCTCGCTGTGGTCAGCACGGCCAACACTTGGCTCCTCATTCCTGCTATCGTGGTGGTGGCTTTGCTGTATGGATGTCGGTGCCTCTACATAGGAGCTAGCAGGAGTCTGAAAAGGATTGAAACTATCTGTGAGTTATTGAAAGGATGCCAAATTCTTTCGAGAGCATTACGTTTAAGTTGCATTTATTATCAAAAATCCCTCAATAGTTACATTCAATATTTATTATAACTTACTCTTATTCTCAGCCCGCAGCCCCATCTACTCCCACACGAATGCCACCTTCAGGGGACTGGCTACCATCCGTGCTCTCAATGGGGCCAAGCACATGGAGCAGGACTTCCATCATTACCAGAACGAGAACACTTCGGCACTCTACCTCCATGTGAGCATCAACCGGGCCTTTGCCTTCTGGACAGACTTGATCTGCGTACTCTACATCCTGGCGGTGACATTCAGCTTCCTGATCTTCGACCGGAGTCGCGGATACTACAGCGGCGATGTGGGCCTGGCCATTACCCAGTCCATGAAGCTGGTGCTGATGTGCCAGGCGGGAATGCGCCAGACGGTGGAGCTGGAGAACAACATGACCAGCGTGGAGCGGGTCCTGGAGTACGCGAATATACCCTCGGAGCCGGCCTACGAGACGGAGGAGTCGGTGAATCTGCCGGCTCAATGGCCCAGTAGCGGACAGCTGGACTTCCGCGACCTCAGGCTTAAGTACAATGATCATGGACCCTACATCCTCAAGGGTCTGAACTTTACCATTCGCGGCGAGGAGAAGATCGGGATCGTGGGCCACACGGCGGCCGGTAAGTCCTCCATTGTGGCGGCCCTCTTCCGGCTGGCTCACATCGATGGCCACATCGCCATCGATGGGTTCGAGACATCGGAACTGGGACTGCACGATCTGCGACGCAGGATCTCGATTATACCGCAGGATCCTATCCTCTTCTCGGGCTCGCTCCGCTTCAACCTCGACCCGTTCGAGGAGAAGTCGGACGCGGAGCTGTGGCAGGCCCTGGAGGCCGTCAAGCTAAAGGAGTTCGTCTCGAGCCTCAAGGACGGCATCTACTGTCGCGTCCACGACTGTGGGGCAAACTTCAGCATGGGCCAGAGGCAGCAGGTCTGCCTGGCCAGGGCCCTGCTCCGTCAGAATAAGATACTCATAATGGACGAAGCAACAGCCAATGTGGATCCACAGTAAGTGTACACCTTGTTCCTTAGGAGAAATCAAGTTTCGATTTTATGTTCCTTATTATATCAATTAAAAACCAGAAAGGCAGCGAACTTCGGGAAGCCAAGTTTGTTATTTTCAATTGGATCAGGACCGAAAGTTTAAACTGATCATAATTAAGCCAAACTCTAAATTTTTCAAAAATTCTAAGGGGTTGCATGATTAAAATTGTCAAAAATTCAAATTCAAATTTCATATTTTAAAAGTTTTCAAACAGAAGCTGTGATAAGCATTCTTTCTTGTTCAATTTATCCCAAATAAATATTACCATTTCCTACCGTCGCAAGTTTAGTTTAAATTTTATTGTTTAGATATCAAGAAAAATATAGTATAATATGTGACATTCTGTGACATTCGCTGACTAACTAAGATTAGTTTTCATTTTTTTTAAGCCGCTTGAGTGATTGATTTTATAATTCTTAAAGCAAACGAAAGATCAAAAGTCCACCGATGTCCAAAAGTGTCACCAAAAATCGGTCATGACCCAGTCACTTACAATACTTTGGCGGTAGGGAGTATGTCTCTTAAAAACTGCGTACAACAAGTTGTAGTGTTATATAATTTGGCAGTGGCATGGGAAAGGGGATTTTGTAAGTATAAAGGGATTTTGTTTAGTTAGAGTCAGAACACACAATGTAAGAGCCGAAACAAAAGTACCTTTAAAGCTTAAATTTAAAACTAAACAAAAAATCTGTATTAACATGACTTACCCCCTTTCCAGGACCGACAATCTCATCCAGGAGGCCATCCACACCAAGTTCGCCCACTGCACCGTCCTGACCATTGCCCACCGTCTGCACACGGTGATGGACAACGACCGGGTGATGGTGGTGGACATGGGCCGAGTGGTGGAGCTGGGGCATCCCCACGAGCTGCTCCACAACCGGCACGGCTACCTGCACCGCTTCGTGGAGAAGACGGGCGTGGGCACGGCTCAGCACCTGCGGCACCTGGCCGAGCAGAGCTACCGGAAGCGGGTGCTGGGCAAGAAGACGGAGGAAAGGAACTCCTTGCTGGAGGTGGGCTACAAGGGGACGACGCTGTGAAAGACTGTGAGAACGGGGGTATCTTTTTGGTAAATAAAAGAGAGCCTTGAGGGCTGTTTCGTTCTGTAAGGTATGGTAATTATAGACTTTATTATAGTGAACTGATCTTTAAATATAGTTATATATATGTATATATATTTAATATGTACTTTATAATATATACTCGTACTTCTGCTGGCTTCGTCTTCTTGAATGAAGGTTTTTGTTGGAAAAAGCAATTATCCTTGCAGCAGGTTTTCATTTTTGTTGTTTATTGGTTGTATGTCCTCTAAGTTAGCTACTCGTACTGTCTGGCTTTGATTCGCTCTCTCTATTAACTACGAGATCCTTGCTAGTAGTTGTCCTTTGGTTTCAAGTCACATGAGAAATATCGAAATGTTTGCTTTGTTTCGTCTGTTGAACTCTACAAGTAGCTCCACACTCGGCTCTTCTAGGCTTAAAGATTTAGTTTAACTTAGATGTGCGGTAATATATATGGCATTTGGATTCTTGATGTATATAAGGTTAGCATTCATATATAAAATTTCCCTTTTTTGGTAGAGTGTAAATGAATTATCGCATTCTGGTTTTGTTTAATACAATTCCCTTTCTTTCTTTTCATATAATAAAGTTGTATGTATGTAGTTGTTTGTTGTGTATATAATGTAAATATTTTCAAAGTAAATAAAGCATATTCATGTATGTATATATAATTGGTTTTAAAATATTCTCTTCGTTCCCCTCTTGTTCGATTTAGCTTATTTAAAATTCGCTTAAGTCTGCCTTCAACATTATTTATTAATTTATTTTTGATGTAAATAGAAAAATCAGTGATTCTCGTTCTTAATTCTTCGTCTTGTGCTTAAATGTAGAGTGTCAAAAACAAAGTTAAACTTTGAAATTCTTCCCCAAATTCCAAAGTCTAAATTGTTTTCTATTTGTTTTTATATATTGAATGTAAATAAGTAACTAGATTTGGTTTGTCCTAGAAATAAGATTGTTTGTTTGCTCATTTTTAGTTTTTTGTTAAGAAAAATTCGATGCTTTAATAAAATGTTTTTTTTTTTGTGTTTTTATTTACTTTTTTCTCTAACTGTAATTGTTTTTAGCTAGAAGTTCTCCAAGCAACTCTACGTTTGTATTCATTTTTGGTATTTTCTCACAGTTAAGCTTCTTTGATTGAGCACAAAAGCAAAAATGAGAATTGTTTCGGTTTCTGTATGCGGTTTCCTTGGGGTTTTCCTCCAACTAAACCTCACCTTCATACATATCCTCAAAGTTCTATGTATTCCTATGGCTACAAAATGGGAGAGAGTTCCGAACTTGGCATTGGACAGAGCCCAGGATCTTCCCCTATTCTCGACTAGCCCAATGGCAAGTCCGAGCAAAGGTTACCTCCTCTGTTTCTCGAGTGCTTTTGTGAGAATTTTCGATATTGGGAACTAAGGAAAATATAATAGAAAGTAGCATCCCTATATAGCATTCAATTGGAAGTCAATTTAGATTCTAAGCCGTCTTGTATAATCATTATCCTTAACATCATGGCATGTGAGGAGTGTTCCCTAAAGCTGGTTTACAAATATAGTTGGAAACATAGATGTGGAACCCAAACCAAGAATAATGTGAATGTGCGTGCTTCGTAATGAAACGCATATTTTGATTATAAAATATGGTCCCGAGGTTGTTAAATATTTCGTCCATCTCCCACCGACTTCTATTTCTACTTTCGGTTCTTTTTTTGGTTTTCTTTTTTGTGTATTTTTTGGGTTTAATAACATCCATATTTTGGGAGCTAGAGCGGCGATTTGGAGAGCTAGAGCTTGTCACTATAAAGTACTATATAGATAAGGCGTTGTGTGTCAGCTGTCCGGGCCTGTTGGCTCTATGGGAACACTACGAGTGAGATCTGCTCTCTAGGTTGCCTCTACGCGGTGTGGTTTTGTTTCTTGTTAATCTTAAAGCCTTTAACCCAAAGCTTAGTTCAATATATATAAACTGCATTACAATATTACTCTCTATGTTAAATTAGTAAAGTTTTGCCTTTGCTTAGCTTTGTTTGTTATTTTTTTGGTTGAAAAAAATAGAGTAGTATGAATTTGTTATGCAAGTTGTTTTTTCTTTCTTTCTTTCAATTATTTGTTGTTACGGTGTTAGTAATCCATTTAGCGTTAGTTGTGGTTGTTGGTGTCTATAATGGTATAATTATATAATTATTTATATAATTGTTTGCCTTTAAAAAAATGTGTGTTCCATTAATGTTCCGAAAAAGAGAGTCCAACGAATGGCATCGTCATGTGTGTCGTGTGTATATCTTGTGTTCGTAATGTTATTATTATCGCGTGCGCATTATCGTGACCTTAAAGGGTTTTCCGTATCCAGAGAGTAAGCCAGTTAGTCGTGTCTCGCTTTATCCTTTAATTCCCGGTAGCAAATCCGCATCCTACTTGTGTCCCGGCTCTATGATCTCCACGGTGACGCTCTCGGCCACCGGATTGGTGGTGATGTTGGTGGTCAGCTGCTCTTGGGGCGACTCCAGCTGCTGGTGGTGGTGCTGCTGCTGGTGGTGGCCATGTGGATGGTGCTGACGATGGGCCGAGCCATGGCGCTCATGGTGGGCCGCGGCCACCTTGCCGGGAGCCACCGAGTTGCTGCGATTGGAACGCACCGAGGTGGCGGAGGCGTTGCTGGCACTGCCATGCGAATCGGAATGTGAGCCTGAGAAAGGGGAACCGGAAACGGAGGAGCATTAGTATCCACAGATCACTGGCAGCTGCAGCTACACTCTACGGATAACCGGCTGACAGGGAAGTTATCGTTGGGCATCACAACAGGACAACAGCAATGTGGTCTCAACGGGCACTCGCACTCGAGCTCCCTTCTACTTGGTATTGTTAATTAACGAAGCCAGAGTTAAGTAAGGAAACTAATGTAGCCGTGCTAGAAAGGAAGGAAACCAAAGGCGAAAACTCAACTAAAGAGGGGATGCTGCAATGGATCAAAACAGGTTAAGAAAGAGAGAGGTTTCGATGACGGGTTCTTCTTGGAAGAGTAAGAGTTAGAGTTAGAGTATCTACGATCGTTTATTCTTGTATCTGTATCTGGTATGTTGTATTTTGTTGGGTGTTTCTCTAGGGAGTTTCTAGTTAGCGGTGGCAGGAGCAGTGGAGGTTGGAGTATTTAGTAGTACATACAGGCTCAACCGCAACTCTCGACTACAGCTTACATTCTAGGGTAACAACACTGCGAGCCAAGAACAAGAACAACAACGAGTACAACGAACGACTACGAGTAGTACACTGGGGGAAAAGGGTGGCCAGAAATCAGTTACTAACTGTCGAGATCTTCTAAGATCACCAAGGTTTAAGGGATATGAGAGAGATCTAAGAAGTCTACGTATTCCCTGTAAACATTATTATGATTATAACATTACTAAATAATTACATTTCAGGGATATAATCAGTGGGGATTTATGAAAAAGAAATTACACACTGGGAAAATATAGAACTATTATGTTAACTCCTAGATATGAATAACACTCAATCATATGAATAGAATAGAACCAGTTGGGAATTACAGCAAAGAAGCTGGAAAATAGTGGCACGTAGATATACCGAAACAAACAAATTACTGATGGATAAAATATAGTTTAGAAAAAAATAAACTTTAAAATTCGGAAATATAAGCAATCAATAATCCATCTTAGAAATGTTCGGTTGGAATCAGTTTGGAATCATAACGAAGAAACTGATTTACAAAGGGAAATTCTAATAACAAACTTACATTTGAGTTTGAGGAATTTAAATATCAAGCAAAAAATCTCTTAAGTAGAAATGTACAAAGACTTTTTCTTAAAATAAGACACCTGTTAAGTAATTTAAAAGAAATACTTGTGGCAAGAAACAAGAATTTTCTCTAGTTTGATAATACTTGAATATTATTATAAATAACCCCAAAAGCAACAAGTTCGAAAACAACCCAATTAATAACTGATTTTAGTAGCCTAGTTTTCCCCAAGTGTACAAATACGAATTACGGTTACGATTACAACGTTTTTTGGACACAACGTTCGCTAGACGAGGACATCAACGATTACGAGAACACTACGCAGACTGGTGGGTTCTTAATGGGTTTCTTCTATTTATTGTGGGTTTGTATGCTGCTCGCAGATCTGCCTACCTCTTGGACCCCGATATGAAAGCGTTTCTTAGCGTTTTCATTGCGTTTCTATGGTGTGATACGTTTACAGACAGATACACATGATCTATGATATATTTTTTGCGATATATGCGGCGTTCTCTAGAACTTGTTCGTTCTGCCGCAGGCTGCTGGTGCCATTGTCCCCGCCGCGGACACATCGTAGGTGGTGCTGCTGGTGCTGGGCAGGGGCGTTGGCGTAGGCGTGGGCGTGGGCGAAGGCGTGGCCGAGGTGGCAGCATACGTTGTGGCGGTCGTGACTGTATGGGCCGCGACTGTAACAGTGCTGGGCGTCGTTGTTGTTGGCACATAGGGCAAAAAATGGCTGTGGACCAGGTTGTGCTGGCTGGCGGCGCTCGGATGCGAATGCGGATGTGAGTGCGGATGCGGGTGCTCCAGCAGGCGGGAGCAGGTGGACACGTCGCTGACCCGCGAGTCACTGGAGCGCGTGTTGCTCTTCGAGCGGATCATGCGTCCTGTTGGGGTTCGAATCCGAGTTGTTGGGTTTCCCGTTTTCCGTTTTCCGTTTTCCATGGGGTTTATTTGTGTTTTGTTCCGAGTTTGTTCGTGTTTGGTTGTTTGGGTTGGTTTGTGTGTATACATTTTTTTGTGGGCGACGGGGAATATGAGCGGTTGGAATACGTTTAATATTTTCGCTTTCAGCACGCGACATTGAGGGTTCAGGGGGCCACAAACTCAAATAACAATATAAATAACCCAAAAACAGAAAAAATGGAAGG
This sequence comes from Drosophila jambulina, assembly GCA_018152175.1. Taxonomy (NCBI): domain Eukaryota; kingdom Metazoa; phylum Arthropoda; class Insecta; order Diptera; family Drosophilidae; genus Drosophila; species Drosophila jambulina. Next base: position 31,354,323 of record JAECXH010000012.1, read on the forward strand.
TAATTTCAAACAACTGTCCGCTGGGCTTAGCACAACAACAATTATCGCCGTAATGGCGTTGAGTAAAACGCTTCTTAAACTGTCAGTCAAATTGATTGAGCCCCCAGCCAAAAAGAAAAGAGTGGAAAAAAGCATAACGGTGGCTAATATGACCACTATGCTGCCCAGTGCATTAGCTGCGAGCCTCAATAATAAATTAAAGGGTATTTCAGGGCAATAAATCATAGGTTTCGGTTATAAAACTATAGAATCAATTTAAGCCTCTCAAGTTAAAGGGAATTTATTGATAATACCAAGCAATTATTTATTTTTAAGTTGGTTTTATTATGGGGTTTTCGAATTTAAGTCAGACGCAAGGTCGACTTAACCACATTTGGAAGAACGTTAATTCATAAGAAGAGATTTAAACCTGTTACTTCTAAAAACATTAAGTTCGGATTTTCGTTTAAAAGAAATATATATTTAAGTAAAAAATAAATTTAAAAAAGAACCTCCTCTGAATTTAATTATTTATATTTAGATTTTTAAAAATGACTCCTTGCGTCTTTTTATCGTAGTCATAGGTAAAGTTGTAGCTGGTGTGTATTATATTAAAATTAAACTAAGATTCAGCGTTTTCCAGGAATTTAAATTTTATTTTACATTCTAAAGCAACCTAATTCAGTTAGAAAGCCACTTGTAAGTTCATTGAGTTCCGGTTTTCATTTATAAACTCTTGGAAAAAGTAAGTTATTCTCCCCTGAATTATTTATCTATGCAAATGTTCCGCACTGTACAAGGTTAGATAAACTTTCCTGTTCTGTCCAATTTCGGGGCTTTCATCACACTCCCATCACGTTTTTCGGGTGCAACCATACCCCGAAGTGTCTTTAGTTTTGGGTTGGTTTGGGTGATTTGATTCGTTTCTTGTTTTGGTGACTGACTGATCAATTGCTGACTGATTGACTGACTGACTGGTTGACTGATTGACTGATTGATTGATTGGTAAGTATTTAGGGGTATCTCTTTCTCTTTTCGTATAGTTTGGCTGTAATAAGAAAGTTTGGCAAGCTGTCGACAAATGCAGGGCTCGGGAAATGGCAGCCAGAAAGGAAAACATTTATTTTAAAATGAAATTGGATTGCAAAATAACGTCAATATATATATAAATTTCATTTACAAATCAGGAGAAAATAATTTAAATTATGTATCTCCTTACCGATTAATCAGAATATTGATTTGTTTCACATGTATCGCAGCTTTAAACTGTCGATTTAAAGATATATTGTCTTTCGCTTCCACTATTGATATAGAATGGATACAGCAATATTTTTTATATACCGTTTAACAAATACATTTGAAATCTTTTACCCGTGATTGCCATTTTTCGAAACCCTTTTGAGAAAACTCAGGTTAAATGATGAAAACATAAACCAGGGAAAAATTTAAGAACCAAAAATGCAATCGCGGCAGACCAGAGCGACAGAGAGGGAGAGAGAGGAGCAGGGGCAAGGACAATCGATATCGATTCCAACTCCAACTCCAAAGGAGATGGAAGAGGAGAAATGGAGGCACTGGTAATGGATACAAACCTGTCTTACCTAGCGACGGATTCGGCGAATGGGGACGCAGCGAGGCCATGCTGGGCTGGCGGGATGGCGCCCGCACCGACATCCGGGAGCCGCGACGCTCCTGGCCATGGAGCAGCTTGCTGTCCCTCAGCAGAGAGACGTTCATCAGGCGCGGATTCGGCGTGTTGAAGATGGTCCGGTTTTCACGCCAGCGAGCCCTGCAAAAAGGAGGAAATATAGGGCCAGGAATTAGTTACATTTCGGGGAGCAGCAGGAGCAAGATGGAGGAGGAGCATGGCAAGCGGATGTGCCGGGGTGGGTGATAGTGATAGCATCTCCGCCAATTAATGCTGGAGCTTTCTGTTCAACGGACTAGAAAATTAATTGGTGCTCGAACTATGTATCGCTTTGCCCAGCAGCCAACCACAAATTAATGAAGAAGCCCCATCGAAGCATCGGCAGGCCAATTGACCCAGTTTATTGGCGAGCAAGCGGTTGGGATGGGCTTAGACGCGATAAGATGACATAAAATGAGATATTTGGAACCGAGATCAAAGGTCGCTTATGAGCACAGTGGATGTAAGGAGGTGGCTTAGCAGTTTATAAGAAAGAAACTCAATTAGGCCGCATTTAAAACTCATTAAACGAAAAGTTCCAAATAGTACAAAGTACACAGTAAAGCTTCAGGATAATAAAACAAAATTTGTTTATATAATTTAACAAATAGTAAAGATGGTTAGAATATTTGTCAAAGCTCCGAAATGGTCGAAAGTTCTTTACACAATTCATCCAGTTTAAAAAAGAAATTTATAAATCTAATATTAATAGGTATATTTTTTCTTAAGGAATCAAAATCTTAAGACAAAACAGTATTAAATGTATCATTATAACAAGAAAAAAAAATAAGCAAGGCTTATGAAATACATCGATAATAAAACCAATAAGATTTATAAAATTGGCCACATAAGCAAATAAATTAAATATCAAAGAGTGCCAAGATATTTCAAAGATAAAAGTTATAAGCAATATTATGAATATGCCTAATACTTGTATACCATTAGCTTGAGCTCAAGAATGTTTGTTAATCTCTATAGTATATATTATTTTCCTTTGAAGCCACATTCTACCGGAAAATTCACAGCAAGTGACTATTGACCTAGATTCGCTGTTTAAATAGTGTGAGTGTGCTCGGGTGTGTGTATGCCTGAGTGCTGAGTGTGCGGCGTGTGTGCGGTGCCGGGGGCGATGAAGATGTTTGCATTGCAATTTACTCACTGGCTAAACAATCGCAGGACGACACAAATAATAACAAACATCAATGCCATTCCTACCAGCACGCCAATCATGGCCGGATCGATGTAGGTCTCGGGTCCCCGCTTATCCTGGCGCCCTGCAACGACACAGCAACAAGACATCAGTCCATTAACCACACACAGTTCCACATCCACTGCCATATCCACTGCCCGGCAGCCACCGACCTTTGCACTCCACGGACCCATCCTTGGCCCAAATGGGCGACATCTCGAAGCGGCAGACGCACCGTCCGTCCCGGCACTCCGTCTGGAAGTAACGCATCTCGCATTGCTCGTTGAAGAAGCAGGACTCGTTCACGGCGGCCTCTGAGGAATCCGGAATCAGAAAATCCACAACGGAAACGGGAGCGGAATCAGGAACGGCATCGGGAACGGAGTTTGAATCGGAAAGAAAGAGAAATGGAATCAGTTGAGCTGACAAATGGAAAGGATGTGTACACTGAAGCGTGAACAATTGTGATTACTTGGTATTCATAGGATTTCTAGATATATCTTGTAACCATTCTTCCTTAATTAAACGTTAAACTATTTTAAAATACTTTTGACGTATTAACTCTTTTCTTAAGACACATACAACAAAATTATAGCTCAAGCTTTATGTTTTAAAAAGGTAAGAAAGTAGTTTCGCCTGCTGCTAAGCATTCTTATCAAATATTTAATTTAGTTTAATTTTGAATTAAAATATCTCGAAACTCGTTAAAATATTTTCCAGTGCACACAACAGGCCAGGCCAGAGACCTCCGCCCGCCCCGATATCTGGGGGAAAACATATTTGTTAACTGTCGCTCCTGTTTGCGGATTGATTTAATGGCTCCGATTGAAGTGCGATTGACTTTCCACTGCTTTGGCCACTTTGTCCGCCGGTGACAAAATATTATCATGGAACAGCCGGGGGATTACCGGTCAGATACACACGCAGATACAGGTACAGCGACAGAGTCTACATCTGACTGCCTGACGGACTGACTGTCACGGCTGTCAGGGCCGATCAATGGTCGCCAGATATTTTTGAGTCACGCCCATAAAAATAGATCATCGAATGACAGTGTCTCCTCAATCGGTGGCCATAAATATGCATTCGGAATGTCCAGCAAACTTCTTGATTTCTCACTTTGATATTAATTTACAGAGGCGCACGTGTCTATCTACGTTATATATATTATAATTATGTCAAACTTGCATTAGCTGGGGGTTCCGGAGCCCAAGCCCAATCCCCCTGCTGCTGCCAAGTTTTCTATTTTAATTTACAGAAAACAGGATTTGTGGCTGCTCCCCGCAATCAAGGCGAGGCTGAGGGTAGCTGCTGCCGCTGCAGCATTTTAATGAAAACTTGGCAGAGTGACAGAGGGAAATCGGGGAGGAAAGGGCGAAAGAAGGGTTCATCAGTAATGGCCTTACCTTTGCCACATTTATCAATGTGATTGGTGACGGGCAGATCCTCGGTGCACTGGCAGGACTTCTTCTTGGGATCGCATATGGAGCCCGGGAAGCCGCACTCCAAGGTATTCTCGCACTTGTCGCCGAACTTCTTCTGGCCGCGGCTTGCATAATCTGTGCAAAAGGATAAGGCAAGGATTTCGGTTAGCGAAAGGAAAACGTGACTAATCCCAGGCGTAAAATTTGTAATGAAAAACAGCCACACAAAAACTTTCCCATATCAATATACAAAGGCTGGGGAGAAAACTTTAGCAAGGTGTTTGTTTTTGTTCATTCCTTTTTTATTTTGGAAATCCCCCAACGACTTTGGCGGCAGATTAAAATGTAAATTCTGTAGCAGCCTTGGAGAGACGTGTTTGTGCTTGTGTGTGTGGATTTTTTCTCTTCCCCCGAGGATATGGGGCTTCCGAGGATTGGAGGATACTCGGGCCTGCACTAGGAATCCTTCATTAAGTTTGAATGGAATAAAAACATGACTCACGACGACGCACACACTCGAGTCGGCGGCGGCCCTTCACATCTTAATTAAGCTCTTGGGAGCAACTCTCCTCCTCTCCAGCGGGGCCGGAGCCGCAAATGTGTGAGAAATCTCAGGTTTTGACACGTGAAAAAATTAAGATATGATGGGGTTTTATAAATGTTCTATACGTAACGAAATATAGCTTGCATCTTCTTTATACGGCCTAAAATGTACCCAATTTTCAAGCCTACAATGTAAAATATAAAATGAATGTATCAGTAGAGATTCTTATTTTTCGTAGTGTTCAGCTGTCACTGCTTTTTCAGTTGCCTCACTAATTTTGTTGATACTCCCGGCCCGTAATTACCGCGACCAAGACCGCGACGGCTGAAAAGGCAGCAGCAGCGGATGCGATGCGCCCCGCCATTTAAGCCAGCGGAAGCGGAAGGGCAAAGACAAAAACAAAATGGCTGCTCATGCAGCTAACGGGGGTGCGCCATTTTCCAGCTGCCTGCCCACAGTGTGTGTAAGCCCCCAGCGCGACCAACCCAACCTTTATGTGTTTGTTAGCAGGCCCAAGTCTATTTGCTTGCGGTTTATTTTTAAATGCACTCACTAACCGGGCTATGAATAGGGCTTTGCCTTACAAGGGGCTCTAAATAAAAAAATGAAATGAAAAAATATACCACATAGCAAGGCGAGCGAAGGTAAAAGTGGGAAATGCCTGACTTTTGGCTACCTCGTTTTTGGTTTTACTTCCCCTTAATAATTATAGGTGCTGATTACCTGGTTCTTGATTTATTTTCGTGCGAGGGAAACCCCTTTCAAAGGCACTGAATATGAAAAAGTAAAATAATAATCTAATCAATGGCAGTTACTTCCCAGAAATCAATACGTGGTTTTGTTTATCAACAAATAAAACTTGAAATTAAAACGAAAGCAAATACAAACTAATTTGAAAGATAAGACTAATATGATAATTTGATTTAATAATATAAGAAATTAGTTTAACACATTCAATTAAAAAAGATAACACTAAAGCTTATGTATCAACGCTTTATGGGAAGTCAGAGAGCCAGTTAGGAAATAAATAAATATTTTCTTACATATATATTTGAAAGATAACTCTAGTAATTACAATTCTTACGCTGAAATAAATAATTTGAGACCTCAAGCAACATAAAAAATGCATAAGTTACAGTATAAAATGGTACATTTAACATTCAAAAATCTTTAAAGTCTGAAAATATAATTCCACGTGCAATATTAAATACCTGTTAAGTGTACAATCTATTTTATTGTTAGCTTTAAATAAAAAGTAACCCACTTCAAAGCCCTAAAAACAAATTACTTTAAAATACCCAAGGGCTCAAGGGTCCAAAGATTTAAACTTAAGTTGGAAAACCAATGAAAATTGATTTAATCAATGACCCTTAAAGCAGGTCCTTTTGCTGCCTTCCGGAATTTTGAAAAGGAAGAGGGAATTTTGTAGGAAAGGTTATCCCATCAACAACTATTACTCATGCATTAGGGCCAAACTCGACCCCAATAGACCCCGATGTACCCTCCACCTAAAACAGGACCGAAAAGCTAAGGAAAAAAGAGGAGAACAACCAGCTGGCGCAGCCTCGCAGCTAAATTTTATTTGGTTTCCGTGGAAACTCGGTGGGAAAATTCTTTGAAAGTGTTGACAAAGTGGTGGCTGCCTGGCGGACTCCTATGGACCATGTCCGTGACCCGAGGCCAACCTTTTGATGGCGAGTCGCACCAAAAAGCGATTACCCAATGGCCGAGGCCCACAAATCCCTCTACAAATTGCACATATCAGTGATTAAACAGCCAGCGAGCTGCATTAGCGACGGCGCCATTTATAATTAACCCAAACTGGGCCAACTTTGCCTATTTCGGCGCTATCATTAACCCTACCTACACTCGTACACTGCACACTGTCAGTACAAAAAGAAATGGCAGCCAGTACAGGAAAAACTTTGGCCCATTTTTTCCATATCAAGTCCATTTAAGTTTCGTATGAGAAAACTACTTTAATGCTCGGCAAAGGGTGAGTGGATGAGTGGATGAGTGGGAATAAAGAAGCCAAAAAGCACACTGGCTTATGGGCTTACGGAAGAAGAAGCTATGTGGAAATTATGTAAAGAATTGTGCCTTGAGGCAGGCATCCTGCCTCTCACAGGATTGAGTTTATTAATCGGGAAAGGTTTGACACTGCATTAAGTGTGGAAAGGATGAGAGAAAAATTGAGGGAAAATAAGTAAATACTTAAGTGACTACGGAGGTATTTTTGCTACGAAAAGAGTAGATTATTATATAAAGTTATATCTCGCAGGAAAAATGTATAAAATACTTTGTTTTGTCTGAAAAGGGTACCATTGAAAAGCATCTCTAGTACTTGAAAATGTTTATGGAGAGGAAAATCATAAATAATATAAAGCATATAAAGAAATCGAATTTCCATAAAGGAGATCTTAAGTCCCCAATTAAACGAGAGAGTATTTCTGGCACAGAAGTGACATCTTCGCACAGAATTCACCCTGCCACAAAGTCGCATTGCAACTGAATTATTTAGCACGCTTTTTCGCCAGAACGTGGGCCACTGTCTCTGGCAGCTGCTTATGCAATTGCAATGGAATTGGCTTGCCTTCGGGCGAAGGGGGGAACAAAAGACTGTCAAGGCAGCCGCATCATACATATATGACACCTCCTCTGCGGTGACGTCAGTGGGCGGACTATATTCCCCACTCTATAAGGCCAAGCCTATGGGCTGGACGTAATCCTGGTGGTGGCGGTGGTGCCGCTGCTGCAGTCTTATCTTGGACTTGGACAACTTACCAAACTCTGGCGTTGTCGTCTCCGGGCCCGCGCTGAAGGCATTCACGGCGAAGAAATTATCACCGTCATCGCCCAGCGTCAGTGGCGGCAGCAGGGCCATAACGGATATCAGGCACAGGAGCTGGCTCCCACCCTGGATCCATGCCCATGACCGGGACCTGGCCCATCCCTGCGACGACGACTTCCGCCCCTCGTTGGGCGCCATGGTCATTAACGATGGCTGGGCACGCGCTTTCAGGGTGGCGACAATGTTGTGTCCTCCTGTCGGGGCTGCGCCTCCTGTTGCTCCTTTTGTTGGTGTTGCTCTGGGCGCTGGTGTAGCTGTTGCTGGTGTCCTTGTGGCTGTTAATGTTGCGACACCCACTTTTTGGTTTAAGTACAAGTGACTTGTGCTGCTGCTGTTGGTCAAACACTCGGCATCTGTGGCCTCGTCGTCTTCATCGACGGACGGCGGCGGTTGCTGGCGACGGTCAGTCGTCTCACATCGTCCGCGGGTCAAGCGCCTCGATGGCAGGCGGCAATTGAACGACGGTTCAGCTCCGTAGCGGGGCCGGGGCTCTAGAGCCCCATCTAATCTCATATTACTCGATCGTCGTCGTGCTCCTCATCCATGCTGCTCCGATGCCCCCGGACTATATCAATTTGCACACACCCTATGTTGTTAGCCCCCGTTTCCTTTGGGTTTCCCACGCTTCCGCTTTCACATCAAAGTCGGCTGTCACTGCACAACGAGAGAGAAGAAAAAGCGGAAAATGGTTAGGTTTTTTTTTTGTGAGTTTCGTTTTCAAGGCACAGAGAAAGAAAAGTTGGAGAATTGAATCAATTTAAAGTGGTGCCTAAAAGTAGGCAATTTATTTTAGTATAGCTTTGGACAGATAGGTGATTTCTGTACCGCTTCCGTATATTTAATATAATATATAATGGATTATAAGTTACAAATTGTATATACATATATTATATATTTGCAATTCTGCTTCCTAATTCAATTTTGTATGGAAATAATTTTCTATTTAAATTTATATTTATTTATAAATTTATTTAAGTTACCAAACACAATCCAAACCTTAATGTTAGCTAATGTTAATATTCTTCACCTGAAAACTAGTTCCCCACAAACCAATAAATAAACAAATCAAACAGTTCTGTATTGTCAGTGCCTTGCCTAGGTTTCGGTTTAGTTTGGGGATTCAATCAAGGATATAAACGATGCAAGAGGAGGGCCAGGACAAAGCCAGGCTAATCACTTTGCGGCGTGTGAAATTACAAACCGTTGTTGAAACAATTTCCGAAAGTGCCACCAACAGTCGGTAACTGAAACCGAAAATTGACACATACGAGGTGGTGCTGTCGGCCCTCCCTCTCCTCGCTGACCTCTGATCCCGACCCTGTATCCCGAATGGCCCCCTTTAGGGGCCTGGTCGGAACTGTCACAGCTGCCCGCCCCAAATTGAGTGACGGCAAATTTGTGTGTCTATGACAGTTAATTGGATTAGGCGCGCCCACAACGGGACGGACGGCCGCAGGACGGATAGATTACGGATATAGACGTCTATTCAAATCCGTTTTTGAAGCTAAAAATATGGCAGCGTTTAATTAAAGCCCATTTTCAACTATTACATTCATATTCATAATTGCCCCGACATTGAGCTGAGTGCGTGGCGGTTGTGTTGCGGCCTATGCATAAATCATGGATCCCCGGCATGCAACGCATGTAGTTGTGGCGCCAAGAGTGGCGCCTTGTTTAGTCCAGCGATTATAGCCAGGGCTTAAAATATGTATGCCAGCCACTCTGCATGTCGGCTTATTTATACAAGTATATATCTGCATGAATCTGGCCGGAAAACATGCATTGCAGCTGGCTTATACATTTTATTGCTCGACTTCGATGGCTTGATTCAGGCCTTGAAAGCGAAGAATAATATTTCAAATAAAATAATTTAAATAATATGATACAAATATAAATATAAAATAAATATATCGTTGTGGGTCTTCTTTAATATATTAGGTATATATGTAAGTCAAATATTTGTTATAATAGTATCTTTAATTTAAATTAATTAGGAAGACTACATGAATTTGTACAGAATTTGTAATGCAAAATATCTGGTTAATAGTGCGAATATAATTATGAATTTTACTTATATAGGTAAATATTAAAATAGCACCCAATCATTAATGACAATCAAACTCAAACACAAGTCTATAAATAAAACTTTATAGTAATCAATCTCCAAAATGTCAGTCATATAAAAATTAACACAAATGATTATAAGCCTTGAACAAACTGTTGGACAGTTAGTTTTTAGCTTAAAGTATAGGTCTTAAATAATGACCTATTCCTGTCTCTGAAAATAATTAAATATTATAGAACGATTTATTGAAACTTGAAACTTGACTTTCTTTAAATTAAATGATATAAGCTTAGCCAATTTTCCAACAAGATAATTCTCACCACAAAAAAAAAATTGAAGAAAATCAATAAGTCCTTGACATGCACAAGCCATTGATTATACGGATTTTCTCTAAAATATTGCCCAGAACACAATTTTAAATTCAGAAGACAGCATTTGTGGTTGATTTGAAATTAAATGAAATGCAAAGAAACAGAATACAATAAACATTAATAACCTTCAAGCTGCAACGAAGCTTTCCTTGCTTTTAAAATCTTAAAATGTCCACACACGGCTATTTATAAAGCTTTTTTTGTCTTGTCTATAAACAATGAAAACCACAATTATTTTTAGAACTTTTGACACACAGGCAAGTAGGCAAGAAGACCTTGTCAAGCAAATTCCATTGTTTTAGGCCATCTATAAGTGTGTGTATATGTCGGATCAGGGCTATGGCTTAAGTGGTCAACGCTGAGATGAAGGCTGGATGCTGGTCTACCTACGTAGATGATTTAAAAACATTTCTTTTGGCTTTGGTCGTGTGTCATTTTATGTTACGTATTATGTTCAGACCACAGAAAGTTTTTTAAATATATAAAAGTCACCTCAAATGTTTTATGAATTTATAGATCAAGTTTATGGCAAAGCTTTTATAAACAAGTTCCATTCTCCTTTGTTTTTTTGCTGTGAATTATTATTAACATAGTCTTTGATATTAACGTAATTTTAACTAAAGTTGGAGATGTTTTCAAAAGATTTTAAATCTCTTTATGAGAGTTTAAATAAAAAACCAAACAATAATTTATACATTTATAGATAAATTAAAGCCGCCTGTGGGCTGGTCAAAAGGTTGGTGTATTTATTTATGCTCATTGAAAAATATTGATAAATTTTAAAAATAAAGAACATCCGTTGTTAAAGAACTCCATTCTTATATAAATTACATATATATATCAAATTTTAACATATTAAAAATCCCATTATGAAGATTTCTCACGAAAAGGCTAATCAAGATTATTTCCAACAAAAAACCTACACACGTGAGAGAGGTAGCTAAAGTCCCAGCCTTGACAGGAAGAGAAGGCCTTTGTTTTTTTAGGGGCCTTGGTTATAAGCCAAATGAGCCGGCTTTGGGTGCTGAGTTGTGAATAAATGGATTCGTTGCCAGGAGACTTTCAGGACTTTGCAGTGAGGCAGCCAGGCAGACGACAGTGGAAATCCGCACTCTGTGGTAATTTATGCATTACTCCTAACGAGAATGTAGCACAAATTCATTGGTTTTAAGTTGGGTTTACGCTTTACGATTACTGTGGGACACAGGATATGTCCTGGGACAAGGGATGCCATGAAACGCACGAGGCACGCACCGAAACATGTTGCATATTTATGCCTTTCGCTCCAAGGACCTCAATTGTTTTTCGCTTCGTTCATAAATACGTTCCGGGCGTTGTCAATTGGCTGAAGAGTATTCATTACATGGCGTATACGCAATATATTCCATGTGACTGCACTCGAAGAGGTCCTGCGTCCTTCGAGCGGCGTCCTGAAGCGGATGCCTGGCCCATGAAAGGCAGCAGCCAGGACGAACAAGGAAATTACAAGCGTAATATCTCTGGCAACACAACGACGTCCCCGAAACTTTGTCGCCCCTCGGTACAGTGAAAGTTCGACCTGAGCGGCCCCGTGTAATCCAAGCCCAGTTTCTCGCTTCAATTTGCTCACTAATTACTAATTACGGAGAGTAATGAAATCAAATTGGAGTTCATTCCACGCCGGCACTTCTTTGTTCCTGCAGCGCCTTTGTTCTCCGCCGGTCGCTGAACTGGGTGACTACGCTTAATTCTCAGAAGAAAAAGAGCAAGGTGGGTTAACTTTCTGGGAAAGTAAATTAAATACTTATTCGCTGACTTCCCTGACCAATGCAAAAGTTCAACAAGAAGTAGTCAGGTGTGTCCGAAATCCTTGGCACCTTATGGTGGGAATTTACAAGCGGGGAGTGGATCGTTTTCTAGAATTTAGTCTATGATTCTATGATTTTAATTTGAATTTGTACAAAAATTTAATTCCAAATCGTTCCAAACTTTAAGTTAAGTATTTACTGTGTGTGCGTTGCGTACACGTGTCATATTTGTTTAGCCTGTGGCTGGAATTTTCCTCTTTGGGGTTTGTTTTTGTGGCGAATAATTTAGGCCTGCGACAACGTGTCGTATGCGCAACGCGGGCTACCCTAATCAGGCCGGAGATCGTGCTAATTAACATGACACAAGCATAAATCATAAAGCAGCCACCTGGCTGCCCCTCCCTGACAGGATGTGAGGATGCCCGGAACCGAGGATGTGTGATGTTTTGTGGCCGCCTCAATAAATACTTGGGCGGGACAGGAATAGCCATTGTTTTTAGCATAAGCCTCAAGGACACGCGCCTCTGTCCACACACGCTCTTATGTGGGTATAAAAAATACAACAAAAAAATATAATAAAAAAAAAACAAGTAAAATAAAACTACAAACAGTCGCCAAGAGCCAATTCAGAAATTCGTGCAATAAATTCAGCAAACAATGCCAAAGGACACACATGTGTGCGTTGTCGAGTATTTGCAGTAACAACACTGCGCTTGCCATAGGCAAACAATGGGCCCGAAACGGAGGAGGAGGCGGAGGCCATGTGTGGGTTGTTAGGAGAAAGGAGGAAGAGGAGCCAGAGGAGTCGCCGGAGCGAGGGCAAACAAAGCGGCGTCCGAAGTGCGCTCGACAGACGCCGCCAAGCAGCGAACGCACTTTGGCTAAGCGCCAGTCGGATATCTATCAGATATTCAGAGGATACAAGAGCCCAGATAGACAGGATACAGTTGAACTCATTGAAATTCAACCACGCAGCAACGAGGATACTATGAAGGCTTTGTTTGAAAATTCTGATCATAGCATCAGTTAGTGCTAAAACACAGCTTACTTTCAAGAGAGAACATAAAACTAAGTCTTATTGACGGATTTAAAGTGCAACTTGATGTAAATAAAATTGAAATTACATCTGGAACTCGTTCACTTTACCCACATCCCACTGTACCCATGTGCCTACATGCTAAACTTTATTGATTGGTGGATCATGGGAGCAATCTTGGGTGCAGAATCTAAGACCAAAGCCAAATGCATATTTTAAGCGGCGCTCTGGCGCTCTCTCTCTATCAAAATGGGGCCAGCAGAGGAAATCTTTGCGACTGCGTGCCATTACAGCAATTATTTGCCAGGATTTATGGGTTCGGAACAAATTGCTTGGCATTGTGGCACTCCAACACACAAACACACAGCCACAGCACACCCAAAGAGCAAACCGAGACAAAGGGCCAAAGGGACGAAGACGGATAACCGCACAATTGGTTCTGGCCAGCCAAGGATGGAGGACGCCCACACACAATGTGAGCCGTTTAATGGGCTCTGAAATTCCAGCCAAACTAATACAATCTGTCTATATTTTGGCTCCAAAGCTTCCACCAGCACTGACACATCATTAACGGCAACCGTAGATCCAGTTTCGGGGCCATAATTCAATGATTAAATCAATCTCTCAATGTCCCGAACGAACCCGTAATCGATTACGGTCATAATTGAATTCTTTTTATTTATTGGAGCAGATGGAATGCTGTTTTTGGTGGGAAAATAAAGGTGTGATGATTCGAGAGCTTAATTAAATTTGAGAAACACGTTTTGTTATCACTTTACCATTTATCAATTTATATATGAACATAATTATTACTATAAAATATAATCAAAGGTCTGGTTATTATATTTCCCACTGTCCAGGTTACTTCTCCCATGGCCCACAGCAATTATCAGAAAAATGTAAAACGAGATCAAGCCGCTCAAGGCTCAGCCTCAATAATTAAATCAATGCCCTACCTGGCCGCAGCGAGGCCTCAATTTCGGATGGCAGTGATTGAATTGGAATTTCCAGAATCAGAATTAATTAAGACCAAGTCCGAGTCCGACTCTTGGAGAGATATGAAAAATATGACGCTGGCAGGGGAAAACTGCTGAGAGGAGTGAAATTTTGCTAATTGAATTTGCCTTCGTAACTCTTTGCTCTCGGCTCGTTCTCGTGCTTCCTTTGGGAATTTCCCTGCAGGGAAACTGTGCGGCGAAAATTAAACTCAAATGAATTGGGCGATTTAGCAATCAATTCGAGTCGATTACAGGTCACTTGATGCCAGTCCGGTCGCACAATTCAGTGCAACGTATGTATGTCCTTGAGCTCCTTTGAGGTGCAGCCAGAGGACAATAATAATAAGCATATTCCCTGCGGCCTTATAATTGTTTTGATGTCTGCTTGTTTTGCAGTTGATTTACATTTTAAATTAAATTGAAAGCTTCTCCCTAATAGCATAAAAAGCTTAATAAGAATAATAAGAAAATTCTAGTTAATTTCGTGACTCATTGCGGGGGAAATCCAGAAAGCATTTACTGCGTCGCGGGTTTGAGTTCCGGCCTTATCGCATTCATGGCCAAATTACATTACATTTAGTTTCATATTTCAAATGTCCCCTCGGCTCGCTATATTAAAACCCAATTAAATATCGCATGTTGTCAAATGTTTCGGGGGACCCATCGCCTACAAAGTATGCAGGCCAAAGAAATGCGAAGGCTGCGCCTCATTATGAATTAATTTAGGTTCGCATTTCACGCGGGGGTGGCGGCCCCCAATGAAACCCATGCCAGGATTACTAAGTGGTTATACGTAGGACTCCAGGCCAAAATATGAATGAATTATGATCGCCGACGACGAAACTGTTGAGCATGCCAGGGAGGAGGGAGCTACCAGGAGGAGCCGGAGGTCGCTCTTGGAGCTCGCCTTCGGTTGCCATGTGAAGGGCAATAAATAAAATGGCGAAAAATGCGAAATACAATAAAGTATTGCCAGCGGAGCGAGCAAACAAACAAACAAACAAAGTGAGCCGAAAATCCGCCGACAAAAGGTTACCCACGTCCTTAAACACTGAGGGGAACTGGGAATAAAAATTAATGGGGAAAAGATGGAAGAAGAATTTATCAATATTTATAGATTAGCGATCCTTAAGATGATTTTAAGAATTTTTCTGGTTTTGTATAGCATTCAGGAGGATAATCGAAATTTCCCTTTGTAATTCATTCCTTTATAAGCATAAAAAAATCTCTAAAAATATATTTAATAAACCCATTCTGTGCTTTTTTGTTTAACCTTCAAAATCTTCAAAAATTAAGCGTAACAAAGGGTTTGTAGATAGATTTTCAGGATTCTGTTTCTAGACTTTAAAATCTTTACTTAAAAGTTCATGCACTTAACAACCTCTTATTTTTCACCAAAAAAATTTCACAAACGAATTTCTTAAATTAAGCATTTATTGCTGTTTTTACTTGACTTTCTATTTCATTTATTTCAGTGTACATTTAAAAGTTTAAAAAATAAATGATTAAAGCCCCAAAAAACCATTTAATTTCCCCCTTCAAAGTATACATATAAAATTTCAAAAACTATATTCCATTTGCCAATTTTTTAAACTTTTATTCAACCCACACCTTCTTTTTTTCAGTGCACTGTGACGACGATGACGACGACAACAGCAAAGGCGACTGGCAAGCGGAAATGGCGTGAGTTGTACACGATGTCGGGGGCGTGTTCCGGAGGCTACCCACCCTTTTCCTCCCTAGCTCAACTCCACCTGCTCCATCTGGTTCCTACCCCCTCCTCGGTGACCCACTACCTCTTCATCCAGTTCATCCTTTGGCGTTTCAGCGTTTCTGGGGGCTGAAAACGCATTGAATCAAAGAAAATCACGAAACATGGCGTGGCAAGCGGCGGTTCTCCTGGCCTGCACTATTTGCCTTTTAGTACACTTTCTGGAAACTTTCGAGCCACCCCACCAATTAGTAATGGCCTGCGAGGGTCGCTATTTGACTATTGAAATACTGAAATATTCGGAAGTCAAGAGATTGGCTGACTCTCTTGCCGGAACGGATGCATGTCGTCCCATTGCCCTTTGATAATAAATATGCTTTTGCCTCCTTTTGTCGTCGGCGGTGGCGGCCGCTTGCTTCTGCCTTTTGTGCATTTCCGTTTCCGCTTTTTAGGGGGCAAAAGAGGGCAGAAGGAAAGGGGCAGAAGGAAAGGGGCAGAAGGAAGTGAAAGCGAGTTCAATGTAAACGGATTTCCATCGAGTTGGCATTGCAATTGATTTTACAGAGAGAAAAAAATGAATTATGTGGAATCCTCGGGGTTATTGCATCTTTCCCTTAATAAGCTTAAACATACATTATCTTTTTTACATAATCTTTTAGTAGCGAAAACAGATGATATTTCGTACAAAATAGCATTTAAAAGAAATGTACACTAATTAAGACCCAACTGATTATTTCTTAAATCATATTTAAAATCTTAATTTATTTCATTTTGTTAAAAAAAAAAACAAAAAAACATTTATAAATTTAATTCTTAAAAATTTCTACATGACAAGTTGGTTTTTGAAGAGAAAATAAAGTGAAAACTCAATTCTGATAAGGATACAAATACTATTTACTCCTTTTTTCGCTGTGTGCATAAACCAAGATACCGACCGAGGAGTTGGCAGTCGATGGGCAACGTTTAACCTTTGCCACCGCCACCGGCTGACACATTATAAATAAATGCTTTGACTCTTTGTGAGCCTGCAACTGTCATATATATTTTCACGCTGCAAATGCCACATGGCGCCATTGTGCGATAGGAGCTGTGCTGTGCCACATCGCCCATACGCCCTGTGTTTGCGCCACATTGCTCATACGCCCTGTGCCTGCTGATGCGAGTGTGCACTGAACCGAACACCGGTTAATGAGACCTCCTATTGCACGCAATGGCCGCCCCATCTATTGGTCATGTCAGCATGTCACAATCGTGCGGTGCCGGGATTGTGATGGTGAGATTCCATCGGGGAAGGCCCGCGGGGGTGATCAGGAAATGAGAGCGGATATCGGGGCGTTGATTTTGATTTGCCGTCGCAATTTTAACGCAATTTCCCAGGGAACAAAAGCGAACAAAAATTGAATGAACAAAGCCATTAAATTCGCTTGCCATGCTAAAAGCTATCAACAATGCATCCGAATTTGGTATGGAATTCGCAGAGCGATTTCCCCCATTTGTGCCACTGCCATTGCACTTTTGGCCAAGTCAGCTAACGGATAAATTTTGGAGTTTCTGTTGTTGCCGTGGCCGTTATAGCCAAGATAAATAGATAGACAGATGGCCAGAGTCAAGGCTGAGCTTTAATGCCGGGGTATACCATACATTATACGTCGGAGATTGATCTAAGAGCGTTTCCTTAATGTATTTAGTTTCGAAAATTTAAGATTGGGGGTAGAAAGAGGTGAAAGCAAGCGAATTCTGTGAAAGAAATAATTGTGAAAATATTTAGATACGACATCTCAGCAAAACTTTTAGTTTTATAACATTCTAAAGACGAAATACCATGGCTTTAACAGGAAGAGTTTTTGGTAAAAGGCAAACCGCGAGTGTATACAATCTCCAACTTCTCCAGGCTTTCTCTTTCTTGTTTTTTTGAACTAATTCGAAAAAGAACCCTTTCCCTCAAACTTTTTCAATTTGTTTTCAGGAATACATACAAAAACACCATTTAAAGGAAAGCCAACAAGACCAGCTACCAAAATCAGGGTGGCAATTTTTTGAGCCGCGATTATCACACGGCCCATTAGGCAGCCGAAAGTGCACCATAAATCTGGATATACCCATTAATACCCATCGATTGGCCGTGCCTCACATTCATCCTCGACGCTGCCGGATGTGCCAGCGGATGTGGCTTCCAGAAATCGCATGGCAGTGCTGCAATATTTAAACTCAGTGCCAAAGGCTTCCAAGTGCGATGTGCAATGTGCTAGGTGCCGTTGCAGCGCCTACTTCCTGTCAGGACACGTGTAGGCGTGTGGCCTCCTCCTTCGCTCGGCGTCGCTAATGCGCTTTCATGCCAGCTTTTCCCGTGGATTTTCCCCAGCTCAGGCCATCAGCCAGGGAATCCATTTAGTGGAACTAAGCGTGGCGAAGTGGCGCTAAGCGAGTGCCAAGAGCGGCGACGGCCATCGGTCATTTTAATTGCGCATGAAATGCCTGGAACGCACACTCAATTGATCATCACGCACGGAAAATATGTATTTTCCGTGTTTGATCTATAAATAGAACGCTGAGTTGGCTTAGTTGGAGTGGATGCACTCGAAAAAAGTAATTACATTTATGCGTTATCTAATGAGCGGTAAGTAAGGATAATTGGGAGAATATTAGGAGCATGTGGAGTAGCTTAGGGATGTGTGCAAAGGCGACTTTTGATATATAAACAAAATATAGCAATCAATATCAACTCATATCAATATCACAAATATTGTCAACTTTGATATATCAAAATTTAAAATATAAAAAAAAAAAAATATTGCACTAAATGCTAAAATATTGATATCATCGAAAAATATGATTTAGTAGCCTTATTTTTTAGAAAAACTTAATATCTAATAACAGAATATTAATTTATGAGTACATTTCTAATCAATTTCGATATACTCATATTTCATTATGTCTTCCCCTAAGTTGTTAGAGATTTGCTAGTAAATAGGAAGAGCAGCTAATATTATATTTTAATTAAAAGTTAAGGGAAAATGTAGATATAAAGGTATTTATATTCCAATAAAAACTCAATTGTTTCTATTATTTTAAAGTAATAAATCTTCAACAATTTTCATTATTTACTAAGAATTGCAATGATTGTTATTTACTACCAAAAACCCTTTCAGAACTATGTACAGTACGTCCAAGAATTCTCTCTCCAGTGTACAAGTCTTCAATCCTGCCAAAGCCAAAGGGTCGGGGATGATAGACTGGCATATGCACTTGCCATGACATGGTTAATGTGACAACGACTGTTTGCACAGTTTGCTTAATATTCCACACGTGCAGCTCGCCCCTATATATATATTTGATCACATATAGCCGCACACATTCCCACATTTATGTAGCCACGAGTGTACACATAATAATGAGGGGCACTTGGCGGTGTCAGGAGTTCGAAGCTCCTCCTAGGAGGTCTGTGTCATCATCAGCAGAAAATGCGGGGCGACCTAGACGACCGTTGGCTACTGTAAGTATTATTTAACCCAGATCCTTAGGCAACTGAAGGATAGAAGCCAGCCACAGCATCACTGACTCACCTCGGCCGAAATTAATTAGGGCAATTAAGTTAACCGCGCCTAGGGGAGGCGCCTGTCAACTGAGTGGCCTCTGGAACTTCTTCCCTTAATTATTTACCAAAAAAAATTAAGTATACGCAGTGTACACTTGGGTTGGCTTAAGGATAAATGCGGTTACAGCTCATTGGCATTCATGCTGACCCACCGGGAAGTCCGGGAGGTGGGAGGAGGGAGCAGGCCCGGGGCAGAGAGTTTCCAGCACAAAAAGGATTCAAATGTCGAAGGAAAACCGATTTTCCAGGCGGCGGCAAACAATTTATCTTTGCAGCGCTGCTGGCCTATAAAAATGGCAATCATTATTATAGTCATGTACCAGGCAATGGGGCGTTACGGCAATCAACGCCAGCCAAAGAGCCGAAGAGCCAGCCATCCAGCCAGCGTCCCGAGGAGCCCTCCCTTCCATAAATAAGCGCACAATTTCAATTTTCAACAACGCCCCAAAGGAACACACACGGAGACAGACGCAGGCAGAGGCCTCATCAAAGATTGTACGGTATATATGCTATATATGCGGGGTCTCTAGGTCGCTCGCCATGTATTTAAATGCATATTTTAATAGTCATAAAGCGGGCAGCCCAGCTCCTTGGGCTAAGCGGCAGAGAGAGCCCCGAAATGCCATCGGGGCGTACTTAAAGGCCTCTGCCGCAGGCACAGATACGTCTACATAAGGATACTTGCGATTCAAACAGGCAGAAAGAGAAATTATGGAGCAAAAATACATCGTAACCAAACGAAAGTATTCTACAAATAAGTAAACAACACACCTGAAACATTCTACAAATGTTTTGGTAATAATAAATATAATGAAAAAACAATCCAAAAGTGGTTTAATAAAATTCCTTTAAAATTAAAGAATCGGCTTAATACTTGATAAAATATTATTGCTCAAAAAAATAAAGCTCAGTAAACACATATTGAGAAATTAGTTAGCGGATAGTAATCTCTCATATATTGAGATGAAAAATTCTATATGATGTATCAACTATAATATCTTGATCAATAGTATATCCAAGTATGGTAAATGTTGATCCCTCAAATTTTAAATATCAATTGAAATCGAAAGTTACAAATACTCGACATATTTTATTGTATTAATTAGTCTCTTTTTCCGATCATATTGGTCATAGATATAAGGGCAAATGCTCTGGGGCTCTTGAAACACCAATCCATTGTTCTGGAATATAAAATAATCTTATGAAAAGGTAACAAAATATCTATTGTAAATTTGCAAACATTAAAAACTGGGCTTTCTGCGATTTAATGACAAAGATCAAATATCGTAAAACCCTATCTTCCCTGCTTGTTCTCAGTGTACAGCTACATGGGCCAAAGACAAGGCCGAATGCGCAACTAAAACAAGAGAATACACTCGTACATGTTGGATGAATGTAATATAAATTATAAACGCAAACTGTGCGACAAGGATTTCTGGTTTTGCTGCTCTCGGATTTTGTTCTTTTCCCTTTTTTTCGTATTACTTTTGTTTTATTTTTTGTAGTCTTTCTTTTTTGTCGTATTATTTTTGTTGCGGGGCGACATGCGATTTTGGATGGCAAATGATTTTGCAGTTGCAGTCGGCGAATTGAGAACTGCAGAGCGCCCGGCGGGGATTTCTAATGGGGGAAGGGCCAGGGAAAGCAAAATCGAAGCATAAACGGAGGGCCCAATCGAGCACATGGTGCAAGTCGAAGGTCAAGGGTCATGCCGGCAGTCGTCGTCAGTCTTGTCGAAATTTACTGCAACACTTGCCCCGTCGCCGTCAGGCATTTATTCATCCCCCAAATAATTTGTTCTTTTTTTATAGATAGCAAAAATTGATGACGTCTCCATCGCCCCACAGGCACTCCCCCCTCCATCAGCTATATCGGCTATATGGTCTATATATTCTATATATGTACCCTAGCCCCTCTCGATGTCATGTCGCATGCAGATTGCCGTGCAAAAGTAAGCGCAGTAAGTGAGCGAAACTGCAACGGCTGTCAAGGCACTGGGAAATATAATCAGTATTCTAAAAGTATTTTTTTAACAATTTATACATAATAATAATATAGGAGAGAAATTCATGGAGTTGTTTACCTTTTTAAACATTATTTAATTTATAATTTAATAAAAAGAAAATCAAAAAGATAATATTTTACCCAAAAAAAAGGCAAATTTGTTATAAATGTTGTAATAAATAATTTTAAGCATACTTTTGGGCACCAGAATAATTGTTATACAATCTGCCGTCTTTGACTATATCGATAATATCAATAGATGACATATTAGAGTCTCAACAACATTACTTTATCATACATAAGCCACATTTAATTATGATATTTCACAAGAAAAGCAAACATTGCCTGCTCATAAGTGTCAAATTAAATGTTTTTAAGTTGTTTTGTTAACTAACTAATTTTCTGTATTTCGATTGCTGCATCAGTAGTCTCTTGTTTTGGTCACTAAGAAGTTATTGGATTTCTTAAACATATCGTTTAATAAATATATGGTTAAGATTAGCAAAAAAAAAGTTGTGAAATAAACTACATGTTCATATAAAGAAATCATTGAGGGTTATCAGGGATTTAAATAAACTCTTAAATGCCAAGGAATCGATCTTCATTCATAAGATAAAATAATAAGCAGAGATGTCAAGAAACCAGTGGCTCCACTAATCTTTAATCGGTATTTCTTTCAAACGTAAAAGAATATATCTATTTCAGGGAATTAAAATCACTTCCCTCTGAGTCACACAACTTTTCGCTCAGTGTGTATGAGCTCGTGGCAAACTGCCGCAAAGTCTGTGCTAACAGAAATCGATCCGAAGGAGAAAGGAGCTCTACGCTCCGTATAACTTCACGCCACAATGTGTGCATGTGGAGGCCAGGAGCCTACTATGCCTACTCTGCCTGCTCGGCCTAGTAGTGTGTGCCAGGATATGCCCTTGCTACTGCTCCGGCTCCTTCTGCTCCCTCTGCTCCTTGTACTCCGCTTCCTCTCTCTGTGCGCCACGCGATGTGATTGTGAATGCGAAAATGTGGCGACGCCAAAGGAAGTCAGCCCGGGTTTCAGTTCGGTTTGGGTTTGGTTTCGCTTTGGTGTTGGCTTTGGTTGGGCTGCTGCTGCTGGTGCTGCTGCCTTCCAAGGATGACGTAGTCCTCCAAGTGTGCCAGTGTGTTGGTTGGACTTGGGGTTGCAAAAACACACACACACACACAGAGGGGTGCGAAGGGGCATTAAATGGTTCGTGTTTTTCCTCTTTTTTTACATATAAAATATATATATTTTTATTTTCGCCTCATCTCCGGCTTGTCGCCCATATTGGGGTCGCCTGACGGCTTGTACTTTAAAAAGCGTCATTTAGTCCGCAGCGCGCTGAATTATTAAAAGCAAATCCAACGCACCCGCCAGCCACACACACAGGCAGTTCATTAAATTCAATGTATGCAAAATAGCGGCAGCAAATGCGCCAAAAGAGGCAATGGCCATCTTTTGGCCCAGAAACCCTCATCCTCTCACCCGCCAGCTGTTGTCATTTGTCGAGGCTCGAAGCCACGAAAGTACGCAAAGACGGGCTCATCATAATCATATGCTGCCCTCGAGCATTGAGAGAAAATCTCACAGAAGTAAGAAATCAACAAAAAGAATACAATCGATTATTTAAAAATGAAAGAATAAGAGAAACGGAGTTTGTAGAAAGCCGAACATTATGTTTTAAAAAACTTAAAAACTGCTTCCAAGTCCTCTTTGCCTAAAATTTGTTAAAAAATAATTGTGGCAGCCAAAATAATAGCTTGTAAATCTACAGATCCTCAACTGCTTATAAGAATTCATGTCCATATGGAAACACAAACTATTGTGATGAAATTTTTTAAGAAATCATTTTAAGCCTAGTTTTGTGCACCCACAGAACTGTTTAAAAATCCATGAACTTTACACATATTAATAATACTTTTAGTTGGTAAATAGTCTCAAAAACATTAGTTTGACATAAATAAAACAAATTTTATGGAGATATTTCACAATAAACTAGGAATTGCCTACTTTCAGGCACCAGAGTAAATGTTTTCAAATGCTCAGAGCATATGGCCAATGTTTTGAATTGAAATGAAAAGAAATGGATGTCTAAAAATCACAAAACACAATATATAAGTATTGTTAATGCTTATTTCGCTCTGTGCAATAACTTTGCTGCGCAAATATGTTTCGCAAACTTCAATTTGTGTCCCAGGCAGGTAGGTTCCTAAGAGTGTGGGTCTTTTTGGTATTTGTGTCTGATTTGGGGTGAGTTGCCGTGGGTTTTTTATGCGTCACGTGAGAATTTCCTTTATTATTATTTGACTTGGGCTGGCGTTTGGTACATATCGCGTATACGCAACGTATAATTCCGCAAAAGGAGGCATTGATTTTTTTGATTTGCCTTCGGAGAGGCTTCGCCTCATGGTTGCCCCACTTCATTTATTACTTTGATTGCTTTTCACTTTTCCGAAGCACGGACAGCCTGCAGTTTGTGCTCGCAAAATATTTACTCGCCTCGAGTTGGGGCCGAGTTGGTTGTTTCTTTTACTTTGTTTGTGTTTGCCACGTTTTCGCATTTTACTTTTTTGTTTGTTAATTTGTTACTTGTTTTTTGTTGTATTTTCATTCCTTTTGTTGCTCTGTTGCACGCTGTTCATCATCACTCGCCTGCTCGCTCGCACTCACTCACTCACACTCACTCGCGCTATTATTCCTTACTTTACTAGTAAAGTACAAATTGCTCACACGATTTCCTTTGCTCTAGTTAGCCGCTGCTGTTGTTGTTGCCTGCTGCCGCTGCCTCTCGATTTTCCTCTGCTTATTCCCTTCTGGTTTTTCTCGGAAAAGTCCACGACCACGCGCTACAACGTCTGACCACGTTCTGAAGCCGACGGTCCTGCGTTCGAAACTGCAAAGCTGCGAAAGTGGCGTTGGTGAAAAACGGCACACCAACATTTTCACCAACAGGCGGCACAGTCCCGCTCACAGGACCTGCGCAGTGGCCCCACCGCAGGTGACACACTTTTCCGCGGCAAGCGTCGTCGTCGATGAAGTGGATTTTCCGACTTTCCTCCGGCCCTAACATTTTGGCCCTGCCGAGCGCACTATTTACATGGCACATCGGTTTAAGGCGGCAGGCAGGCCGCCTTTTCCTTCATTCCCAAAACTTTTTTTCTAAACTTAATGTCGAGTGAATTTCGCATGCATTGCCCGGAGGATGGGTGCACTGAACGAAAAATATTATCCGAAGAGGAAAAATTATTAATATAACTATGGGCAGAGTTCAAGAAGGCTCTGGGTCTTGAAAATTCTTTGATAAGGTGTCCAAAAGTATCCTATAGTTTGAGAGTACCATGGGAAAGTCCCTTAGAAATAATCGCAGCATACTTTTTAACAGATTTTTAGGTGAATAAAAATCACAAGGAATTTCGTATTGAAATAATATATCCTTTAAATATTTAATTTATTATTTTCGAAGTGCTTCAAGTGCAAGTCCGGGTGTGATGTTGGCGCAAATGTCATTTTCGATGGCCGAACATCTTCGGGAAGATGGCTCTGCCTGGACTACGGCAGTTCAGGGAGTTGAAAGTTCGCATTTGCCGCATCCATAATGAATGAATACGTCCTTGCGTCCTTTCATCCTCTTATTCGGTCGGGCAGCCTCGTCTCCTTTCGGTTAAGTTCCCGGGTACTGACCTTTTGCCATGCCTCTGACACAATACAAAAATGCAAATAAAGCGCAATACTCAATTGTAAAGTTCAGCAAGTCCCAGAGAATTCTGCAATCTAGAATAATATTTATCCTACTGCTCTGAGGAGTAAACAATTTAATTACGGCTTGGCGAAAAGTTGCTGATGCAGGGCACTTCCCATTTAAATATTTAAGCTAACATTTTTATTAATGGAACGAGTTTAAAATTGTGTTTGCTCAAAAAGTGTGCGTGTGCATGACAGGGTAATGTGTCTGGCAATAAAACTAAAATAATAACAAAATGTATGGCCAGGAAAGCTTTGCCTTTGCTCCTTTAATTGCTGCTCTCTATCATTGTTTAATGAAAATGTTGTGTGCGTAAAATTTTTATTTTTAAGTAAAGTATTGGAAAATTTGCGAACCGAACTAAAGAGAACAAGTACACTTTTTTGATTTAATTTTATTTAAGATATAGATGGTAGCAAGTAAAATAAGATTTTTTGCTGATAATCATATTTATGTCAACCGTTTTTAAGCAAATTCTTTAAGCTAACATACGAATTCTTTTCCTTTTTTTAATTCCCAAATAAAGAGACCACCTTGTCATCCTTGATGTATAATTAAGGAATCTTAATACTCATACAAAGTAATAAGTAAATAAATAAAAAGCATGGCCTTAAATCACTTTCTCAAAAATTCTAACCATCTAAAGAGATCTTTTTCCTTTAAATTTTTACACAAGCCATTTCCATCGATTTCTCACACCCCCAAAAAAAAATAAATTTAATTAACTATTCGCAAGAAAAGTTTACCAACGAGCGTTGGCGGTTACCAGATAAGGAAACCGCGGACTGCAACTGCAAAGTGCGTAGCACAAAATGCGAAACGCAACGAAATTCAAAGAGGGAAAAGCCAGAAACAGAAACCGAAATAGAAAATCCAAAAAATCAACGCCAACGTCGTCGGCTGCCTGTCAATTAAAACATTAAAACGCGCTGGAAAAAATGCAACAGAATACGCGAAAAATCAAACAAAAATTGAACAGACGACGCCGCGGCACGACGGCAACTATTTCGGCGATTAGAAGCATAGAATTTCGCAATGGAGCACTTAGAGCCGCGGAGTCGCACAGCCACGGAACCCAAGTGTGACCCAGTTCGGGTCGGTGTGTGTGCAGGAAAGGAACTGGAACTATGTTTTGGCTATTTGCTCTTTTGATCATTAAAAACTGGTTGGCAGCCGCGGCTGCCACAGCCCAGCTGAGCACCTACACTTGCGGTCAACTTAATAGCAGCTGAGAGAGCGGCTTAAAAATATTGAATCACTGATGTTAGCTAACCACCAACTAGCAGGGAGTTGAGGTGGCAATGATTTATTTACCAAGAAGGAAAACATTTTTTTGACCAAGATTTGACATAATCAGAAGTGGCATTACTTAAATGCTTTCAAATTATCTATGCGAAACAAATCATAAGTGCCCGGCGATTTGCATATTACAATTTATAAAAAAAAGGAAAAAATTTAAAATATATAATAGAGAAAAGCTTTTAGAAAATTGAATTTAACTATGGAGAGTACTATTTTTCTATCCCCCACTGTCCCTCTGCTTTTCTCACCGCTCCAAGTGGCTTTATAAACGGACGGCCAAGGCGGCCGCGAGCCGAGTTTTGACGTTAGATTAGTCGAGCGTGCGCGCGTTTTTTCCCACGATCAGGATATACGCCCCGAAGAACCACCACCACCATGAAAGATCGCTTCAACAGGATATGCTGGACGGAAGTCCTGCCAAGCATGCTGCTACTCATCGCTCTAATGGGCTCCATGGCCTTGGCCTTCCCCGACGGAGCACCCGCGGATACTTGTGTAAAAAAGAGGGCTAATCAGCCGAATCACGGCACGGCCAGGAGCCAGCCGGCGGAAACGAATCCCTTCGAGGTGGTGGCCGACTCTCAGACCTACCACCCCGGCCAGCAGATCTCGGTGGTGGTGTACCCGCACTCGGAACACGGTCAGGTCTTCCGGGGATTTTTCCTCCAGGCGCGTGATGCCAACTCGAATGAGTGGATCGGCGAGTGGGTGCAGAGCGAGAACACCAAGACCATTCCAGAGTGCTCGGCCATAACGCACGCGGACAAGAAGGACAAGCTGGGAGCCAAGCTCATCTGGAAGGCACCGCAAAATAAGCGGGGAAATGTCTACTTTACGTAAGTTTATGTTCATTAAATTAAATTAAGAAACTAGCGAACAACTACTGACTAACAAATATTAAATTAACATAATAAAATTAATTTAGTATAAGTGTTACATCCGCTTCAAAGTATATTGCATGCAGTGGAATTCATGGCCAATTTTCACGGGCAAGATAAATTCATTAAATGACGTTTAGCACCCCTAGTTCTTGGCTCTCCCAATGCCACCACTTTGTCACACTTCTGGCACAGTACGTGTCTCCTATCGCCCGTCGCCATCATCATCATCATAATCATCATCATTATCAGTGGAAAAGTAGAAGCCGCACAAGCAGCACCATCATCGCGGCGCCCATGAAGGGATTCATTAATCATACGCCACGTTGACCCACATAATGTAATGCGCGGCATAATTGTTGTCAGGCCGACAAAAACTTGCCGGATAATCGCACAAAAGACATTATGTAATTGATTTATTATGGAGTCAGAGAGGGAGCCGAAAGAGTCTCTAATCATCAGTCCACAAAAAAAGGCATCAAATGTCGTCGTCAAAGATGCCAAACGCCAAAAGAAAAGTTGTCAATGCTTTTTGCAGCGACAACAGCAACTTTGTCAGCTGCTTACACTGGCCAACACACGCACTCCCCCAGACGAGGGAGTGTCGAAGTGTGTATAAAGTCGAAACGGAAGCTATTCCCTGGTCACTTCCCTGTCATTTATCACTTTATGCCCAGCTGAAAATTAATCAAAGACAAGCACGGGAAGACAAGTAAAGTTTCGGGCATAAATTTGCATCCCACTTAATGTTCAAAAGTTTAATCAATAATTTACTTCAGGGGAAGCAGAAACTAAATACTTGTCTGAGGGAATGGATAACTGCGGATTTAAATGTAGTCGAAGTTTACATCACTTCTATATTGTTTAAATCCATATTTTAATATGTATAGTCTATATAATGGTTCAAGGTTTTTTTATTTCCAATTCCAAATTTAAAAGACATTAATTGACGAAATTAAATAAGCATTCAGGAGAACAGAAAAATATCACAATGTACACCTACTCACTCATATTCAATCTTTAAATCAATAAAAGCATTTTAAATAGTTGTTAAAACTTATTAAATTTAGTTTTTCAACCCAAACTTGAGCGAAAGCTTGAAATTTAAATAAAAATTAAAATTAGTTATTTACTCTACCACCTGACTTTAAAAAATATAATGCTAACCTTTCCCTGTAACACATTAACTTTTATAACCAAAGTAAAATGCAGCCCAGTGTTGTCTCACCCCAATAACATAATCTCCTGGAAATTGCCGACTCATCAATTATTACCTATTTACTCCGTAGACTCCGTATCACATTACATGCAATCTTGGCGTATAAATTAAAAACAATCGTGACTTTACTGGATTGCCGAACCTTCCTTCTCATTTTCGTTTTCATTTTCATTTCCATTTTGCTTGATTTTTCCTCCATTTTCAGGGGCACTGTGCTCCAGCAATACGGCACCTTCTGGAGCGACATCGTCAACAAGGTGCAGGCGGAGCCGCAGTATTGAAATTATGTACTCTTACTTACTTAGCATAAGGCAGCTGTATCCCACAACTGATGCCGGGCAATAAATTGCAAAGACCCTAATTAGTCAAGACGAAAAACGAAATTGTTGTTTAAAGATTTTTCAAATACCAAATGGACGGATGGGCGGACGGACATGGCCCCCCATTGAGCCGTGCAATCAACATTACGTAGCCAAAATTATTGACTTTTTAGCTTTACGTTTATGAATGACCAGCCGGGTCGAAGGAAAAAGAGGGAGCACATACATATAAGAAGCCAGTGTAGCGCCCACTTGGACCCACCTACACGGCCCACTTAACCCCCAATTCTGGAGGAGGCCGAGCACGTTTGGGTTTCCAGACACGTTGTGGCCCACAGCTTCCCTTCTCATTGGAAATTCGTTTCGTTTGCGTTTTCGTTTAGGTTTTCGGTTGCGGGCGTGCAAGTAAATTGGAAACTTTAAGCACCTTTCAGGCCAACTGTGCGATAAAGTAATTAGAGCAGCGGGCCGCCCGCAGACGGTCAGAGAATTTGATTTGGCCCAAAACATAAGCCTGCATCGACATTGACATCCGTTACGTGGCGTCGGTCCAGGCTTCTAATCGCACCGAGCGAAGGATAAGGAATCAATTGCAAGAAATTAATTACAAGTGTGCCTAGAGGGGTGTCACAGAAATTTCTGTGGTGTCGCCCCAAGTGTCCTACCAAATTGTACACACTACAGATTTGGGGGTTGCTTTATGGTTTTAAAATCAATTAAAAAGTCGCCATAAAATGTTACATATAAAGAAATCCATTTACTCCAAATTTGGGGCGTAAAATATTGTATAAAAATATGAGAAATTAATTTTGAATTAAATAGGTCTTACTGAGAAACCCCTGAACAAGAAATACTTTAAAAATATACTTGTATGATAATAAGAAATTCATAATTACATATAAATTAACAAATTAAAAATAAACGGAATAGTATTTATATATAGAACTAAATAAAGTGCAGAAATCGGTAGTAATCAAAAATAAGGAATATCAAAAATATATACTTAAGAACTATAGCCGAAAAGCGTAGATTTTAATATATGACTTACCCGTGAACTATCCTCGAATGATTTCGCGTCACCATTTGTTATAGTTTATCAAGTCTATCCAGGAGAAATCTGAAAACACACAAAAATCGTCCATTATTTCGAGACCTCACCGTACATAAACAGAGTACTTACACACACACTTTGTAGGAGCTTGTTTACTCGACTGCGAGTTCAGTTATTCACTTGTTTTTGTTGTTCAATCGAAAAATGTGCATGGCAACCCACGCGAATTTGCGAAAAGGGGAAAATGGGGGTTGGGAACCGCATGTTGTTTTCGTGCGTTGCATATTCGCCGTGCGGTCGGGCGACTTGTTTTGATCGAATTCGCGAATTCGCCGCTACGATTGCCTTTGTCTGGCTTTGCCGGGTGTCCAGGGGCGGTGTTGATTAAAAATTTATACTTTATGTATTTTGTTGTAGGTATAACTTATTGTCCATATTTTAAATTTATGGAAAATATTATATTTAATAGCACCTAAAAATGCTGTAGAGGTCGAAACATTTAATAAATATTGAAAAGACTTTTTAGTTACACTAATATCTAAAACAATTCTTTATGGAATGTACATACCGGCTTCCTTCCTCTTTGAATGCGCTCCTGGTCGAATCAAGTTCGTTGTCCAGTCAGGCAAGTTTTGAGTCTGTTTTTGCCGCACGCTTTTCGCTTTTTTGCACACAGTGACGGTGACTTGTGGCTGTTTCTGTGAGTCTCGTTTATCAGCGATGGGCGAACACTCGTCTTCTTAACACTTTAGTTCATATTTTGCGGCTTTCCGGAGAGGTTCACAGATCGCAGACGCCTTAATATACGACATAAGCAGCATGGTTATCAACTTCGCCGCCGGTCCAGCCAAGTTGCCCGAAGAGGTCAGTATGTTTCAATGCTTCGAGTGTCGGTGGGATGACTTTCACGCCCTCTCCAAACACGTGATCTAATTGTTAATATTATTTTTTGTAATATAAGTTATTTAGTATGCATATCATCTTAATTACTTGCAAAGTGTTTCCGCTGCAGTCTCAAGTGTCTTTTGTATATGTATAGCTTAGTTTCGTTGTTTTTTCAGCTAACTATTCGTTACACTTTGAGCTTTGCTTGAATTATTAGTTAACATTATATGAAAATGTTAATTATTATACTTAGAAGACCTGTTATTTTTTTAACACTTAAATTATGCTTTAAAAAAATCAGTTTGTTTAAAACATATACACATATTTATGGCATTTGTTTTAAATCGCTTTAAATAGGCTCCAAAAGTATGCAACAAAATATAGTCTTTTGTATCGCTATTGTAGATTCTTTATAGGATAATTTATGATTAATTTTCTCTTTTACATTTAGTTTAAAATAACTACACAAATGTCTCACCATTTCTCCTGGTACCAAATATGATTTTCCTTTCCAGGTCCTCAAAGAGGTGCAGGCCAACCTGCTCAACTGCAATGGCAGCGGCATTTCGGTAATGGAGATGTCCCATCGCTCCAGCAACTATGCCAAAATCCAGGAGGCAGCCATTAACGATCTACGGGATCTCTTGAATGTCCCCAGCAACTACAGGATCCTCCTTATGCAGGGCGGCGGCACTGGACAGTTCGCGGCAGTGGCTCTAAACCTGATTGGAATCACTGGCACTGCCGACTATGTGATCACAGGCTCGTGGTCTTCTAAAGCGGCCAAGGAGGCGGCTCAGTATGGCAAAGTCAACGCCGTCCTGCCCAAGGTGGACAAGTACACGTCGGTGCCGCGGCAGAGCACCTGGAAGCTGGACCCAAAGGCCTCCTATGTCTACTACTGTGACAACGAAACAGTGGAGGGCGTGGAGTTCGACTTTGTACCCGAGATTCCGGCAGATGTTGCCCTGGTGGCCGACATGTCCTCCAACTTCCTGTCCCGACCCGTCGACGTGTCCAAGTTTGGTGTAATCTTTGCCGGCGCTCAGAAGAACATTGGCCCAGCGGGCACCACAGTGATCATTGTCAGGGAGGATTTGATAGGCAAGCACCTGAAGATTACACCTTCTATTCTTAACTTTGAGCTGATGGACAAGAACGCCTCGCTGCTGAATACTCCACCTACTTTTGGGTGAGTTATATTCCTTGATTACTTTTAGGAATTAAAAAATCAAATCAAACCTTTCTCCTCTTTCAGCATCTATGTGATGGGCTTGGTCTTCAAATGGATTAAACGAAATGGCGGTGTCGAAGGCATGGCCAAGCTGGCCGCGTCCAAGTCCAAGCTTATCTACGACACCATCGAGCAGTCCAATGGCTTTTACTACTGTCCCTTGGATGCGAACATTCGCTCGCGCATGAATGTGCCCTTCCGAATTGGGAGTGCCACTGGCAACGATGCTTTGGAGAAGGAGTTCCTGGCCAAGGCCGAGGCGGAGGGCATGATCCAGCTGAAGGGCCATCGCTCTGTTGGCGGAATTCGAGCCTCGCTCTACAATGCCGTAACGTTCGCAGAGACCCAGAAGCTGGCCAGTCTCATGCTGAACTTTTACAGAAACAATAAAAACTAGAGGAGTATGTTCCTGCGTGTAATTGCTTCTGTTTTGGGATTTACAACAGGCCCCGTTGGCGGAAGATCTCGTCTAGCTTGAGCTCGAGATTGGCATTGGTGCCTCGCAAGTTGTCCACTACTTTCTTGGCCCAGACGAAGTACTGATCGCGGCGTTCCTAAAAAGGGAGTCATATTTTAGATGAGATTCCTTCTGCAGATATTTGGTTGTCACCTCTGTCCATCCCGTTGGCGTGTTGACCTGCAGATCCCTCAAGTTATCCAGCTTGTCTGCCAGCTTAATAAGCTTGGCCCTGCGACTGGTTTTGGCTGCGTTCTCGATTTGCAAACGTTTACGTTCTTGTTTCTCCAGAGATTTATCATCCGTTACCTCGCGCACCAATCCGCAAATATCGGCGCCAAAGAGATGCTCCACATCAGCAAACGTGGTGTCCGTATCCTCGACCACATCGTGCAGGAGAGCTGCCATCAGGACTGCCTCGTCCGTGATGCAGGCTTCCACGGAGAGAATGGTGCTTACATTTATTACATGATTTACATATGGGGTTTCTTTCGGATCCTTAAATGAAATGATTATTCAGGATTTAATAGTAGTCTGCTAACGCCCCAATTTAACTCACCTTGCGCCTCTGTTCACGATGCTTAAAAGCCGCATATTGCAGGCACTCCATAAACTTGGCCGAGGGACAATTAGCCATTATATCAATAAATCGATATTTTCTTCTAAAGCTGATATATTTGAATCGTGATTTTTGTTTGCCCAATTGGATGTAAATGAATAAAAAACAACTGCCTCTATTTTAACATCGAAAACATATAATTTTATGACTTTCGGCGAATTGTCTTGCTTAGACTTTTTTTTGTGAAAAAAAACACAGCTGTTTTAAGAGACCGGCACACAGTGTTGCCAATATAGCTATTTTCCGCTAGATCTGGCGAATTTGCTATTAATTGACAAACTGTGAAGCCCTGAAAAAATCGATAATCGATAATAAGAAAGCAAACCGATAATAAAATACCCCGCACAGCCTGTTCAAATTCAAAAGCGATAATATTATTAAGTTATTCGTTTTTAAATTAATTATTTCTCAAAGGGTTCATCACTCTTAATATATTTAAAACCGAAAATTAAGCTGTAAAAAGATATACATCAGATAGATACCTCACTGCTAATAATGTAATATTTTTTCAATATTAAGTTAAGATCTGATTAAAGAGTAAAATTAGCTTAGTGAATTTATTTCCGAATCACATCCGTTCCTTGAGAAATTAATAGGAATGATATACTCCAAATAACTTCAAAACTCCAAACAAAAGGTCTAGACGAAAAGATAATGGTAGGTTAAACCCCATCAATCACTTCACGCCGTTGATTTTGAGAATATTAGAAACACCAGGAACCGGACTTTCTTCTTCCAACTAAAAACCAAAGCGCAGCTCAGTCAGATTCTTATCCGGGATCTTTCTCCATAAAGCATACATGGTATATATTGTATGTAAGTAAGCCAAAAACCCACCCAAATTGCTGTTATTCTTTACAGCTAAAAGGTTTCCCCTTCTTTGTTGTAAACATCGCCTTTTCCTGGCTTTTCTTTCCTGCCCAACGAGCAGTGCAACTGGCAAGAGTAAAAAAACAAATGCCAGGGCACTTTCATTTGTTATCTGGCTCAGTAATCTGTAAAAATCTGTAACAGCCCACCAAACAACGGTGCATACAATATTTCCTAGCCATTCTTCACACTGTGTGACCACGAAATCGTCAAAGTCAGGCCCACAGAGTCAGCTCTTTACACCGGCCAACCAAGTCACGGAGCGTAGTCTGATGATATTTCCAAGGGGCGCGCTTGGGGGTACTAGGATTATCGAATTAAAACGAACTTTTTAGGTTACTTATCCCGGTTCTTGTATAGGTTCTCAACTATTTTGTAATTTTCAGAAACGCCCCTAGTCAAAGAAATCTCTCTTAATTATTAAATTAATTTATTAAATTTTAAAAATAAATAATATTAAAAATTGCGCATTTCACATAACAACTTTTTGTCAATGAAAATATTCCATTTAATATACAAATAGTATATTTGGTTTTTTTTTAACTTAAATACTAGATAAATAGATTTATCTTCATTATTAATTTACTTAATAAATTCTGTTGAGTTCTAGGAAACCCCTTTAATATCTCGGCCCATGTGAAACCGATAATGACAATGCAACGGCCGACGCCGACAGAGCGAACGAAGAGTAAAACTCTTTATTTTTTTCTTTTTGTTTTTGGTGAAAATTTGTACCTGATTTTATATTTCCCTTTTTTGTTACACTGTTTTTAGGTCTGTTTGGCTGTTGCTTATGCTGTTGCCTTTTTTCAGTTATTACGTATTGCCATGTTTACCATATTTTACACGCGCTTACAGGCACACACAGACGCAGCACACTGAGAAGAAAACTGCACACGTATATTTGCGCAATTAAATAATTATAATTTAAATGGATATTAAAAAAAAATAAATTTTAAAATAGAGTTAATTTCAGGAAATTGGATAACAATCTTTATTAATCTTTAAATTAAAGGAAATAAATAAGAATACTTATGATATCAGTAACAGCTGGTTTACTTAGCTGCTTGACCCCAAGCTTCTCCTTTTTTTAAAGGTAAAATTATTATTTTAAAAAATATTCACATATTTTTAATAATTAGTAAGAATAATTTTGAGTTTATGTAGGTTGAACAAATGTAAAAGACCAATATTCTATATATAAATATACAATTCATTTGAAACAATTTCTCTCAGTGTCCATTTCCCCAACTGTGCGTCTGTGTTGGTGAGTGTTCTGCTTCTGCGCAGCGATGCATAATTCCCACTTTTGAAATTTGTGTGCGGTTGGTGGTTGTTGTTTTTGTTTTTGTTTTTATTTTTGTTATTGTTGCTGCTGCCGGTGGTGCTGCTGCCGTTGCCGCTGCGCAATTAATAATTCTTTTCGACTGGCGTGAAATTTTCATAAGGCAAGAAAAGGAGGAAAAGCAGCAGCGCAACCGCACCAACTTTCCATGAAAATCTCCCGGCCATTAGTAGCAATCGCAGGCGCTTTTCACCGTGGCAAAGCAATGCAAATGGGGGTATGGGGGCAGGGACAGGGGCACGGTGCGATGGCAAACCGCAGAGATTGTGCGACCCCGTAGAAATGGGCTCACGTCATAAATTTTATTCAAAATACAAACTCATTAATACATGGTAGTTTAGTCTAAAATAAACAGAAATATCGGCGATGATTGCTGTATCTCTGAACAAAAAAGTCAAAGTCTAGTCAGAAAGAAAATCAACAAATCACAATTAATCACAATTACCCTTAAAATTCGATTTGTGAAGAACCAAAGGTTAAAATATCAATATTAACCTGTGATAGCAATCGACGTGTAAAATAAGTTCGATCGAAACAGGTTTTAATTTAAATTTACTGATGCCACGGTAATCACTGTAGAGTTGAAATCACTTAAAATATCATCAAAAAAATATGTTACAAAATAATTAATTTCGTATTTAATAATCTATGTAGTTCGTTTAGTAATTGATATTTGATTGAACAATCGTTTCTGGGGCAAATTTATATAATTTTTATAGATTTTTTCCTATGACAATACTTTGTACAGTTTACAGTTTAGAAACAACCACAACTATTTATTCTATACAAAGTATTGCTGAAGAAAATTAAATAAAACAACAACATTTTAGTTCA
Source organism: Drosophila jambulina (assembly GCA_018152175.1). Classification (NCBI taxonomy): domain Eukaryota; kingdom Metazoa; phylum Arthropoda; class Insecta; order Diptera; family Drosophilidae; genus Drosophila; species Drosophila jambulina. The sequence continues at coordinate 31,390,336 of JAECXH010000012.1, forward strand.
ATGATGTATTAAAACCCAATTTTTAAGACCTGGCTTTTGTCTAGCCAAGAGAAATGACTTATCAGCTGAATAATTATTCGAGAAAAAGATGGGCCTGCAAAATGGGAATACAAATACCTGAATATGCTGCGCTACAAAAAAAGTGTGCATAATTTAGCAATAAATGTAAATATTACTGGTCCGCTGCTTCCTTTGGGAGACGGAGCGAGCGCCATGCCGTTGCTGCTGCCTGTTTCCTGTCCTGTGAAATCCTCTCCTCCTGCTCCTCCTCCTCGTGTTCCTCTCCAAGGAAAACAATGATGATCACGTTGGCCGCTGGGATCGCAATGATGAGGATGCTGGTGCTGCTGCTGGGGTTGGAGTACAGAGTGGGGGCCTGCAAGCTTGGCCCATGTCCCACTCCTTATCTTGGCAGCACGAAAACCAGAAACAAGAATTATAGACCAAAAGCCAGTTGCAGTTGTGTGTGGGTGTGTGCGTGTGTGTGTGTATCTGTGTGTGTCCGAGTATCTGTGAGAGTGTGCCTTTGGCTAGAAGTGAATGCTGAGGATGCTGTGCCAAGCAGATGCAGTTGCATCTGCCGCCAAAAGGCCAAAAGCAACACTATAAAGCCCAGCTTGGATCCGGAGTTGGGGGAGCGATTAAGCGAGCAGACTTTAATATCCATCAATTAACCTAAAGATGCTTCAAAAATAAATCACATTCACCCCATTTAAGACCTAGGAATCTAAAGCATCTCTGAGTGATGTGTATTTATATTATTTTTTATAAAGTATCCGAATCCGCTTTAGGGATTCGTGGTACCAATATTCCATAATGATCTTACAAATATTAAGGCCACAGGAGATATTTTAGTAACTATCTGGAATAAACCCAGCCCGGAGCAGTTTTAAAGTAGACAATATATTGTTAAAAGTTCGGGTAGAGTTTAAATTAGAAATATAAATAAACAAATTTAAAACTATTTTTTTTTTTTAAACTGTGGCTCTCTAAAATAAACCCCCAAGTTTACTGTAGTGGTAACTTTTATGCAAAGCATTCTCATTTTTGTTTAATTTAATGTAGAAATTTCCTATAACTAAGTTACTTAACTTCATTATCGTAAGCTTATCAAAACAATAAACACTTAACAGAGAACATTTAGAGACTCTGAAGAGCACACTGAAAATCGCATGCGAGAGAGGCTTTTGCGCTCAGCGCTGTTCTCATTCTGACTCTCGGACTCTGGCAGTATATAAAGCTATGCTCCCTTATATACAGTATATATACCATATAGACAACAACATCACGATCCGGCCCGAGTATGGGTGAGTCGCTGGCGATTGTGCTTATGTGTAGCATGCGGTTTTGCCGTGGATTTTGTGCAAACTTTTCGCAGTCGTCAGTCAGCGAGCGGGGAGCGAACTCCAGGAGAAAGATACAGATACAGATAGAAACGGAGGTGGGGATGTTGCAGAGGGGCTGCCGGAGAAAGGGGACTTCATTATGAGGTTGTAACTGTCTTTTCAATTTCTCGTTCTGCCCGATTCGCTTTGCCAAATGGAGCCTACTAGATACAGATACGGATGCGGATACAGGCACAGATACACACAGATCATGCTTAGATGCGGCGGCCCTTTTCCTTCGCCGCCGAGCTGTTAACTGAAAACCCTGATGTTCCAATGCACTGAAAACAATTGTATGACCTTAAATGGGGCTTGAAATAGGGATCGAAATAATATTACGAATATATCTTTAAGTGTGACTTTTGCTTTTATTTTCATACAATTAAATTTAAATTTATTTAATGACCTTTTGCAGCTGTAGTAGGCCATCTAAATATTTAAAATGTTAAAATAAAAGTTTAAGATATTTTTCTCAGTACATAAATAGATCAAAAGCTATTTTTATCTCTGTAGCTGAGCCACAGATACTGTGCCTGCTGGAAGACACTCTTCTTTTGCTCTTCTGAGGCTGAAGATGGATCTCTGTCTTCCTGGATTCTCTTCCCCCTTCCCCTCTCCCACCAAAGACACACGCACACATCGACGACTATTGACGTTCTGCTGGGTGTGTGTTTGTGTCCGTTGATGTTGATGAGTTTTGTTTTAATTCTGCTTCTTGACTTCAATTTCTTATAAAAGTTGTTTATGTGCACGTAATACGGTGAGGCCCCAATAAAGAGGACTTTAAAAATAAGGACTTAAATATACTTAGCTTAAAACAATTATTACTCTTAATTATTTAATATTAACTATATAAACATTATTCCCAAAAAAAATTACTGACTGCTGTGGCTTTAATATTTCCATATTACAAATTTCGATAAATCAAAGTTTATGATATGAATACTTTAATTCTATCGATAAGTAATTTGTCTTCTATTTAACGTACTTTGCCTGTAGTTGGCACCCCCTGGTATCTCCCTGTGTGCGATTTCCCGGAGTATCTGTATCTGTGAGATGCACAGCAACATGATGATGCCGCCTGCTGCTGTTGTTGTTGCTGTGATTTGGTGAATCGCGCGTAGCCGATTGTAATTATTGTAATCGAGTCTCGAACCGATCCAATCCGATACGATACGATCGCAATAGCACACAGCACACGGCGGAGCACATTGGAGTACAACGGAGCTGCTCGGGGTGCAAGGAGATCACATCTTCGCCGCCTGATTTGATTTTGTTTTAGCTCTTAGCCTTAGCTTTAGATGCTCGCTCCGATCATTTTGTAATAGTTTTCTCAGTGCTCCGCTTAAATCATCTTGGCCAAGACCGCTCCACACCACTCCGCCCTGCTCCGTTCAGTTTCATTCCATCTCGTGATGGTTTCGCTTGAGCCAAGCGCGCGCTTTCCTCTTTGAAGCCAACGTCATCGACAGTACCACCACACAGTCATCATCATGGGTTGTTTTTGGTTTTACTCTTCTCTTTTATTTTGCGGGGTATTATAACTTTTATGAGAACTTTGCACAGGGGCCTGGTTGGGCACAGAACTTTGAAATCGGAGCTCGGCACCATTGAAATATAACGAAAACCATTCTTAAAGTTATTAAGGTACTCATTTTCTGATCACTATCTCCAGACACTCCAATCTAGACATGTTATCCGATGTATGCTCCTACAAACATCCACTTTCAATGATATTCTTTACATTTAATCTATTAAAAAAAACCTTATGGGAAAATCGTTTACCATTCATATATAATTATTTTTAAGAACATTTATCCAGCTAACCTATGTACATGAAAGGGTATACTAAGTTCGCATTTCCTACGGCTTACCTAGTTTTCTTATTGTAGTTACTGTTGTTCTTGTAGCTGTTGCTTTTTACTAAAAGTTGATTGACTGTCTGTTCATTTAGCCGCTTGTCCATGGCTCGCTCCGTTTGTTGGCTTTGCCATATCTCTGTCTTACAGAGAAAGAAAAATGTATTAAAAAATCTATCAAAAATTAAATATTTAAATGTTAGGCAGTTATCTTACAGATTAAAATAAATAAAGGGAACCTTTAAAATAAATAAATCCTGGTTTTAGGTTTGGTTGAAAATAATATTAGCTCCAACTAATAGATATCTATTTATTTTATTTTTAAATTTTAATAGTAAGTAATCCATTTTATTATAATTTTTTAATTGTTTCGACTGATTCAATTTTTTATTAGGGAAGTTAGAAAATAGCGAAATATTTATATTACAATTTTTGGTTTATACTTCAAAAATATATATGAAATACTTTTGGATTTTTAAATTTCAATATATCAAAGCTTACGATATTTACAACATGATATTATAACATAGTACTATAAATTGGTTTATAAATATATTTTTCGTATTTTTTTCATTTATTATTCCCAGTGTAGTTGCGTTACCAAGGCACCCCGTCGCAAGCCTCGGTTGGCGGGCTCCTCTTGCACATTTCGTTTTAGGCCATTATAGTTTTGAACATGTTCAAGTGCCATTCTCACGATTGTTTATAGTCTTTTAATTTCAGCCGAGGCACACAAGAAATAAACAGTGAAATTTAGCAGCAACAGCAGCAGATTTGAGCTTAGGCCTAATGTTCTGGAAACGAAACCAAGCCGAGTCTCGGTACGGTTTCGGGTGCAGTTTCATTTTACTCGAGCTGAAGCTCCAGCTCCAGCTCCAGCTCCAGCGCCAACTCCGATTTTGGCTCCGACTTGAAGCCAGAGATCCCAGCTGGCAGCGGTGAAAGGCCTCAAGTGGTCAATAAGTACCAGGGAGCTCGACAAGCGGTCCTCTTTCAGTCCACAAAGTCGAGTACTCGAAATGTTTGCCTATTAAACAGTCATCAATGATTGTTACATTCTACAAATAGAAAATTTTGTGCCAGAGACCCGAGCCGAGAAAGAGATCAATCTGAGTGATGATCGTGGCCAGGTTTATGAGTCATGATCGGAGCCAGAGAGCTTAGGGGGAAACTGGCACAAACTATATACTGAAGAGAGGTAATTCTGGGCTGTAACGATCTTAACGATCGCTTGGCGAGCTGCTTGATCCATCTAATGATATGCTGATCTGTTAAGATTCTGCGAAACTATGATTACCCCTCATTGTTCTGGGAAATCCGACTCACTCATATGGAAATATAAAACAAGTAACGACTTTGGATTTTGCAACTATGATCTATAAGTAAATAACAGTAGCTTAATAGCGCAGCTTTCAATGGGGAAAAAGAAAGCTTAATATTGCTGAAGATTTTATGCCTCAATAATTCTGACAAGATGTAATATTTTAAATCGATATTTAAGGTATAATATTAAGGGAAGTACTAGTTTAAAATAGTTTATTACTTGGAAAGAGGCCTATAAATACACTATAATTAAACAATAATTTAATCACCAGAAGGCGCCAGCATAATAATTTATTTAAAGGTATTTAAATGTCAAATCTAAGCAGTTCTTGATTCACAGAAAATGTTTCATTCAACCTTCATTACATATAAATAGGTTTGTTTGAATTATTTGTTTAATATGTAACAAGAGAACCTAAGCTCTGTTTAAGTAAATATCGACGGGGTTATCCAATACCTTTCAGTCATCAAAATGAATATGATACTTAATACTTCAATACTTCAGATCAAAGCCCACCACCCCTTGTCTATACAAAAGTCGTGTGTATATTTTTGTGCACTCGGAATTCCATCAATTAAGCAGCCCCTCGATCGTTCAAAAAAATCATTTCCAAACAAGCACCGCGATCGATCGGTCGATCGTTAATTAACTCCCATCGAACTGCCACCAAATTGACATTCCCGGTCGGAGCTCTGAGAGAGTTTACCATTTCCATTCCCAGTCGGAGTCCCGTCCCGGTCGCATTTCCATTTCCATTTGTCCATCGAATTGGGCACCCTGATCGTGGGTATCACGATCATCTTGGGCAATTTTCGCGCATGGAACTTTCAACTCCAAAATGGACTGACAATTGATTTGTGCCAGCGACTAAGAGAAAAAGCAAAACAAAAGCAAATGAAAAGCAAAAAGCCAAAGCTGCCAGCAATTTAAATTAAAAGCGCAATTGAACTGGAAAATTCGTCTAAATTGTTTTCACAATTACCCACACACACACGGCGAGCTCTAGAGCAGGAGGAGCAGCCGGAGAAATGGAAATGCAGCAGAGTTCACCACTCCATCTCCACCGCCAGGCAATCCAATCCAAAACGAAACCAATCCAATCCACAATCCTCGGCAATCGCGGCTCTAACAACATGCAATACCCGAGCACAATACATAAAAATTTCAAAACTAATGATGCCGAGAAGGAGGAGAGAGCCTAGGAAGACCGATCCGCGGATGAAGCTGCTTTCGTTCACAATTTATGCATGAGAAGAAAGATCTTTTGGCAGGGTAGCCGCCGAAGAAATGGTCCGCTCTTTTTTGTGGGAGTTCTTCTTCGGCACTCTTGTTTGGCTTTTGTACAGGGTACGAGTACAGGTCAAGGGGTATGCTGGATTGATGGCAACTATATCTTTATAGAGTAATTGAAGACCTCAAAAGCCTAATTCCTCAAGTCGGATTGTTTTTATGTATGTGTCATACACAGCGGTTTTTGTCTTGCCTGGATCTCAGGACCTAGTGAAGCTAGAACCTCCTTTCTTGACACATCAATAAAAACAGTAGACATCAATCTACATACCAAAAATAAAACAAATCGAACCATATTCAAGGTGGTAATTTTACACTTAGTTCGCTGTCGGGTATCCTATATTCGGGGCTTCGACTATTGCGCTTCTTACTGGTTTTATTTTGCGCTCTGAGCCGCGATAAAGATCGGAAAAGCCCGAAGTTTAGAAAGGCAATGGCAAGAGCAGCATCCGAGTAGCGAGTATCTATGTATCTCTGCAATACATAAATTGTATGTATCTGTAGGTTCTACAATGTATCTCTACGGCCAGTGTGTGAGCTGGTGTGTGTGTCTATGTAATGAGCATTGTAACTAAACTTCTGTGTAGCCAAAACTCCTACAACAGAGAGACAACAGAAACAAAAAGCGTAGTACCAGCTCTGGAACTCCCTCAATACCCGTTTGCCACAACTTCAATTCAACTGTACTGGCTGCTGCTGCCGCGTTGCTCTTTGGGCCGAACTCTTCGGTCTTGGTCTCCGGTCTCCGGTCTCCTGTCTCCGTTCTGCAGTCTTCTGGCTCCGCTCTATCTGATGATGGCCGTTAACGTTGAACGTTGAGGCTGAAGAGCGCCCCGACCCGACCTGCTGCCCTCCTGGCTTCCCCCGAACCGATCCATCGGGTTCTTGCTTCCAGTGACTCGTAAACATGAGCTACGTTCTTCTTCCCCGACCCCTTTTTCTTTCTTCTTTCGGCCGGGTCTTGTCTCCTCCCCGCTCTCCAAGCCCCGTCTTGACTTGACTTCATTTGTTTGGCTTTTTTGGGAGACAAAAACTGGTTATTGCTCTCTGTCTTTTCTTCGGCGCGGTTTCTCGCTTTTTTGGCTTTTTCGGTTAGGCGAGCGGTGGTATCTCCTCCCAGCCAACACTCCTCCTCTCTCCGCTCCTTTTGGGTTTTCTCATTTTTTCCGCCTCGTCTTTTTTTCGGGGGGGCCCCAGTGGCGTCGTATATGCAAAGGGGCCCGTTGGCCACGTCGGAACGCAGAGGTCCCGGCGACCACGTCGCTGCAGAGCCGCTCAGCCTCCGAGTTTCCTAGGCCCCTAGTCTCCAAGTCTCCTAGCCAGCAGCAGCTACCACATACAGTGGTCGGTGCTAGGGGAGTTCTGTTTTACAAATTTGTTTAAATGGAGTGTAAGGGTCTTACACAAATAAATTATGTCAAAATGAACCCTAAGAAATTAATACTATAAAATGAACACTAAGAAATGAACACTAAGAAATGAACACCTAGAAATAAATACCAATAAACTTTTAATTTGTAAATAGTAAAAATATTCATATGTTCAATCCCCTTCACAGTGTCCATGCTAACCAGTGCCCACTGTAGGACTCTAAGTGACAGCCAAATCTCGGTGGTGCTGGCAGCAGCAGCAACAGCAGCTTCTAAGTGGAGGCTTGGTGGGCAACGTGCAACAAGTAGGAAGTGGGCGCTTTGGCACAGGCTTGGCCTGGACTTGGTCCAAAACTGAGAGATCGAGACTGGCCACCTTCTTCTCCTCCTCCGCCGCTTGCTACGCCTCCTAGCCCAAAACCACCTCCTCCCGTTGGGCAACTTTTTTCCGCGCAACTCCTTTGTTACATTTTGGCGAGAGAGGTAAACGATCGTTAGAAAGGTTTTATATGAAGCCATGGCTTCAGATTTGCGCTCACGTCTATTTATTGGACTTGCAGTTTGCCGGGGCTGAAGCTGGGCTGGATCTCTATGTGCTAGGAGCTAGCGATTATCCACTGAGAGAAGGAAAATTTAATGAAAACCAAAGGATATTTACAATACAATTAATTTGCTTTACTTAGATTATTATTTTATTTGGGGTCATATATGATCACTATCATGATCATTAGAGGGTAACAGAAATAAGAGAGGATTATTCGTTAATTAATAATTTCCAGATTTTAAATGATAGGCGTCTTGACTTTAAATTAAATTATATTTCTAGTGGCTCATCTTAAATTCAAAGCCCAACCATGTTTTACTCTATCAGTCTTACATCACTTGCATAGGTACAAGTTTTATACAATTTTGCCAAAGATAATTGTATATACATATTATTTCTATTCTGCAGATTTAAAAAATATTCTTATTTTAATTCCCTAATAAATATTCTACAATTTCTTGCAGTGCTTGGTCATGTTACCACCGCCTGTCGTTTAAGATGGCTCTTGGCTCTTGGCTGGCTGTTTGTTTTGTTTTGGCCTGCACAGTTTTTTATCCATTTTGGTGGCCTGTCCTCCGCCGAGCTGGGCTGCGCCAGCTCAAGCCAAAACTGCATCCTCCAGCTCCAGAGGAGCTCCCAACTCAGGCTCCTCATCCTCAATAGGTCCATCCAGCCTCAACTTCAATGGAAGTGGAAGTGGCATGAAATGCTGTTAACCTCGTTTGAACTTTGCCATTTATTTTGAGCCATTGGATAGGCCCGATCTTTCTTCTTGGCAATGGTCTTTTTTCGTTCGTATTTTTCTCTGTTTTTCGGACTATTTAGACAGGCGGCCGGGCCGAGCAATTTAAATATATTGCAAACAAAAGGAGTGTATGTAATTTAATGTGAGTGGACGTCGGGCCTAGAAATGGGATTGGGATTGGGTTCGGGATTGAAATGGGGATGGAGATGGGGGCTGCCAGTTGGGCAATGGCTAACAAAAGCAAAAAAAAACACAACTGGCATTTGCCATGCCAGAGAGAGATACGGGTCCGCGGCACCAGCTGGAGACTGCCGGGGTCAAACCGAAGACACTCCTTCGCCTCTGTCGCACCTCTTCGCCGACCGATAACTCCCCCGGAAAACCCCCCTTTTGAACACCTCTCTGTCAATGCAACAATCCTGCTGCCTACACACACCTCGAAAATTTTCGCAATGACAAGTAGCCCAGGCGTGTGTGATTTTTTTTACGTTACAATAATCTACCCGAGTCGAGCTGGTGTCGGGGTTCGGAGTTGCAGAGCTCAGAGCTGGTCTTCCACTAAGGCTCGGCTTTTGAACTGGGTTAGACCAAACTGTGGGAAGAACAGAGCGTTTAATTGGGCCAGCAAAAGATTGCGGAGGGAGTAACTAACATAAACACAGTAAAAAATCGCGCACAGAAATATTTAAACTGACTAGAATATACTTTTCAATATATCAAGAAAAGTTCGATATCAAATTTATCTTTCGGTGTGTTGCAATAGAATAGTTCAAATTCGTATTGTTTAACTGAAATGTAATTACTCACTCTTTCCATTATCATATAAAGAATTTAATTTAAGCAAAAAATTGAGTGGAAACCGGTTGAAATGGATATTGATTTGCATTTTTCGTGCCGGAAAATAATAAACATTTAATTCATACATCGGCAGGGACAAGTAACGCGTCGTAAGGATTACTAAAACTTAGAATTTGAGGGGTACTTCTCAATGTCGACCAATTAGGAAGTAAACTTTATAAATAATTTATATAGGTTTTCTGCAATACCTGTAAATCCAAATTGCTTATTTTCTTTCCTCTACGCCACATTGTCTGTTTGCATTTTCACATAATAACTCCAACTAACATGATCACAATACTAAAATTTAAATGTAACCTTGCTTCCATGTTAAATGTAATATAAGATCCCAACATAAACCCATTTTTTTCCAGTGCTCAGGTGGGTATCTTCAAGAGCAGCGACCATAAAGACGTTCTGGATTGTCAGATGAACCGAGATTAGTTTATGTTTTGGGGGAAGAACGGTGGCAAACAAACGGTAGCGGATGACCTGATCCAAGACCATTACCGTAACCCATTTCAGTCGCTGCTCCCAACTGCGGACTCTAGAGTCGACCAATTAGCACTATCTGAAGTGGAGTGTGGAGTCTCTGACTTTAATGCTTTAATGCGAACTCGGGGACATTTTTACGGCCGCAGTTACAAAATTATATGGGTGGCTGGAGGATACTATGGAGGAGAAGCCCACGCGTTGGACAATTAAGACTGTTGTGTAAACGCCAACCGAATTTCAATTACAGGAAGCGGAAAATGAATGAAAATACGCGTATGGAAATGCAAGTTCTGCACGATTTCATTGAGTATCAGCAGTAAGCAAAATCTGTGTCACCTTGACGAAACAAAAAAGTAAAATAAAAAACGACGATCGGAAAAAAGCAAAGAACAGAGCCCATCCGATATAAGTCATCTATAAGCTTTGGATTTTCAATAAATAAATAAATTGATATTCCTAGACCTTAAGTGGCCATATTTTTCCGGGAAGTTTTTTGAACTCTCTAATGCTTAGAATTCCCAATCAGATATTATCTATTTAAAAATGTTTTCTAAGAGCATTCGTCACTAATATAATTCCATGAGACTCACTACTGGGTTCACACCCTCCAGCGTTTACTGTTAAAAAATAAATAAAATTCTTTTCGTATAATAGGAGGAAGAAGAGGAAGAAAAAGAAGAGGAGCAAAAACAAGAAGGAGCAACAGCTGCGCAAGCGCTTTGTAAAGGGAATGGAAAGCTAAGACAGACAACAACCCTTCTTACTTGGTTTTTATTTTATTTTTTGGCAAAGGCATTGACACAACGAGTAAAAAGTATAAATTCCCTTATTTTTGTGTGCCTGTGTGCTGTACATTATTTACTTACCGACGACGACATTCGGCTGTCTGGAAAACCTTTCCACTACAATTCCTCAAGAAACCACCCCATCGCAAGGGGGAGGGGGAGATCGAGCTAAAAAGGTGCGACGCGTCGCTCTGGCTCTCCAAAGTCGAAGCAAAGAGTCGACGGCCGTTGTAATTATTTTAATAATTTTTTTCACTGCGTCATCATTATTTTTCTCTGCCTTTGATATAATTCTTCTTTGTATCATTTGCACACGATTGCACACAAACAACCAAACTCTGAGAGCGAAAGAGAGGGAGCCCAAAGTTACGCTCAGCAATAAATGTGTATGTGAGTAGAGTTCAATTACCAGGGACCGAAGGGTTGCCAACTCGAGAAGTTGAGTATTAAGTCAAATGGAATATTTAAAGAATTTTTGTCAACATTAAAAATAATCTCGACGAAATGGCAATATACGAAGTTTTTTAGGCAATCAATAAGACATTTTATTTAATATGTGAAAACAACCACTAAGCCCGATTTAAAAGGTACTCGACAACCCTAAGATCGTGCCGGGAGAGCGGCTCTTGCTCAAAATGAGCCAGATCCACGCACCGTGAGCCATATAAATGAAGAGCGTCCGCTCACAACCAACAGTAAATTTTTTTCTTTTCGTTTGTTCGTCCGCGAGGCTCCGTGAGCTGAAACCCAAAAACTAAGTTCCAAATTCAAGACACAATTCTATAAACAAATAGTACTTAAAGTAAAGTATTTAACGCGTGTTTTTGTTACTTCGATTCGGCGTATTAGCGTGTGTGTGTCGTTTTTTCAGAATTGCCGTTGATTACAAGCTGAGCTCACACACACGATCGCACGCACACACACACACTCGAGACTTGCCGATAAATGAGCGGATGCACGCAGCATTTACAGTTGAGCTCAAATGTGCCGTCGTCTAATTAGAAATGATTTAATTTCAATAGCGATTTAATAAAAACGAATTTGCGAAAAGAAACGGAACGACGCCGAGTTTGTGAGTGCCCTCGTGTGTTCTGTATGTATATGAATGTGTTTGTATGTAATTCGCCATACTTCTTCAATTCAAAGAACAGACCGAAGAAGAGCACAACAACAACAGCAAGGCAAGACATACTTGAAAAATAAAAGCAGCAACAACTATATATTGCTTCCTATCTCTCTCGCGCGCTAGCACTGTTGCTGTGCGCGTGTGTAAGCTCGATCGCCTGCGCCTGTGTGTTGGTATGTATATAAGCAGCGGGCAAAACAACAAAAAATGTCTATATATTACGCTCAATTTTCCCTATATTTTTTGCGCCTGCCAATAAGCGGTTCTTTTTGGCGGAGTTGCCACACCGCCGCTCCGAGCGGCCGATCGTGGAATTTTTAATTGGAATTGGGAAAGAGATTCGTTGCGTTCGTTGCGTGGAAATACATAGTATTTGTGTGTGTAGAACTTGGCTGATAAGGCTCAGAGAAAGCAGAGACGCCGCTTATCAATTCGACAGAGAAACACACAAGAAAAAAAAAGCGAACAAAATGGGTCGACCACATTGTCGTTCGTTTTGTTGTTTCCCCCCATTTTTGCACTATCGCTTAATAATTGAAATTAAAAAAAAGCGGCGGGGCGAGCTGAGAACCCCATATAGTGAGTGGCGGCGGCGGCGATATCTCGTGTACTATACGATTCATACTACTACTGTTTTTAGTGGGTGGGGGTCCAGTGTTTCACATTTTATTTCTTTTGATATTTGTGACTAGATCCACACTCATTAATAACGGTAGTTCAGTCAGCAGACACGTGTCGTAGTCAAACTAAAGTTTACGGTATATCGGGGGTCCTTTCATTTTATATCCCCTCCTGAAAGAGGGACAACAGGTGGTAATGTGCTCTTCTTTAAGAACGAACTGAAAGGAAAAACACACGAAAAGTAAAATAAAAAAACAAGCAATTAGTCAATTCACCTCACGCACACTCATACAGCAGCGTCGTCACTCAGACAGAACGCGAGAGAGAGCACCTGTTGTTTGCGAGGGACAAAAAAAAGAGAGGCCAAGAGGAAGAGCGGCCCAAAGAGGACGCAACGAGGAAGAGAGACTTGACTTGCTATTGCCGGTCACCGAAAATTAACATTAATGCTAATGTAGATCATTTTTCGGGCCATGAAAACAAAAAAAGAAAAAAGAATGAAACGAAAAACGATCCCCCTAAAATTTGAAATTAATTGTTGCCCCGCGTCTTGGGAAAAAACTCGGAAGTCGGACCAACTATAACAACAATAGAGGTGAAAAGTTCAAACAACTGTTGCCAGCTGAGTCACCCTTCATTTTTTCTTCTTCGCTGTACAGTTGCGGTTGAGTATTAGTGGTTTTTATTTCAATATTTGTTACGTGGGGGAGTGAGCTTACTTTCTTATTGGAAAACACATTAATTTTTCTTAGGGCTTAAATTATATAAAATGTAGATTGCGAAAATGGCTAACAATAAAATAAGGCCTTCTATCAAATTAATTTTGAAATGTAAGATTTACAACTAAGCATTAATTTTAATATTTAAAGAAGCCAGAAACTCTGAAAATATTTAATTTATTTTTTAATATTCGCAACTGTATAGAATTTACTCATTTTCCTATGTATATTTGTATAGTTCCGTCTTCTTAACTGCCTTGCGCGGTACTTCTTCGGTTTCTACCGGAACAAATTGCTGAAAATACCAAGTTTTCTTAGAAGGCGGCCAACGCTCTCCGCTGTGTCGCGTAGTTCAGATTAATGGCTCCTCCATATAACAAACACAACACCCCCGGCTTTGACAAACAAATACAGTTTCCGCCGAATCATGTGGTTTTCAGAGAGAGCTGAGCCCTATGTGTATCGGATTTTTTGTCCCGATCAGCAGAAATTGAAACTGCAGCGACGCCACAATTCTTAAACAATTCTCAAAGACGACGACGACGTCGATGTCGGCTTTTCGTCAGTTGATATACTATATGTATATTATTGTAGAAATCAGCAGAAAAACAGCAGCAGAGGAAGAAAGAGAGCGCGAGATGGAAGGGGAACAAATAATAAACCTTAATTCGAGGCTCGGAGCAGCTTTATTCATTCTGGGATTGGACTGACTGACGACTAACTGACCACCCAATTGAGCTATGAAACCGATCAAAAACCGATGGCGCAATTGTGTTGCCAGGCACGAAAGAGAGCAATGACAGCGGCAGGAAAACTCTAACTTGAAGCCTAAAAGTATGGACTCCAGAGGCAAAAGCCAAGCCCAATCACCAATCACAAACAACAACAACAAAAATGCCACAGAAAGTCGTGCTGTGGCAATAATCATCGTTCCGAAGGAGGAGGAGGAGGAGTAGCTCGAGATCGGGGCAGGATGCTCTTTTCTGACTCTATTTTGTCGGCGAACATGGATCTAGTGCACGGTGTTTCATGATTAAGTTCGTGACTAGATTTCATGCTCGTCTATTAAGTTGGGTCAGCACAACAGAAGAAGAGAGTTTCCTTAACCCTAACCCTGGTCCGATCTCTAGGAGAGTAGCCAACCCGTCTGAGTGGCCAATTAGCAGACGCATTAATTATGGGAAATACAACATATTCGCCTGATTGACCCGTGACCCACATAACGGCCTGGTGGCACACGCCCCGCAGCATTACAACTCCCAAATGAGGGCGTATCCCCGGGAATCGCGAGGAGATATATGTACATAAACAAAAAATGAAGGAAATAAAGTCAATGACCTGGCCTAAACCTCCCCTCTTCACACTGCCCCTCACTTCACCCACCACCCGCATGCTGGTGCTGCTGTAGTAGCCTTTGGTTTGTCTGCCAAAACGCTGGAGTGACTGCAACAGTCCACGAAAATGTGTGATTGTGGAAAACTCGAAACCCGTGACAAGCCAAGCGGCCCACCAATTTATGGTCTGGGGACACGCGATTAAAAATCGAATAACACATGGAACTGCTATAGATTTCCGCGGCAAAACTCCAGAGCTTAGCTCAGCGTGTGAAAAAGTCACCGGAGGGTTGTTTGTTGTTATTGCTGCAGCAGTGGCGCCTGCGGGTAAGTAACGGCTTTACCCGCTCTGTTGTGACACCGGGAAAAAAATCAACAGGAAAATAAATGTATTGGTTTGGATTACACATAGATTTGTATAGAAGATATCTGGTTCTGCAGAGTATCCAGAAAGGCAGGTAGAGTTTATTTAAATTACTCATTTGATGCTCTGTAATATTTGCGGTCATATTTATTCAAGTAGCTTAATCCACAATGAAGAGTTAGGTTCTGAGTTTAGTCATGAACTCGAAATTTTTTTGAATATTTACATTGGATACACTCCATATTTTACGCAAGGAAAAGACTTACTTTTAAATTTTTTTGTATTACGTTTCTCGAGAAGGAAAAACGTAATGAAATAATTTTCCTATTTTTATAGTCTCGCTTTAAAAGGTTCTAAAATAAAGACTTAAAATAATTTATATTTTTATTTAAAAACATGTCATATGTCATTTACTAAGCTTCATATCAAGTTAGAAATTGGAAATTAGGCTAGGCGAGAAAAGATTAGCTTAAAGATCATAGGGATTTAAAACCTGGTTGATAACCGAGGAGTTTCCGCAATCTTTTGCCTTAAAAGATCTTTGTTTACTTAGCTTTTAAATGATTTTAATCAACTATGGTAATATGGGCGAATCCAATTCAGAGGGTAAGTTGAATTTTTCACTGTGCACTTATTGTTGCCAACGACAACAGACTGTTGCGTGGGCGTTTGAGTGTAACTGTAACACCTGCTGCTGCTGCTATTAACACAACAATTCTGTGCTCTCTCTCCAATTTAATTTCAGCTCTCGGCTCCGAAGGAATGAAGCCGGAACACAACCACCTTTCAACCCTGCGAGTAGGGCCATTGTTATTGCCGGTCGGAGGTACTACTACTCCGCCTTCTACACGATCGCATTCGCATTTTGCTTCACGCTCATTTAAATGCCAACGCACCAGAGGAGAGGGAGAGGAAAGGAGGATAGTGCGGAGATCAACAAAACATTTGCTGCTTGCCTATTTTGCATATTTTCTAAACGAATACTGCTGCTGTGCTATTTTGTTGTAGGTACGCGCGAGGAACAGAGTCCCCGTCCCCGCTAGAAGCGCATTCGATTGCAACGGCAGCTGCCAACGCTAACTCGGCTTTCCCTCCTGCACTGGTTTTTCACTTCCTCCCAATCCCAGAGCGAGCGGCTGCGCAATCAGAAACGACGACAAGAAGCCAGCCGAGAGCCGTCAAACGCCGCAACTAATTGATATAATAGTTAAAATAACAAACTAACGAGAAAGCAGCAGCAGCAGCGGCGGTGGCTGCGGCAGCGTTGGTGAAGTGCAAAACCTTTCCAATTTGAAAATAGCTTTTCCTGCTATGTGTGCTCGTTCCCACAAGCCAGCCATCCACCGCCACCAAGTAATACTAGGCAACATGGCGCAACATCTCGGCTCAGAACAAGCAGCAGCAACAATGCGAAGGAGAGGGAGCCACTGAGGAGGAGATCGGAGCGGACGGAGAATGATGACAATGCAGCGATTAAAGCAAAGCAGAACTTGAACTCTACAACTCCCCACAGCTCCAACGGCAGCCGCAGCAGGCAGCAGCAGCATCGTCATCATTACCATCGTCATCATCACCATCATCAGCGGGCAGGCACCATCAGCAAACTAAAGCAGCGGCAGCTGGAAAAATGTTGTCCCAAGCCAAAGTCCCAATGCGCGGCATTTCCGCCACCGGAGGATGCTATGCTACATCGATACCAGGAAGACGGGGAAGAATTAATCACATTTATTGAATCTAAATAAAATGTATATTTATTAAAATAGCTTTAACTTGGGCTTTGTCGGCTGGAAACGGAGCCATAGATTTATATATGTGTTATAAAGTTAGGTACTAATTTCCTTTGATGTAAACTAGGTTTTATGTGAAAAATCTTTTAAAAATAAAAGAAATTAATAAAAATCAAGTATTTTGTGTATCTCCGTATAAAAATACTTTTTTTATATATATAAAAAACGTTAACTTTAAAATAGTCTGCTTGTGAGTATTAATAGAAATCGAACCTGTTGGTAATCGGGGCTAAAATTAATACCCCGCGTTATATGGGTTATTCAACTTTATAAATATTTCAATAAAACGCGATTTTTTGAGGTGTTATATTTTTAACGGTTGACTATCGATAACAAGGCAGCTGTTATACTTTCACATGTCGCTTGGCAACACTGTCAAAAAGTAAAATACCCCAACAAATTCACCACAGGGTCAAAAGGGGTTTGAAAATAAACGGCAGCGGGAAATATATTTACTATAATTATGAAATTCGAAGATTAAGAAGGCTCAAGAAGGTTACAAATGATAATATTAATGAATTTTACTTAATAAGTAATAATATTTATAATTAACTTTATTTAATATGTAAAACACACATATGAATCAGCTGAGGTTATTAATTACAGATTTATGAATTAATTTTATTGAAGTTATTTTATTTCGGTCGAATTCATTTTGAAACAATTACTTATTTCAAAAATAAAAACAATAAACAAATCAATATTAAATTAATTTAGAAGTTTAGCTTAACATCTTGTACATATGTACATATACTTTTTGAGGCGCCACAAGTGCGTTAACAAACATAATTTGAATATTATGGCAGTAAAGTGATAATTAGCAGTGCCTACTCATGAATATGAATGAAAATTAACCATTGCGTGGGCTGCCACGATTAGAGTAAACTCACTCCCAATGGCAAACATTAACTAACACCAAAAGTGCAGTTGTTGACTCGGCTTTTCCTTTCGCGCTTACTAAGCCACTGAGGCACTGAGCCACCGAAAACCACCTGAAAGCGACGTAACAGGCGGGCAGCAACTATAAATTAACTCGTAGCTGTGTGTTAACTCCGGTTTTAGTTACTCGCTTTGGTCATAATATTTAAACTTTGCAAATAATTGCGCTTATATTGTATTTACATTGTGACCAGTTTGGTTTAATTTCGCGGCTGGGAAAGGAACTGCGAAGTCACGCTGCTCCGAAACTCGAAAAAGTGTAACGATTAGGATGACCATGAACTGCTTACGAGACTGCAACGGCGGCTCTCAGGGCTCACGACCTTCGCCTTAACTCCCCATTGCCCGTTAATGGGGGTACACTGACCACCGACCGCCACTCCGACGAGTGTCTCCGAATTCGTGCCACTTTATTGGCTTGGCCACCCACCACTAGCCCCTTTGGCGCCTTAATCGAAGCATATTTATAGCTCACACAGAGAGAAATTCATGCTGGAAAGGTATTTTAGAAAAGTGTTCGGTTATTTTAGAAACTAAATACAAATTTTAAACAATTTAGCTTAAAAACATATATTATACCTCTAAAAGGACCATAGTTTTAGGATAAAAATGGAATAAATAAAAATAATAAGAAAAAAGTAACTTACATACCGCGTTTTCCCTGCGTGTATTTGCACCAAATCTGCCAAAAAGTGTCTACCGCCTGGTCATTGTTATTATTTCTCGTTTTCGCTGCTCTTACTGTTCGTTTTCGACTTGGGTTTGTTGCTGCTGCTATTAACACGATTTTTTGAGCCATTTATGCTGCTGTCGGCACACAAACCGAACTCTACCACCAACTACCGCATTTCCCCAGAGCTCCAAGCTACCGCAGAGCCAGCTTCAATTCAATTTTTGATAGCCAGTCGGCGCGAGCGGATCGGTTGTGCGGATCGGTGTAGTGGTGGTGTCCATGCCCCTGTCCAATGTCCAGTTCCTGAAATCGAAACAAACATGTTGAGGATAATTATTATGGTGGTGGTGACGGGGCTCCATTACCAGGCCAGTGTGGTGGCAAATGTCACGGTAATTGAAGACATTAGGCTGGCCTTCCGCGGCGTCACCAATGACACGGAGCTGGTGAACCACATAATACCGGAAATGTATGCGGCAAGCATGCTCCTCAAGAATCCCTCCTTTGTCTTCAAAATGCCCACCGCCGGCGGTGGCTCCCACAACTACGAGCTGCTCACAATGCAACGATCCGATTTCGCGGAACCGATCTTCCCCAATATCACCTCCACGTCCATTGATTCGCCTTTGATTCCAATTGCGGTTCCCGTTCCGCCAGAAACAAGCGTGAAGACCAGTCTGGCGACCTCACCGCCGGCGGATTGGCAACAAATGGGATTAGATGGCTGGGTGGGTGAGCTGCAGCCACCTGTGCCCTGGCTGGAGCAGGACCACAAGTGAGTAGCTTTAGGGATTACATCTAAAAATGTGTCTTGAAGCGAGACAATGAAAATACTTTCAAATTGAATATTAACATTTTCCAAGGGACACTCACCCGGCGATCAGCTGGCAAAACTCCTATCCCCGTGACGAGATACTCCTGGACATCAAGAACCATCACTTTGATGGACGAGTGACGGACATAAGGGTCATTACATCCACCACAACAGGCAGGCCGGCGGAAAAGGAAGACCTTATGAATGCCCAGAACGTGTACATAGCCCGAGTGAACGATCCCTTCGGTTACTCCATGAAGTGGAGCTTCAACAATGCTAGCTCAAGTAAAAAGGACACGGAGGATCTGCAGGATCGCGGCAAAAGAGACGTAACCCGTCTGTACTCCATGATCAAGTGCTCCACGGGATGTGATCCCTTGATCTACAAGGGCTATGGCTGCTACTGCGGATTTGGAGGACACGGCGTGCCAGCCGATGGCATCGATAGGTGTTGTCGCCTCCACGACAAGTGTTATGGCCAGAGCAACTGCATCTCCTATCTGGAATACTTTGTGCCGTATGTGTGGAAGTGCTATCGGGGCAAGCCATTGTGCGCCGTGGATCATGGCGAGTTCGGTGGCCCCGACTCCTGTGCGGCGCGTCTCTGTCAATGCGATCTAAGGCTGTCGAGGTGCTTGAAGAAGTTCTACTGCCCCCAGCGAAGGTCCATCTGCCACTCATCCCGATCTCGACGATTACAGAATCTCATATTCTTCGATTGATTTGTTTATTGTTAAATGGTAGCTTGTGAGTTGTGCTTGGATGATTTCATAGGTCGAATTAGTGAACGATTTAAATATAAAAATACTTCTAAGTGGGTGAGCTCTGAGAGTATCTTGTTAATGATTAAGTTGAGGGGTGTTAACTTAACAACCTAATGATGCCTTTGACTCTTTCGGGAGCCGCTCCTCGCCTTGCTACCGCTCGCCCTTTCCCGTTCCGTTCGGCTGGTGCTGTTCTGGTGGTTCGATGGCGTGGCTGTTGAGGGGACGATCGGCGGCGACTCTGCCTGCTGGGCAAATTCCTTAATGGCCTGGCAGTCCTGGACAAACAGGCGAGCCGTCTTGTGCTGATTGGTGTGCGGCTTGTAGGCCACCAGGACATTGTGGGCCATCAGCAGGACATCGCGGTGCAGCTCGCTCAAGCCGCGAATGAAGCCCGAGTCGATGTTCCGCTTAATCGTGGTGAGATCCATGGGACGCAGGCACAGATCCGCATGCCGCTGGGCATGCTCCTCGTGGAAGGGCCGGCGAAATGGCGCCGCATGCTTGCTTTCCTGCAGCGTGGCGTAGATGGAGAGGAAGAGCTTCTTGGTAGCGGCTCGCGTTTCCCGTCGGTCATCGGTGTGCTCGCTGGAGGCGGGAGAGTTGGGTATACTGTCTATAACCGGCGTGGAGGAGCACCGGCGACGTGTACTAGACCTGGCAGTGGAATGATCGCTGGCTGTTGTTGTCTCATCGTCTACCATGGGACTCTCCGAGCGATCCCGATGCGGCAGCTTTCGCAGCATCGGAGTACGTGCCGGCGCCGAGGGTGGCTGTGGGGTGCCGCCCACTTCTAATTCCGTTTTGGCCTCATCCTGGGCTAGCTTTGAAATCGGTGGCTTAGCCCTGGCACTACCTCTGGGATGCTCATCGGGCTTGCTGCTGTCCGTAAGCGACGATGACTCCTCCTCGTCGGTGTCGTGCAGGGAACTGCTGGCCGCCGGTGCCGAGGCTGGTGTTGAGGGGGTGGCCACCTTTTCCTCCTCGACAGTTAGGGGTTTCTCTGTTTCCTCTTTTTTCAGTTTGCCTTCAGTTTCCTCTGGCTCTTTTGGGATTTCCTGTTCCCCCCTGACCTCTTCATCTTTGTTCGGATTGCCTGACCTAGTTGCTTGTTCGCTTAGGTCTTCCTTGGATTCTTCCCTCTTGGTGACCGAATCGGTCGCCGCTTCCTCCTCGACTTTGGCGGTTGGTGGGCTTGCAGTATCCTCGCTGGAGGTGCTGATGAGGGTGATGGTCTCGCCAATTTCCTCCACGGTCGCTTCACTGGGCAGCGGCTCCTCCGATTCCGCTTCCTCGGTGCCTCCAGTGGATTCACCTCCTGACTGACCGCGATCCTTACTCTCCTGCGAGGCCACAGCAGCCAGGGGAATGTTGTCGTTGGAGTCATCGCTGGAACCGAGGACAACCTCTACGGACTTGGGCTTATCGCTCGCAGTCGGCGATGATTTGCTCTGCTCCCGCTTCAGTGCATCCAGCTTATCCTCAAAGTCAATCACCTCGCCTTTATCGTTCGAGGGCGAGTTCACCACGTCATCTACATCTTTGAGGATCTCATCATCGATGACGCTGGCCATGTCAATGTCTATGTCATCTATTATCTCGTCAATGTTGGGGAACACCTCCAGCAGCTCGTTGGGATCCGCCTCATCGGAATCCGCTGTGGTAGCTGTCCCGGAAGCAGCCTCGTCCACCACTGGCTGCTCCTGGCTGCCAGATTGTGCCTCCGACTTTGCCGGCGTTGTTTT
The DNA here is from genome assembly GCA_018152175.1 of Drosophila jambulina. Classification (NCBI taxonomy): domain Eukaryota; kingdom Metazoa; phylum Arthropoda; class Insecta; order Diptera; family Drosophilidae; genus Drosophila; species Drosophila jambulina. The sequence continues at coordinate 31,411,856 of JAECXH010000012.1, forward strand.
GTTCTTCTCCAGCAGCATGGACAGCGTGGGTGCTGACTGAGATGGACTGCGTTCTAGAGTGGGCGTGGTCGGTGCTAGCGTCTCAATCGCTGCTGGTGGGCCACTTATAGGTCGGGACATAAATGCCGCGTCCGTGGAGCTCTTCATGGTGATAGCCGGCTGACTGGAAACAACGGCCGCAGCCGTGTTACCAGCGCTCGTAAGCAGTGAGGTAATGGTGGGCGCCGTTGCCCGGGCCACACTGCCAGTGGCTGCTGCTGCTGCTGCTCCGGGTATTCCAGAAGGCGCATTGCCCGTGGGAGATTTTAGCAGGGATGTAAGTAGCGGCGAAGGAGCTGCGGCGGCGGGCTGCTTGTTCATACTGCTGCTGTTGCTGCTATTCATGTCCTCCACGTCCATGTCAACGGCAGTGGTGTCTGTAGGCTGGATGGGGCGCCTGGCCGCCGGACTGCTGCTGCTATTCCGCCAATTGCCCCCCGCCAGATCTTTCTTGCGCTGCTCCCGCTCGCGCATGCGATTCTCAAGCTTCATCTCCTCGATGCGACGCGCCTCCTGCTCCTTCTCGATCTCCAGCCACATGTCCTGCAGCTCCTGCTCGGTCACGTCCGCGTCCGACTGTAGCGCATCGATCTCGCGCTGGATGCGGCGATAGGTCTCCTGGTCGCTCCGCATCTGTGCCTTAATCTCCGCCAGACGCTCCTCGGTTAGCCGGCGCAACAGCAGCTCCGTTGGCGTCTCCACTGTAGCAGGCGACGAGACGCCAGCGCTGCTCTCGCTGCTGCGCTTCTTACGCTTGGTGGCCTCCACGCTCTCCAGCAAATTGCCGTACTGAACGGCACAATTCTTCTGCGAGTACCAATCCGCCGGCCGGTTGTTGATGTTGTTGTTCCCATTCCCTCCATTCCCATTGCCGTTGCCACACACCGCCTTGAGCGTGCGACTCACCGTGATCCAGTTCTGGTCGCCGCTGCAAGAGACCGCCGATGCAAGTGCAAGCTGCTCACGCTTGGTCCAGGTGTCCAGTGGAGTGCGGCTCAGTTGCAGGCGCTCCTGTATTCCCGCTGACATATTTATTTGCAATTATTTATTGCAATCTAATTGTTGGAACAAAGATGGAACTAGAGCGGAGATGGAATCGATTTTACAAAAAAACGCTTGACATATCGATAATTCGATAGACAACAGTTGTTTTGCAGCTCAACAGGACGCGTTCACCAAACAGGATCTCTGATTTTTATTTTGATACCCTGCTCTTGCCCTTACTACATTTATGTTCGCTCGACAAAAATAAATACTATTATTCTTTTTCCTTATTTTGTTTAAATAAATAGCGCGAATATTACTTGAATCAAATAAGTAGTTCGAAAAGTCGGGTGACGCTGATAACACCTTATTAGATTTAAGACCTTCTACTAATATAACGCCCTGCATATAAGATTGAATTTATTGTATATTTTACTATAGCGATAGTTGTAACTATCGATAGTGCCCTCGATGTTTGACAGCTCTGCTTTTGCCATTCCTTTTGTCTTCTCTTTCTCTTCGGCGAAAACACGATGGTGCAAGGAGTGCGTATAAAAAGATTTGACCAAAAATCTAAAAATTACAGCGCGATCACGTCCTGTTAATTTGCGAATCCTCGACGGCCGCTCGCCCATGATGTGCTTGGCCCGATGCTAATCGACGTTTTTTCCGTTTAATTCCAGACGCTGTACACTTACCCCGAGAACTTCCGCGCGTACAAGGCGCTAATCGCGGCGCAGTACTCCGGCGCCCAGGTGAAAGTCGCCGATAACTTCAAGTTCGGTGAGACGAACAAGTCGGCTGACTTCCTGAAGAAGTTCCCTGGCGGCAAGGTGAGTAATGGTTTTGGGCGTGCCACCGGCTGGCCATCTTGCCATGTCATCAACTGAACGCCGGCGGCTTGCGTTTGGCTGTCGTCTCTTTTAGGTGCCCGCCTTCGAGACCGCTGATGGCAAGACCCTGAGCGAGTCGAACGCCATCGCCTACTTGCTGGCCAACGAGCAGCTGCGCGGCGGCAAGTGCCCCTTCGTCCAGGCTCAGGTTCAGCAGTGGATCAGCTTCGCCGACAATGAGATCGTGCCGGCGTCGTGCGCCTGGGTGTTCCCCTTGCTGGGCATTCTGCCCCAGCAGAAGAACAGCACTGCCAAGCAGGAGGCTGAGGCTGTGCTGGACCAGCTGAACCAGAAGCTGCTCAACTCTACCTTCCTGGCAGGCGAGCGCATCACCCTGGCCGACATCGTGGTGTTCAGCAGCCTGTTGCACCTGTACGAGTACGTCCTGGAGCCCAGTGCACGCAGCGCCTTCGGCAATGTGAACCGCTGGTTCCTCACCATCCTGAACCAGAAGGAGGTGCAGGCCGTCGTCAAGGACTACAAGCTGTGCGAGAAGGCCCTGGTCTTTGACCCCAAGAAGTACGCCGAGTTCCAGGCCAAGACAGGCGCTGCCAAGCCCCAGCAGCAACCTCAGCAAAAGCAGGAGAAGAAGCCCAAGGAGAAGAAGGAGCCGGCACCCAAGAAGGCCGCCGAGCCCGAGGAATTGGATGCCGCCGATGAGGCCCTGGCTGCGGAGCCCAAGTCCAAGGATCCCTTCGATGCGCTGCCCAAGGGCACGTTCAACTTTGATGACTTCAAGCGCGTCTACTCCAACGAGGATGAGGCCAAGTCCATTCCTTACTTCTTCGACAAGTTCGATTCCGAGAACTACTCGATCTGGTTCGGCGAGTACAAGTACAACGAAGAGCTGTCCAAGGTGTTCATGTCGTGCAATCTCATCACCGGCATGTTCCAGCGTCTGGACAAGATGCGCAAGGCTGCCTTTGCCTCCGTGTGCCTGTTCGGTGAGGACGGCAACAGCACCATCTCCGGCGTGTGGGTGTGGCGTGGACAGGATCTGGCCTTCACCTTGTCCCCTGACTGGCAGATCGATTATGAGGTCTATGACTGGAAGAAGCTCGATGCCAAGAGCGAGGAGACCAAGAAGTTGGTCACCCAATACTTCTCATGGACCGGTGCCGATAAGGACGGCCGCAAGTTCAACCAGGGCAAGATCTTCAAGTAAACCAGCTCAACACGGCACACAGACCACTACAACAGCAACAGCAGCAGTAACAATAAAAGTTTGAGATTCGAAATGCAGCAGCAAAAGAGCAGAGCACGCATGATGCCTATTTCTTAAGTTCCAACTGATATCGTAAGATCCGATGTTCATCGTGCTGCGTCCTAATCCTCCCTTATATTTGGAACTCTGGAGAATTGTTTTTGTAACCATAAACATTGATATTGTCGACGGGACAGCCGCCTGCAGCCAGAAAATAATTTATAAACAAAAAATAAACGGTTTTCTATTAATTAACTAGTACTTTCTTAATTCAGGGCAAATAAGACAGAGGAGGTAATTACAGCTTTATAAACAAAATAAACAAATATTTTGGCTTTACCCGATTATATGTTATCAGTAATCGCTCTATAAGAACTCCGAGAGGTCCAATAGATAATCCCCTTGTCTTTAATTGCATTGAAATGGTATAAATTTGTAAATTTATTGTTGTAGGCAACTTTATTGGCTTTTTGTAGACTTAATCCATGAATATCATCAATTAATGCTTAACAATTATACAAGGGTCTGTGACAACAGAAGTATATTTCGAAACAAGTTCAAAACTGATTAAACTTGGTTTTAAAAGCACAGGAGAAGTTCGAAGAAAGATTTTGATAAAAGGAAATGCTATATCTACCCATGGTACACTTTCTTTACTTCTTGACCACGACGGGTCCAACGTTGTCGCCGGTCTGCTTGTTGTGCTCGCCATGGCTGCCATCGCAGTAGGGCCACTGAAAGACAGAATCAAAGATTTGATATTAGAATTAGATTAGGTTCGGAATTCCCCACGGCAGTTCACTCACGTTCTTGGTCTTCCAGCAGCGACAGAAGGCGGCTTTTTCGGCTATATCCTCCACATCGATCATGTCCACGACCTTGGGCTCGTGCTTCCGGATCTGGTTGTTACAGCGTCCGCTTTTCTTGGAATCGCACTGTTCCCTTGCCGCAGGGCAGTAGGCTCGATAACCGGTATAAACAAGTCCAGATACAACAACAGTGGGCGGGATAAGGGCCAGCCAATCCTTAACTGCAACATAAACGAGGAGGTGTATTTAAGGCACAAAAAACTAGATCTCTCAAGCAGCCAGCCAGTGAGCCGAAACCGGCACAAGGTCGTTTCTCTATATATTTATATGCATATCGGGCGGGATTACGTTATAAACCTCCCATAGATGTACGTGTGTGCAAGTTTATCTATGTAGCTGCCCTATCTCACCTGGCCGATAAAAACACGCTTCTATTAAAAATTTCTCTTGCGAGCTTAACAAAAGTTGCATAACCGCGCTCGATGCAGTTTCGCTTTTACTTCCGTGCGGCCTGGAAGTGCAAGCATGAATATATTGATATATCAGGCCAAGCGTAAAGCCTCGAAAATACCACGGTCAACAGAACCCAATGCCCTAGATGCTGCCGTGTCATTATCTATGGGGTTTCGTGGAGCTGCCCTTTGAAGGCATTTCAAATTCCATTTTGGATACACTTAAACTGCGCGCTGACTTACAGGAGAGCTTGAACCAGCCGCCGAAGCTGTCGGGGACCGGCAGGTTGGACAAGTAGTTGGGCAACGTTGATTTTACTAGCTGTGATAAGGGCTCCATTTCAGATTTTACTTAATTTTGTTGGAGTTTATTGGATCTGCAAGTCGGAAAACCTGTTTTTGTTGTTGCTATCGGTTAGTGGTGGCGGCAATTCGATTTAAGATATCGCTCGGAAAGCAATTTTTAAACGGTCACACTAATAAGCTGAAAGAACTTACTTTTATTCAATTTAACTTTGTGAACTCTGGACGGTTTATATTTACTATATTTATGATAAACAGAGGTACGTATTCATTTTAAATATTGAAAGTTCTAGTAATGTTTTTTTTTTCATTAAAATTTAGGTTTAATTACGCCATTATTGTCCTTTACCTCTCTCTCATTGTTTTTTTTTTTTTTTAACTTTTCTGCTTCCGTGAAGCTAAATTAATTAAACTATATTATATTTATATTTTTGCTAGAGAATTTCTGTCACTCATTATTGTGGTTTCAGTACATATAAATGATGCTTTCAGCAATTAATTATAAATATGTTTGCTTTGCGATATAAATACTTAACTTATCGCTATCAGGCAAGCATCGGTTTCTTCGCTGCACCCGATTCGGAATTTTACCCATTTTACTTACCGATTGGGACTTTTACCCCTGTTACATTCCCATAGGAAATTGTTGTTGTAAGCCGTGTAGACTTGTTTTTTTAGATTTACGCCGCTTCACGGGGAGAAAATATTAATAGCGACGGCACAGAAAAGAAACATCGATGGTCGAAAGAAACATCGATGTTTTTGAAATTTCGAAAAACATCGATACATTGTTGTTATCATCGATGTTTTTGCACCCGTACAATATCCGCGCATAATTTCACACAAAGTTTTGGATTTTGTTCTCGGAATAAACTATGTAAATTCGGTGATTAATTGGTTTAATTAATGAATTTACCTAATTCTTTTGCCGAATGGCTATGTTTGAGGGGATACCTGAACTGTGCGATAAATCCGTGGGTGCTGTGAAAAAAAGTGAAAAGTGGTGTTAACAAGAAGAAGCAGCAGACTTCGCAGCGAGTAGCGCGAGCGTGTGTGCGTGTACGCTAGTATGCGTGCCTGTGTGCGTGCGTTTCTTACGTTGCAAACAAAAATTTGTTAAAAAGAAATTTCGATTGGCGGCGACAGCGGCGCTTGTAACCTTTTTTTTAGCCCCGCTAATGCGCAGCATTGTTGCTCCCCCAGAAATGTGAGTTCCTCTCGCCAATAAAAGTTAGCTAATTTAACCGAGACGAGAGCGGCGGCGGCAGCGCAAGCCGTGCATAAATTATCGTCACAATTATAACTGTTTACTTTCGTCGTTCAAATTCGCCGTAACAGAGCTTTCGGGCACATCATCACACATCACACATATGTATGTACATCACGTATACATCACACACAGATTTCAGCAGTTCATTTCCATGTGACCTTCATTTCCAGCAGCAGCAACAAAATCAATAGTAATAGTAGCACGGTCCCCTCCTTCGATTTTTTTACATAATTGGAAACGCCAACGGGTTCAAGTGCATATCTATTTGATTGGTAATTGAGCGTGGGATTTACCAGGGACAAACATACGTACACCCATTTCACTTATCGGGATCATATGGATCGTCAGTGACTCTTCGTTACTAGACTGAGAGAGGTTCTCCGGGTTGCACTCACACCTTTGGGTCTCGCTCTCTTTAGGGTACTGTGTTCCTATAGGAGGCTTCGATCTCGGTATCATGTCTCCTAATTGCTTAGATCACATGAAGAGAAGTACTGCTGACCAGGGCTCCCCCAGCTACTACAGGATGCCATGCCTCCTTAAATCCCCGTGGGTATTACGTACTATCACCTCCCATGAATCACCTGCCTGGCTATAGATTAGTTAATGATTAACAGGGGTGGCCGGACAGCCACCTTATCAATTAAGGCGATGACGAATCTGTTACCTGTCCCCTATTACCTGTTGTGATTGTGGCAGTCAACGGGCATTGCTTCAAGCGCTCGCTATTCTCTCTCCCTTTATGAACAATTGCCAACATGTCATTAATCGGTTTGGGAAACCATGTGCTTCCTTTGCAGGATAATGAAAGATGCACGAATATGACGTAAATGAGCGCAAAGAGGAACCAGCCAGTCTTCCACTGCCAAGCAGCGATACCACTGACACAAGGAGCACCAGCCACAGCGAGTCTCCTAGCAGCCAGCCAGCTTTGCAACTACGGACTCAACAGGAGCAGCTGGCACAGCAGGAGCAACAGCAGCTACAGCAGGAGAACCCCACCAAGAGCTTACCCTTGTTTCCGGAAGTGCTTGAGCTCATCGATCGCGTGGTGGTCACCAACCCAGAAGTCGTTCAGCCTAGCGAACCACAAAAGAAGCGACAGCGTCGCGTTTATGTCGCTAGCTCCACGCGCTGCGCCAGCCTACGATCCCAGCATAAGCCACCGCCGCCACCACCAGGAGGTGAAGGTGAAGTAAAGCAGCCGCCGAGCCCTTCATTCTTGCCGCCAGCGCAGGCCGCTGCCTCGCCGACGCCGACAGAGTCGCCCATTGAGTACATCAAGCCAGGTGGGAATTACGGCATGCCAAAGGCCTTTAGCCGTATCAGTGAATATATTTTGATTAGCGCCGCAATCTGATTATATAATAACTTTTACTGTCCCAGAAATTTATTAAAATTTGTGGTTTAATAACTGTACAGTAAATTTTTCTGCAAATTTCTTTAAGATAATTTTGTTAAATCAATTAAAACGACTCTAACATAATAATCACGATTTATAGTCGGATTGCACAATGGCGCACAAAAATGCAGTCAATTTTGTTAATAATTCTGTTATCTTATCCTCCAGAACATTTTAAACCGGAGTTTTGGAACCGCATTGAGGAGCAAGAGCCGGAGCGCAAGACCGCTGCCAAGAAGCGACGAGGTGGCACGGCTGGTGGACGCACTCGGACGCGCCGAAATCAGATCCTTACCGAACTTGAGATCTATTCCCCGGAAACGGCGGCTGCCATTGCTGCGGCACAGGCCGAACTCAACGCCACAGGAAAGGCCACAAGAGGTAGAGGCTTCGGCAGAACCAGTCGGAAGCGGATACACACCGCCACAACACCAACAACAGCAACGATGTCGTTGTACGATCGACGCTATCAAAGCACCACCGATGAAAGGCGTGGGGTTGCCAACGGATATGGGGTGGGCAACAACGGACTGCGAGCAGGCAATGCTGCTGGCCCGGGCTCCGCATCCGGAGCCAGTGAGATTGGCGAGTCGCAGGAGTTGTCGCAGAGTAGCCATCAGTATTATGGATCCGGCGGCAGTAGCAATCCTACAGGAGCGGGCTCTGGCCTCAATGGCTGTGCGTCCGTTGCCCTCAATCATGCCCCCTCAATGGGCACGCTGTGCAACATTGGAAACACTTGCTACTTGAACTCGGTGGTCTATACCCTGCGCTTTGCCCCCCACTTTCTGCACAATTTGCACCATTTGATCCAAGATCTAACCGTGGTCCAGCAGACCATTGTGCGCCAACAGCAGGCCTCCAAGTCGGCGTCACTGGGACGCAATGTGAGTGTGGCCCAGTTGGAGCATGCGCGCAGCTGGAGTAGCAAGGATCTGGTTGCTAGTACGGATCAACAGCAGCAGCAGTACAGCGGACTGAATGGCGGTAGCAGTGGAACTGTGAGTAGTGCCAGCAATGCCAGTGCCAACGGCTCCGGCAAGCCCAGTCATCAGTCGGTTACGGAGAATCTCCACGAGCTGTACAACAATCTGCACGGCAACGAGATGGCCGACTCAACGGAGCCCTACCATGCTGACACGCTGCTGCATGCGATCCAGGATGTCAACGCCACGTTCGAGGGGAATCAGCAGCAGGATGCTCACGAGTTTCTCATGTGCGTCTTGAACTGCATCCGGGAGACGAACCAGTCACTGATCAAGGCCATCGGCGATTGTCCCGAGATCATTGCAAATGGGTAAGTGGAGTACCTATATCGAGAAACAAAGTCTGATTAAAAGTTTATATCGAGAGGAAAAGTCCTATTAGAGATGTGTAGGGGGAGGATTATTAGATTGTTACATCGAAAAAGCTATCGCGTTTATCGAAAAATATCGCAGATGCAATATCGGTGCTATCGATTTTATCGGAAATAAAATCGAACATATTATTTATATGTTGAACCGAAAATCGATAAACCCTAAGGTAATAATATTACTTATTTTATTGCCTTTTGTTTTAAATATATCGATATTAACTGCCATCATCACTTTCTTTAAGATTCAAGACATACCTTTAACGTAAATATTGTTTTTTTTTCAGCTACATAGCCAATCCAGACGATGTGGACTCTGGCGAGGGTCAGGATCGCACGGATTCCGCTGCCATCTCAAGCAACAACGGATCGCTGGCCACAACTAGTCACATAACCACAACCAAAACGTCATTCTTCTCACGTAAATCGAAGAGAAAAGACGAGGTCAAGTCATCCAAGGCGACGCGAATTCAGTCGCCGCTCAAGGACAAGGACAACAGTCCCACGGCAATGGGCGGGATCTCCGGAGCGGGCCATGCCACGGCCAACAGCCTGTTCTACCTGAACACAGTTGATCTCACCGGAGCTGGTGGTGGAGTTACTCCCACGCCGCCGCCAGCGATGCCACAGCTCACAAAATACTCCAGCGATGACGACACCAATTCGGTCACGCTGCTCAAGGACAAAATGCGCCTGGAGGAGCGGATTAGGGAGCTGAATCTGAACTTCTTTAGCTCCGATTTCGAGGGCATTGTAGTGCTGACCACCAAGTGTCTTAGCTGCGAGACGGTGACGCGGCAGAAGCAGGGCATGCTCGATATCTCGGTGCCAGTGCCCATATCCGGCTATGACAACGAGCTCCAGGACAAGCAGACCAGCACATACATCCAGAGCTCCTGCATGACCAAGGAGTACTTCCGCGGCGAGAACAAATACAGCTGCAATCAGTGCACCGGATACACCGAGGCCATACGTTCCATTTCGTACGAGGTTCTGCCCCGGCTGCTGGTCATCCAGCTAAATCGCTTCTCTGGCGGCATGGAGAAGGTGAGTACTTATGTCCCTACCACCTTTACGCTGCCGTGCTTCTGCGCCAAGTGCTGTGATCTCGCCGAGGGCCATAAGCTGCATGTGTACAAGCTGTATAGCGTCATTACCCATGTGGGAGCCACGCTGACGGTGGGCCATTACATTGCGTATACGTGCTTCCTGGACTTGGCCAGCGACTATGTGAACTGCCCCAAGGATCGCAGGAATACGATTATGACGGGCACCACACAAACGATAGCTGCAGCCGCGGAAGCGGAGAATTCAGCTCCCAGCAGCACACCAGTAGCAGCTGCTGCCTCAGCCTTGGCCTCCTCCGGTAGCAATCTGATGAAGAAAATGAAGTTTGGGCGTGGCAAAACCTCGAGCAGCGGCGATTTGAGCAAGAACCTGAAGCAGCTGAACGGGATTAGCAGCAAGACCATCACCAACGGCATCGGGAAGCTGAGCATGAACAACACGACCTGCCACGGCGTCCAGTGCTGTGCCATGCGGCTCTGCTGCAGCAACAGTAGCAACAGCAACTCGGCCAGCTGCAGTGACTTCAGCGAGGAATCCCTGCAGAATGGCAGCAATAGCAATCTCAGTTCAGGAGGAGCGTATCCCACGGGCTACGGCAGCACCGGACGGGGCGGCGTCAAGGCGAACTATGTCCACGGCGGACCCGATCCCATCTGGTATATGTGCGACGACGACAAAATCAAGGCCATGTCACAGCGGGAGTTCGAGGAGCTGCTGTCGCCCACGCGGAAGATCACGATAACCCCGTACTTGCTGTTCTACGCACGATTCGATCTACAGACGCCCGCCAAGCCGGGAACATCCTCAACGCCGCCGCCGCCGGCGCAGCCACCAGGCTCGGCGCAGAGCTCCTCCTGGTCGAATGATAACAGTAAAATCTGAGGTGTTCAGGCAAACACACACTTATCGGCAAACATATATATGTATAAGGACGTGGGGTGTATAATTAGTAAGCTAAAGAAGAAGTCTGTTTGTTAAACAAATATGTAATATCGTACTAAGAGCTCTATCGTTTACCTACATGCATAATCTAACTATTAGTTACATCATTTTCCCACAGTGTTTGATTATTATGAATAAGACAAGTTCAGTTAAAGTCTATTTGATCGATGCATTTGATGATTTGCGCCTATATTTGTTGTAACACTTAAATAAGCTTCAAACGAAACACGAATTTAAAACGTTGAGAACGACAGAGATAGCTAAAAACGAACGAAGTGGTCTAGGCAATGTCTTTTCGCGACAGAAATAAAATTAAGCACACCTTTGTGAGTGGCGTTGAAATAATTATAATAATTATTATTAAATACATGAGAATAATCGACAAATATTTCTTGACACCCGGGCGATCCCAGTTTTGTTTCAGGCGCAATCTTTAATAATAAACACAGCATCTAATAAATAACAGTAAACCCTCTGGATACACTTAAAAATATAATATACCAAGTGTTGAATAGTCGTTAAAAACCCATCACACAAATACAAGAATTGGAAGATCAAGAGAGCCAAGAACAACTCTGAGAATTGTTATGAAATTTGATTATTGCGTAGTTTATGGGGAGAAACCCGAAGAAAGGAACACAACCTTCATTGTAATGTAATGATTGATGCATAATAGTTAATAATAATATCTCTGTCATAATTGTAATAGCACACACAACCACTATTTACGCGGTATTCCAGTGGACCAAACAGGATTCAAGCGACACTGAACTAAATTAATGCTAATGGGCACAGGAATGGGTTAAAACAGCACAACATGTGCCACTCAATGCATTTTTCCGGACCGTATTCGAGGACTTAGCGAAACTTTAGCCAATGATCGTATTTATATCTTTGCGATGCTTTTGGTCCACTGGAATTTCAGAGTTCTTTTAGCCCTAGTTTCTCTTACACTCTCCACATAGGTTTTAGTTCGTTTCGATTTACATATATTTTCCAAGAGCGCTGCATATAGTGATATTAATATTTACAGAGCATACGATGATTTCTTGTGTAAAGTTTACGTTTAACAATTAAAATTAACATTAACAAGTAAAAGTAACTTAAGAACCGGATTCAGCGAGGGAGAAACACAAATTACGATTCGCGAGAAGCGTTAAATTACCATTCTATTTATGTTTATTACTGGATTAGCATTTTAGAACATGCTTAACTAAATATACGAAATATACAACAAATACATATATTCGCATATGTCTAAATCGAAGTCTAATCTGGTTCCCTCTGGGCGGAAAAGACAAAATCAAACATATATTAACAGATCATGACCCCTTTTTTACAGAATAATATTTGTTTATTCAAGGAGCTTCGCATTTGCTTAATAAATGATATCCCCGACAGCAATGATCATCCTAATGGAACTCTCGGATGGCGCTGAAGAAGCCGGCATAGTTTCGCTCATTCCACTGCACATTGGTCAGCATTATTTCCAGGGCCTGCTGGGTGGCCTGCTCTAGACCCTTGAAGGACTTGCTTGAATTGGCAACAAAATCCTTGAACTGATTGTAGTCCCTCCGGTTGAAGATCTGCTCATGTAACGGCGGCAACAGACGAGAAACGATCTTGGGAACAGGATGGTAGCTGCGAAAGGAATACATGGCATTGTATCAATAAAATCTAATCTATCTATCTTGCAGTTTGCAATTGGATCGTTCGAGAATAAGAGGAGAAAATAGTAATTTTACTCACAACTTGTAGACAGACTCCACGTTGTCCATGAAATACTTCTTGGCCAGCAGGAAGCCCACTTCATTGGCTGCCACCGAGGTGAAGACCCACGCAGAATCCTGCTTCCGGATGTCACAATTCGGATCGAAGGTCATCTCTAGGAGGCGCTGCAGCAGCCACACCTCCTGCGAGCAAGACAGTGCGTCCAGAATGGTCAGCTTCTCGCTCGCCACGTTCGCCTTCAAGTACCGCGACCACAGGAACTCCCAATCGACTTCACTGCCGGATTCGATGGCAGTGCAATACACAATGTTGCGGATATCGGTGGGCACGGGGTTGTACTCGTCGGGATTGGGCTCCGCCCGCCACTTGCGGTAGTAGTCCACCGCACGAGGCACGCAATCCGAAACCTGGTAGCCGCACGCCCAGGTCCCCACAGTCGTTTTCAGCAGGATCTGATCCTTCTGCTGGATCGAGCTGAAGGTGTCGTTGATGCCATTGAGATCTTCGTAGATCGGGGTGATCAGCTTCTTTATAAAGCGCTGGGGGAGGATTTTCAGATCAAAAATATCCATTAAATATGGGGCAAAGCTTACCTTGAAGGACCCATAGTTGGGTGTCTGTCGAACGATGCGATTCAGAAGCTTCAGATTATCCAGAGCCACTCTCCAAGGTAGCAGTTCCCGCTCCCGGTGAAGGTACTCGATCACTCCCAAGGCGGTCTTGTAATCCTGCTCACCCGTCCAGGCGAAGTACAAGACATCGTCGATCAGTTGAGCTCTGTTGACCACATGGATGCTTTCGAAGTCCTTGCTGTTCAGGGTTTGAATAAGGAGCTTCCAGTTCTGGGCATCGTAGTTGACCTTGTAGGGCGCCGACAGCTTGGTGTTAAAGATCACCCACTGGTCGGCTCCTGGTAGGTTCTGGATCGTCTTTGGTAGACTCTGGCCTTCCTTGCTGCACTCTAACCAGTCCTCAGGCGACGTGTCGTTGAAGTCCAGCTCCGCCTGTGTGGTATAGCTCAGAGGCACCCACCAGCATCCTCCCAGATGAGAACGGGATACCTCGGTGTTTAGGAGGTACCGCTCCTGGGTGAGCGTTGCATTCCCTGCTGCATAGTCACGGGTCACGTTGATCACGGGGTAGCTGTCAGAGCACAATTGGTCTAAAATTTCTTATAAATGGAAAATTAAAGAGAACCCACCCTGTTTGCAGAGTCCACGAGTCCATGATGGCTTTAATGTCGTAGTCCTTGGGCAAGGCACCATTCTTGTGAGCGGCCTGGGTGAGCGTCTCCCACAGGTTATCCTGCTCCGCATTTTTATACTTGTACATCTGTAGGTAAGACTTCAGGCCGGAGCGGAAGGACTCTTCCCCCAGGAACAAGTGCATCATGCGCAACACCGATGATCCCTTCTCGTACGCGATGGCATCGAAGTTTTCGAAAATCTGCGAAACCAATTGAATGGGCCTCGAGATCGGATGACTGCTTTCCAGGGAGTCTTTTCGGAAAAGTGTGAGCAGGTTAGACACCGACTCCTTATCCAAGGAACGCCACTCCGGATGTACGTTTGCTAAGCCCAAGGTGGCCACATAGGTGGCGAATCCTTCGTTCAGCCAAAGATCCGTCCACCACTTCATGGTCACCAGATTGCCGAACCACTGGTGGGCCAACTCGTGGGCCAACACTTCCGCCGTATGCTGTTTGTCATCTAGCGCCGAATGCTCTGGGGAGAAGAGAAGGGCCGACTCCCTGTAGGTAACCAGTCCCCAGTTCTCCATGGCACCAGCAAAGAAATCGGGCACTGCAATCTGATCCATCTTGGGCAGCGGGAACTTGATTCCAAATAGCTCTTCGTAGTACTGGAGAACTTTGGGTCCAAACTCCGAGGCGTAATCACACTGATCGATGGCATTGGGTCGAGCCCAAGTGCGGAAGAGAGCTCCGTTGGGTAGGGTTGAGGGTTTGAAGGAGAAATCGTTGATGGAGTAGGCCACCAAGTAGGTGGACATGGGCACTGACTCTTCGAATTCTGTCCACACGTATTCTGGGAGGGATTCACTAGAGGGAAGAGTGATTTTAGTTTGAAAACGCACTTAGAAAACAACAAAACTTACTGCGGCCTCTTCTCCTTTACTGGCATGTTGCTGAGACTGGTGTACTTCTTGTGGTGTCCCAAAGTGACCACGAAGGGAGCCTTGTAGTTGGGTTCGTCGAAGCAGGGAAAGGCCAGACGAGCTGAAGCCGGTTCGAATTGAGTAATGGTGATCCACCTTGTCTCGTTCGCCTCAGGATCTTCGTATGAACTGCGGTAGTATCCCTCGAGTTGCGCCTTCAGATCGGCGGAGAAGGACAGGTTCAGTTCGTAGACATTGCCGGCCAACAGCTCCTGACAAGTGTTTAGGATGTAATAGTCGTGGGTGGGATTCACGGCAGTGGAGGACACACAGTTATCCTTCTCCCCTCCGCTGACTAGGCTTAAAGTTGTCTGGGACTCATCGATTGTTAGGTCCTTTGAGTGCAGCGTTATGTTCTTGGTGTTTTGCAGGACCTCTATTAAGATTTTCATGGTTCCATTAAAGCTGGACTGATCTGGATTCTCCATAAGAGTCAGAATGCTCAGCTGGTACTTCAGGGGTCGAAGGGCAGTCGGCAGGCGATAGTGGCTATAGTCGGAATCGGAGCTGGCCAAACCCGCGGCTAGAGCCAACGCGAATAACAAAAACAACTTCATACTGCGATTCTGTGAATAAGATATTGTATTGCAAATTTATGAAGTTAATTGATTAAATATTTTATGAAATAAATTTACATTCAGAAAAGCTTGATTCATTAAAAATCCAATTAAATAAGAGTTATTCTGAATGCCAAATTCCCTATGAAACTAGTTTTCTTGACCCAGTTTCTAGAGAACATGAATATTAAATTAATTTGCCGTGGGGTCAATGAGCTTTAACGATTAGCATCTATATAGACTTATTTTAAAATTCCGAAATACATGTAGTATGTAAGAAGGTATATACATAATTGAAATTAATTTGGACTGAAGTCACACGTGGTTCCCCTGGAATTCACAAACAAATGTTATCAGGAGGGAAATAAGTCTCTTTAGTTCCCGGAACAACTATTCATTTCAATCACAATATATATATTATATTTAAGAAGGCACCAAACACGTCACTTAAATTTTTTGATGTTTACACTTCGCTTATGATTAAACTTGAGCTTATCCAACTTTTAATCACTTAAGCCTTGATAATGATAGTTTTTATATTGTTGTATAATTGATTGACTTTTTTGATTCACAGTTTAAGATTGACTCTTGACAAAGTTTCAACAAAATTATTAAAAAAAAAACCGCGAGACACACCTCCAAGTTCAACGGGAGTCGGCGATCGAATGAGATGAGAGCTACGATCAGAACTTAATTTATTTGCTGAAATCTTAGCTGAGAGTCGGAATTGAGAGACTTACTCATTGAGAATTGAGAATCTTTGGATTTGATTGAAACCCACACACGTTTGCTTAGGCATGAAATTAATAACAGCGTCAATGGGGCGTATGCGTAATATTAACTTACTCGAGGAAACCAGATGAATGAGAACGATGTGTAAGGGCGTATGAGGTTTCAGAGACTGATTGAGATTCGTGGCGGTTGGAAAAGACTGTACTGCCTACTTTTTAACAGATGTGTTTAGAATTTGTAATTAACGAGCACACAAAACACAAGCAGTAGCGAAAACTGGAGATCCTTCCAGGACATGACCTCTCTGAGAATTGCTACTGCCAGGCATTCGGTGATTAACAAAGACAACTTGGATAACTTGGTTAGCTTTTAAAATGGGCTCATACAAGAAAGCAAGAAAGGAAGCTAACTTCGGGAAGCCTAAGTTGGTATAACCTTGCAGGTTATTAAAACTGATCATAAAATTGATCATAACTTAGGCAAAAACGTATTAAATTCAATTGGGAAAATGTATTTCTGCTAGTATTTATTAGGTTAAATAATAAGCTTATTAAATTTGTAATATTAAAAATGAATTGAATTATTTCTCTTAATGATTTTGTTTCATTCGTGAGACCTACAGTTTATAAATCATAGTGACATAAAATATATATCACTATAATGTTCTACAAATACTTTTTGTTAAGTTCAATGAACTTTAATGATTAATGTCTAGTAAAAGCATAACCTCATAAGCAATGTTTTGATCAAACGGGAGAATTAAAAACATTGAACTCCCCGTTTTCTAATCACCATTAAGGAAATAATGAGTCAAGTCTGAATAAGTTTTACAAGTCTGAGGTTGTTTTTGCATAATCGTTGGATCATTGGATTTAATTTAGAGCAAACCTAGAATATTAATTTATTTTGAAATGATATTTGTCATATTTATAATACCAGACTAAACCTCCCTAAGTTTCTGCTGAATGGCTTGGAAGAACTGAAGATAGTTTCGCTCCCTCCACTGCACATTGATCAGCATGTTCTCCTTAGTCTGCTGGACCGCCTGCTTGATGTCCTGCAGCCACTCCCGTGAGTTGTCCAAAAATTCTGTGAACTCATTGTATTCCCGCCTGGTACCGACCTTGTCCGAGAGTGAAGGCAAAAGCTGTGCTAGGGTAGCGGTCACTGGATAGAAGCTGGAAGGGAAATGTGTACTTATACGCCCATAGATCGTAACCGTATGCACTTACTACTTATAGATACGCTCCAGGTTCTCCATGAAGTACTTCTTGGCCAGCCACCATCCCACTTGGTTCGAGGCCACCAAATCGAAGGTCGATGGGGCGTCCTGGCTGCGGATGTCGCCCTTCGGTTCGAAGATCGTCTCCAGCAGCCGCTGCAGTAGCCACACTTCCCGCGAGCAGGTCAGGGCAGCCAGAATGGTATCCTTCTCGGAGGCCACATTCGTTTTCAAGTAGCGCAGCCACAGGAACTCCCAATCCTCGTCGCTGCCGTGCTTAACTGAGGTGCAGTAAACAATGCCTCGAACTGCAACGGGCACTGGGTTGGTCTCGTCGGGATTAGCCACCGATGTCCAGTCGCGGAAGTAGTCCCTAGATCTGGACACACAGTCGGATACCTGGTACATGCATGCAAAGGCCACCACTCCCGTTTTCAGCTGGATTTCATCATGGGATTGGACGGAGCCGAAGGTGTTGTTCATTCCATTGAGTTCTTCGTAGAGCGGGGCGATCAACTTCGTTACGTAGCGCTGTAAAGGGGGGTTTTTGTAGAGAATATTCATTAAATATGGCACCAAGGCTACCTTGTACAAACCAAAGTTCGGAGTCCTTCGGACCAGCTGACCCAAACGCATTAGCTTTTCGAGGGCTGCCCTCCAAGGTAGCAGCTTCCGCTCGCGGTGAAGGTACTCGGTCACTCTTAAGGCGGTCTCGTAATCCAGCTCTCCCGTCCAGGCGAAGTAGAACACGTCGTCGATCAGTTGGGCTCTATTGACCACATGGATGCTTTCGAAGTCCTTGCTGTTCAGGGTTTGAATAAGGAGCTTCCAGTTCTGGGCATCGTAGTTGACCTTGTAGGGCGCCGACAGCTTGGTGTTGAAGATCACCCACTGGTCGGCACCTGGTAGGTTCTGGATCGTCTTTGGCAGACTCTGGCCTTCCTTGCTGCACTCTAACCAGTCCTCAGGCGACGTGTCGTTGAAGTTCAGCTCCGCCTGTGTGGTATAGCTCAGAGGCACCCACCAGCATCCTCCCAGATGAGAACGGGATACCTCGGTGTTCAGAAGGTAGCGCTCCTGGGTGAGCTTTGCATTCCCTGCTGCATAGTCACGAGTCACGTTGATCACGGGGTAGCTGTCAGAGGAGTTTTGATCAAAAATTGCTTAAAATAAAGAACAAATTAAAGAGAACTCACCCCGTTTGCAGGGTCCACGAATCCATGATTGTCTTGACTTCGTAGTTTATCGGCAGAGCGTTATTCTCGTGTGCTGCTAGGGTTAGTGACTCCCAGAGGTTATCCTGCTCGGCGTTCTTGTACTCATTGGACTGCAGATAAGACTTAAGACCGGAGCGAAAGGTCCTTTCTCCCAGGAACAAGTGCATCATCCGTATCACCGATGATCCCTTCTCATACGAGATATCATCGAAGCTTTCGTTAACCTCCGTGACCATTTGAATCGGCCTCGAGATGGGATGACTGCTTTCCATGGCGTCCCTTTGAAAAATGGTCAGTAGGTTTTCAAACGAGTCCATTTCCAAGGAGCGCCACTCTGGATGGATGTGAGCCACGCCTAGGCTGGCCACATAGGTGGCAAATTCCTCGTTGAGCCACAGATCTGTCCACCACTTCATGGTGACCAAGTTGCCGAACCACTGGTGGGCCAGCTCGTGAGCCACAATCCCTGCCACAAACATTTTGTTATCCAGCGAGGAGTGGGTCGCGGATACAAGCAGCGAGTTCTCCGAGTAAGGCACTAGACCCCAGTTCTCCATGGCACCGCTCTCGAAGTCGGGGACGGCGATCTGGTCGATCTTCGGGAGCGGAAACTTGATCCCAAACAACTCTTCGTAGTACTGGAGAACTTTGGGACCGAACTCTGCCGCATAATCACACTGATCGATGGCATTGGGTCGAGCCCAAGTGCGGAAGAGAGCTCCGTTGGGGAGAGTCGAAGGTTTGAAGGAGAAATCGTTGATGGAGTAGGCCACCAGATAAGTGGACATGGGCACTGACTCTTCGAATTCTGTCCACACGTATTCTGGGAGGGATTCACTAGAGGGAAGAGTGATTTTAGTTTGAAAACGCACTTAGAAAACAACAAAACTTACTGCGGCCTTTTCTCCTTTACTGGCATGTTGCTGAGACTGGTGTACTTCTTGTGGTGTCCCAAAGTGACCACGAAGGGAGCCTTGTAGTTGGGCTCGTCGAAGCAGGGAAAGGCCAGACGAGCTGAAGCCGGTTCGAATTGAGTAATGGTGATCCACCTTGTCTCATTCGCCTCAGGATCTTCGTATGAGCTGCGGTAGTATCCCTCGAGTTGCGCCTTGAGATCGGCGGAGAAGGACAGGTTAAGTTCGTAGACATTGCCGGCCAACAGCTCCTGACAAGTGTTTAGGATATAATAGTCGTGGGTTGGATTCACGGCAGTGGAGGACACACAGTTATCTTTCTCCCCTCCGCTGACTAGGCTTAAAGTTGTCTGGGACTCATCGATTATTAGGTCCTTTGAGTGCAGCGTTATGTTCTTGGTGTTTTGCAGGACCTCTATTAAGATTTTGACGGTTCCATTAAAGCGATACTCCTCTGGGTCGCTTAGACTGGTTAAGATGATCAAGTGATACTTCATCGGTCGAAGAGCCGTCGGCAGGCGGTAGTAGTTATAACTTGAATCTGACCTGGTCTTGGCTAAGCCCAAAAGTAGAGCCAATGCGAATAGCAAAAGCCACTTCATGTTTCTGTGAATTATACTACTGTAAAATATAGATCATTATATCAATGTCGTAACTAAGTTGAAGTGATTAAACTCATGAATTTAGATTACTTCTTTGTCTTCGATCTAAACACATTCTATTTATTTACTTATAGTATATAATTTGTAATCAAAAACAAGCCTTCAATCACAAATCGCTCAAATTATACCTCTGAATACACGGAAAGCCGGACACCGAATGGGGCTCGCTCTACGGTCGTTTGGAGCTATATGCTGATTGCCAGGTTTCAGAGAGCGGCAAAACCCGGTGTCTAACTGATAGCATTGGGTGCTTTTTTGTATTAGAACAGCAGCAGCGATTGTAATTATTTATTTTTTCTGAGATCAATTTCCTAACCTCATAATCACTATCAGGTCGCACCAAAAATTAGAGCATCAAAAGTCGGTAATTATTAATTTATTAAGGAACTTTATGTTTTATACTCTGGTTCATTAAGGGCGTGAGGATTCCTAAAGGAACTTCCTAAGGGCGCTGTTGAACTTGGCATAGTTTCGCTCCATCCACTGCACTGTGATGCGCATTCTTTCCAGGGCCTGCTGGGTTTTCTCCTCAATGCCCTTCAGTGACGGTTGCGCCCTGCTGACAAAGTCCTGGAACTCATGGTACTCCTTGATGTCGATGAATTGCATCGACAGAGACGTCAGCAGCCTCGACATGGTCTTGGTGAGGGGTTGATAGCTGGAAAAGAAGAAAGGCAAATACATAAAGAGGGACCTTCAAGTAGTTTCCTCAACACTCACAACTTGTAGATGAGGTCCACGTTCTCCATAAAGTACCGCTTGGCCAGCAGGAACCCCACTGTGTTCTCGGCCACCGCATCGAAGCTTATTATCGAATCCTGCCTGCGAATCTCGCTCGTCGGATCGAAGCTCATGTTCAGCATCCGCTCCAGAAGCCACACCACCCGCGAGCAGCCCAGCGAGTCCAGCATATGCACCTTATCGTCCGCCGTATTGGCCCTCGTGTACCGCGTCCACAGGAACTCCCAATCGTCGTCCGATCCGTGCCTGATCGCCGTGCAGTACACAATGCTGCGCAGGTTGACGGGCACGGGGTTGTTCATGTCGGGATTCGGCTCCGCCTGCCACTCGCGGAAGTAGTCCACGGCCCGAGGCACACAGTCTCCCACCTGGTACCGGCACGCTAAGCTCACAACGGTGGTCTTCTGCATGACCTCATTCTGCTGCTGAATGGAGGCATAGGTGTCGTTGATGCCGTTCACGAATTCGTAGATCGGTGGGATCAGCTTCTTAATGTAGCACTAGGGAGGGGGATTTTCAGTGAAGGATTCCAGGGTCATCGTATACACAGAACCTACCCTGAGCAGCCCCCCTTGAGCAGTCCTTCGAACTAAGCGCTCTATAAGCCTCATGTTCTCAAAAGCCGCTTTCCAGGGCAGCAGCTCCCGCTCCCGGGGAAGGTACTCCATCACCTCTAGGGCGGTCTCGTAGGCCTGGTCTCCGGTCCAGGCGAAGGCCAAGACATCGTCGATCAGTTGAGCTCTGTTGACCACATGGATGCTTTCGAAGTCCTCGCTGTTCAGGGTTCGAATAAGGAGCTTCCAGTTCTGGGCATCGTAGTTTACCCTGCAGGGCGTCGATATCTGGGTGTTGAAGATCAGCCACTGGTCGGCTCCTGGAAGGTTCTCGATCGTGTTGGGCAGGCTCTGGCCTTCCTTGCTGCACTCCAACCAGTCCTCAGGCGACGTGTCGTTGAAGTTCAGCTCCGCCTGTGTGGTATAGCTCAGAGGCACCCACCAGCATCCTCCCAGATGAGAACGGGATACCTCGATGTTTAGGAGATAGCGCTCCTGGGTGAGCTCTGCACTCCCTGCTGCATAGTCACGGACCACGTTGATCACGGGGTAGCTGTCAGAGCAAAGATTATTCCCCATTTCCTATTTTGTAACTAAATCTGGGTGCATCCCTACCCCGTTTGCAGAGTCCAAGTGTCCATGATGGTCTTGACATCGTAGTTCCCTGGCAAAGCCCCGTTCTTGTGAGCCGCCTCAGTGAGCGACTCCCAGAGGTTGTCCTGTTCCGCATTCTGATACATATACCTGTGCAGGTAGGACTTCAGACCGGAGCGGAAGGCTTCCTCTCCAAGGAACAAGTGCATCATCCGTATCACCGAAGATCCCTTCTTGTAGGAGATGACATTAAAGCTCTCCGTCATCTGCGAAACCATTCGAATCGGCCTGGAGATGGGGTTGCTGCTCAGCAAAGCATCGTGACGGAAGGTCTCCCATATGTCTCCCACCGAGCTTGTGTCCCTGGAGCGCCACTCCGGGTTGATCTGGTGCACGCCCAAGGTGGCCACATAGGTGGCGAATCCCTCGTTGAGCCACAGGTCCGTCCACCACTTCATGGTGACCAGGTTGCCGAACCACTGGTGGGCCAACTCATGGGCCACAATTTTGGCCACGTTGTCCCTGGCATCCAGCGAGGACGACCTGTTGGAGTAGAGGAGCGCGGTCTCTCTGTAGGTGACCAGTCCCCAGTTCTCCATGGCACCGCTCTCGAAGTCGGGGACGGCGATCTGGTCGATCTTTGGTAGCGGGAACTTGATCCCAAACAACTCTTCGTAGTACTGGAGAACTTTGGGTCCGAACTCAGCCGAATAATCACACTGATCGATGGCATTGGGTCGGGCCCAAGTGCGGAAGAGAGCTCCGTTGGGTAGGGTTGAGGGTTTGAAGGAGAAATCGTTGATGGAGTAGGCCACCAAGTAGGTGGACATGGGCACTGACTGCTGGAATTCAGTCCACACGTAGTCCGGAAGGGATTCACTGGAAGGAAGGGGGTTTTTTGATAAGAAAGCGACCTTAAAAAGCCGGAAAACTCACTGAGCCTTGGTTTTCTTCACCGGCATGTTGCTGAGACTGGTGTACTTCTTGTGGTGTCCCAAAGTGACCACGAAGGGAGCCTTGTAGTTGGGTTCGTCGAAGCAGGGAAAGGCCAGACGAGCTGAAGCCGGTTCGAATTGCGTTACGGTGATCCAGCTAAACAAATAAAGAGAAACCTTTAGCTAACCGTATCATTTTCTGGTCCAGTAAAGTTGCCACCTCGTCTCATTAGTCACGGGATGGCGGTAGGAGCTGCGATAGTACCCGATCATCTTTTGGTTTACTTCGGCGGAAAAGGAGAGACATAGCTCATAGAAATTGTCGGCCAGCAGCTCTTGACACGGGCTCAGGATATAATAGTCGTGGGTGGGATTTACCGCAGTGGAGGACACACAGATGTCCTCCGTAGACGCACCGCTGAGTCGGGTAAGAGTTGTCCGGGACTCATGAATGGCTAAGTCCTTGGAGTGCAGCGTTATGTTCTTGGTGTCTTGCAGGACTTCAATAAGGATTCTCACAGTTCCCGAGAACCTAAGGGCCTCCGGACCATCCAGGTGGGTCAGGATGCTCAGGTGATACTTGTGGGGCAGCAGGTCCGTCGGCAGGCGGTAGTGATCATAGCTGGCGGAGACCAGTCCCAGGCCAAGGGATGCCACGAATAAGATAAACCACTTCATGGAGCGCTCTGCAGCGGAATGGGGATAAAATCTATACTTTAAGCATGGCAAACGGGCTAAATTAGCTGAATTAGTTCTATGAATTATTTAAAGGGTAAAATTACATAAAAGTATATAATACAAGGAACTATTATAATCGTAGAAGGTGGGGCATTTCATTCACTACAAAGTCATGAACTATACTCTCCCTATCTTCTGTGAGCTAATCGAAATGCATAATCTCTCTGATCTCGTGAACTGTAAACACAAAACTAAGTTGTTTTTTAATTGGGTAATTAATAAAAACCTCAATAAATATTTTTTAATGACTAATCAGCACTAAAACAATTACTTTTTATTGCTGGAAATGCAAGTAAGCCAGCCAAGGGAATCCAATGTATTAATAATCCAAAAAGAGTTTACTGCTCACTACGGAACTTGAGCACTTTTTTGTTTATTATAATTTTTCAATTATTATGGCATATTCCAGGTGTCGGGTTTAATGTTTATGGGGACTTTCACTTGGATTTCGTTGGATTTGCATACCTTTTTCGAGTTCAGGTTACTTGTCGACACGTGTTCTGATTTGTTTTTGTTGGGTTCTTCCCACTCACACCTCTCGGAAGCAAATAAAAACCAAATAAACCGATTTCCGCGATCAACAAATCGCATTAACGAACTCGTCAGAGGACGGCGACCGAATGCAGCCTTAAATCAAGTGGAAAGACTTTTAAACGTTACGATTTCTGAGAGGAACGGTAGCAAAAAGTAGAAAAATATAGAGATTACAAGCATTATCAGCCAAACATTAAACACAAAACTTGGGTGATCGAACTAGTAGATGCTATAGCCAGGCATACACTGCGTATGCGTCATTTTTGAAATGGGAAACGGAGGAGGAACGATTGATTGTAAGCCACAAACTCCTTAAGTTAAATATTGTTCCAAGTAAAACATCACTTCCGTTGACACAGACGAATAATACTAGAGTGTATTAAATATTTTATTTAAGGGACTTTAAATATTCATAATATTCCTGCTGCTGACACTTCGAGATTCCTGCTTTAAATGAGCTGATGAGAGTCTAAGGGCTGGACAATCTAAAGGAGCTGCTGGATGGAGCGTGACATCTGGTGGTAGTTCCGCTCCTTCCACTGCACATTGGTGAGCATGATCTCCAGGGTTTGCTGGATGGCCTGCTCCAGGCCCTTCAGCGACTGTCGGGAGTTGTTCACAAAGTCCTTGAACTCATCGAAGTCGGACTGGGTGATGACCTGCTCCGAAAGCGGCGACAGTAGACGTGACATGTCCTTGGTGAGAGGATGGTAGCTGAAAGAAGGAATGTTTTTGTCAGTGAAGAAATATTGAACATAATGAACAAAATGAACAGAATAAGGAGAATCATTAGAATGAACGGAATGGACGGATTAATCAGAATGAACAAAATGAACAAAATGAACAAAATGAACAAAATGAACAAAATGAACAAAATGAACAAAATGAGAGGAAGGAACAGAATGAAAGCAGTGAACAAAATCAAAAGAATGAACAAAACGACCTAAATGAACAAAATTAATTCAATAAATATATATTCGCTCAACACTTACAACTTGTAGATAAACTCAACGTTGTCCATGAAATACTTCTTGGCCAGCAGGAAGCCCACCTCGTTGAAGGCCACCGCCTGGAAGGCCCACATAGAGTCCTGCTTGCGTATGGCCTCCTTGGGATCGAAGGTCAGCTCCAGGTAGCGCTGCAGCACCCAGACCTCCCGCGAGCAACCCAAGGCGGTCAGGATGGTCCTCTTCTCGGCGGCCACATTGGACTTCTTGTACCGCGTCCACAGGAACTCCCAGTCGGCATCCGATCCGTGCCTAATCGCAGTGCAGTAAACCGTGCTCCGGACATTGATGGGCACCGGGTTCTTCTCGTCGGGATTCGGCTCCGCCTGCCACTTGCGGTAGTAGTCCACCGCCCGAGGCACACAGTCGTCCACTTGGTACTGGCACGCCCAGTTCACGACCATGGTCTTGAGCAGGACCTGGTCCTGCTGCTGAATGGAGCCGAAGGTGTCGTTGATGCCGTTCAGGTGCTCGTAGATCGGGACGATCAGCTTCTTCATGTAGCGCTGTGTGCGGGGTTCGAACGGGAAATATTTGTAGTTATTGCTGCATCAGGAAGTATATTTTTGTGGACTCTATATAGGTTATTATCTCAGACTTACGACAAAGAACAACTGTTCGTTCGCGAGTGTTTACGAGTGGATGTTAGGTGTGAGCAATTTTGAAAGTTTTTCGTTTCGAAATACAAATGGAGAATGGGGTTACGCCAGGGCACAGATCAATCCTCAAGGTACGGATACCAAGGGACCCAGAACCTACCTTGAAGAACTCAAAGTCGGGCGTCTGTCGGACGATCCGGCCCACTCGCTTCAGATTCTCAAAGGCCGACTTCCACGGCAGGTACTCCCGCTCCCGCTGCAGGTACTCGATCAGCCGCATGGCGATCTCGTAGTCCTGCTCCCCGGTCCAGGCCAGGTACAGGGCATCGTCGATCAGCTGCGCCCGGTTGATCACATGGATGCGCTCGAAGTCGCCGCCGGTCAGCGTCTCGATCAGGAGCTTCCAGTTCTGGGCATCGTAGTTCACCTTGTAGAGCGTCGAGAGCTGCGTGTTGAAGATCACCCACTGATCGGCCCCGGGAAGGTCCTTGATCGTCTTGGGCAGGCTCTGGCCCTCCTTGCCGCACTCCATCCAGGCCTTGGGCGCCGTGTTGTTGAAGTCCTGCTCAGCCTGCGTGGTGTAGCTCAGAGGCACCCACCAGCATCCTCCGCGATGGGCACGAGCGATCTCCGTGTTGAGGAGATACCGCTGCTGGCTCAGCTTGGCGGTCTTGGCGGTGTAGTCGCGGGTCACATTGATCACGGGGTAGCTGGAGGAAGACGATACAACGCTTCGTAATGTCTTAAGAGAGTAAAGATCACCCCAAGACTCACCCCGTCTGCAGAGTCCACGAGTCCATGATGCTCTTGATGTCGTAGCTCTTGGGCAAGGCGCGGTACTTGTGCGCCGCCTGGGTGAGAGACTCCCAGAGGTTGTCCTGCTCCGCATTCTTGTAGGAGTACTTCTGCAGATACGACTGCAGGCCGGAGCGGAAGGACTCCTCGCCCAGGAAGAGGTGCATCATGCGCAGCACCGTGGAGCCCTTCTGATAGGAGATCTGATCGAAGCTCTCGGAGATCTCCGACACCATCTGAATGGGCCGCGAGATGGGATGGCTGCTTTCCAAGGCGTCTCTCCGGAAGATGGTCAGCAGATTGGACAGCGACTCCTGCTCCATGGCGCGCCACTCCGGGTTGATGTTCTCCACGCCCAAACTAGCCACATAGGTGGCGAATCCCTCGTTGAGCCACAGGTCCGTCCACCACTTCATGGTCACCAGGTTGCCGAACCACTGGTGGGCCAACTCATGGGCCACCACACTGGCCACGCGCTGCTTGTCCGCCAGCGAGGAGTGAGCCGCCGAGTAGAGCAGGGCGATCTCCCTGTAGGTGACCAGGCCCCAGTTCTCCATGGCTCCGGCACTGAAGTCGGGCACGGCGATCTGGTCGATCTTGGGCAGCGGGAACTTGATGCCGAAGAACTGCTCGTAGTACTGGAGGACCCTGGGTCCGAACTCCGCCGCATAGTCGCACTGATCGATGGCGTTGGGACGGGCCCAAGTGCGGAAGAGGGCTCCGTTGGGCAGAGTAGAAGGCTTGTGGGAGAAGTCGTTGACAGAGTAGGCAATCAGGTAAGTGGACATGGGCACTGACTCCTGGAATTCGGTCCACACGTAATCCTTGAGAGATTCACTGCAAGGAAGGGGGATTTTCAGTAAGAAGACTCACTTCGAAACCTGGAAAACCCACTGTGGCTTGGTCTCCTTCACTGGCATGTTGCTGAGACCCGTGAACTTCTTGTGGTAACCCAAGGTGACCACAAAGGGCGCCTTGAAGTCGGGCTCATCGAAGCAGGGGAAGGCCAGGCGAGCCGAGGCAGGCTCAAACTGGGTGACAGAGATCCACCTGCAAGGAGACGACAACTGATTAGTCAGGGGACTTTTCAAGTTGGTTACAAACCCACTTGGTTTTGTTGGCCACCGGATCCCTGTAGGAGCTGCGGTAGTAACCCTCCAGCTGTCGGTTCAAATCGGCGGCGAAGGGCAGGAACAGCTCGTACACATTGCCGGCGACCAGCTCCTGACACGTGTTGAGGATGTAAAAGTCATGTGTGGGATTCACCGCCGTGGAGGACACACAGTTATCCTTCCTCTCCCCACCGCTGACATGGCTCAGAGTGATCTTGGACTCATCGATGGTCAGGTTCTTCGAGTGCAGCGTTATGTTCTTGGTGTTCTCCAGGACCTCGATCAGGATCTTCACGCTGCCGGTAAACCGAAGATCCTCGGGATTCTCCAGCTGGGTGAGGACGCGCAGGTGGTACTTTTGCGGGCGCAGCGAGGTCGGCAGGCGGTAGTAGTTATAGCCGGATTCGAACTGGATTCCGGACTCGGACGAGGCGTCGGCGTCGGACAGGGAATCGGTGGAGGCCGCGGCTAGGCCCAGGCCAAGGGCCACCACGAACAAGAGAAACCACTTCATGGGGGATTCTGGGGAAGAGGGAAGGGGAAATTAAGCTAAGCTGTTTTTGAGGGGCGTTCAAGCGCAGCAAACCGAAGCAATTAACTAAATCACTTTGGCAAATCGTGTACAGTGAACGCCACTTGGCAGGGACAGCGCGCATAAGTGGGAAATTTTATTTACTGGCCTATAAAATTTAGATAAATATATATTAATGCCCAAACATGAATGAATTAATTTTATATAGTTTATTTACTGGCTTCTAAAATTTAGATAAATCTATATTAATGCCCAAGCATGATTTCATGGTTTTTAAATTCAATAATATTACTTAGAAAAAAACTTATCGTATATTTGTTTAGTGCATGAAAACTTTACTATAAAATATGAAATTAGTTAAAACATAATATTTAAAAGTCTTTTAAAGGTTTGATAATGATGAGACATAATTTTAGCTACGCAAATGGAAATTCCCTCATTTATTAATTTAAATTATTAAGCCACAAGTACTAAGTTCTTTTCAAAACAACTAAATAATATATACTAATCATATATTCTCCACATATATATTTTACAGTTTAATTATATTTCCTTCATATTAAATATATATTCTCAACTGTCAGAGTTAGCCAGCATGTACTGTAGGCTTATAATCGCACATTTTACTGTGCTTTTTGCGGTTTTGCTGATTTACTTCAAATTAATGCAAATTGTTTTTATTTATTATGTTTACTTTGCCACTGTTTTCTTTATTTTCAATTAATGCAAATTGTTTTTATGTTTTCTTTGCCATTGTTTAGTTTTTTGACTCGAAATGCCGAGCACGTATTAAGGTCTGGGCCAATGAAACCCGAAGAGGAGTCACCACTCCTCCTCACGTTATGCGGCGTCTACGTGGTTTACCTGACTCGTATTTAATTTATATTTATGTACCCTTTTTAAAACAGAGATTTATTTGTTCACTCTTCAGAATCTTAACCTTTTTTGTAGAGAACTTTCTAATGCATATACTATTTTAGTTCATCTTAAGCACTTTGATTTAAAGATCTTTTAATTTGTATAATATTATCACTAAGGGGCCTGTTTCTCTTTTAAATAAAATAAATATTGGTTTTTGCATGAGTTCTCTTGATATCACAATTCAATACTGATTCTCCTTTTTTATATTATTTTGTTTCGATTGCCTTTTTCCGTGTTCTTGGCTTCTTTACAGTTAAAGTTTGTTAGGTACCATGGGCTTAGGGGCTAGAAGTTTTAGCAAAAACACAGTGAATTCTAAAAAGTTACCTTTATCCGAATTATAATTTAAAATTAATCCTGCATTAATTTAACAATAAATAAAATTAAGCACAATGATAAGAATTTAACTATTCAGATTTAATTAGTTGTAGGTTTTAAATTTATTTTAATTAACTCATTCTCTTGATTAGTTTTCAATGCACTTGAATTGTACTCTAGCTTGTAAATTATTTAACACTATTATTAAGCTTATTCGAGCTGTCAATCATAAATTAACACTTAACAAGATCCCGATTTTTAGAATTTGCCAATATGATTTATTTGTTTGAGCTTATAATTTTTGGGTTGATTGTTAAATAACAATAGACGAGTAAACTAATATTTTTTGAAATGCTATTTTTGAGCGTTTCTTGGTGTAATGTTTTGAAAAAATGTTTGATGAAGTCCCCTTTACTTCATACTTATTTCTTGAGGTTCAAAAGGGCTTCTAACTATAAAAATATGGCTTCCTTTACTGTCACCTTCCTTTTCTCGTTCTCCTAGATCTCCTAGTCTCCCTTCCCGAGAACATCCCGAGCACAAAAATAAAGCAAACTTGCATACATTTTTCTATATATACTGGATAAACCAGATTGCAACGCCCGGCTAGTTTATTTTCCCCGCGCACCTCTCCTTCCCTCTGTCATTCTTAATTATGCAAAAGTTGTTTTATTTGATTTTTTTCTTTGGGCTTCCATGATCTCTGAGTGCATATACATATGTATATGTATTAATAAATGTAAATGCGACTGCGGGGCAATGAACTTGAGGGATTAGCATATAGGCATGATAATAATGTGTTGACTTTGGGTTAACAAACATTAACTATTCCAGAGGATTTTGTCACACCGGCTTAATAAAAATTACTATTCATTTGAAAATAATATTCGGATACTTCAGAAAATTAAAAATACAGATATCAGTTGTACATAAAGTTTCCAACATGATATACTTTAACAAACTGTAAACTATCTATACCCAGCGTTATACATATTTTAATTACTATACAAATATAAAAAAGATTCGTCAGACCCTTCCCCCAAATACTAAAAATCTTACTCGATAATTCTCCATGAAATAAACTATTAGATAGACTAACACTTAACCGACTCACGTTTATTTAATTAACCTTAGTCAATAACTTTGCAGTACTTCCCTTGCCGTAATTGTGAAACACGTGTTGGACTTGACATTGACTTATCAATTGAACTATAGATTGCTTTTAACACCTTTAACGCTGGCTGGGAAAATAGCAGTTCTCACAAATTTTAAATAATAAATTTGTAAATATATTTAAAAATATATTTAGCTATGAGGAATTCATTCAAGTCAAAAATGAATAAGCCAGTGAGTTGCTTTTAACTATTTTACTAAAATAGAAAGTTCCATGAATTAATGCATATATTTTATGTAGTATTATAACTATGCAAATCTGTTTTATTAACATAATATCGTGTGATATTAGTGATTTTATTTTATATATTCTAATTATTTCTACGCTATTGCTATTATTTTGACCGCACTTGTAAACTAGACGATTTCTCCGCTAATTGATTTGCCTGCATATTTTCAAATAGCCGGGTTTTTATAGTTTTCTGTAATCACTTTTTAAAATAAACTATTTAAGGTATTTAGGGTTTTACCACAAAACAATTTTCCATAGTTTTTTATCTGCAATAAACTGGTAGTTAAAACTTATCTTTGAAAGAAATCTATTTATTAAAATGCCAACAAGTACGGAGGAATTTAGCACTAAAAATTGTTTGTTACTCCCCGTTAAATTTTATCAATGGGACTTTTTTCTTTATTAGCCATATATTTTATGTTCAACTAAGTTTTATTTGTTTATTTCGTAGAGAGCACATTTTTGTATTTATTTGTTTTCTTTATCAAGCTGCCCCTGGGTTCTGATGAATTAATTTTTAAGCAACAAGAGTGTAGTTAAATTAAAAATATATAGTGCTTTTTTCTGTTAAAACTTTCTTAATTTGTCAAATATCTAATTATCTATCGCTGTTATTAGCTGTTCTGCAGCGTGTTAATTAAAGTACCGAAAACCAGCACCTTAAACTTGTTTTTTATTCTTGGCACTCTTCGAGTATTCACTTTAAACTTTTTTTGGTGCGTGGCTCGTTGTCTCGTGATTTCGGGGTTATTTCAATTATTTTTTTGTCGAGCTGCTGCTGCACTCGAGGTGCTTGACACACAAAAAATTCTAACAACGAACCGTTTGAGGCGCCACAGAGTCCACAACTGGAGAACTAGGCAAGAGGAGGACCGAGTGTGCGACCCGTTCGTCGGTCGACGCGAATCTGAGGTTTACTGAGCGCCGCGCTTTTGTCTTATAGCCCGCCAGCTCACGCACACACCCACACGCAGAGCTACACCAGCGAAACGTCGACGGCTTAGAGACCGAACCGCTGCTTTGGCGTCGGCGCAGCGAAAAGGAGAACCTTTATCTCGTCTTTTTCTTTTTTTTTGCTTTCATAGAGAAGAGTAAAAATAATAAATAAAAAAGGAAAGCCAGGAAAAAGGCTGGGTGAAGCAAGGCGACGTTTTAATACCCTAGAATAGTTAGAGCCCTCCAGGTTAGCCCCGAAACTTAAAAAAAGAGGGGGTAACATTTCTTAATTTCTATTTCACTTTCAATCCAATAAATTTCAATTCTATAAAGTCTGGCAAAAATATTTCTAGCTTTGACATATCGAAATTTCAAATATCGAAAAATATCGATGTTATCACAAAGCGGACATTAAATGTATTTGGTCATTTTTCAATCATGTTAGTTCCACATATCAAAAAGAATACTTATTTATTTCACATATGTATCGCAACATTAAAGTATATATTTATTATATATCCGTTGTCTTATCAAATATCGCCACAGTATCGATATATTGACTCTTCCTGTCATCTGTAACTTAAAGCAACCTTTAAAAGGGTATAAAAAATAGCACATGTGCGACCTATACACACACTTGGGCACAGACACACAGCGGGGGATTGCAATGAAATAATGGCAGGGCTTACCCGGCGTATGCGCAATTTTGATTCACACTGCACACTCGCACACACTCACACACACCCGCATACATCGGCAGATGTCACTACGTGTTTTTGACCTTAATTGCGCTGATTAACCCATTTCTTTCTATTTCGTATGCCAGCAGCCACTTGAGCCACTCGACCCTAGAGTTCACCACCCCAAAAAAAAACCCAAAAACCCCCTTTTTTTTCTTGAGGCGACCCCCATGGCGGCTACTCCAGAGATAAGAGGACACGAAAACACAAACACGGTGGCAAAAGGAGGCAAAAGAGGGCCAAAAAGCCAACCAAAACAAACCGATTGTGCAGACAGACGCACACAGCATGCTGGCTTGCACACGGGGGGCACTAAGGGGTTAACCCTTTGGGACTTGTTTTGTTTTCGAGGGCGCCAGCTTAAAGAGAGCTTTGAAAAACGGTGCTAAAATTCTATGGGATTTAATTAACACTCGGGAAATGGAAAAGGGAAGTGATATTTGAAATATTTTGTTGCATACTTTTAACCATTTATTAAAAATGATTTCCCCTTTGAACAGTATAATAAAATACCTTGTTAAATAAAATAAAATATCAATTAAATAAAATTCTTCATGGAGTATTCAAGCTTGACCTTTAAAGCTTACACTGTAAATCATGATAATTTTGTTTTGTTTTTTCATAATCTTGTGGAATTCCCCATAAATATGTGAAATTTCCCTGAGAAGGCACATGTATTTCTAATTTAATAATTATAATTTAAAAGACAAACTTTATAAGAAATAATTAATATACAAAAAAAGTTCAATCATAACTTAAGTCATTTTTTTTTATTTATTAATTTTTAAAACTTCTTGAAGGCGACGTTTAATGGGTTAAATCTGCTTGGAAATAGAAGCCACAGCTCTCCGGCGTAAGTATTCATGGCAAGGGCTCGCTCGTTTTGGCTAATTGCCACAAGCCCCGCGCTCTTTGCTCTAATCCGCACTTGTTTTTTTTTTTTTTTGCTCTGATAGTTTTAATGAAGGAGAGGGAGTGAAAGCCAAAGTGGAATCGAATGAAAGCAATAGGAAAAAATAATCTCCTTACGCGTAAACTGATTAACAAATGGAGGAGAAAAGGTTGGATTTTAAAGCTCCTATTTCAGAGAGCTGGATTTAAGGGAAAGTTTAAATGCTTAAAAACTCAAAATGAGGCAAATATTAAGAAGATTATATATGCATATAAATAACTGCTTAATTAAGTAAAGTAAAATAAATACATTTAATTAGGACTTCATTTCGTATAAACTATATTTATCATGATATTGATTTCTGAAAGTCAAATAATATCAGACTTTGATTATGAAGTTTATAGCAAACAAATTTATTATAAATTTAATAATAATTTAACATTTTTCCCAATATTCATTATCAAATATAAATCACATCACATTCCATAAATCTACCCTTCGAGGTCAACCAAATTATAATTTTATAATAATTAATTCATAAAATACTATTAATACAAATTAGTTAATGCACAGTTAGCCCTGAAAATACATAAATTTTGTGAGTGAACAAAACTTTTCAAATTTAAATTCACCAAACCCACCACACTGCATACTGCAGTAGACAGCGCCCTCTGGCGTGACAATTTTTACAATGTTTACTACATTTTCTCATCGCCCTCTGGCGGATTAAGCTGCATTTATCGAGAGCCTCGATTTTCCCCGCAAAAATTCAAACAGGAAAAATTCAAAGGAAAACCAGGAGTTTGCGTTTCCCGCTCTTTTAAGGCTTTGCCGCTGAAAAATATAAACGAGAAAAAGCCAGTGTTCTGTTTTCAGTTCTGTATAAGTAATTTATATTTTAGAATTGATGGTCTCTTTGTTCAATAATATTGCCGTTTCTTTTTGATGCAAAAATAAGCTTTGCTTAAATAATAATAAATCATTACATAGTAAAAGATTTGCTTGTTTTTTTGTGTTTTTGTTTTTGCTTTAGTGTCGAATTTTGTTTACGGATTACATAAAAAATAAACAAATAATAAGCGTAAAAATTGGTACCTAGCTAGAAGTTTTTAACTCTTGCAACTCTTATTAAGTAATTTCCTTAAAAATTAAGATGAATTTGTGTGTGGGTTGTGCGATATTTTGTAGCCATGTTTTTGTCTGCTTATCATCTAAGTGAAATGATCAAGGGGTCTGTAGCATATTATAGCTCTTAAATTTACAATGATTTCGATTTCGTTTAGATTATAATGCACATTTTTTCGTTTTCGCTCCTTTGTTTTCCGTTAAAATTTGAACTAAAAGTGCTAAGAAATAAATTGAACTAAAGCCGAATTTCCATACATTAAAAAACAAATAAAACTAAATGAAGTTCTGTCGAGCGTCATGTGAGTGTGTGTGTGTTGTCCAGATTATGAGTGTGTGTGTAGGATAACGATTATTAACAAATGAAAATCAACAAAAAACCAACTTAAAAATGCATCGCTCGCGGAAAATAAATACAACTAAGCGTCTAGAGTTATATACAATACGATAACACCCCACCAAATCCCCAGGGACTCCCTCACAGCATCAGCCTGGAGCGCGACTTCTTGAGACGCCCCGTGGCTCCGCCCAGGCCATCGCCATTCCACGACTTGGACTTGGCGCGGAAGTGACGGTAGGCCTCATTGTAGGCGGGATCCAGCATGGTGCGGTAGGCATGGGGCTGGCAGAGATCCACATGCGACTCGAAGAACTCCTTGTAGCCATTGTGCAGCAGATAGATCTCCGGGTAGTGGAGCGCCGGATAGGCATTGGTATTGCGTTCGCGATCCAAGTTGCGCAGGAAGCGCGACATTTTCGGTCCACGCTCCGACGAGAACTCGCAGTGGAAGATGATGATGTTGCGCTTGTTGCCTGACTCAATGTTCTGCTGCTGCTGCAGCTCAGTCTGTTGGACGGAGAGGAACTCCTCGAGGATTTGCTCGGTGGTGTAAAGGTTCTTGGCGCCTGCGATGTGACCGCCCTCGAACTCGTACGGATACCGGCAGTCGATGATCCGGTAGCTGGCCACCTGATCGTCAAATTCACCTTGCAGCAGGCGAGCCACCGTTTCGCTAGAGATGCTCTTCAAATCCCGGTGACGTCCCTCCATTAAGGGCAGGGCATAGGTCTTGCTGAAGTCACCAATCAGTTCGGGTTCGTTGCGGTTTTCTGAACGAGCCAGGGCGGACATGATCTCGGCATCGTTCAGCGACATGCACTTCCTCAACGGCGGGGGGTTGCTGCTGGGCAGGATCTGTGCTGGCGGAGCTGGGCAGTTCTCCTTCTCGGTGGCGCAGCGATGACGCTTGCTCTGAATGGGCGAGCAGGTGGCGGATGCCGGGGGATCCGGGCGCTTGAAGCAGTCCCGGGCAGCAGTCTCTGGCGTCTTTGGTGGCTGTAGATGGGCGGGTGGAGTGGCAGTGTTGCTCTCAGTCATGCTGAGGCAGCGCCGCACCGAAGGACGACGCATGGAGAGTCCTGCCGGTGACCGGGCAACGGAGGTCGAAGGCTGCTCCTTGATCTGACCGCTGATCAGCGAGTTCAAGCCGCTGGGAAATCCAAGAACGGCGTTCTGTTGGCTCTGAGACTCCAGCTCGAACATTTCCAAATACTCATCATCCATGGATGACTCCATGGAGCAAGTGGAGGACAGGCTGTTGAAGATTCTGAAGCTGTTGCGGGCGGGTGTTTGCGAGGTGGCCGATCCGGCAGCTGGCAGGATCTGCTGCTTGCGCACAATCTGGAAGCGTTGGGGCGATCCCTCGGGCGACAACAGGCCCATCAGCTCGGGACTCGCCGAACGCTGCTGATCCTGCGGCGCCACATCGTCGTCGTAGAACGACAGCTCCTCCTGATGGTGATCCATGGCCATCAGTTCCAGCGAGCGACGGGCACGACGGGAGCCGGTCAGCTTGTGGCTACTGGAGTTGCTGCAAGGAGAGGAGAAAAGAAGGGGAGGATTAGTCAGCGGTTCCAGAGAGAGCGACGGCTGCTTCCCTAAGCCCCCGGGAGAGCGGGTCATTAAACTCAGCTAAAAATATTTTATTTGGTGGTGGCGGCGGCGTTGGTGGTGGTGTAAAGACAACAACAAAAACAATTTGAGTCACGAGGGGTTGTTGTAACACAACAAGCCGAAATTCAACTTGAAACTCTTGTTAAATTTAGAAATTCTGAAAAACTCTAGTTGATACTTTAATTGAAAAGAATGCGTAATTATATTTAAGTTAAGTTCTGTTCGTTTTCCAAATTTTAATACTAATTCTAAAAATTTTCTACCAAACATCTGCTACTACTTTTTCACCTTAAAATTTACGGTACCCTAAGCGGAATTCCCTTTTCCTCGTCACTTTCCGTTGCATCTGCCTTTGCAGCTCCGACTTTTGGGTCACAACGTCACGCAAGCGCAGTGAATACAAAAAAGGCACAAAGAACCGCAAAGAACTGTCGTTTAAAAAAGGAATGAACAGAAAAAAGAAAATATAAAAAAATGACTGACTGACGAGTTGTTGTTGTTGCTGCTGTTTTTTGGAGCCTCGCGGAAGCCGGTTTAATGAATGAAAAGCAACAACAACAGCTGAGCGCCAAAAAAAAGAATCAAGCACAAAAGTAAGCGTGCAAAAAACTCTTACTTTTGTTCAGCGATTTGTACTTTACTGTTGTTGTTCTTGAACTTGCACTTTTTATTTCCTCGCCTGTGTTTTTGTATTTTTTTAACTGGTATTCCTGATGCAAAAAGTAGTGTTTTTTAATCCTTGGGGCGTGATAATTACCTGATATTGCAATCCATGCTGCAGTTGGTTTCTTCTTGAATAGTTTCCCACAACATTTTGGTTGGATTTTGTGTTTTAGGAGTTCCGAAAAACCGATCTCAAATTGTATTTCTCTGGCGAGTCTTCTTTCTTAGTTGCTTCGGCGAAAAATTGCTAAAACACAATTTTTTCGTAGTCACTTTTTCACTTTTGCGGCATTTAAAGTTGGTTTTTCGTTGGGTATTTTCGGTTGTTAGTCCTTGTAGAATTTTAAATTTGTTGGCTAATATTGCATTTTTGTCGATTTTGTTTGTTTTAGTTTCAATGTGTCCGTTTCAGCATGTTTTATAATTTTCCAATATTAAATTTTTAACCACACTCAGTCACCGAACGAGAACCGAAAGGCAAAGGAGCGCCAGCTGACGAGCTGTTTCGAGCTGTTTACTGTTAAACGAAGAGAGCGAGAATGTGTGCTCTTTGGCCGGCGCAGCCGCTTTTATAGCCGATTGGCGGCGGGAGAGCACAGAAGAGCGCGCGAGAGCAATGCAGTTCGGAGAGAGTGGGAAGGAGCGCGCTCAGCTGACGGGCGAGAGCGAGAGCGACTAAATTAGTTAGTGTTTTGTTGTTGCAGGGCGGGCGCCTTTGCTTCAGTTCCTTTGATTCCCAGGAAATACTGAGGGAGAAGGGAGATGCTGAGAGTGAGAACTAGAACGGGAAGGCCAGTGAGAGCTGGCCTAGCACATAACGGATCAGGAGAACCATGTGCTAAAGAAAAATACACAACGTTAAAGAAAATTGGAAAATCGCTTTTAAATAAGGAATCTGTGCCCCGTGGAGCGTTCTCTGCAACAGGTAGCCCCGAACATCCTTCCCCTACATTTCCCCTGCGTGCCGAACGAATATTCCGAGAAGAGGACAAGGCAGATCATTGACGGCGGAGCTCCATGGAGTCCACTGATTTTGGCGCGCGAGCTTTTATACCCCAACGCGAGCCCCCAACCAGAGCCGAAGTGGAGCCGAACGCCGCCAGAAGTGGAGCCGAAGCTGCGGCACAAACATACATATGTATGTGATTTACAATGCACCGCAATAGTTGGAGCCAGCAGGCAGACAGAGAGAAGGAGAGGGCGCAAAGCAAAAGGAAGCGCGATGGAATGAGACCGCGAGCGAATCTTTAAGCAGAATTTCAAGGCGGCATCGATTGTGTCGTTTGCAGGTAATAATGTGAGATCCACGCATTCCTGTAGCCCCCCGCCAGTCCCCTCCCATGGAATATCAGCAGGTAGTGGTCATATGATCATCGGCTGTGGAGCAAAAACAAGGGGAGGGGGACCAAAGGGCGGGAGAGGGAGGCGTGTCTCCTTTGTGTTTTGCAGACGTAGACGCCAATGTCGTAAAATGAGCAAAACTTCGTCCAGATCTGCAGATCCCACATACAGTGGGTACTAACTTAAACGAACACGGGAATAATTTTCGAATTCCAACTTGTAAAATTCACCTTACCGAAGACCGACAGTATCATTGTGTTTTTTTTTTTTTGTTTTGTGCAATTCGCGGCAAAGTTAAAGCAGAAACCGAGTTACATACGCGCGGAGGAGCCCTGCGGGAGTCACTGTGCAGGATAAGCGGGGCTTTTCGCAGGGGGCCGGACAGGGGCTGCTGCCCTGAACGAACACCCATGGCCTGAAGTGGAGTGTGTGTTTTTGTAAAGTCTGTGCGTGCCGGCAAACACAAACAAAGCACAGACGACGAGCACACACGCCCAGCATCATTCGCTTTCCCGCTCAAAACTTTGCCCAAATGTGAATGATATTCGCGGGTAATTGCCGGCAAAGGCAACCAAATGAGCTACGGTTTCATTCCACTGAATTCCTTTTGCTGAGGAGAGCTTTTGTTGTTGTGGATATTTTTGTTGTGCCGCAGGAAGAACCGATGAGAGGATCATCTTCTTTATGGAAAACAACAAGCAGGGCTAGCAAAGAACAACAAGAAAAAGGACGCAGAAATCATAAAGTGGTTTTGAACAAGTTAAAAAAGCGCATAGGAGTAAAGAAAAAAGAAAGAAAAAGCTCAAGCCCGAAAAACCCCATTCATAGTGTGCGGTGCGGCAAACAGTGTGCCAAGGTAAGATGATTCCAGAGACAAATAATTAAACCAAAAGCCTTATTTATTTCCTTTCCCATAAGGTTTTAATTTTCCTTATTATTTTTTTTTTTTTAAGCCCCAAATCAGTTTATATTAATCCCGAGTATTCAATTTTCCCTCGTAGCCATTAATAAATCATTAAAATGTCATCATATAATTTTTATTTTATTGATTAAGTTGTCTTATCTCCAGCTTCTTTTATGTCCGTGCTTAATCATAGTTTTGGAATTATTTCAGATACCACCGTGCTATTTATCGCAGCCTCCAGAATTTCCGAGAGGAATGAAAAAAGGGCAAAGGCAAAAAGAGTGAAAAACGTATGCAAAAACACTCACACACACAGCAAAAACCACTGTCCGCGAGTGTGTGTTTGCGGGAAAAGCACATGTGTGTGTGTAGCTTTGATTGCGGCGGGCAAAAAAAAAAAGTACTGAGAATGAGAATAGGCTGCAGAGAGAGAAATTGCAGCAACAATGTGAATGGGAGTGGAGCACAACATAGCTGATGGGGGGAGAGCAGCGAAAAAAAAACAACAAAAAAGTAAAGAGCTAAATTGTAAATCGAAATTCCAAGAAGTAGCTTTCGGTATGTGTGCGAAAATGAGCGTTTGAGATACTTTAGCGCGCGCGCGCGCATTTTGCAAATCACGGCTAAGGGATTTAAGGGGTGGTGGCGATCGTGGGGAGGAAGGGTTAAAGGCTGGGCGGTCCTCGCTTTGTGGTCGAGAGTGTGTGTGGCAGACAAGGCAATGCAATTAGAAGAAGGCTCAAAAAGGAGCCAGCAATTGGTGGTCTCTAGGTGAGTAATTGCCTTCTCTAAAGCCTTACATAAAATAATCCTTTTAAATATGATCACTTTCAGGTTTATCATAACAACGAAATCAAGTTTATTATAACAACGAAATCAAGTGAAAACTCATGCATTCCAATAACTATTAAAAAATCGGGTGAGTGATTTTTTATTACATTTTAATTATAGTATTCTTATAGTGCCATCCATTTTTACTTTAAAAAATCTTGATTTTAATCAAGAATTATTATTAAATTTTAACCAATATTACCCATACTCCTTCCCCCTTCCCCACCAGAGAAAATCCTCAGGGGTAACGGTGAAGGAAGAAACAGAAACAGAATAAGGGGAAATCACGAAGTACATAAGGTGTGAAGGGACGAGCAGAGTAGAGCAGGACATGAAGAAGATACTGATTAGAACAAATATCAAACCCAAAAACAAAAATAACAGTTAGACAAGGATAGCGGTTCCCGTGCCCGTCTCTCTGCCAGAGAGAAGGCACAGTACATATGTTCGATCAGCTGACCGAAGGATATAAACAGCCAAGGAACCGCATTAGTCCTGCTGAGCGCATGCGTCTGTGTGTGTAGAGAGGGGACAAGCAGACGAAGGAGCAGGAGCAACGTGCGCGCGCAAATTCCTTAACACGAGCTGTGGCAGAGAATGAGAGAGTAAGAGGTGGGGGAAGGAGGCAGGAGCAAGGCGCTGAGATTTATCAAGGAGCAGTGAGAGAGTGAGAAGTGCACAAGAAGTAGGTGAAGAGCAGGGCCACCGAAAGAGAGTGCAAAGCGGGAATAGCCGTAGATTTTTTGCGCCAAAAACCTTGTCCTTGTGTGTGTGCAGGACTCGTTTGGGCCAGAGAGAGGGGGCGAGGTCCGTATGTCTTCTGTTTACCTTTCGCTGCCTTCTTCGCTGTGATTTCTTGCACTCTCTGTCGCCGCCACTGGTTGTCTTTTTGCCTCCTCTCCTCGCGTTGGTTTCCTACAAAACCGATTGTGAGAAATATTGTATCTTCGTTACTTTGACCCCCCACTCTCCTCTTCGTTGCTCCCCTTTGCGGTCTTCTGCCTCACTAATTGATTCTCTGCATAAATTTTATTTAAAGCTTTAATAAATGTCAAAATAAGCAATTCATTTCGATGTTAGAGCACGCACACTCATATATACTATATACCCACGGTCCGCCGTAAATGAAGCTCTCTCTTTTTGGGACAGAATCAATTATTGTCGGGTTCAGAGTTTAAATTGTGCGGGAAAGCTGCGTGAAAAAGGGGGAAATAAATTGTTCATTCAGAGTTTGGGGGGGATACAGGAAGTTACCTTCCATCGATGTTTATTCATCCTTGCAAAGATGATACTTACTGAGATCCCTGGGATGATCTTGACAAACCTACAAACCAAATACCTTTTTCAATTTAACCAGGAGTTTTATAAGGCATACCAAACTACATGCATATTTACTCACTATAAGAATAATAATCTGCTAAAATTCTTCTTTTCTTCCAAAACCTTTCAAATGTCAGTGAAAAACAAACTAATTTCTGAAACCCCATCTCCTCTTCTTGTACTCCTGGGGGAATTGGGAGTACTTGAAAGAAGAAGACCTCTGCTGTGGGGAAAATTCTCCCATTTGGGGACTGCTACCCCGATAAGCTGGGTTCAAGCTTCTCTCTCTCCCTGCACCTCAGGGTCCAACTCTGATGCAGCTCATTTGTTTGTTTGTTTGTTTGTTTGACTGAGCTCTATGCAAATGTTGTTACGTTTTTTTTTTCTTTTTTATGGCATTGTGGAGGAATGATATGGCGCTGGTATCTGGACTATACAGCAGCCTCAGGAAGTACTAATCAACGTTATATTCCCTCAGTGACTACTCTTTGTTCCTCTCTCTCCATCTCAGCTTATAGCATATTTTTTAACGGCTGAGCGGAACAACAAAAGTTGGTTTTGTTTTCTTGAGGGGTGCAGGCGGGGTGTTCCGTATTCCATATGTAGATCAACATTATGTCGGTCCTCCCTCTAATAGGCGAACAATGTTCTTGACACGCTTAGATATGGCATGTGGAGTCGAATGCCCTCATAGGAGGGTATACCTGATATAAGGTTTAAAATAGTTCCAAGTTCTATTATAATCTTTTAATTATACAAAGAACTTGTTATATGGTATTAAAATTATATAATATTAATAAATAGATTATCAGTTTCAAGGTTCTGCTTAAGAAATACCATGAGAAGAACCTAGATAGATAGATACTCAACATGACTTGAAAGCCTTTGAATAGTTGTTTATAAATATGGTATCAAAAATATGTTTTAATAATATAATACATTAATATGCAGATTTTCTGATTATAACGGTTCAAGCTATAGTATTAAGGGTTTACTTAAGACACTATATATAATATGATCCATTTATGGAAAATCATTATAATATAAATACATCCTAGAGTATTTCCCTCTTCGATCTCCTTGGCAAAACCCTCACATTTATGTTTATTTAAATATTTTTATGAGTTTCGCGCAATTCAATTCGATTTTGATATGCCTGTCGCCCCCGTATCGGGGTTTCCAGGCCAGTGTTCGGTGCTCAGGGTGATGCCAATACAGAGATTAGATTTGGATTCCGAATAGGTTCGGTATAGGATCAACATCATCATCTGCGTGCCAGATTGCAGCCAGTCGAGGCATTGAGAACGAGACCCCATCAAAGAGCACACGCTGAGGGCCACTTGAGTTTCCCATGGTAACTCCAAAGCGATCCAGATTTTTCCCAAGGCACCCCCTGGAACTAGCATATTGGCAAACACAATTAGTTTGTGTTTTACTGGCAATTTTCCCTATAATTTGAATAGTAGCTGCGGCCGTTCCTTTGTTCCTACGGTCAAGTGGTTGCTCATTTCATCTAGGTCGGGACAGGACAGCACAGGACTCTCTTCCCGGCACATGTCTAGGTTTTCTGCACTGTTTTGTTTCTTCGCCAAAAAGCAATTTGGGTCACAATGTGTAGGCAACAAGGCACACAACTAAAACAAGTGCTTCTATTCATTGTAATAGCAACAGTTCCTGATCTCCCTGCCGTCCGTCAAAATGTCCTTTTGTCCCGGCAGAGGACAGCGCAGGCAGTGCAAAAATATATATTGTTTTTCCTATGCCACTGCAATCCGAGCAATTTGGTTCCCACACAGCAGGCACATTTGTGGGATCTCATCTCAGTCCTTCTTTCGGTTTTTTACGATCGGTCTGACTTCTCAAGTGGTCTTCGGCCTTTTGGCGCGCAAATCCTTGAGATGTGTGTGCGTGTCCCAGATATGTGCTGCACATATAGGGGTTTCCAAATATAGCTTGTCGCCCAGCGGCGAGATAAGAGATTTGTATAAATTATGATTAGCCCTGAGGGAGAAGGAGAAGACGGAGAATGATGCAATCTATATGTTATTGTCCGGGTGATAAAATCATGGGCCTTTTAAGGGAATTTATGGTTATTATTGGGTAGGTATTAAGGAAATTTAGTCTTAAGATTTATTTAAATATTATTCCATGTTCCTTGGTTTTATTTTTTCCCCTCTAAGTCAAGTACAAGTTGGCTTTACAATTTAAAATTGAAACCCCTCTCTTTAAGTTTTTAATTCCCTGATCTCCGGAATCCCTAGCTAAAACAACAAACTCCCTTTCTGCCCACCGAAGTGATCTATTGCTCACCCCTTTGATGATGAGGTTGATGATGGTCAATATTTTATTTGTATATTAATATCAGCCACGCGACTGGCCCACGAACTGACCACTGGTCAAGAGCTAATTTCCCCAGTGCCAGTCCAGTCCCCGGGCCAATTTCTATAGATAGCCTTGGGAAATGTCGGAAATTAATCAAGAAAAGGATAGCAGCAGCAACCCTTGGCGAATCCTTTCCTCTCACAGCGTGTAATTAATTGATTAACGTTCTTAGGGATAACATTCATTGCCCCGGGATTGAGCGCCGATCTTATCGCGTTACAAAAACCCGAATCTCAACCCTTTCGGCCTGACCAGATCTGGAGGAGGGAGGGTTCTCTTTTGGCGAGGTTGGTTGGGTCCACTCTAGATTATCTTGGCGTTTGCCTAATGCGCAGTGGTTCTTGGAAATCCTTGGACCTTTGACAAATTCCCCATGACACATGACAAGGAATCATCATCATC
The DNA here is from genome assembly GCA_018152175.1 of Drosophila jambulina. Taxonomy (NCBI): domain Eukaryota; kingdom Metazoa; phylum Arthropoda; class Insecta; order Diptera; family Drosophilidae; genus Drosophila; species Drosophila jambulina. The sequence continues at coordinate 31,456,061 of JAECXH010000012.1, forward strand.
TTAGCGGGGATAAGAGATCCTGGTCCAGTGATTTTTCACTGTCTCTCACAGCACATTAGATGGCATCGATGGTTGCGTAATCAGACGGCAACGAAAGCGGCAGCTGCACCCGATTCGCACCATATTCCTTCCCAGACGGGATGGTAGGTCCTGGGACTACAGGAAGGGCCAAAGAAGCCCGGGCAAGGACAGCAGGAAAAAAGCAGGAGAGCAAGTCTTGCCAGCCAATTGCATTGTTTTACTAACAACATCAAAGTTATGACAAGATTTTGTCTATCATCCTACCCAGCCCCTGGAAAATGTTCACAGGGCTCAAGGGGAAGGAGGTAGGAGGATTCAGGAGGGTTCAGCGATCGACGGACTGTCTGACAGTCCTTTTCAGTGACTGACAGCGCCTCTTCCTCCTCCCAACTCTCACCTTGGGAGATGCATTACGATTCGAATTTCCAAAATTTAATCGCATATACAAATTTTATTTATGTGACATGGGTGCATAGTATATATTTTCACCCCGGGAAAACTCGAAGATCCCAAATGGTCCATGTCAATTTGCAATTGCCTCATGTCCTCGCTGCAGTTTTGGTTTTGGGTTTGCCTCGGTGAGGGGGTTGCCCCGGAAAGTTGATCTTCTGGGAAGAGGTATTCAGATCGATTTAGTGGGAATCTCCACACAGTCTGGTGTGATGTCTTGGGTAGGGGGAAGGGATTTCCTCTAAGGAGTCATGGGAAAGAGCACAGGGGCTTGGTATTTCAAGGAATTTGCAAGAACTAGAGATATCAAGTACCTAGCTCATGTCTTTTGATATTTAAATTGAGAAAGAAAGCAAGGAATTTAAATTAAATTTGGTTTAACCTTTTACTAAAATCATTTAACATTTCAGAAAATCCTCACTTAAGTTTAAAGTTTTAAAAACAAACAAAAAAATACCAAATTGTATAGCGAAAGAACCTATTGTTCCTCAAACTAATTATTTAAGGCTGTGATTTCTTTTGAAAGCCCAAGAAAACATCTAGTATTTTTTACACTAATGGATTATTTCCTAAGAAAATTATAATGTTCACTACAAAACCCATTAAATAATAGAATTATATTTAAAAATTGTCCTAATTTCAAAAATATTTCCTAAAAGAATGGGTATATGTAACAAAAGAGGTTCTCCTATTTCAAACCCCTCTATTATAGATACAAGATATTTATCATAGTTTCTATTTGTATTTAAAAGATAATTATCATTATTTCCCAAGACGTTAATGGCAAAATTGAGTAATCAACTGCGGATAGCTCTCTGATACTTTCCCAAAACCTCAAGATCCGCATCAGGATCGGGATTATTATCCTGTATGAGTGAGTGATCATCAAGCCAGACTCCGAAGGCGTTACAAGTGCAATCACATGCTCATCTCATGGATATCTCTTGCCGGAATATCTGTAATTGCACACATTCAGCACATTGTGGCCCAAGACAATGGCCACATGACGATTATGAATTTTTCAACAAGTACACAAGCCATCGATCCATCATCGGCAGAGATCCTAACCAGCAGCCATATGTGTGCAATATTAATCTGCAAAACAGAGAATTTGTGGGAGTTCGTCTTGTCATTTTTCCTGCGTTTCTTTTTTTGTTCCTTCTTTTGTTAATACTTTTTCCCTTTTCCCCGTTTTCGATACTTGTCAGCGCCTGCCGTTTGGCACACACAAATGAAGTCATTGTCAGCAGTTGTCAATGCAGCCACGCCCACGGCCGCCCACTCCTCGGCCAGCCCAGGGAAAATTCAAAAAAATTTTAAAAATAATTCCCAAATTATGGTTAAAAACGGTCAGTGGCGGCGGCAAAACAAAAATCTGAGCGGGAAAGCAGAGACTCTACGATTTTCTTGCCTAAAAGGAGTGTCCGCCGATCCAGCCCATAATTAACTATTCAAACAATGGGCACGCACAAAGGGATCAGCAATCAAATACTCTCAGTTCGGCTCGGAACTTGGTATTTCGAGTCACGTTTGCTGACACAAATCCTTCTTAGGAAAGGCAATATTTCCTAGTCATTGCCGATGATCAACATTCAAACACATCAAACATCATCATCATCAGCAGCAGGATCAACCTGAGCAGCAACCTGAAGATGCGTCCAGAGTTGGCCAGAATTTGTAGCTGAAATCAGTTAGATTTTGGGCTAAAACCAGCTAAAAATTAATATTATATGTTTGAATTGGGTTCGAAATGGGTTAAAGTTATTAAACTTAATGAGAAGGTTATGATTGAGAAGTAATCAATCAATTTAATAATAAATTTAGAAGGATTGCTATATTCTTGCTTATTTTATTTCTATTATTTCTATTTATTTAATACCTTGAGAAATAAGGAAAGCTAGTAACTATATTTTTATAAATAACGGTTTAAACGAAGATGTTATAAGGTAGAAAATCCTTAAACATTTCTTTATTGCTATTTATTGTTATTTTTAATCATTTGCTAACTTAAGAAAATATTATAATCATAAATATATAAATTCTTGAATAGTGTCAGAGTTTTGATTGCTAATTAGATCACTGAATACAACAAGTCTCTTTAAAAACTCGAAGGATTAAAATACATTTAAAGAGAAAACCCTGATAAATAACTGTGGGGACCCTCTCAAGTTCCTCACCCAAGCTAATAAAGATATATATTTTCCAAATGATAAATATAAAATTTAAGAACCCGCTAAATAGACATCACTCAAAGGGCAATAGTATTGACGGTTCCCGGGGTTCGTGCATACCAAAGAAGATTGCGCAGATTTCGAAAAAAATGTTAGAAAGAAGACGACGCCGCGGCGATTGCGGCTACGTGAGTTTGCCTACCTATTGTTCGGATCTGGGATCTCAGCTCTCCCTGCAACCTGTTCGGTGCTCGGTGTGCTCAGTGTGTTCCCTGCACTCGGCGTAAGGTGTTCCCTTCCTCCCGCGATCACACCTATGGATCGTGTGGGCATTAATACCCCGTTCCCTACCGCTCCGGGCCCGGGTTCCCAGCGTGTGTGTGTCGCGAGACCCATTCCCAATCCGAGTTCCAATCCCATATAGCCTTGACAGGCCCGGCTCATAATTCACTCACTTCCACTGCAGGTTTGAATTTCTACAAAAATAACTTCGTTTGCATGGCATGTCTGGGACTTTGGCCTCCGACAGCGTCTTGGACTCGCCTCTGGTTTCCACATATAGAAGATATATCTTCATATGTATCTATAACCTGCACCCGGGCCATGTGTGAATAGTTCTCTGCCTCAGATTGCTGAGTGAGTGCCTTTTGGGAATCATATTTGAGAAAGGAGATAAGTATCCGGATGGATATTATACGATATTTGACTTGGTTTTGGATGGCATTATAAGGAAATAAGATAAGGTTATAATGGAGGAATTCTTACCTAACTGAAATACCTGAAATAATTATACAATCATTTGTATAAATCAATAAAATATAAGCATTACATTTTTTTGTAGCTCTATACAAACTTGTAAATGGTTATAATTTAATTGACTTCTTAGGCAATTTAGAAGTTTTTACTAGTTGATATGTCGGGAATGTGCGTTATTATACATTAAGAAGTAGTAGTAAAATACATTGACCTCATAACAAACTCAGTGATTATGACACTAAGTAATCATTATAAGACCTCAATCTAATATTGGTTTATTTTTTAAGGAAGTATATATAGTGGTATATTTTAAAATTAATTAACTAAATACTACAAATAATATTATTAAATACCCAAGCTTACTTCTCTTTTCCTGTGACCTGACCTAAAATACCTCAATTTAAATGCGTAATTTTCCCTGTCTCCACACACGCCCACTAAAATAGGGCTTCCACATTATTTTGGGTAATCCTTTCAAAATTTGGCACGTGTGCCGGATACAATTTTCATTGAAATTGCCAGGGAAATCGGCGGGCACGTTCTGCGTAGCATTTTCCAATGATCTCCTCCAGCTCCTCCTTTTCGTCCTCCTCTTGCGCCCGCATGGAAAAGTGTTTATTCTCGACAAAAATTTATATTATTGTTAATATGCAGCGCGCTCTCACAATGCACACAGGATCCTTTGAAAGGATGTGCGATTGTATTTGCATTAAAGTGGCATTGTTAGAGGGCCCGGCATCATGATATCAGAGGACACGCTCGCGCTTTGTTGAGGGTGTGTTCTGCGCCAGCATATCCTTCGTATCCTTCAGCGTGAAAGTGTGGCGCAGGCGCAGCAGGATCTGGAACTGAATCCGAATCAGGCCGAAAACCCATCCTGCCAACGCACGTGCGCTGTGGCTCACCCCCTGAAAATGGGAAATGAAAACAAGTGAAGCGCCATTTCCGCACGGCTCGAGTCCTTTAATTGATCCTGCATGGTGGTGGTGGTGGTGATGGCAATTCTAATGGCAATAATCCTGGTGCTCATGCTCCTGCTGGTGGTGCTCCTGCTCCTGCTGGTGGTGGTGGTGGTGGTGGCGGCGGTACTACAGGCTTCGTTATCCTGGTACAGTGCGCAAAAACCAGCGCCAGGATAATGCGCGTGTGAAGCCAACGGCTGAGTTTGCGCTGCCGGAGGGTGGCATCGCCTGCCGGTGTCGGTGGCAAGGGATCACTGAAAGAAAATCAAAGTTATTTGGCATTTGAAAATTAGCTAAAATATATTTTGAATACATCTAAAACGAACTATTTAAAATTTCAAATGAAACATATTCAAAATTGAAAGGTATCCTTGGTACACAATATTAATTAAAAATTATGTTGTGATTACTTCATATTTCTTTGTAGAGATTTTTCGGGTCAGTGTTCTGCGAGTTAGTGGTGGTGTTGCTTTTTTGGGGTGGCTGCCAACCCCCAGGATATGGCACGTTCCCGTTGTAAGTTGTAAACAGGCAGGTGCGCAGTCTCATGCTGGCGGCGGCTGATGATACTCGCCTCTGTCCTGTGTCCTGTTGCCGCCCTGCTCCTGGTTCCCGATTCCCGTTTCCGATTTCTATTCCACAGTGGATGATGGTGATGCTCCTACGGGCGGCAGCTGCACTCGAGTCCTGGCAAAGTCAACGACCGTGCGCAGCTTAATCAGTGTGCTGATTACATGGGTGACATAAATCAGGGCGGTACATCAGCCCGGCTAGACACACCACACACCCATAGAAGGCAGCTGCAAAAGCTCTAAAATCGTTTTTTTTGGGATCAATGTTAATCGCAGCTGGGTACAGTCGGGTTTTATATAATATGTACTTGACTAGCAAGGACTCTTGCAGCTTCGCTTGAGGATATGCTGATGATAATGTGATTTTCATAGTATGATTTTGATAATAGAGAGGCTATAACCTACCTTCAATGAGTAGTGCATACGTATCTCAAAGATCTGAGTAAATTCTCACAGAAACTACATAACAACTCCAGAGATTTCGAAGGCTCTGAATTTATTTATTTAAAATTGTTATTAAATATTTGTATACATATTTTATACATACATTTTCTCTCAGATAATATTTACCCTATTCCCCCTAGTTTGCTCCGGGAAACCCTCTCTTACTCCTTCTCCTGCTCCTGGGCAACCCAAAATGTATGCACCCCCGTATTTTCCACTAGAGTAGAAGCAGCTGCAAAAGCTTTATGCTGTATGTACATTCCGTCCAAATAAACTCGAGATCGCAGCTGGGGAATAGTTCAATCTCCTCGATATTCCATCCAGGACAATAGTCAAATTTGTGCAATAGAACGGCAAGGAACTGACCACAGGCCCAGTGAGAGGAAACCATATTGTCCGGCACACCGGGCCATCGAAAAATCCCTGTACGAGCATATTCGGCACGAGGCACAAGGAAACACTCGGCCAGAAATCATATAAATTACGGAAGGACGGCAGGACATTAGCTGCGCACAACGGTAATCATTGCGCAATGTCACCAGCCAGCCAGCGGCTGCTTGTGTGTGCAAAAATATCCTCGAAGGAGGAGAGGAGAGAAACGGAATCGGAATCAAGAAATCAACAATGCAACCAAGGAAAATCAGTGCAGCACCGGGCTCCTGGCGCACATCTTGCCAGGGGAACCTCGTCCTTTTTTTTGCCATCCAGCCCAGGGACAATAGGGCCCAATGTTTATGCCATTATTCTTCCGGCGGCGCAGGCGCACATCGGCTATTGTGAGGACATATATTACTATAGTGCTGCTGCCGCTGCCGGGGCAGCTTCCATCCCCCGATCCTCGGCTTCTTCCGTCTCCAAAATGCAATCATTGTAATCGATTTTGCACAATTTCCAATGCCTCAAGACAGTCGTCAAGACGTCTTAGGGGTGGGTACTGGGGTGCACTGAGAAAAAAAAGTATAGAACAATTCGTTATATAACGAATGTACAGTCTGCATTATTAATATTCAAAGGTAACAATAATTTGTTGCTTTTAAATTCCAACAACTTTACTATTTAACAGTTCATTTATTATTTAAATTAATTTTAGAAAAATACGTATCCTTGTTTTTAAAAATAAAATAAAGTACAAATTTAATAGAGAAAGTACTTCCTAAGATAATATAACATCTAGTGCAAAGAGTCATCTGAGTTACTTATCTTATTATTACAAACAATTAACAATTCATTTAGAGAGTCAACATTTGAAACCTTTTAGAGAATCCTTAGATTTATTTTCCACCTCTTAAAGTTAACCAATTTTCTTCTCACTGTACCCTGGTGCTCCTTAAGGCAGGACCAGGCTAGACTCCGCCGCCACCTGGAGGATCGCAGTGCTGCGCGTTTTCATCCCCCTGTAAAAGTCGTCAAGTCCACACAGCTGATCGTAGCTCGTGCCAAAGTGCGCGGGGTTTTCGAGCCAAAAACTGTAACACCAAGGAGGCAAGGATAAGGGAAAGGAAGCGGGGGAAGCGAGCAAATGCAGCGAATAATGAGGTCCTGCCAGCCAGCCGGCTTTGCCGCTCGCTCCTTAAGGACTCACCCTCTCTCGGATCCCACTCCTTTGCTCCTTCGACTCTGACACCTTCAATTTGTGTTTTTCCTTGGCGCAAGCCAAGACAACGAACATCTGTCCCATATTTCGTGCGGTTTTAATGTCCCATGGATATGGTTTTTCTAGGTGCCGCTGCGACCTTATCGCCGGGCGACAAATTCGGTAAGTGATCCCTGGCTAAAAGGGGTCTCTGCCCCAAGTATCCGATCGGATCAGGATCAGGATCATCCCCCCAGCAAATGCCTTAATGGCAGCTCCTTCTTCTTCGAATGTTTTCCTAATGAGTTCGATTCGGGGGGCAATAATCGAAATTGTCCACAGGGGTTGGCTCCCCAATTGCAGGACTCTCCATATGGGGACTCTCCTGTTTAGCATAATTGATTTTAATTTCGAATTATTGAAGGGGCTCCCCAAACACACTCTCCAAAACCGATCCATTTTCATAAACTTCAGCTAATGGCCACAAGGTGAAAATAATGCCGAGGCAGAGGTCCTGCAGCAGCTTGCGGTGCGATTTTCCGTTAAAAATAATAACTATAAACAAGGCTTCAAAAGTGGATTTAAGTCTATATCCTATATTTAGGTAATAATTTGAAAGTTGTAAAAATCAATAATTATTTCTTTTCGATAGGAATTGGTTTTCCGCCTTTAAAGTTTCAAATTTCCATTATGCATCCCAAATATTAAAAAAAAGTTTAATTTTGCTTAAAAATGCTTGGACTAATTCCAAAATTCCCTGAACAACTTTTATTTAATTTCGTGGAGAATTCTTTGAAAGAGATATACAGCTTAAATATTTGTGTAGTTTCTCTAATAAATATATTCGGACAACTACAGTTTCCCATTTAATCTCAGAAAAATGTTCTAGTTAAAGTATTGGTAGAATTCCTCAACAAATAATTTACCACCTTAAAGTAAATATACTTTAAATATTAAATGGATTCTCAATACTGTTTCATAAAAATACTCTTTGAAAGTATAGATAAATATACAAACTTTGCCACAAAAATTCTTTTAACATTCTTAAGCATTTATAAAACACACCTTAAGGAAAATATATATAAAATGCCTTCCAACTAAGAATGTGGGGGTTGTTCAAATATTTACAAGAATCTAGGAATGGTGGAATGTTGCAACCCGTTTTGTAGCCCCGTTTTCGTGTGATATCACAATCTAAATATAGTTCGGGTACAAGTATAGTTTCTGTAATCCCCTATTGCCTATCACGTGTGATGGATTTCTGGGAAGTTTGTGTCTGTTTTTCGTTATTTTTGTATCGTTTGTATCGCCATAGATACGGGGCTTAGTGTGGCACGCTCTAAGGAAGTTCAACGAACTGTTTGCTTTGCTGCGAGTCCCTAACCTAAGACATTAGCAAGATAAGTGCCCCACATATGCGGCGCTTGGAATAATTTCCCCGGCATTTTCCCCCGCCAAGGCATTTCCCGAATCCCACCCCGTAACGGAACTGCTGCGTTTTCAGCAGCATATTAATTACATTTGGGGTCATTGTCACGCCGCCAGTTTCATTTATTTATGAGACAGAGCTCGAGGCATAAATGTCGGCAACTGTCCTCGCCCCCTCGATCTGCTGCTTGGTATCTTTCTCTATTATTTTTATACACCATTTGGGTTTCAGTTTTTTCTCTGATATTCAGAGTTGACTTTGGGGGAGAAGAAAGTGGAAATCTTCCCTGAACCCCACAGAGTTTATGAGGGGCCAAGGATATGAGAGGATCTATTGCATCTGTTTCAAATCTAGAATTGGGAAAATTATATATTTTTTAATGGAATAAAGTTTATCTTCTTGAACCTATCCCCTAATATTTCGTTAAAACTTTCTTTAAATTTTTCCAAGCTTGGGCCACCAGCAGAACCTCATCAATATTCCTGCTAGTCAAAGGAAGGTCCTGTGGTATCCTCAGACCATCGATCGATCGGGTGGTGTTTCTCCGAAATGGTACTGGTGGTGCTTTGCTGCTAATACGAGTTCGGTTGGAATAGAATCGAATGGAATCCAGAGGGATCAAGTTGAACCCTCCGCCCTGCCAAGCAGCTGCTGCTGCTCGCCGTGCTCCTTGTGGCTCAGAGACTTGGAGAGTTTTCCCTGAGACTTCCATCTCAGACTGAGGCAGAGTCTGAGGCTGTTGCCGTGGCCCCTTGCCACGATTCATTAAATTTTTGCTTCATTTCAAATGCGATTGCATGCCCCTCTCCCTCTCCCTGTCCCTGTCCCTGTCCGTGTGCGAGTGTGCGGTGTGTCCTTGCCCGTGGCAGTGTGTGAGTGCAAGGAGCAGGATTACCGATGGGCGACCGAGGTGGCATATGCGTTTTCTTGGCGCGAGCTATGTGGCAAATGCACACGCAAGGAGGCAAGGAGGCGAGCAGGAGCAGCCGAGCGAAGCAAGGAGCAAATAAGGAAGCGGCAAGGAAACCAGGAAGTTACACTACAAAAATCTTATAAAGAGAAGGGGTTATTAAGCAGGATGAGAACTAAGGAAGCTTTATAACAATTTGATTTAATTAGAAAATTTATTGTTTGCAAAGCTAAACAATAATTTTTTTATCTAAACTAATTTCGTGATTTTCTTTTACTAGTTCATATTTTTTGTTGGCAGTTTCTTATTTTTTTTTACAAATGGAGGTCTAATAAAATTTTTAATCAATTTAATTTAATTGTAAATAAATAAATACAGACAGTCAGTAAAGTTTCCAGAGGAACGACTTGGGAACTATTAGCACATTGTTAGTAAAAAAAGGTTATTTAAAGCGGAAAAATAGTTAAAGTCAGGAAAATATCTATCAATAAGAAATTATTTTATTAACTTGGTACTCTTAATATTTTTTTTAAATAAATTTTAATTCATAAATTATCCAAAATAGCGAAATTATAAGCACAGAAGATACCTTAAATGGCATACAATGTTATAAGGAGAAATTGTTCACTTGAGTATTATAATATTGCACTTAATGGAATTCCTATCTATGATATATTAAGCAATCCAGCTAAACACTTTATTAATAATGATAAGAATTCATTCAAATTTTCTCTCAGTGTATATATCGAAGGGCGGCAGTGAGGCAAAACTAAAACTAGGGAGAAGGAGAAATGGCATAATGAAAACTTTTGCCCATGGGGTGACGGCGACGGGCTTCTCCGGCTCCTGCTCCTTCTCCCTTACCTTCTCCTTGTCCTTTTTCCAGGACCTGAAGGATCAGCAGCAGACGGTGGTGCTTTTTGTACTCACTGTTTTATTTTATTATTTTTTTTCCTGAAGAAATGCGCGCAAAATGCAAAAATCTCAGCCGGATAAAAAAAAACCAAATCAAAAGTGCAAGGCAGGGCCCGAAAGTGTGTGAAAATATATGCAAAAATAATGCGCTCGATATAAACATAAGAAAACAGCACCAACACAGACACACTGTCCCCGCCAAGACAAGAGATCCCCGATTGCCAGAGGTCCTTGGTCCTTGGCCCTGCTGCAGCAGCTGCTGCTGCTGCTGCTGGAGGAAAACCGAAGTGAAAATGAAAATGATGAAGCTGCAACAATGCCGGCTGCTGGTCTGTCACTTTGATAATCTTGTCCCGTGCCAAGACATTCGCTCCCCCTCTCTATATAAATTTCTTTTTTCTCGCATTTAGCCCAACTTTCTTCCGGAGATTTATTTGCCAGCAGGCTGCGGCTTCGAGTCGAGTCCTTGGAGGGGCGTGTGTGGACATATTGTGACGTGTCACGCCCAGGGAGTTCCTTATTTTTTCGAGCCAACACCATCAATAGGAGCTAATTATTTTGGCATCCGGGTTCCCGGGTTCCTCTATTTCTCAGTTCCCTCTTACCCCCAGGTTTTTGGCAAGCTGGGGATGCCCATTGTTCTCCTCCGCGCCAGGCGGGAGTCACCAATTAGAGGGAAAGTGTCAAGTCAGTTGAGAAATTGGCAGGCTGCTTCATTAGCAGGTTTTTGAGGGATTTTTCAGCTTGCCGTAGAACTCAGAATTCAATGTAGAAATAACTCCCTAACACTTTAAATTTTAGAAATTAAATTCCGAACCGATTTCTTTAGGCTCCCAATTAGGGGATAAAGTCAAGTAAGGAAGCCTCATTAGCAGGTCCCTTTCAGCTTGAAGTTTCTCTCTCAGCACCTTTTATTTAACAATAAAAACCCAGCTCATTTGCCTAATCAAAATATACAAAAACTGAATGTTAAAACAGCTTTCCCTAACACCTCTTATAACAAAGAAAATTTGCCTAATCAAAGGCACAGAGCGAAAGTCTTGGAACTCCCCTGGCTCAGCCAATTAACTTGCTACCCGAAATAAAAGCAACTTAGAACGCCTTGCGGGCTCTATTGAAGTTTTCCCTGTGAAATTTAAATGTGAAAAGCGGATCCCCGGGGGGAAAATCTCTGGAAATTAGACTAAAGCTGGCACACGCACTTTTCAGCGCCAACGAATTGGAAAATTCCAACCGACAGCGCGACATCGGAAAGCTGGTGCCAAATGCAAATGGGCTTTTCCTCCTGTCCTGCCTATTAAGACCCTTAATATTGATCAATAAAAATCCTATATAGTCACATTAACATGACAAAAGCCCGGGCAGGGGATGTGCATTCGAGTGGATCGATCGTTGACGTTGCATCGATCCTTCAAGGACTCCCCTCGGGAGTTGCTTTTGCCGAAAGCCAGCTGAGAAATTCGCAAAATCGCAGAGCGCGCGCGCGCTTAAAAAATGCAATTAAATCCCTTCGGGGTCCCTCTGTCTGGTTTCTCATTCTTTTATTTTTTATAGCTGCTGCCTGCCCCTTCCCAGCTAAATTTGTAGCAAACCCTTTCGGGGTTTTCTTACCCTCCAGTCTTTGTCCTGGTTGCCTCGGCAAGGTGAGGCGGCGGCAAGGTAGCTCGAGGTTTTTGGCAAGGTTCCTTTTGCCATTTTCCTCCTCAGCTGGAAGGCAATGTGTCATGGGGTTTTGTTTGTGTTTTTTTGGCAATTGATTTGCGGAGAAAGCATCGATTGTAGGGCAATTGTGCAAAAATTGGGAAAGAGTCACAGGAAGCATTTCCGCGAATGTCAAAGAGGGGAGGAAGCCAGCACTGGGGAACACGTGATAAATCCGGAAAAGGTAGCTTGGAAAATGTGTCTTAAACTGGGACATCTATAGAAAAATATATAGGAGAATATGTCTTAAAATTTACAAATATTTTACTCACAAGCTTATCTTTTATAAGAGGGGTTTATATTTAATTTGCCTTGATTATACTTTACAGATTAACCAAGTAAGCTCAGAAAACCTATAAAAATGTATAATTTACTACCCATAATAAAATCAAAACACAGAATTATGACTTAATAAGAGGTGTCCCATTGACTTCAAAAATGATCCCCCTAATGGAGCAATCGAAGGCTCAACTTTGTCATAGATAAACCCACAGATATAGCTCGTGGTTAATAATTGTATTTACACAAGGTTAGAGTAGCAACCACCCAAAAAAAGAGATATATATGTGTACAGTGATCTAGTTCTACCTCAAGTCTTAACTTTCCCAAGGAATCCCACGACGAAGCCGAAGAAAAGTGAAATTGTAACCCTCTTCAGCCTTTTGGGATCGAATCGAATCGGGAATTGGGCCTTGGGAACCCCTGAAGAGCTGCACAGCTGCTATTTATTTAATTACCAAATATTTATTGAACATACATTACGGTTAATATCGTGCTGATACCGAGGACACCTTGGGAAAGGGATGGCCTGGGTGCCTCAACGAATTTTTTGCAAATTGCAAGGACTCGCCAGGCCTTCGCCCAGGATTAGGTGGAGGGTCTTAAGGGTGCGCTTTCCTTCGATTCCCATCGATCCTGGCGCACAATCGATTTCAATATTATGCATTTGCCAAGGGGATTTTCCCTGATTTTATTTTCTTTCTAGCCTCTTATTCCCTTTTTGCGAATAATTTATTGCGTTTCTTGAATTTGCCAAATTTTTTGCAATTTGAATGTGAGGCGTTTGGGAGGGTTTGATCGGGTGATCGGGGATAATTAGGGAAAACCCAGGAAAACCCTATCCTAAAACCACTGCCAGATGGCGAATTCCTGCCTGAGACGCAATAAACCTTAATTAATATTTATTGCAGGGGAAAACTGATATAAAAAACGGAATTAAATTGAGTGTCATAAGCTCTTTCTGCCTTTGGCTTTGCTATTTACATTTATTACCAAAGAAATGCATAGAAAATGTATAAAAAATACATAAAAAAAGTCTTTTATTGTACCCTTTCCCTTTTTTTTGTAGATTTTTTTCTTTTGACACTCCTTGCGCTCGAACACGCTTCGTTCCTGCCAAATAAAGCATTTTGTTAAGCTAATTTTTATCCCATTTCAAACAAAACATTTTCCTTGAAAAAGAAAATGCTTTTTCATGTCTTTTTTTCCTGTCCTCGCCCCTTGTCATGTAAAGAAAGCACCGCCCCAGGACTTGCCATTGATATGTCTATGAAAAAACAGTCAAAAATTATGTTATAAATTATAGGGAAAAAGGGTAAATTCGTGTTGAAATTTTCAAGTGCTTTGTAATAAGGCGCAATAGCTCAGTTTCAAAGATTCCTCAAAAAATGCATCAACCCTAGGGATTTTTTGATGGCGAAAAAAAAAACCATAACTACAAAAGACTTTAAAAAAAATAACAAAAAAAAAAAGAAAAAAATATATGGAGAAGGAGAAATAAGTTTGCTTGATTATGTTTCTTGTTTATGGTTTATAATACCCTATATTTGATTGGGTATATGGGAAAAGTGAATGCAAAATTTGTAAACTCTTCTTAATATTTAATATTTCGAGTCAAGATAGTTGCTTCGTGTAATTATTAGTTAAAAAGATTCTTGTTAATATTGTAATTATAATAAATTATAATTTATATACCCCTAATTGTCGTTGAAACTAAAAGTTGTTTGTGATATATATTTAATTTTTGAGTACAGAAATATATTTATTAATAAAAATGGCCTGTTATATTTCTTTTTCATATATTTCTTCTGTAACCGTTTTCAATAATAATAAGTTGCCATAATTTAAAATTTATTTATTTTTATTGATCACATCTTAAAGTGATTTCTCTTCAGAGCCAAAAAGTTTTTTTCACAAATATGTATTTTGAAAGAGTATCTAAGCTTCGGTTCGATCCCGAAATAACCCAAAAAGAGACGCCTGGTGACCGCTTATTGTGTGTTTTCGCTCCTGGAGAATAGTGATTGCCATGATATACCCGGAACCCAACCCAAAAGGCAGAAACGCGAGAGGCAGAACCCGAAACAAGTACAAATTGCCGTTACCCGCGAATGCAGCCAAGCAAAAGGCTGCAATCCTAAAGGAAAACATGGAAAAAAGTTAAGAACCAGAAGCCAGAGGATCGCTTCGGATCGGATCGGATCGGAACGGAGCGGAGTAACCTTGCGCCAGTCACTCACCCAGACCCGCCAGACCACCCCTCGCAGAACCCAGGGAGATCTTGAAAAAAAAAATGTTTAAGAACTGAAGAAAACCTCACCCCAGCGGATGGGATGTGCCAGAAATAGCATCGCTGCTCACCCAGTCCTGCAATGAGTGCACTGAGAGAAATATTGATATGGAAAGGGTCTATTTAAAATTATTTTGTAGCTTTAATCAAAGAGAGATGATAAATATTAAGCTTAAACAGAGAAATGTATAGTGAATCTCTTTTATAATATTATTTTAAATATTAAAAAAGTATGTTTAAGTTTAGTTAAGGTGAAAAGGTGCTCATTTTTACACAAATGAATTATTTTAAAAGCAAATATATTATATTTATCATTATGAGAACTTCATATAAATCGATATCTTAATCCTCTCTGTAAATTTCTTTGAGTGCAGCTCTAAGTAAACCCAAAGATTTCACACGCCACGCCGTCCAAGGCGTCAGGCTCATGTTTTTTTTTCCTTCCCATCTTGGTTCCATTAACCCCCTACCGCCGATCTTCGAGGATAATTTTTCTGGGAGGGTCTGGCGGCGGCGGGATGCTGGCAAATGCATTTTTTTACTTGACGCCTCGGCACAAAGCTGCTGCATAATTATCAGGCGACCCAAAACCCTTATCAGGCGTCATTCGGGAGAGTGCGAAAAATCCGGGGGTCTGGAAAAGCCTCATTTGAATATATGGATGTGTGGAAAATGTGTCCTCGCTGGCGGCGGCACAAATTAATGAATATTTCCGAATACTTTACGAGCCGTGCTGAATGCATTATAGATTGGGTTCATCAGCCCAGGGAAAACGAGTTTGTCTTCCCATATAAAAGTATCTAGTAGATACATTTCCTGTGCCCTGCTGCCGATCTGTGCTGAGTGGAGCCACCTGTGCGCCTGCAGCTACTTAAAACGCAATTAAAACCATGTGGAGGCTCTGGCTGAGCATCCTGGGAAAGTGCGCCACATCCCATCACAAGATAGGACAATGGCCCCCTTTCCCTACCCTTCGTTGATTAGTCGTCGGAAACCGCCTGTCGCCATATTACGTGACGTCTATGGCCCATTTGCGGCAGCTCGTAAATAATTAAAATCGATACGAGATCGGGGCAGAAAGTAGAGCAGCGTCTCAGTCCCGAAAAATGGAATACGATTCAAGCTCGGCGATCTCGAGTGGGTCGAGCAGCTATCGGATTTCTCAAGTGTTTGTTTCTCAAACAAAAAAGTTTTGGCTCGGTCTCCTTTTTAAGCCTTCGATCTAGTGCACTGAGGGAAAAATTGGGAGCTTATTTCGGAAAATATTACAGATTAGGACGTGTCTCTTATTTTAATGTTTTGAAAAATAAATGTATACAATTTAAAAGATCAATGAAAGTTGTACAAATAACTATACATGTTAAAGAAGGAGCTAGGAATGAAAGAAAATACCCATATGTCGATACTACCTCGATATTTGACGCTAAAGTCCAAATATATCGATATTCTAACATTGCAAAAATGGAGTCATAAATATTCTTATTCATATATTGAATTAAAATATTCGAATAATAAAATAAAATGTTTTGAAAATTTATCGATATTTTAACGATAAGTTCTTCTTTTTGGATATTTCAATATGTGATATATCAAAACTTGGAATATTTTCAATATGATAGGAAAAGCGATACTTCAGTTTTGTCCATAAACATCCACAAATAGATAAATAGGCCCCTTGTGTGCTTGAGACCACATCATCGACAACCTTACAGCTTGGCTTACACTAAAATTCCCAATGGGTTCTAACTGCAAACTAAAGGTATTCATGCTGAATCTGATATTGATGAAGAAGAGGTGGCTCCCTTCCGAAACAACTGATTTACATATTTAATTAAAGATTAAACTTTTCACAGAGATACATGATGATTGGATCTCATAAGCTAAATACCTCAAATACCTAATTTTTTCTCAGTGCCGGGGTAAGCTCAGAACACTTGTGTTTCTTCTGCTTAGGGGATTGTTTTTGTGTTTTCTCTCTTATTTTTATAGATTCCTATGAATTCGTTCTGTGGCCTGCGCGGGGGTTCGTTGTAGTCTTTTGTGGCCTCATTTCGTGCTGATCCGGGATCCCCTCTGCCACTCGGAATAGGCGTTATTAATTGAAATTTATGCCGGAGCACTTTTAATAGATTTCTCTCCTCCATATTTAAATTTGTTGCGTTTTCTTCAACGATTTAGTGTATGTAATTCGAAATGGGGGAACCATGATTAAGATCTCCTTCGCCTCAAGTGGAACTGTGGGCTGATTGTGAGATCATCAGTGGGCACTTTGTGGGTCTGAGTTTTATACACTAATTGATCAATCGCATAGTTTATTGTTTGGGTTCTTGGGAGGGCTTTTCGCTGGCTAATTGAGACATGGGAACCGGCCATAAAACCGCTCGGATCTTGAATCTGAATGAATTTCCCCCCAAAATTGACTTGTAACCGTCCGACAGGGCTGCTTGAGTCTTCATTTTCATTCCATTTGTGCTGCTTAATTTCCAAGAGAAAGGAGTGAGAGGATCACAATGGAGAATAGACAGCTTTATGTGGCATTTCATCTCAAAAAACAGACCGAGAATAAAAGGAAGGAAAAGCTGTAACGACCTTTGTGTGATCCGTGGGCCATCTGCAGAGGCGAGTGTAATTCCCCTAAAGCAGCTTAAGACACTTTCCATTCGTTTTTCTTCCCAGATTTTACGCTTTTCCGGCCCAAAAAAAGGGGCACTTAGAATTAGGCATAAAATTTTCTACTCCGTTTGAGCGCTAAACGAAATGATCAGCGAACGGGATGCTGGCAAAGGGTCGTAATTTACATCAAGTCCTGGAAAAAAAACTGGACCAACTTCTATCCCAAACTCAAACAGAAAGTTGCTACATTTTAATGGCCCGAGGTCGCGGAAAAATCGGGGATGGAAAAGCTGCGGCTGCGACCGCCGCGGCGCTGGGAAAGTGAAGCAGCAGCATCTCGCGATCTCAGGGATCGCAAGGCAAGGATCTCGCAGGACCTCGGGACCGGTGTGTGTCCATAAGGTCACGGATGCGGCTAATGACCGTGGCGGCAATGCCCAGTTGCACAATTAGCCGGGACAATGCCACCGAATGGCCCCTCGGAGGCGCATTTGCATTCGAAATCAGCTCATCTCCCTCCGGTCTGGGTTTTATCTTCATTTTTTCTGCTATATTTTGTTTGTCCCGCTTGTGGACAGCTTTCTTTGGACAGTTTTTATTTTCTTTTGTGATTTACTTGGTCATTGAGAGCGGGCCAGAGGGTAAGGAGCGGCAGGATTATAGCCCAAAGGGTTCTCTCTCCTCGGGATGCTGCGTCATCATTTATCGCTCGCGGCTTGACCTATTTTGCCAAGATCGGGGCTATAAATGTCAGTGGCGTCATTAAGTTTTACGTAATTTATGAAAAGCCCTGGGCCCGGATTCGAGTTCTGCAATTACCCAAGAAATTAGTTTCTCGAGAGATGCGTTCTTTGGAGTGGTTTTCCTCAGAGCACGCGCCAAGAACCGGAAGTGGCTGTATCAGCTCCATTTGGGGAGGAGTTTTCTATAAATAGATGGAGATTTCTCTTCTTCTAGGGGGCGTTTTATGTTTTGAGCCGAGAATTTTGAGATGTTTGTCAGCGCTGCGGCAAATTGGGGCGATCCTGCTGCATTATGCCCATCAACAGTCACTTATTTCGAGAATCGAGGGGCCCTATCAAGGCTGAGTGAGTGACAGCAGCTGCACAGATCCCACCGAGAATCTGTCCTCTTTTGGGGCTTCACTTTTCTTAAATTTAATTCTCGGAGATGCGTGAGGCATTTGCACTAAATAACCGTTAGTACCTCCCCCTTCAGCCACCCGAAAATTGCGCAAAATTAAAGGCAGAACGGAACGAAAAGTATATCCTTTTAGTAACCGCATTTTAAACTCAATTAGCGCTCATTAGCAAATAACTGGCGGCACACAAGTGAGGGAATCTCACTCGCCAAACGCACTGCAAGTGTATGCACTGGGGAAAATGATTGCAAGTGTTATTTTACTTATTTTAACTTGAACCTGCACTATAATAAGAACTACTTCCAGGGGGATTTCCATTATTTCTTTCTGTGCCTACAGTACCGACCCGTCAAGAAGAATTGCCTCGGAGCCTAACACGCAACTGGCAGGCCTCCTCAGAAGACTCTACTTTCGGTTCTTCGGTTCTTCGGTTCTGCGGCTCCTCGATCCTCTCAGTCAGGGCTAAACGGAAACGAACATTGACAACGACAATTGCTTGTTATTTGCAAAGCGAATTCCACCGCTTCATCAAGTTCGAAGCTCCGGAAGGGAGGGGAAGACCCTTCGGCTCCTCCGCCGGTAATTATAATTATGAGATGCGTTGGGCCGGGATGTGGTGCCGACTGCCCAGATGGAGAGCGCCTGGAGCTGAGCTCCGGATGAGGGGCAGCAGCAGCATCATTACCGCCAGTGGAGAGGCGACTTGAGCTCATCATTGGCATGATTATCGTTCGGGGAACGACATCATCAGCGGCGAGAATTGGTGCGAGACGCACTTTGACTTGGACAGCAAAATGCTCTTGATACACTCACTGGAAGCCAGGGAAGTTTAGACCAAGTATAAGCTGAATTTTGTAAAGCAGTCTTGTTTATCTTTATCTAAACTTGAGAGTACAAACTAAAGATAACAATTTCTTAGTAAAATATTTAAATAATTTCGTTAGACTATATTTGCCATTATTGGAAATACCTTCTCTGGCACTTCATCATCATCAGAACTTCAATCTGTTGAGTTGTTCTTATGAATATAGCAATGAGATTATTAACTCTTCGACTCGAGCAGTTCAACCGAAGGCTGGAGAGTGAAGACTGTAGATTGAAGACTGTAAAGTGAAGACTGCAGAGTGGTATTGAGGGGAACCAGAGTGCGTGGCTTGTTGTGAGACTCTGCAACACGCTCTCGTGTCTGTGTCCCCCCAGCATTTTCGTCACTTAACCAAGAGGAGAATCTACAGGGAGAATCGACAAGGAAGAATCCACCGAGAATCCACAGAGAATCCCCCAAGGAGACCACTGACTTTGTTCTTGGTCTCCATTCCTTGGTTCTTGATTTTGTTGCCTTTTGTTTGTAATGCAATTTTCAAAGCGCGAGAATTACAGCGAAACAAAACAATGAAAATCATCGGGAGAGCAGTTTGAGTTTCATATTGAGCTTAAGAACTGAGAAAAACTTTATTATACATTTAAAAAAAACATACAAATTCTAAGAGTATATTAAGAGACGAAAGGAATATTAGGAGAACACAACAATGAATTAGGATCAGAAATGTTTAAATAAAGACCCAACTGTTATTGACAGAAACTCAAACTTGCCATATTTCCAGATATTATAAATTTCTCTCAGTGCTTCCATATATTTGCTTTGAGTCTGCGATTGCGGTCGTGGAGGATTTTGCCTTGAAGCCTGTGGATCGGTCAACCTATAGCCCGGGGGATCTCAATCCCAGATCGCAGATCGGAGCTGGAGTTGGAGTTGAAGTTGAAGCTGAAGTAATGTGGGCAGAGTACATATACATATGTGTGAGCGTGGGGCTGGACTTCAATTTCAATTTAAATGAAAACAAACTGCAGTCACTTTGTGTATTTTTGTATTTTCGCGTTCATTCAGCTTGTTTGCATCTTTAATGCTTCGTGACTCTCGAGTGCACTTAACGACACAGATGGATGGCCGGCGTTGCAGTTGCGGATACAAAGATACAAAGATACTCGAAGTTTATCTGCAATTGCATTGTGAAAAAGGAGATGTCCATCATCTTCGATCTTCTTTTTTTCTTCAGTGCTAATTGGTTTATTATGAATGCTGTTAACACCGATATTCCACGAAGCAATTTGATGGGGATTATTGGCAGGTGATGCTGGAAATTGCAGGGTTTTTTACTTGAAATAATTGAGAGGTTTCAATATGAGTTTTTAAATTAAATTTATTACTTTATTAAAATAATTTACTCAACTGCTAAACAAGTATTTTAAAACGTTGGAAATTTTGAAATGCGAAAAATAACATTTTAAAATATTTTTTATGTGAAATTGACCGCGATATTTACAGATACAAATTTACTCATAAATTTTCTTTTGTTATAAGTACATCTCCACCAAGTTTCGGGTATGGTAATATTTTAAAAAATAAATTTTCTAATTTTAGATAGGAATTTAATAAAGAATTTTACCATTTAACCGATTAAAATCCATAGAAAATTACTGTAATGCTTTGGCGTAAGGTGACTTTTGCTATTTTAATAGAAATTCTGTTAGTCACAATTAGAAATATCCTCTTGCTGATATCGCAAAACGGTTTTCCCGTTATGTTCGAGTGACTAACGCCGCCGGACTTATCGGAAACACATTCCTTGCGGCCACCCAAGCATCCCATCCCGGGTCCGACGCCGCAAACTTCACGCCTTACGAAAATAAACAGAAACATGAATGAAACTGAAAACTGAAAACTGAAAACTTGAACTCGAACTCGGGCTCAGAGGAGCGAGGAGTGTGGGAAAGGGCGCGGAGGCGGGAGGGTCCCAGATACTACACTTCGTTTATCAGTTTAGCGCCTAGGCCAAGTGTGAAGAGCATTTGACGCATTTTGCACGCCTTCTTCCAGCTAAAGCAATTGTTTGTTTCCACATTTTCTGCGAATGCCCGCTCTCTGGCCCCGGAATTCGGTACCCCAAGCAGCGACAGCATCCAGTCGGTGCTCCAGCACCGAACCCCAGACCCCAGACCCCAGACCCCAACCCCAGGCATCCAGACACCAGACCCTGGCCCGCGGAGCAGAAACCAGCTGACAAACGGAAATGCTGAGCGCCGCCTGTCATATTGCGCCAAAGTTATTTTGAATATGCAAAAAATTATGAGAAAAATATATGCTAAAAAAAGGGAACTCAAAAGGAGGAGCTGAAGAATGGGGCCGGGGAAAAACGAACTTTGGCTAAACGAAGATTGCTCCATTATGGAACAGAGAGAGATGTGAGCACTCGGTGTACACTCGGATTTGTTTCTTTTTAATAACAATGGAAGATAACTTAAAATAAGCTTAAATTAAACTTAATCACTTAATAACAAAAGGATACTATTTAACTTCAAACAAAGTAGTATGAAAAAAGAGGAAAGAAGGAGATATGGTTCTGGAATACCTAAAATTCTGTTTTAATTCGAAAATATGCATAGGTAAAAGGCCATAGAAAAGGGCATAGTTTCTAAAGAATAGTTTATTTTAATGTTATGATAAAATCGAAATGAATAATTAAAACACAAAATTAATTTTAGGAAAAGTGATACAAATTTAAAGTTTAAATATTTAAAAACGTTGCCACGAAACTTGAAGGGTATTTTTCAGATAGTTTGTTTCTTCATTGAAAAATATATTAACAGTATTATATAAACCCTAAATAATGTTTTAGTTTGAATAAAATTAATTAATCAAGAGCGATCTGTTAAAAAATATGTACATATTCCAAATTTTCTTCATAATATTTAAGATTGGTCTTGAAAATTGGTTTTCATTTTTTCATAGCATTCCTATACATTAATTCAATTAAAATATATTGCCTAATTTATTTAAAGTAAAATATTTAAGCTCATCTTTACATATATAGTTCAAAATTAAATATTTTAACATATTTTGTATATAGATAAATATTTAATCCATGTCGGTCTCATTATCCTTAAGCAAGCGTATTCTCCGCTTCGGCTTATTTATTTAATTTTTTGTTCTGCTTTATTTTTTTTTTGCATAACCGTCACGTTATATATTTGTTGCTTTTATTATTGTTATTGTTGTTGGCGGTGCTGCTGTCGCTGCCTGTTACTTTGTTGTAGAACATACACAACCCACAGAGAGCGGGGAATCGAGATATTCAGGCAGACGGCGGGACCTGCGGACGGCCTAGCAGACGACGGTCCAAGGGCTCAACAAAGCCAACAAGTCGACAAGGGAGATGCGGATGCACAGAGAGAAAAATGAATGCAATTGAATTTTAAATTTGACTAAAACAGTTTAAATATAGAAACTGGGAAGACGAGCATATTGTTATATATTTGGGTTATAGATACAAAGATACAATATTGATAGAATTATAAATAATACATTTTTAGCGAACAAAGAACACATATTTTAATAAACTCTACCTTTAACAAGAAAGAAAGCTCACTTCGGCACACCGAAATTTATATACCCTTGCATCTTAAAATTGGATCATTATGAATTAATTAAATTTTATTAAATGGAAAGTAAAACTAACACGAATTGTATACAACATTTATACATATACAAATTTGGTTTAACATTGCGTATACGTAATATTTCCCCAACATCCCTATGGCAGCTATATTATATAGTAGTCCGATTGTGATCAAATTAAAACCGAATTTCTAGAATAATATAAAATAGCCATTTCTCAAATTATATGAAAATATTTTAAAAATTAAACAAGTAATAATTTTTTTTCTAAAAATTTAAAATTCAAAAACATATATGTTTTTTCTTACAATACCGTATACATAATTTTATCATGACCGAAGAACCCCCAATTTCTCTCAGTTTAATTTGGAGATGCCCGAGTACTATATAGTATGGAGACATGCATATTTGAAGATCATAAAACAACGCCATCGCAGAGCAGAAGAGCAGACGAGGGCCTGCCAGTTGTTTCGCTTCGCAGGCGAGTGTGAAATTGTCAAGTTGTTTAAAGTTTACGCAGCGCGTATTAAATATTTGCCAATCGGCGTTTATAGATCTTGGCTGATCTGCTCTCGGGTCCACATATTCCCGCCTGCTGTCGTTATATATATTTGATTTTTATTTATTTCGCCTCTCCTCGCATGTTTCCCTAATTTTTACTGTAGCAAAAAACACAAGGAAAAAGATGTTTAAGCCAAGAGGGCGCAGCGAGCAGGCCTCAATTTGCGTGGGAATATTCTAAGCGCTCGTTTTCGGGCGGTTTTTATTTATTTATTTATGAGCTCCCTTTTGTGTTTTCTCTTGCGGTTTTCTGGCTCCAGTTATCGATGAGCATCGATCCTAATGATGATGATGTTTGTTTGGCTTGACAACAATGTTTGGCGCGCAGCTGTGTGTTTGGCGGGAGCCTCAGTCTGTGTGGGGGCTGGGATCCTCTTCGGAGACATCTTGTCCGTTACTAAATAGAGGCTCCTCTCTGGGGGATACATTAGAGTGGGGTTTGTCTTTGGTGGGTTTAAATGGGTTGAAATTGAAAATAATTAAAAAATGAAAGCTACTTAGAGTGCTTTAAAAAATCATGTTCACTAAAAACCAGAGTGTGCTTACATTTTTAGGGATAATTCTTTTGGGGGTCGTATTTATTTTTTGGCATTTTCTAGGCTTTCTTAAGAAGCTAATAATTAGAAGGTTTGGAAAGTATATTATGCGGCTATGACACAATTACTGTATTAACTATAGGTATAAATAGTGAGAAAAGATTTTCATATTGACCAAAATATCGAAGATATTGCGAAGCTTGATAGAAGGAAATTTATAATTAAAGGTGTAAGAATCGATATTATTTTAAAAAGTAAACATATCTTTATTCAAACAGATTACCGACTTATATCGGGAATACTAAAAATCTATTCAAGTATATAATTATCGCATAATTATCGATAAAGATTCGGTATATTGAGCATCTCTAAGACTAAGTTGGCTATACCTCCTAAACATTTTTCTGGAGCTCTTCTCCCAAAATTTAATGAATTCACTCTTAAAGCAGTGTCATACGCAAACTCTTTTTAAGGTCCACTCTAATATCTATCAGTATCAGGAAGCTGTACCCAGTTTAGTGCTCGTATTCCCCACAATCTTTGTTCCCCTATTTTTATAACGCTCTCTTCTCGTGTGCTGTTCTTGAACCTTAGATAAAGGGGCGGGGTTGGAGCGCGGAGTTGGGCTCGTTTAAGGCAGCTCCACTCGGTTCCAGTCCACTGTGGGGGCTGGCTTCGAGTAGGGGAACCCCTTCTATACTTAGTACTTGGTGTAAACACACAGACACACACTGAGAGATGGATGCAGTGCACAACAATAAACTGGCATTAACTAAATGCATTGACCTTTCGGCTCCTCCGGAGGATCGCTCTCCCTCTCGAGTTCTCCAGGCAGAAATACGAGTTTTCCGTGTATCTATCCCCATGGACGGCGACCTAACTGCACGACTCGGATTGTATCTGTATCTGCATCTGAGTGGAGAGTGGAGGAGAGTGGTTCCCTTGAACTTGTCCTGCATCCCGGTCTATGTATCGCCTGAGTCCTCCGCCGGCCTATGTACGAGCATCATTGCCCTCGTCGTGTTGGCCTCGATGGCCATGGGGGCATTTGATTTGCTCTCCGCTCTCTATATATTTTTAGACGATCCCGAAGACATAGCTGGGGACGAGTTGTAATTGCCTCAAATTGATGTTAAGACTTGAACTCTGTCGCAGAGTTATCTTAGGATTGTTGTACATGCAATCCGAAGGCCTGTCAGTTGTATTTTATATAGTAGCACTTGTCGCGAAAAGAAAAATCCAAGTATTTAATAATGCTTTGGTAATTTGTTTTGTTTATTTTTCTTATTGTTTGCAGCAGCAAACTTTGTATGTGTGATGGCAATAAGCATCACTATTGCATTTTCGTTTGCATTCACTGATAGAAGCCGCCCTAACCCCACCATCTCCCAAATGATTGGGGTCTGGGCTGCAAACTGTGGTTATAAAGTCATATCCTTGATAGCAAATACCTTCAGGTATAGCCGAGCTGAAACCTCTACCTCCACGGACTTGCATTGAGTAATTGATAGATCCAATGAGGACGAATGCAAAGAGTAGCACAGCAAGCTAAAAAGAAGGATATTAAAAATAGAAATTAAAATATATTGCATAAATTAGTGAAACAATTCCCTACATACCTTCATTGTAAGTTGTACTTGGTTTTCAGATGCGCAAGTTCAGCAATCACAAAGAGTTTCGACCAGACTGTGTTGATGATCAGCAGTGGCTTTCGCTTTTTATACCCAAATTCGAACTGATAAGCGAGCTCTTTTATTTTCACTTAAGTTTTATTACGTGTTCTTAGTGAATATACCTGACCTTTATTTTTTTATTTTTTGTCTAGCAGGAATACGATTTTTGCTAGGTATCAGCATTTGCCCAGAAGTTTGTTGGATTTATTAATCCATTGTCATAAAATGAATTTACAGCAACAAGTTCGTGTTGAGATAAAACTTATTGAGCAATAAACTAATTAAAATATTAAAACCAGTATAATTGATTACAAAATGCCTTGGAAAAAGGTAATGTCAACATAGAAATATGTTACATCAGTTGCATTGGCTTTTTATACCAGAATTCAAGAAAATCAGCCTGATAAGACTATTCTTTTATTAAAATGATAGTTCTGACCCTTGTTTATTTTGGTTTGTATAAAAAATATGCAGTTTTTGATAAGAGTAAGGTGCTGACCCATATTTTTATGTCCGAGTTTTCTGATAAGAGTATTTTGTGAAATCTTTCAAGTATTTTACGTCATAAATAAGGTTAAACAGCTGCATTTAAATTAAACTAATGTCTAAAACGTGTCTTGATTAAATTAAATTATTAAAAAAAAATATAGAACAATCAGGCAATGGGAAATAGAAGTGTGAAATCAGTATGTTATTTTATTATTTAATTAGAACAGGCAATTGTGAGTGGTTCTTGAGTTATGGCCATTATTTGGCATATATTTTACATATATGCATATATCCCCATATACGCCATATCCCTCCATTGTGTCCAGATACTGATCGGAAGTAGAATGGCATGCTCGATGCATATTAAATATGGAAACGAAACAGAAACTCAACCAGACGGACTCCGATATTATTCCCACGGGATCCGGAGCCACGAACAAAGGCAAAAAGGCACAAAAAAAAAACCGAATATAAAACACAATATTCCGATACATAAAATAAACGCGAAATGCGCTAAAATCGAGCTCCAGAGCCCCGAGAAGGAGAAGAGGGAACAATGCGGCGAATGGCATGGATCCTTGGCACTTCCTAATCGCTTAATTCGCACAGGTACTGCTCGCAGGACCTCTCAGGACCACCACCGCCGACCTTATAGGCCACCAGTCAACCACTAATTGCCGGAGATCTCTTTATTGGCCGATGAATCACTCGCACACTCAATCCGAGGATCACAGGAAGCAAGTGCACAAAGCGGAAGGGAATTGCTTTCTATTCAGGACGAATTCCATTTTTTTGCACACAAAAGAATGGCCAAGGATATACGGCTGAGGAGCTGATGATGATGTACAGGTCCTAATCCGAGCCAACATTGTTGCCAAATTTTCTTCGGAGCTGACCGCAGATAATCGGACAGGAAGCTGGCCAAAAGAATCGAAAAACCCCTCAGAGAATAGACCGATCGACCGATCGACCGATCGTGTGTGTGGGCTTTCATGTTGGACAATTTCATTAGCGGGATATTTTTTGTATATTTTTCATATCCTTACTGCCTTTACTTCCAGCCAGACATACTCTGGGCCCGTTTAGTGCGTGCTCTGCGTAAGTTTAAGTGGCTTTTAATGCCTCTATCTTGGCGCCCAATTAATTTTGTCCAATAAAACGAAAATTATTATGCACAGGGTATATATATCCACACATTTCTGTATGCTTGTGTGCATACACATTCGAGGCACGAAGGGCGTTCAAAGCGTGGCGTGGAAACGAGGAGATTTGCAGAAATTTTGGCGCCAAAATGCAAGTTGATAAACCAGTTGCGTTGCATATTTCAGCCTCAAATCTTTTCTGTTCTCCACTTTTTTTTCCTTTGCGCCTTTTTCAACGTCTGCACGGGGTCGCATGTAGGTACGAATATACATATATATATTCCTTGTATCGGCGCTCCTCATTGAGGCAGTCAGTGCGGTCTACATTTATAGCGATCCTCACGCACACAGCCCGAGATACTTGTGCGTTTGAAGCTTTCAAGTTGCGAACTTGAGAAGGTGGGCAGAAGGCTGGGAGGGCAGGGCAGGGCTCGAAACCAGAATGAATCCGAGATACCCTTACCAGGCAGCAGGAGCAGCAGCAGCACCCCAGTGAGCCCAGCTGATCCTCGCCTAAAAGGAGTTTATTGATCTCGAAGTTTCGGCGTAGCTACTACTGAAGAGCTGCTCTACATGTTTGAAATGTCATGCAGAATATATAAAAAAGAAGTTGTTTATTATTAGTAACTATAAATACTTATTTTATCCAAGTAACCAAGAGATTGAAAAGTATCTTTAACTCGAAAAAGTTGTAAGAAGTTAACAACTACTCCTAATTTAGATTTATTAAATAATCAGTCTTAATATACAACTCATAAAATACAAATAACAAATTAAGCAGGCAATAATTAAATAGTTAATAACTTATTTAATTTCAAATTGATAATAAATATATATTTACAAATTAATTTAAGTTCAAATTGTTCCCCAAAGCTAAGCATTTAAAAAAAAGAATTAATGAAGTAACCTTCAAAAACCGATATACCAAACTTAAAGAATTAATGAAGTAACCTTCAAAAACCGATATACCAAACTTAAAGAATTAATGAAGTAACCTTCAAAAACCGATATACCAAACTTAAAGAATTAATGAAGTAACCTTCAAAAACCGATATACCATACTTAGATCTCTTAATGATTAAGTTAAAATATACTAAGATAATAGAGGGTCTCCACATAAGCCTAACCAAGCCAGACAGGGGCACTCCTCCTCCGGCAGCCCATGAAGGGATCTCAGATTCAGAATTCAGCAAGGAGAAGTCAGGGAATCATCAGACGGCAAGGGCGACGCATAATTTGTAATAAACCTGCAGGACTAATGTGTCTCTCTGCCATTCGGCCATCCGGCCATCCTGCCTCCCCCTGGCTGCCTCTGGCCCAGCAGAGGAGTCATAAAAATCAACTGCCGCGAATGAACGAAAAATTTGAGCCTTTAAACTTTTCACTTAATGAATCTAAGCGGAGTGAGCGGAGTGCGACGTGGTGGCAGTCATCAAACCTCGGTCTCAGAATCAACCTTCGCAGGTAGTAAAGTTGTGCAACATTTTTTCCCAGGAACTTTGGCTGGTGCTCCGTGGCTGTGGCTCTGGCTGTGGCTCCTTATTGAAGCATATCGGCCCAGGGAACTGGTGCCACAGCATTCCATGGGACATCCACCGAAGGCAGGCCCCAAAAACACACGGAAAGAGAAACCAAAGTGCATGCCGCGGACGTATCAAAGACCTCTAAGCCCCAGCCAGCGTCCATTGATCAGTGCTATTTGTTGTTGCACCGTCTGGTTAGAACTGCAGGGCAGGGCTTACCTGACCAAAACCATTTAACGTGCCAGACACACATTTTCGGCGAAAAGTGCAGGTCTCCAAAGGATCGCCATGGTATCGCCACGGATCGGAACAGAAACGAAACGAATCGGTATTGGTTTGAATCCGGACATGCGAAAGCTAAGACTTGTATTTATTAGGGGTATGAGACAAGGAGGTATTACGAATTAATTGAACATATAGAGTTTTACATAAATATATTTTGTTAAGTTACTTATACTATTTACATAAGTGTTTCGTTGGATTAACATTGCTACTTCTACAAGTACCTAAAATGTTTTCCCTTTTCACTAGGACAATATAAAATTATATATTACTTTAAAGTTATTTTCACTTTTTATTATTTACTCATTTTTATTTCTTATTTTATAAGTTGTTAAGATCTACTAGGTTATCACATTTAAATATTTAGATTTTGGTGATTTTTTTAATAGGGAACCGGAATAAATATCTGCACTTTTTCCTTACATTTCTGATAAATATGTAAATGTGCTATTTGTGGTAACATTAAAACTAAGAACTCTAAGGAACTTAAATTTTATACAATACTATTTATTAGGATGACCTATTTAACTGCAATGTTTCACATCAATTGGATTATTATTAATTGAAATAAGAGATCTTTATGCTAGCGAAAATAATCTATGGTTAAAGATAAAGCTTATCTGGTTTATTTTTATGTATATATCTTATTTATAGATCTTACAAGGTTAATTTGTAAATTGATTAAGAAATCATATCTTATATACGTATCTTAATGGGTAACCTTACTTCGCAACACCTGACAGAAAGGCTTCTTATTTCATTCCCTTTTTGGCTCTGGTCGGTCTCTCGCAAAAAGAATTCGCCAATGCGAGACTCTGCGTGATTAGAGAACCAAATTGTGCATTTCGCCGGGGTTTTCGGGGCCCCGTCCTCGGATTTCGGTGGTGCTCGAGGGGGGTGGGGTCCTACCCTTTTGGGTGAGATTTCGAACTGGGCCTCCTCGTCTCACCCACAATCGCGACATCTTTCTCGTTTATTGAAAGCAGCAACAAGGCGTACATGTCTGTTATCGCTGTTTGCCGAGATCGTTATGTGTGGCTCTCGGGGGTATTATTTTTATTTTTATTTCAAAGTGATTGAGTTTGCTTAAATGTGTGTGCGGCTATAGCGCTTGTTTGTGTTGGTGCAGAGACCGCCAAAGAGCAGGCCCCGCAATCTCGGGGCTTGTGTGACTCAATTTTTGGCGCGAAAAGTTGGCGTCTGTGTGGAGCAGGTTAATTGAGGAATTCCGAGGAGGAGAAGGAATGGAAAGAGAGGGAGCCTCCGGAATTAGGAGTTCCCACAGCTAGGGGGCTGCTCTTCCGCTTTCCTGTGTGCTCTCACTTTCACCGGAAGGAAATGCTTTCGCCGATTTTCCTGCCAATCTGAGTCCTGCTCGCCAGTCTCCTCTGGATCCTAAGTAAATAAAGTCGCTGCACATGACCGCATCCTGAGGCTGGGACTGTGACGAACTGGAGTGGCTAGCTGTGGTTCTTGGGAAGCCGTTAAGCTAAGTTCGATTGACCGCAAAAACCGAAGAGGAGATTCCCTTGACAGCAGTGAAATCCAATACGCTTGAAGAGGCTGCGAATGGTCCTGGTCAGGTCTTGTTTTACATAATCAGTTCGGGTTCGGCATACAGAAGCCGCTCGGGGAGGAGGAGAACTCCTAGAGGTTGCGAACTTCATATTTGCCTTTGAAGTGTTTGGTTTAGCGGGAAACCCTCGAGTTTTTCGGGTGGGTGTGGCACCTGTGACTAACCGTTGCTGGTCCTTGCGCAATCCTGGACTTCCTGGAACTCTCAGAAGTAGGGTTTTGTGGATTTTGCGGACCTCCGGTGACAGTTAAATGGACAGATAGCCAGAGAGTCATACGATACTTGGCGGCAGGGAAAGTGATCCCGGGCTTAAGGATGCGCCTATCGCCAGGACAAATCTTGAACACTTGAGACGTAGCAATTTTCCCATCATTGCCAATGCGTTTTCTCTATTTCTTGGTCAATTAATGGGACTCGGGTCCCTTCCAGAGCCCGTTGACACTCCAAAATAAAGTGCAAAAGGATACTTCTTTTACGGCTAGTTAGAGATATCCCTTGTTGGACAGACGTCTTGACATTTCTGTGTTCCCTGTCGCCGCCGTCCTGCGGCGATGTGTTGTTCTGTCCTGTTAAGCAAACAACAAGTGCCCGTCCCGTCCTGTCCCGTCCTCTCCTCCGTCCTGTGTGTGTGTAGGATTTCGTGACTGGGACAGGATCTTGAGACGACGTGGGGATAGGGCTGCATCAGCTGAGCCAGGCTGGGAAAATTTCTGTGCAATCAGCTGTTGGTAACACATAAACCTTTTCGGCTCGGCGACACGTTGTGGGAAAATGGGATCGGAGAGAGGGTATCCTGGGCTCTGGACTCTCCTGACTTGTCCTGAAGTGTAGCTAAACCTGTTTGACTTTTGTTGTTACCACTGCTGGCTTTGGTTTTTTAGCTCTGTGTGGGTCTCTGGGTATTGGCCTCCTAATGCTCTAACTTGTTGCTGGTCTTGGCTGGTTTCTGCTGCTGTGTGGGTGCCGCCTTTGTCCTCCGGTTTTTACGGGCACCCAGCAAATCATCAAGTGGAAATGATGATGGGAATCGGCCGTCGGATTGCCGAATCATTTTTCCAGCTGCACGAGCGTGGCGAGTGGGCGAAGGATTCGGTGAGGGATCCTTACAATCCAAATCTGGGACCCGTACCTGCCGTGTGCTGATCTCACGCTCGCCAAACAATGCCAATGCCGGGGGAGTCAATGACAAAGTACTGGGCTGGTCAGGTTCATCCTGGATCTCCGCCAGTGGTTCTTCGTTCCCATCGCAAATGGACCCTAATAACGCCGTTTCTATTGCCCATTGTGTGCCCTCTCTCTCCCCCCATCGAGGTGTTACAATTGCAGAATTATTGCCTTGGGAAACGGCTCCACCTCCGTTTCGTAGGACCACCACCGAGGGGCATTATCTCAGGGCCCCGCCAGTTAACCTGGAGTCAGAGGAACGCCAGCCAAGACACCCGATCAATTAGCGAATCGGAATGCGGTATTTAAATCCAAAAAGGGGAAACCCCACAAGTGTCTCAAACAAATTCCTGAAATGGCAGGGAAAGGGAAGCTGGGGAACAGGCTAGAGTTCTGGTGAAGAAGTTTCTGGATGGTGGCCTGCAAGGCTGGGAGGGAGGAAGGCTCTATAAGGACATCACATCCAATGAGGGGTTTATCACTAAGTAATATATTAGGAAAGGGTACTTCCCCCAATGTTTTCAATTCTCCAAGAAAATATCTAATGAATTCCCTCTTAAAAGTAACTATCTTATCTTTCACACTTAACTCCTCTTTCTATTCTCCATTTTAAATACAGTGTTAAAGTTTTAAACTTAAGACTTAAACTTAAAGACTCCCCATATAGGATTCTCCAAGCTCCAGTCTTCTAAGTCAACTTCTACATTCTTCCCTTTTTCCTTTTTTTCGTTCGCATTGAACCAAAGTGCATAAGAAAAAAACAGAATTTTGTCCGTTACAAAAATCTGCCGGGCGGCGACAGAGAAGGAGAAAGGGAGAATGAGAGAATCCGAGGGGTGGGGGCAGGGGAGAGAATCTTGGATAGAGAGCGAGCCGAGCTCGTTTTGGTGAGTGTGTGTTTATGTTTGATAAAATGCGATATGGGCACATTCCCTTCGCGCTGAAACTCCCCTCGCGGCATGAGACTTCCTCAGAGAGAGAGAGAGAGAGGGAGAGAAAGAGAGAGACAGAGGATCTGACAGAGAGAGAGAGAGCGAGATAGAGAAGCGGAGAACGTGATTCTCAGCGCGCAAGACGGAGAATCCAACATAAACGGGAATAACGTATTTTTGCTGTCGGTGTGGCAAGCACACACACCAGCACTTGGCTGGAGCCGAGGGGAGAAGGAGAAGTGATAGAGATAGAGATTGAGAGATTCCAAAACCTCCACCCCCCCTGAGAAACTCCCACTAAAATACCGAGAAAAATGATTAAGATCCTTAGCCCTATAAGTTAGAGACAAAACTCCTAGCAAATATTACAAAATCCTTGATTTACGAATTCTTTTTGGAATCTAAACTAGTAAATTATTTATCTAATTAATATCAACTTTAAATTAAAAAAAACTGTAAATTTAGAATAGGTATTAAGAGAAATATTGTTTATTAAAAAAAAAACCTTTTACTTATAATATTTATTCCAGAGATTAAGATTCCTGATGACCTTTCAATGGAATGAACGCACTTCCTAAACAATCTGCTGCACTTGTTTTCTGATCTAACTATCAGGCTGATATTTAATAATAAATATACATATAAAATTATTGATATTTATTTAATTATAATTTTAAACCACCTTTGGCCGTCTTTGGAACACTAAGAGCCTCTCGCTAACTGTCCAGTTAAGGTTAATCTTAACTTTAAATTTTATTAAGGACGTCTTATCATCCATTATTGACAGCTTTCGAAAAATTCAAATTTCTATTTGGAAAGTCGGCCTAAAATGTGGATATTCAAAACATTAAACAAGAAAAATAAATACAAATATTTTAAGCAGTGATTAAGCAGTTATTGGTTACTAATAAAAAAAGTTAGCTACCTTTCAAAGCAAGTGGTAGTTTTTGAATTACATTTCATTTAGAATATATTCGTTAAACAAAACTAGACTCTGAGCTGGGAAGAATCTTCAATTTTATTTAAGTTCGAACTTTTGACACATGTCGGAATTAAACCCAAAAAATCCATCAATCACTGTGTTATTTTTCTGCGTGCACTCCGCCGTACAGAGTGTCAACTTTTCAGACCCCAAGTCGAGGCAATAAAAACCCAATAATTGAAAAGCAGACAGAGCAATCGGAATAGAGATATAGAGGGAGGCAGGGACTGAGCTGAGTGACTGAAGAAAAGAGTTGGGGATGGGCGACTCACTATTTATGCCCCCAAAAATATCTGAAAGATTAGATGCCCGGGTATTTACGAACCCCTTTCCAGCCTCGAATATATTCATTTTTTTTGGGGCCCAGGCTGTGTCGTCGAAAGCGGGACACTTATGATTAATGTTCTGGCAAAATTGAAAATTCTCG
The DNA here is from genome assembly GCA_018152175.1 of Drosophila jambulina. NCBI lineage: Eukaryota > Metazoa > Arthropoda > Insecta > Diptera > Drosophilidae > Drosophila > Drosophila jambulina. Next base: position 31,490,031 of record JAECXH010000012.1, read on the forward strand.
TTTGTATTTTTAACCCCACACATGAACGAGGAGCGGAAATGAGGAAGTCGCGGCATGGCCTGGTTCTGGTTTATGTTCTGCAAAAAGAGTTGGGGTGGCTGTGTGGATCGGGGCACAGATCTTGGTTTCCTTGGTTGGGCTTGGGGTATGCTCAACATACGGGGCGGATCACAGAGAGTGAGACCGAGACCAGCAGGGAAATCAGTCGAGGGAGGAAGTTGGAGTTTATTGTAGATGAAATTCTAAGAATTTCTGTCTGGGGGAGGATGGAGTTAAAGAGGGGGTACTTTTTTGGGGGGGAAAATGAACGTAAATAAGTGAAGATTCATAGTTTTCGGTACCAGTTTTTAGAAAGCTATTAAGCTAACGAAATATAATAAGAATAGTAAGTCTGCATTCTCCAGAACTTCCCCATTTAATTACAAATTCGAAACCTCTCTTTCGCCTGATCCAATTGACTTTTCATCGACCTTCCTTAAAAGTTCATTAAAAATGCATGAGCAATTATCGATTACCCAGAATCATTTCATGGCATTCGCATTGAGGGCTGGCCCATAAATCTCTTAGCCCTCCAGTCCAGATCAATGCACGTGCGAATCCGAAGCCAAAAAACGATGAGAATGTTTTGAAAAGAGCCACAAAACACCAACAACAATCCACCGGCAATAGGAGAGCAAATTGCGCAGTCCGAGGAGTGATAAATGACCTGCTGACCCTGCCCATAAACGATGCTGTCACTGGTCTCCGATGCCAAAGATTCCCAAAGTCAGACACAGCCCAGGAGAAGAAAGAAGTGATAATAATAATGAAATAGACGGCCGGAGAAAGAGTATTGTAAAAGTAAACACGCCAGGATATCAAGTGTACACGACATTGGATGGGACCTTGGATGAGTTATGTTCGGGTCTGCGAGAGATCTCCAGTTTCTCCAGATTCTCCGTTTCTCCTGCAGGTTTTCTGCACTTGCAACAACTGCGCCGTGGAAATTGCAGGCCCAGAGAACCCAGACGAGTATCGTGGGAATGGGCATTGTGACAAAAAGTGTACGAGGGAAAATTATCAAGTGTCGTTCGTTTTCTTAGACAAATGTTTTTAGTTCTTTTTTCTCCACAAAGAAAGCGTAGTACGCGTTTACCATGCGACTCGGATTCGGACTGGAACTCGGACCTGGACTCGGATTCAAGTGGTCAGCGCTGGGAAAGACAATCGGAGACAGTCTAATTTGTGCGCGGGCCACTTGAGTCTGGGAAAAGAAAGGAAAGGAAAGGTTTTTGGGCGTGCAACTGTGTCCCTGTGAAGGAGTATGGTCCCTTTTCCCTTCCCAAATATCCTGTCGGCGACAGATGCATTTAGCGCGCGTGGGAGTCAATTTTTGTAAGGGGGCCAAAACGTGGGCATTTCCCACCTATAGAATTGGAAATTAAAGTTCATGTAAAGTGTGTTTGTATATAATTAAAAATTAAATTCAAATGTCTAACCTTGATAATTGATAATGAATTTTCCTTGCCTTCTCACAGATTAACATACACTCAATACAAGGTATCTCAATTTGTGTAAAAAAACCTTCCCTTTCTTATTAAAAGTTTCAAATTCTACGTTTGCTAATGCGTTATACCTTTTGTGCTTTAGTTTGTTTTGTCAAAAGCAAATAAAAAATAAAATAATATACAGCTAATTTGTTGCACTTTCACATATTTGTGGTCGTCTCGTATTATTGTACACTTTGTTATAAATATTTGCAAGTAGAATTAAACCATTGATAATTAATTTGTTTCACTTATGCAAGCAAAAGTTGTCTATATAAACAGATTTTTTTGCTTTGCTTACAAAAACAAAAATAATTTTCTATCAAAATGAAGTTCTGGTTTGCTCCTCTGGCGATGTTGGCCATAAGTCTGATCACAAAACGCTATGGTTTGTTAAAAGAATAATTTAAATTTATGCCTTTAAAAATATATTTCCCTCAAAAAATCTATCTTTTGTTTGCTGTATTGGAAAAATAAAATGTTTTAAAAACTGACAATTAAATCTAATCCAAATTATTTCACCTCTTGCCCCAGCTGAAGACCAGCATTCCCATGAACGCGGAACCTGTTCGTCGATCATTGAGCATTATTTATGATACCCTAGCGACGTTTTATGGCCATTAACACCGACTCTTCCGGTGGCAGGGGTCGCCCAGGTATCGTAAATCAATGGAATCCCGATCAAATAATTGCGATGCATTTTCACAAAGGTAAAGAAATGTCCAGCGATATGAAGGAGGAGATGCCATGAATGAGGGTATTTCGATTTGAACACGGATATATGTGGCAACAATGTTGCTAAGTCCCTGCAAACAGACGAAAGTTCTTCGTTCTTCTATTTGTTCTGAGATAAGTTCGGGTCCTCTTGGTTCTGGGTGCTCAGTTCTCCGATAACGTTCTTCGGGTCGATAGGGCATCTTGCAGATAAAAAAACTAAAAACTGAGAAGTGAGGGTATCAACGCGAAGGCAGCTCTCAAATCATGATTTTTCGACCTGTTGATAATGCCCCTGTTAACTGCCGATTGGTATTTGTTTGGCAGGCAAATACCGAAGACGCAGATACGGCACAGATGCACTGCAGATACTCGGCCACAGACACAGATACATTTGGCACTGGCAGATACGCAGACGGAGACAGGAGTGCGCAAACATATTTGAACTTAGTTAAAAGCGCGTAAAAAGTCGATAAATGTCACTTATCTGTTTGTCGGTCAATAAACCGTCGAGTGGGTCGCAAAAATGTGGATTCACCGCGAGAAATTATGGGTGCTCTTCAATATTATTCTTTTTATCGATATCTTAACGATATCGTTCGATATACTATAGCTTGCGATTATTTCTGTCTTTTCCTCTGAATGTGCAATATTGATGTCAAATATTTCCCCCTAGAAAATAACAGATTGAATATATGAGTCTGCGGGCTGTGCACAAACGGAAACCAGCCAGCAAAGTGCAGTGTAAGTTTAGCAAAAAAAAAAAGAATGGAAACTGAAGTAGCGCCAGCTGCACTCGACTGACGTCACCTATCGCCTTAACCCTCCACAAAAACGCCCCCGTTCGCCGCCTTAACCCGCATGTGTGCCAGAGTTTTTATGAATGGAAAAAGCAACTGAGTTTTGATTGCTTTATAACCGCCTTTCCGTTATTTCGCCGCTTCATATCAATGAATGTTGCAATCTGGGGATATATATATTGTATGTATATATTTGTTCTTTTTATTTTTTGCGGCGCCGATTCGTTTGAAGACCGACCTTGAAGGCTGCCGAAAGATACTATATCCATGGCTACTCATATATATATCCGTGTGCGAATCTGGCAGAGCATGTATCTGTATCTTTAGATGCAGAAGTATCTGTAGCTCTATCTGTGAGCTCTGTAGCTGTGTCTTACTACGGAAATGACCGGGACGTGCTCGGTGCGGGATTGTTAGTGTGCTCCTCCGATTTCAGTCAGACCAATTTATGCAGACTTATCACCATATATACCCAGTGCATATATCTGCATACATTTCTACACATTTTTTATTTTTCTTGTATTTTTTATTTATTTTATTTGGTTCTCTGCCTCTTGCCAGGCCCGATTGTTTACTAAGCCTGGCGCGTGCTTTGGTTTGTGAATGAAGAGGGGACTTCAGCTCATTCCCACTGCTCAGGGGAGTGCTAGGCTATCTATTGATCGTTTAACCTTAAAGTCATTGAAAATGCTGCTTTAGGTCAGGTATGGGCCCCCAAAACCACTTCCAGAGAGAGCTTTCTGGCTTGAGGAACTGCTTAAAGGTACTATTTTGTTCAAGAACTTGAGAGCTTTAGTTTGATACTCACATAGTATTTTGCACAAAGTATTATTTAATAATTAAATAAATGAATTGTGATATTAATTAATTATACTATGTATATATTTTTGCTAAAATTGTCACTAACTTTAGCATTTTATTTATTTAATACAATTTTGTACAAGGTATGTAACGTTTCATAGCTTTTCACTTCTACTGCTAATATATGTTAATTTAAAATATACTTTCACCATGTCATAAAGGCAATTATTGGTGATAATTTTATGCATTTTTTTCTTTGTTTATCTGGTCTAAGAAAATTGATCTGAACGTTCTAGTTCCTTTAGAGTTTGCAATCAATTTTCCGTCTCGCCTTAACCATTACAAATTAAATTGTTTCACTTATGCAACCAAAAGTTGGGTATATAAAGTCGTCTTCTTAGCTAAACTCAAAAATTCAAACACATTTCATACAAAATGAAGGTTTTCCTCGTTTTCTTGGCCGTTCTGGCTGTTGCCTTGCCACCAAATTTTGCAAGATGCAGTGAATCTGATGATGTCTATTTTCCAGGTAAACCTATTAAAAATCCTGGAAAATGGTATCCGTATTTATATAAACCATAAATATATGAATTATAATATAAAAATCTATGAAAATGAAATCACCAGACTATATGAAGTCACTATGTATAAGAAAATCACTTGGACAGGTTCTAGGAAATAACCAATGGAATCCAGAAGTAGCCCTCTCAACCGGTCAGGTTTAAGTTTTATCATTTTCGGGTCATCTCTCAATGGGATTTCCTGGGCCACTCCCTGCCACTGCCATTGACCAGAGTCGCTTATTGAATGGCGTTTCCCTAGATCTGTGAGCTCCGATTCCTAGAAAGCATTTGGGTGACACACTCTGGGAGACAACCGAGTCCGCGGCCTCTTCAAAAACCCAGCTTCGGTTCCAGACTCCCGCCTCGGCACTCGAGGGTTTTATTATGGGCCAAGAATAGTGTTCGGTTGGATTCGAAACCTAGAAATCATGCCGAACAAAAGTGTTAAAGTTGCGTAGAGAAATTGTTTGGGAAATATGAATTACAGGCCCCGAAGAGTTACCTGCCGCGCTCTGCCCGGGGTCTTCCAGTGTCTCAGTTATGTAAGGCTCTTCACTCCACTCCAGACACTTTGTATTGTAACAGGTTTCCCGCTTTTTAAAGTGCCGTAAAAAATCATCGTTTTGGTTTGGATTGCCAAACTCAGTTCTTTGAGGATCTGTAGGTGTTAAACAAACAGCAGCCAGGATAGGAAGCTGTGCAAAAATCAGTTTATCACAGAAGGCCGAGGAGAAAGAATGGCATCCAAGGGGGTAAACTCTACTGAAAAGGCAAACTCAAAATCCTTTATGGCAATAACTGACTTCTGTTTAATTTGAGAGGCGACTTGAAAGTGTACTCCCTGAAAGTGTCTTGTGGTTTTCTGACCTTACACGAGTCCCTTTAATTTGGAGTACTCCTGCTGTAGTCATATTTCCAAAAGGCTCTTTCATTTCAAGTATGTTCGCTAAGTTCTATTATGTTTTTAAGAAGTCATCTTTTGGTATCCAGGGGATTGACCTTAGAGTTTACTGAGGGATTTTTACTTGTTTTTTTTTAATGGGTAGTAATTATAGCCTTCGCTTAAATTTAAAATGTCCTTGAACATCTATATGTTTCATAATTTGTTAACGTTAATTTACTTAACGTTTGTATACCTTTTTTAAAAGCATCTAGAGAAGGGCCGTGACATCTGAAGAACCCATTTCCGCAGAAGACTTCAGCCAAGGCACTCGCTTATATTTCCCTTTGAACGATCGCTTTGAAGTAATTTCTTACAATCCAGATATCCTTGAGAGCCAGTTAGTTTTCATTAAAATATTTGATTGCTACAAATTCTATTTCCACAAGGACAAAACATTTTTTCACCTCCATATCGAACAGTTGCCTTACAATTAGTTAATTTATTTGTTGCGCTAAAAAAGGAACATGAGAAGTCTTCCAGCCTTTCACAAGACACGTCTGTTAGCCTCGCCTTAATAGTGGACAATCGCATTGGCCATTCACTGGAGCCAGACAAAGGACATTTAAAATCCCATTTCATACAATTAATAACAATAAAATTACACTAAAATTGCAACAACATCGCACCACACCCCCAGCAACAAAGGACCGAGGATGACAACGGGTCCTTTGTCGCAGGATCTGATCCGATCCACTTGCCACCGAGGCCGCTATTCAAAGTAACTCGTAACTCTCATTCACAGGACACTGTGCTCGGGATGCACTATATAGTGGCTATAACAATTGGCACTCGACTTCGACGTTGCACGTGCGTGTACCGGACAATTGTGCGGCGACCTGCAATTGTCCGGCATGTCCTGCAATGTCCACCCAAAATCCTTGTAGTTTTTCCTATTTTTCTTTCTGTTTAGAATCAGCGATGTGAAAATTTCCCAAGACGTGATTTCTGTATAGTTTTTTACGCTCGCATTGTTTAAGCCAGTTCATTAGTTTGCAGGACACGGGAGTTCATTGCGCAGGACACGTTCGACGGCCTGTCTCGTCTCGGTTCGGTTCGGGGAAAATGCCGCCAAAAAGCGAGGACTCTGACTCGGAGTCGGAGTCGAGCTTTGCCGCCTCAGCTGCGGTTCTTTTTGGTGTTTGAAACATTAAACTAATTTATCACCAAAATATATGCCAAGATCCAGGACAGCGCAGGAGCGCACCGGATCCTTGGGAAAGGACACCCCTTTCCGGCTGGGAACATCGCCTGCCTTGGGTGTGCTGCGTGTGTGTGTTGGGCTTTTGTGTCTACTTACCATAATGAAAACATTTTCAAATATTTTATGCAAAGTCCTGACATGACCTTTGCCGATCCCAACCGCGCCTCCCGTTGCGTGCGTTTGATGTCCTGTCGGAGTGTCCTGTCCCGAACGGGAACTGCAGCGTGTACATCCCTTACCAGTTCCGTAATTTGCCATCTGAACTAGTTTTCGGGATGATGGCCCTGCTGTCATTATGCAGATTTCTCAGGATCCCCCCCAAAAACTAAGAAAAGTGGCAGCGGAACTCTCGCACTCGGTGGAATGTTGTTAGTGCCCCGGGTCTTACGGGGGTCATCGTGTTCGGAGTCCTGGTTTTCAGTTCTCACAGGATGTACGCGGTATATAGTACATGTGAAAACCCATAAACCTTGAAAGCACAAAGGGAACCAGATAACGATCCTGGCCAACCCAGAAATGTATCAAGGAACGGGGCAACACAGCCGCAAAATCGAGGCCAATCCAAATCCATTTGCAGGACCATATAAGGCACTATATAAACACATATATATAGGCGGACTGACTGCTAGGGTTTGACTGTCTAAGCCGCAGGTACAAAGTGATTAGCCTCCGCAATTAGGATCGGGATCGGGCTGCCCCGGATCCCAATAAAAGCCAAATTCAATCAGGATCTAGTGCGGCGGCGGCGGAGGAACCTGCTAGGATGCAGCTGATAATGGCAAAGAATTGCGTCGTCACAGGTTCCAGAGGGGGAAACAACTAGGGTCCTGGAGTGGAACAATTTTTTAACATCAATCGAATAAAGGTACCCGCACACACACGCAGAAACTCTCTAGGAAAAGGAGCTGAGGCTGCTCCTGGCTGCTGATTTGTTGCGAGATTTCTGTGTAAATGGCATAAAAAACCGCTCGGGAATCCAGGCGACAAGCCGTGGGATCGCTGCGGCCGGCATCCGTGGATCGCTCTTGTTCAGGTTGTTAATGGCACGACGACCTGTTCACAATGCCGGACAATTAACACGGCCAAAAGCAGCAACAACACTGCCTTTTCTATATACATTTTTTGGAGGCACATCTCGCATCCTTGGGAATCTTGGGCAAAACAGAGACCAGAAATATCAGAAAAAGAAAGAAGAAATCAAGGCCCACAATTTTATTCTTCTTATGAATTGGTTCTTTTTTTCATATTTCTCTGTGGATCATTCAGGGAAAGGCAGTGCCGCCGTCAGCTGATCCAAGGGGATTAATTATGTTGACAGGTTGCCGCAATTGGAGTGCCTTCGTGGGGTCTTTGGGTTCGAAGTATGTGCGAGGCATTAACTTCTGGGTTAGTATTGCCTTTTCCCATTTCAGCAGCTGGTTTGATTATTTTTTAGAATTATCCCAAGATGTTCTATATTTTCTATGACTTTTTGCAAGTGTACATTTTTTGTTCTGACGTTCGTTTTCTCGTATTTTCCCATTTTTTTTCTTAAGTCATGCTATCTACTGAGTTTTTGCAATCAATAATAATTTCATTCAATTCATTTCCCTAACTTCCAACACGTTTTTTTTTTGGAATTTGCAAAGCATCCTTTGGGTTTTCCCTTAGAGATTCTCTGAGAGACGGCTGAGGCATGGTCAAACCTTTGCCATTGCATAAATTGCAATTTCTGTGGGAAATTTCTCTCGTAGTTGCAAAAATCGGAAATGATTTGGCAAAATCGTGCACAAATATTTTCGCTGGAAGTGTGATAAATATTTGATGAAACCTTTGAATTAAACTCTAAGCCCCCTTCAAGGCCGCTCCCCCGAGAGTACGAAGGACTATTTTGTGCAACGGCTGGAAAATATATTCCGATTCATAAACCGAAAAATCGTGGCCGAATGAAAGGAGGCAGTAGGCCGAAAAGGCTAAAACTCAGCTGGAATGCTGTTTGAATGTCGCCTCAGGTGACAAATTGCAGGCTGCCGTTGCGCACAGGTTGCAGCCTGTAAAAAGGACTCGCCCTCGCCTCGCAGCTCAATGACGCGGCAGGTTCCGTCAAAAAAATATGTGCCATTTCGCACCTCCATAAAAACGTGTCCCAAATGGGTTTCCAAGACGTCAAGACTTGGCTGGACGATTTCCATCAATGGCCGAGCAGGCGACCTTCGCCTCTGGTTGCATAATGTTGACTGCCGGAAGGCGGAAAGTTGCACATGGGCTCTAATGTGCGATTTGCATGTGCGATTCCGATTGCGGCGTGACAGGGTCAAGGGTAAACAGGATGTGAGTTTCAAAGCCCGTTTACGATCTGTTTGCCCAACGCGATTTGGCGCGCAAAAATCAAGGCGCATCCTTTGCTCAATTGAGTAAAGTGAGGGAAACTAAGGGAACTTATAGTAATTTGTGAAGTCTTATTGTTAAAAAGGCAAAAGAATATTTCGAAGGGCACATTTTTTCTCAGTGCCCGTTAAGGATTTTCACATCCTTTCCGGCCTGCATGTCACGTGTGTGTTTGTGCGGGTGTGTCCATGTGAGTGTGTGCAATATTGCCACCCACGTTACGTAAGCCGTTAAGGGGAAAGACGAGAAAAACAAGTGACTGCCTGGCGGTAACAAGTCTATTACAAGGCCGCAGATATCGCCGCCTTCTCACGCCCCGGGGACAGCATCCGGAGATCTCGGCGGCATTCGCACAGCCCACATCCAGACCGCCTTCCAGCTAAAAGCGCGGCAATCTCTCAGATACATTTTACACGGACGTGGACTCTCATTCATTCATTCATGCAGGCCCGGGGAACAATAAGGACACAACTAGCAAATCTCTACAAGCACTTCAGCCTCAGAGACGGAACAATGAGGAGAATCCCAAGCAAATTCGGTGCGAGGACACTCGGTGTTCTCACGTTTATTCCACTGATTTCTTCCTTTTTGGGTGTTTTTTTCGGTTTTCGGTTTTTTCGGCTCCTTTTTTAATGTTGGCCTAAACCTCAAGTGACCGAGGGTTTGATGATGATTATGACGAGCAGCTCAACAGGGATTTTGCGAAAAGGGAGCAGGAAAGCGGATACTCAGCCACTCGGGTGTTCCACTGGCATCCTCATCATCCGCCGATCATCCCGGATATAGTTCAATATTTTTTGCGCACCGACTTCTTTTATGACGCCATTTCCATGGAATTCGCCGCCCCTAACAAAGAGTACATAATCAGGAGATAATGCCGTTGATTATCTCGGGGAATGTGCGGTGTCCTTCGAGTCCTTCCGCCTCGAATTTCTCCAAAAGGAATCTCTCGCCGTGTGCGGCCTGCCAGAAAGTGAGAATTTATGAGGTTTTCAACTAGATGAGGATGGAATTTCCCGGTAATATTGGAGCTGCTGCTGCTGTAACTGTGGGAAAAACTGCATTTTCCGGCCAGACTCTGGCGTTTACACGGAATTCCTGGCTTTATCTCAGAGATGTGGTGATGTGTTGTCGTCAACTGGCTTCCCATTCTCATTGTTGTGGACAAAACACATTTTAATTTGATTACAAATCAGGAAGGAGACAGTTGAAATTTACATTTATGCTAAGACTTGGGAACAGCCACCCCGAAGAACCCGCATTTGCGAGTTACAGAGAGAGAAAAGTGGGGAAATGTGACATGTTCATGACGTGACATGATTTAAGGTTGAAAAATATTTTTCAAAGCTTGTTTTACATCAATTTGAAGGCTGAAGGACTCAACTAATGCTTACAAAACTTTACTTTGATCCTAAAATATAATTTATTTTTCAAATAATAATGCATAAAAAAATGATCAATTTACCCTCTAAGCATACTAAATATTTCTTTGTGTGCATGAACTTACTGGTCAGTTTGCCGGCGATAAGCACGTTCCGGCTCAGATTCGACTTGGGCTCCGAAAATCTGTGTCATTGTCGCCTGATGAAGATGAATGATGTAATAATTCCGTCATAAAAATTACGCACACTCAGCAGAGAGTTATCGGGGTGGATTCTATATGTCCTATACTATATGCTCGATATGTAGCTTTAAAAGCTGCACGAAATGCAAATGCAAATGGAAATGGCTCTGGATGTGGATGAGGAAATCCTAGGGCCAGCTGCCAGCTCAACAAGTTCTGTGTGCATGCTGGGTGTGCTATGTGTGAGTATATGTTTTCGTTTAGAACTGGTTTACTCCGCTTAACCCCATCATATCCATTTACGTCTGTGGCATTTTCCTGCCAAGCCCTGCTGCTGGCAGCTTTGAAGAAAATCTGGAAAAAGCAAGAGGCCTGGAAATCGAGAAATCCCGAAATCCATTAGCATGCTCAGCCAGCAAATCCATCATAAGCCGTGCCCTAAAAAAGTACTTAAGTCCCTCTGCTGCTCAGTGTGTGTGTTTGCCTTGACCCTTCGCGCATCCACCAGATACTCGCATCTCTCAGATACATCCTGGATACTTGTTTTATGGCTCTGGTGCTCTTCTACAACTCTGTTTTGGCTTCGTTCGATGGATTTTGTTTTGATTTCGCTGTCCGTAGGTTCTTCGATCCCGATACCCGATCCCCATTACCCATTCCCCCTCCCCTGGTCCCCTTGGAGGGGGTTCGATTCCCCTTTCTCGTTTGTAAAGTCAAAGTGTCGAATTGTAAAGATCAGTCACCTTTCGGGTGGATCGGCCTAGGGGCCTGCCTTACCTACATACATAAATAGATGTGTGTCTGTGTGCGGGGCGCAAGGTATCCCGTAGATACATAAACATTTACATAGCGCTACCCGCAACGTCTCCCTCTGGGGGCACTGGAAAAAGTTGGGGAAATTATTTATATATGGTTTATATAAAAGGTATCTATGATCCTTTGAAATAACCTGATCTTAAATGGAATGAAACATTTTTAGGAGAAGTTTCTATCCTTTCCACTATCCATGAATTGAGGTGCCTCAAGTTATTTCAACTTTATTCTAGCTTATAAAATTTTTCCACAGTGATTCCATCAGCCTTCTGCTCCCAGCTCCGGCCCTTTATTATGCCGAGCATGTCGCCTATTTCCTCTACGATTTTACTGTGTAATCACGAGCAGGTCTTGGCCCTCTGCCTCCCCAAGCCCACAGCCAAAGCCACGTCGAAACCTACACCCGAACTCCCTCCCAGAAGATAGGCATCCCGGCTGGAGCCCAGCTCGAGCCCAGCTCTTCGCAGCTCTATGGCTGCACGCGTATTTGTTTGCTCGACTCGTGGGCTCCAAACTGGTCGTTCACTGTACCCCAGAGTACAGTCCTCTCGAGGGCCTGGGACTTTTGCTTTTCCTGATTTTTCTCCAACTGGTTTGTCTAGTACGAGTCCGTGTATCTGTATCTCTAGCCCTCGCCGACAACCGCCTTTTTTTAAGGCTTCTGTTGGGTTCTTAGAAGGCTGCACGTTTTCCTCTCTATCTGAAAGCCAAGTTTGCTTACCTCACCAAATACTTTCGCTGCTGAGAACACTAACGTGGAGCTCAGAGGAAACTCAAAAGGGAAATCGGGGAAAAACTAGAAGAAACTCTGAAGGAGACTACAGAGGAAATAATTTCTTTAAGCCGATTTGCCGCTGCCCAAAGACGGAAGGAAGTTGACCAAAACGATGATGCGTGTAAAAAATATTAAAAAAGGGGAAAACGTTCGGAAGTCGAGGCCAAAGACCTCCCTTGAATTGGAAATATCGAAACGATCGGTTACATTTCTGAGCAATCATGAATTTTAATGTGGAAAATTGTCGGAATTAGATGTTTTCAAGGCAACAGACAAATTGGCCTTCATTTACAGAAAGGTTAAACAAAGGAATAACATAAACGGTCATTAGGATCACGCTTCATTGGGTAAATATTAAGTTTCTCTAAGGATTTTTTAAATTAACTCCTTTATTTTGTTGTTGAATAATCTTTTTTAATAAATCATGTTTAAAAATAAGTTTCCACTAACAAGTCTCCATTAGTACTATGTGTTATAAATGCCATCATATGGTCATTTTATGTCACAGGCAACCTCTTAACACGCCGTTTAAATTGACAAAATACTTTGCCAAGATCAGGGATAAATAACAGCAGGAATCGGTAGTTAAAAATATTATTATTACCACTCGTAAAAAACTGCTCAATCGTTTAGCAAGCTCCAGCCACGCCTTCGCTAAGACCCCGGTGTTCCGCCCACTCAGTCGATGCCCAATTGAGATGTTGCATTTTATGGCTAATTGATTTCGATCTCGAGAGGAGGAGGCAGCCTCCTTGGTGGTCAACGGAATCAGCACACAAATCCCTGTACATTTCGGGCAGGCAGGGATACAGATATGCCACGATAGGCAAGGATATTTTGCGCATCATCATCTTAATTTTCAAGAGAGAGCGCAGGTCCGGGGCGGAGATCTCCCTGAAATAATTATGGCAAACGCAGATTAGTTGCGGATGAATGGCCAGTTATCAATGGCACCCACTGCGAGGTCCAGATAGGTTCCTTGCGGATATATCTGGGGTCTCGCATCTCGGAGCTAATAAATGCCTCAATGAACGGGACTGTCAACAAAGCCGGGAGGAAAAGGATTCCCTTCCATTTCGGTTTTATTTATTTGTCAGCTGACTGACCCGGGCTGTGTTTTTTGTTTTTCCAACCCACTTGAGGTCCAGAGCCGAACCCAAGATAATATCTTCTAGTTCCAGGCTGTGTTCTTTTCGCCGAGCTCGGTTATCTATAGTTAGAGCAAAACGTTCGAAAAGGGACGAGAACCAATATTTTGGCGCTCTTTTTGCCCTGCTCTGTGAGGAGAAATCCTTTCAAGAAAGGATTTGCCGCAGTTGTTCATTTTTCCAAAGCCAATAACTCCTAGCGGAGTGTGTGCGCATTTCGTAGCCGGTATCTCTGGACCCGGCATCGGCTTAAGCAAGGATATTTTCTATATGTCTCCCTTGCTGGTTCCTCGTTTCCAGTTTCTCGTTTGCAGTTCCTCGTTTCCAGAATTTGCATGTGTGGGCTGCTGAAACAATAACCGGGGAATATTCATTAGGCAAAGCCAAACAAAACGGAAAACAAAACCCGGGGCCAAGTTGACCATTCTCTTTCAATATTTTCTAGTAATATTTTCAAGTTAAAGCGGGCTTAGGGCCTATTGTAAATTGATTAACTATTCCATCGGCAAGGGCAACCTGTGTGTGCGTGCCTGGATTGTTCAGTTGCAGTTGCACGTGTATCTGGAATGCAGGATCTGCCGTACCCTATATCCTTTGGTGCAGTGCAAATGTGCGAAACATCTTTGTTCCTCCATGAGATCATCCCCGGCAGATGCCAAACTAGGTTCCAGTTTCCCTGGGAGATCTACATATGGAAATTGCCCTGATCCCCGGCCATTGAGCAATCTGTCGTCAAACAGTTGCCGCCCCTAAGTCCTCGTCCTCGTGCTCATCCTGGGTCCAGCTCATATGCAAATTATGCACAAATTGTTCAATTTCCTGGAAGCTATATAGGTTCCTTGTCGGTATTTGTGTTTTTTGGCACAAGTGTTTCCATTCCACCGGAAGTTTTTATGGATTTTTCTCGGAAACTTTTCGAACAGTAGCTGGTGTAGAGGTCTTGCATAAGATTTTATTGTTTTTTGATTTGCAGTTTTATTGTTATCCTTCGAGGAGGAAGGATAAGCTCAGGCGGCGAGGATGTGTTGGAAATGCATAATAGATTTTCACACTTTGCCGCTAAAATTCAAAGCATTTTGACTCGAATGTAAATTACTTTGATTGTTCAAACAGAGTGTTAAGGCACTAGGAGAGTCCTTGATCCTTAAGGATTGTATTTTTTCGGGGTTCCTGGAGGTGTGTTCTTTGGGGGAATTTCAACAACCTGGCAGGGCAGTTGATATATGGCTTAAGGTAAAAATACCTGTCAGAAGATATTCCAGAAAAATAAATATTATAAACATAATTTACTAAAATTAGTAATAAAAGTCATGTTCTAAGGTTCTTCATAAGGCAAAAACTCTTTTAGCTAGCTCACAAATCTTTTATTAAATGCCCAATGATGGTTTTTGCAAGACAAACAATGTATCGCTACCTTTGACTGCTTTGTGAACACACAACTTCAAAGATACTCACCGAAAATATGCAATTTTGCCATCTCATTGGGGCATGGTAATTGCCTTTGGCCAGAGTCCCAAAGAAATGAGTTGTAAATGAGCCAAAAAAGGAAGAAAGAGAGAACTTTTGCAAACAAATCCCCTTCAGAGCGATAATGTTCTATGCACAGGAGTGATCCTGGCACAATGCTTTGAGTTGCTAGTCGCCAGGACATCATTAATATAAGCCAAAAAAGATGACACATGAAACAGGCCGACTTCTGCAACATTCTAATGATAATATCAAGAAAGGATTTTAAGAACCGCATCGGTAGCCAATCGATTTTGCTGTATAATACCTAAAATACCTATGTGGTAGCGTGACTCTAGATACAAATCATACAGTAAGCACACGCCCACAACCTCAACTAACAAGCCGTGAAATTATTTGGATTTTTCCTACGGATCCCATAGATATCTAATGGAAGATGTATAAATCGGAGGGAGTCCCTGAGGGGGCAATTAAGTTGAGGCTATCACGGAGCCAGAGAAGTGGTCGAGAATCCTTCAGAAAATTGGTTGAATGACCCCCGAAGATCATCGTGGGAATCCGTCAGGAGTAACGTAACCCTTCGGTCCCTGTAAATTAGATGATTGCATTTTAGTGTGTCATTAAAATCGGTCTATTTGTGTGCGATCTCCTCGAGTGTTTCCAAGTATCCAAAGAATCATTCCACTCTTTTGCGTCTTGGTTTTTCCGTTACGAAGGAATCAAAACATATAATTTTCCCCCGCCCAGAGAAGAGGGAGCGAGACCTCAAGAATCTCGGGGCACAGAGGAAAATCCAATACATACAGGTAGGGACAGGTATATAGAGGCAGGAACAATAGAACCTGTTTGACGGAGGGGAAATTTCCAACTGGAACCTGCCCCTTGCTGAGATTTCCTGCTCGAAGGAAATGGGAAAAACAAACCGAGAAGCGAAGGAGGAAAATGATAAATGCCCGGCAAACAGGTTGAGGACAGGTACGGATCAGGTGAGGCCCTGGAAGGGGTAGCAGTAGGGAGTATGAAGGAGTGGGAGGACTTATCTCCAAGTAGTAGCCCTAAGCGAGGCCTGCACGTGGATGGCTCAGGCTCAGGCCCAGGATCTAGCATTCAGAGTCCAGAATCCAGAATCCAGATCCAAGCATGATGAAGCCCTTTTCCCCCAGCACTTACAGACGTCAAAGGGCCCTCCTGTAACGAGTTTTTTGTATTCAGAAGGAACATATACACACATCTCGAGTGTTGGGGAGAAGAAAATGAGTTGAGCATCTTGTGGTTTTTATGGGGGTTTGGCTTTTTCACAGATTACCAAACTATTTTCCATTCTTCGCCGCTGCGCAGGCGTTTCCAATGTAAATGACCAAACAAAGGAGCCTCGGACCCAACGTGTGATTTTGGCCCTGGGAAAATTTCCAACCAAAAAAAGGGCTGATGGAGCTGGAGACAAATAAACTACAGAAATTTATAGGAATTTTGTAAAGGTCATTGGAGGCTATTAAAATGCAGATGAGTTTTATTAGGCTTAGGTTTCTATCAAAAAAGTATCGTATTGATTTTCACTTGAACATTAAGGGAGTAACTTTAGCTAAAAGTATAAAATTAAGGGAGGAACTTTAGCTACAAGGAAATATTAACTTTCGTGATATTCAGTGTATCATACTCTTCTATGAAAAATCTAAAATAAATCTCCATGTATTAGGTTAAAGTAGGATTCTCGGACCTTGGCCTTACCCAGACATAAACATTGGAATTTAGTTGAAGTCGCGTCGGGAATGTAAATAAAAAGATTCAAACACATGTGGACAATGTTGCAGGACAACGGCTACATAAACAAAAACCCAGGGACTCCATAAAATCCCTTGAAGTCGCGACTTTTGACCCAAACTATTCACTGGACGCTGCTAATGAGCAGTCAGCCAGTCAGTCAGGCCGAAAAAGGATACTCGAGATGTTATCAAAACAGGAGGGAAGGAGCAGCAGCGGCAGGGGCAGGCAGGCAGGATAACGGTAGCGGCGATCGGTTTTCATTTAGAGCCTTCCTTTGGCGCTGCCGCCCCCGATTTGTTTACAACTACGAGTTTATTAGGAGAACCCAAAAAACCCAGGAAAAAGAGAGGAGCAACTGAAACTGGAGACTCGGTGCCGGAGTCCTTGAAGTGGTCAATCCGTTGTCCCTGCGGCCATATGTCGTCGTCATCCTTGTCGCTGGTGATATATGCATATTGGTTACTTGTCTCTTGGCTCTGGTGTTGATTGAGCAATTTGTGTGTGCCGCTACGTGGTGGTGTGTGTGGTGTGCACCGATTTGGAAGCTGTCAGCGTGGCTGCTCCAATTTCATGGCCGATTTGGGCCCGAAAACGTGCATTCTAATTAATGATCAAGCCCTTAGCTGGCCATGAAATTTGAGGACATCTGGCGCCCACCTTAATTGGGGATCAAGGTTGTCAAGGATTCTGCTTAACGGGGGATTAAATGTGTTAATTTTTCAGGGAAGAGCTCTCGATCAAGACAAGTTTTCAAATTATATTCATATATGAGAATAATGCGTTAAAGAATCTGTATTTCTTGCTTAGAAACTTAAAACGCTTTAGTTTCTTTTTCGTGTTATCAAAAATAAACGTCACTTTCTGTAAAATCTCGCCCCTATTTCCTCGAATCGAACCTTTCAACGACCGCAAACATTATCTAATAACTGCTTGGGCCACCCAACAATTTGGCACTGGGCTTTGAAAAGATCATTAGCAGGAATAAGATCGTAAAAAGTCGTGACACGCAAAAATAAAGCAAGTGCCGCCCACTCGAGGTCCTGGGACAGGCATGAAATTGCAAAGGAGTACCGCTATCGATCCCTAATTCAATTCCGATCGGTGGTGATGCGGATGGACGGACCTCCCGGGAAATCAAAACGTTCAATTGCACACAATTGCGGGTTTGGAGTGGTTTCTTGCAGGCCAGGACAAAGGACAATGGGCCAGGAGCTGGGATGACCGAGGCAACCGAAATTTATAGGGACAAACACTGGGAACGACTCTGTCGGCGCTTTAGAATCAAATGCACTGCGTCATCGGCAACCAAAATATATCATAAATGCACACAGGTTCCTCGCCCGAGTCGCCTTTTTCTTAGGTTTTCTGTTTTTTGAGGTTTTGCCGCCGTTTTACGATTCCTTCGGGTGCTGCTGCTGGTGGTCGCCAGAATTCTCAGAAGAGTGAGCAAAAATATTATGAGAAATAACACAGGGAGTAATTAAAGGGAGACCCAGTGTTATTTACACTCATTAATACTTTATTGTTTGCGGTTATATTTATTTATTTGCTTGAACCTCCCATCGAGGGATCCTGGATTCAAAGTAAAGTATTTGAATGATCAAATAATATTACTCGAAAGTGTAAACAATAAAGAATTAATAGGACTTCATCCTTGGCCGTTCGATCCCCTTGAGCCGGTTAAACTGGCGGTTTGAGGGAGTTGTCAAGCCGATTATGATTTTGCCACACAAGTCGAGGTCGCGGGTTTTATGAAGGACTTTCGAGGCGCAGGACTTTCGGCCGACGTGTCAAATTGACAGCATGACATTGTCCCGAGAGCGATTCTGCTACAATTTCGCACGGTTGGGCCAAGAAATGCCTGCGCCTGACCCACGCGGTGTTCGATGCGGGGTATCCTGGCAGCCGAGAGGTCCTGCGATCCTCCAGACACTCTGCTCATTAAGCGTTCTCCTGGCTGGCGCCTATCCCGTGGCGGCCTCTCAGTTTGGTGGCTTTGCAATTAACTGCATTGTCTTTCTGCGCACGCGCAACGAGTGTCCTTTCTTGGGACACTACGGAGCAGGACCAGATAGGACTCTGCTGCGACACTCGCTGCGTTTTTCACATTTTTCACTCCTTCGCGCCTTGCTCTCTTTCTCCTTTCCACTCCACCCGCTGGTTAATTGCTCAGGATTTGGCAGGACATCGGACAGCGGCAGCATATGGCTGATACGACCCCCTTTCGGTTCCGATTCTTTGCCAAAAACATGTGCTGGACAAAGTGCTCCTGTGGAAACGCCCCCTCGTTGCCCCACAAATCGTTTATTGGTCCTGGCCAGCCTCCAGAGCAGAAACTGCCAGCCCTAAAATCAGGTAAATCGAACTCCTACCTGCCGCTGCACTTGAACTAATTGACAATTGAAAGGTGAGAGATTGCAGTTAGCTGATAGGACTGCTCCTTTGTGTCCTGGAATTTATTGCAGTTCGCCAGAGAGGTTCGTCCTTTGTCTGCCGCCGAGGTTTCCCACTGATCGCACCAAAACAAAGTGCCAGTTCTCTCCGGCTCTGACATGGACTATTAATTTGATTTTTATGTGCACTTGCTGGCCCGTTTTATGGCAGTTTAATATTTTTGCGCCTCGTCTTTGTTCGCTGGAAGCCACACAGGGACCTCTGAGAGCACACCAGGCCTCCTCAGCGACCTACTTACAGGGTTATATACGCACAACGATCGGTGGTGTAACCCGAGCCGGGGATCAGCACTTGTTACTACGTGCCTCCAAAGCCCTGCAAGTGTCCATTGATGTGAGCTTCCTGCTGCTCCGCCAGCTACTGGCCCTCATTAATGTGGGAATATTGAATATGAGCTCGGAAATTGTGCTTATCCTGGTTAGGCGACCTCAAAATGTATCGAATTCAGCCAGGTTCCAGTGAATCCCGCAAAGGAAATGTCAGCAGAGCAGCAGTTGGTTAATCGAGTGGCTGCTCTCGGTACTCTGGAGTTCATTAACACTATCGGGAGGATCGGTAATGGAGCATTAAGTGAAGCAAATTCTCGAGGAAAATGTCAATCGCTAACTGATGATTGCTTACAAGGAATTAATGGAAAACCTTGAAGGATTTTTTAAGTATCTTAGCCTAGCTTTCAGTTACATCTCGTTAAATATTAAAATGTATTAGTATTAAGGAATATAAATAATTTCCATAAACTCCCAAACCTTTTCACTTGCCTTTCGTCGAAATATGTAGATCATGACCAGAACAAGCTCGGCCCAGCTGGTGGCCAGGACCCAGGACCACCCCAAAAAAGGAACAGGAACTTACCCTAGCAGCGGGCGGAACTTCCCACCGAGCTGGTTCCACTTGAAATGCTGGCCATATGTCATTCCTCCCACAGAGATCTCTCTCCGGGTCCTTTGTCCTGTTTTTCAAATTAATAATTGCAAACAATTCGCGCTGCAAAGGAGCAGAGAGTCACACACATGGGTGTCACATTGTGGGCGAAGGCATTGGAAGGAGTCGGAGGCCAGGAGTCAGTCGGTCAGAATTACCAACTGAAAAGGCGCAGCATGAAGCTCGCAGGACCCTAGAACCACCACCCATGTGTGGGCCAGATGAGAGGTCCTTGCCGGCGTGCGTGACCGTTACAAACCAGTCTGCGTACGAAACCGGGATCAGGGATATGGCAAGGCAGTGCGGGTGCGCGCGTCAGTTGGTCTGCATCGTAACCCTTAAAAGGCAGCCGGCCAAGGATACGAGCCTCCCTCGCCTAATGCCCGCCGATAAAACCACCCCGGTCTAGTTTAAAATGTGTGTTTTCACCTATCTGCAAGCATACTCGAAGGCGACCGCGCCCACGTTGCCCTAACGGTTGCCCGGGCTGGTTGTTATCCTAGAATATTTTTGTTTTAATTGTTATGCTGATGTTGGCACGAGCCACGAGCGGGACTCGTCCCGCCAACATATGTCCTGCTGGCCAGTGTCATTGACTGTTCGTTCGCTGTGTTTTGGCGCCCAATTCCCCGCTGTCCCGCTGGAAAACTGCCTTCATCCGGGGGTTGTCCTGTGGCCCAGGAAAAACTGTTAGTTCCCCAGGAACTAACTGACTTCCGAAGGCAATGCACCACCGCCAGCGACCGATCAGCGGAGCGCGACCAAATTATGCTCAAGTTGTGAGCTGCAGCGCTTGGCTGGCTACCGCCGCCGTCTTCTGGGTTTGTGTTTGGGCCTTCAACTTCGACTTTGCCTCTGGCCGGCGACCTTTTGCCCTGGCCTGGAGTGGGCACTGGGAATGGGTTCTGGGTTTGTTTGGGCTCGGGAATGGGGCGAGAGCACGCGCTTCCACATTTCCATTTCCTCAACTTCCTTGCGGCCGAAAATGTAATGAGTCGGCGATGTCAGGTGCATGTGCTGCATGCTGCATGCTGCAGTTGGAGAAAATACAAAGAAATAAACACTTAAAATTACCCAGGCACACCACGATATAATTTCATCATCGTGCCTTAAAGAATATCACTTGTCATTATCTCTATGAAATTCCAAGGCAGTAATAAGTGTCGTTAGAATACTTTTGTAGTTCACATCTATTGGTTTTGGGGGTTATTTGCATTTTATATAGTATATAAAATTTATTTGGATGAAGTCTACTTGCAAATAGTAATAATTTATGTACTTATGTCACTGCACATAACCTTGTAGTAACTATCATTTCGGTCTTATATATCCATTATGAGGACACTGTGCATTTGCATGTAATTAAAATAAATACCTTAATTTCAATTCTTCGAAGTATTATTAATTTGAGAGTAATCAGAGAAACTCAAACTGTTTCAGGGTAGAGTGTGTATGTTAATATATCTCTTAAATATTTAACAAATCAGTTAGATTTACTTTAACTTATTATAGAAAGCATGGACAAATAGTAGTGGGAATCTAAAATTAATTTAATTTTATTTCATTTTAAATTCCATTTAAACTCCAGTTGTGTTCTCTTTTTCATATGCTTAGCTGCTACTGTATTTTGTATAGCATTTGCCTAGTTGACAGTTTTTCCCTCACTGTAATATCGTGGTGACCCCGACCGCGACCCCAACCCTGAATGGGCCAAGAGTTTTCTTGGCACTCCGCTCCGTCTCTCTCTCTCCCTCTGTCTGCTTCCCGCGCGTAATTACAGCGGCCAAGTCGAAGTTTTTCCTTTTGGAAACGGGTCGGGGGCCAGGTCAGAGAGCTGCACTGCCCCGGCGACTCCGTGCTCATTAGACCAAAGCATGGCCTGGCCGCTGAAGGGATCGGGGGTGCTGGCCGAGACATCTGTATGCAGCACGAGCTACGCCTATGCTCCCATGTGTCCTTATGGTTAGCGCATTTCGTTGTAATAATTTGAAATTTCGATCAGGTGTTTCCCTCTTCGGGCGTCTTGGCTTTGGCTTTGCGAGCGTTGAGCGTTGAGCTCGCCGAACCGTGTAACGCAACGGTGCAAAGTGGCCCTCTCCACGTCTTGGCCTGGCTCAAAGGGCTCAACAAAAAACGGGGCAGGAAACGGGCTCGGCTAGGAGCTCGGAAAAAGCGCGCAATTTCGGGTGGTTCTTGCGCTCGGTTCTTGAGCTGAACTATTTGGCATTTGAACCGTGTCGAGGGCCGAAAGGAGGGCCAAAAGTGCAACGATTTGGCAGGAAAGTTGCAGGTGTGCTGCCGGCTCAGCTGCCAAGTTGGACAGTATATATTTTGATATACAACTAAGCACCGTGGTAAATACCTTTTTAAGAAAAGGTTGCATAAAAATATAGGATCTTAAGCTAATATTCTAGTTACAAAATTTTTATTTTTTTTCCTTAAAAAGGCTTTAACTTTATAGTTTTAACATAACAAAGCAATAAATCACTGATCAGCCAGTTCCTGTGAATAAAATACTATCTTTTCTGTAATATATATCCACCCATATTTTTTCAGCTCGATCTGCATCGCCCACTCCTTGGAGCGAGGATGTGGGCACTCCTAGTTGGCCTTAACTCCAGCCTCCTTCGTCGGCATTTGCTGTGTGAACTTATTGAGCAATTTAAGTATACATATATACCTCTTCTTTTTTCAGGCGGCAAAGGCAGGGGCTGTCTTGGGTGCAGACGATGAGTGCAGTGCGAGTACTAATGAGTGCCGGATCAAAGTCAATTTCGGTGCCCACGTAAAGTCACGCAATATTGTGTGGAGGCAGAGAAGGATGCCAGGATTGGGACAGAAATCAGAATCAGAATTGGTAAATGGAGTGGGGAGAGGAGCGTTCAACGCAAATTATTCTGGAGGTTAACCCACTGCAGCGGGTATTTCAGGAGATAAATAAAGGTTGCAAGTAATGAGAAAATAATCTTTATATTCGAAAAATTAAATTAAATTAAAATTAAAAAATTAAAAATGGATTAATTGTGATGTTTTCTTTTGATTCAATATCAAATATGTATGTATAAGGTTTAGAAAAATAAACCTACTAACTTACAAGAGTATTCTTCTGTTAACTGTTTGATTAATTGTTTGATTAACATTTATAAAAATCTTTGAAATATATAAATAAAAATACGAATTGTAATGGTGTTTTTTCCCCTAAATTCCCTTAGCTTAAGTCAGGGTATTCCCCACACCGACTATTCAGCCTTAATATCATCCTGCAATTGCAGCAAGTTCCTTTGTTGTGGAAAAAGCGTGCAGCGCACGTACCTTTTTGAATTATGATCTCTGCAAAATTGAGTTTCTGGCTGAATGGATATTTTTTTGGGAGTGCTCAGCCGAAAATTGCCGAAAAACGAGCGTCGAAAACGTGAACATGCAAATCGAAGCGGGGAAGGCGGGGCACTCATTCCCTCTGAAACCGATCCGCTTAGGAAAGTGCATCGCTGACCACCGGACAATGGCTTGGAAATTAAAAAGGAAAAAACGAATCCGAAAAGGTTAAGCTGTCCAGTTCTTGGTAAAACAAACAACTCGAGGGCCGGACAATAGGGCAGATCGGAAGCGGCTTTTCTAATGCAATTAAAATTTCTTGTGTCGTAAGTCAAATGCGAATCGAAGCGTAACCCGTTGGTCAGGCCAAGTGTTTGTTTAGTTGCGGTCAGTTGCGTTTGCTCAAAGGATCAGTTGTAACCGATCCCGCTCCTGCTCCTGCTCCGGCTCCTGCCTTCCCCAGGGGTCAGTCCAAATCGCGTTAGGCCATCAAAATGCCGAAATTAAGCGTTAAATGGAAAAACAAAAGCTTAATCTCGAGGTACAAGGCAATGAAAAGACAAACTAAGCGACGCACAAAGGGGCCATAATTGCGAGCAAGACGCGGAAGGGGTCAGCCGTGCATTCCGCGACGTTGCAGGGGTTGCAATGGGTTAAGATTGGGCTTAGGAATGGAATTATGACCGCGGTGGGGTGGACACTTGAACCCGTTCGCTCGCTGGCGGAAACCAGTTTCCGGAAACTCGAACTGCGGTTATTTGCCGAGTTTTGACGCTGGCCGCGTAATGAAGATAAACGATTTACAATAAAATTTTATTGTTCTTAGCGCGCTGGGACCCAGCGGCGACTGCTAGGACTGGTCAAGGATATTAATGATTGGCTGACCACCGCCAAGGACGCTGTCCCGGGACATGCGGGACCCGACTCCGCGTAATGCATTTGAAAAGGTGTCTAATGCGCAAAATCCTGTTCGGATAGCGTGCACCCGGCAAGGAGGATACACGATAAACGCACACTCTCGGCTGTCAAGGATACAAATGCCAATAGCCTTTCCAGATTCCTTCGATCGAATGAAGGAAAGCCGAGATGGTGGTAATTTCTTAGGACACCTTTATCATTAATTAAAATTTTTTACCTACGAGTGGGAATCATGAACCAATTGAACATTTATTTAAGAAGCTTAATAATATACATCACATTAGTAATAAATATCTATTGATACAAGTATTACAAAATATTACATATAAATTCTAATTGTAATTTCGACAATCTTTAAAAAAATAAATATAAAGAAATTTGATAACGTTAATAAATTATTTACAAATTTAGGGGATATCTTGTATATTTCTATACCATATAAACTGATTTTTTTATTTATTTATTTGCTCAAAATTTGGTTTATTTTTTTCCGTTAAAGCGCCAAATTTGAAATGTCCTCAGCGTGTGATATGGGAACTACGAATAATGTTCACGTAAAATACGTGAATGTGTATTTTGAAAACCCCTCAAATTTCCCTCTTAAAATGTCCTAGATTGTTTCGACGGTTTTCACAGAAATATGAATTTATTTTTTAATCTCGTTCACAAGTTCTGTATTTTCACACGGCGATCAATTAATTAAGTTGACACCTTGGGTCATCAGCAGTGCCTGTTGTTTACAGTAAATTGAACGAACTCGTTAGATTAAATTGTGCCACTTGCTGGTTGTGGAACAACACTCTTATCGCTGGTCCAGGCGGCGAAAATAAACTCTTATCTCCTCTGGGGGGATTCACCATCGGCTTCTGTCGAGCTCCTATCACTTTTCATCTTTATAAAATCGCCGTAAGCCGGCTTTAGTCCTCAGTCCACCCTCGGCTTCTCACCATGCGAGTCCTGAGCAGTGTCCTGGTGCTCCTTGCCGCCTGCTGCCTTCTGCTCACCAGGAGTGTTGGGGCCTACTGCTGCTGGGACGAGACTGCGATGTACTACTGCGCTTCAGAAGATGTTTGCGGTCCGAAAAATTGCTATGAATTGGTTTCCTCGAATGTCGTTCTTATGCTAAAGATCTGCAGATGGGAAGGAAGTCCCTGAGGAGGTCACAGGACTAGCGCGAACAAGTGAACAAAATGTTTATCAAAAAAAGAAACTAATTGATATTTTACTTTAATAGTACTTTCCTGACAAATAAAAATAATTTACTTGTTTTTTACACCGAAATTAAAAAAGAGGGTTGTTGCATTGGCTAACTCCGAATACGTTTAAGAAATCGTTCACGTAGAATACTGGTCGGCAACAAAAGGCACAATTAGAGAAAGCAGTTGAAACGGTCGGTAATACAGGTTCCAATTGAAAAGAGTCGGTAAATTATAAATCGAAGAAGCAGTGGCAGCCTCTCCGAATTTGACTATAAATTTTCCAAATTGGTTCCGATTTTCTAAAATAAATTATTAACTTACTTTTCCGGACTTTTCAAGCTTTTATTTCAAAGGCTATTATAATTCGAAGATTTCTTTGATAACGTTTCCCAATCCATATTTATTTACTTATTTATTCTTGTCTATCAAGGTTCTAATGAAGTATCGATTTAATGGAAACTGCATTTCTGTGTCGTAGCATCAATTAAAAGAAGAATTAGCAATAAAAAAAACATTAAAATGCGTATAGTAAAATTATTAATGAATTGTTACACCAGAAAAACCCAGAAAACTTTAAAAATTTTGGTAATTCAAATGTTCATAACTTATCTCAAAATAACAATATAACAGAATGTCATACATTTTAATAAATAATTTTAATAGGAAATTAAACTAACGTTAAAATTTTTTCAAATCTAAAATCCAAAATTTTTTCGAATTTTTCATATTAAAAATTAAAATTGTCAAAAATTGGCCAAAAATTAGGTATCAAGTTTTAAATGCATAACTTGGCTAAAACTCAACCGATTTCAGTCTGGTTTGGTTTTTTCTTCTTGGTTTTTAAATGCGAACATTTCAATTTTAACGTTGTAACCCCTTACATTTTTTTCAAAAAGTGGGTCAAATTTTTTGGCTGAAAACCTTCCACGGTTTTATGATCATAACTTGGCTAAAACTCAACCGATTTCAGTGTGGTTTGGTTTTTTCTTCTTAGTTTTAAAGTGCGAACAATTCTGCATTTAAAACTCGATATCTAATTTTTGGCCAATTTTTGACAATTTTAACGATGTAACCCCTTACATTTTTTTCAAAAATTGGGTCAAATTTTTTGGCTGAAAATTGCTATCACCTTCAATGGTTTTATGATCATAACTTGGCTAAAACTCAACCGATTTCAGTCTGGTTTGGTTTTTTATTCTTGGTTTTTAAATGCGAACATTTCTGCATTTAAAACTCGATATCTAATTTTTTGCCAATTTTTGACAATTTTAACGATGTAACCCCTTACATTTTTTTCAAAAATTGGGTCAAATTTTTCGGCTGAAAAATACTAAAACCCTCATTGGTTTTATGATCATAACTTGGCTAAAACTCAACCGATTTCAGTCTGGTTTGGTTTTTTTTTTCTTAGTTTTAAAGTGCGAACAATTCTGCGTTTAAAACTCGATATCTAATTTTTGGCCAATTTTTGACAATTTTAACGATGTAACCCCTTACATTTTTTTCAAAAATTGGGTCAAATTTTTCGGCTGAAAAATACTAAAACCCTCATTGGTTTTATGATTATAACTTGGCTAAAACTCAACCGATTTCTTGGTTTTTAAATGCGAACAATTCTGCATTTAAAACTCGATATCTAGTTTTTGGCCAATTTTTGACAATTTTAACGATGTAACCCCTTACATTTTTTTCAAAAATTGGGTCAAATTTTTCGGCTGAAAAATACTAAAACCCTCATTGGTTTTATGATCATAACTTGGCTAAAACTCAACTGATTTCAGTCTGGTTTGGTTTTTTCTTCTTAGTTTTAAAGTGCGAACAATTATGCATTTAAAACTCGATATCTAATTTTTGGCCAGTTTTTGACAATTTTAACGATGTAACCCCTTACATTTTTTTCAAAAATTGGGTCAAATTTTTCGGCTGAAAAATACTAAAACCCTCATTGGTTTTATGATCATACCTTGGCTAAAACTCAACTGATTTCAGTCTGGTTTGGTTTTTTCTTCTTAGTTTTAAAGTGCGAACAATTCTGCATTTAAAACTCGATATCTAGTTTTTGGCCAATTTTTGACAATTTTAACGATGTAACCCCTTACATTTTTTTTCAAAAATGGGTCAAAGTTTTTGGCTGAAAATTGGTAACACCTTCAACGGTTTTATGATCATAACTTGGCTAAAACTCAACCGATTTCAGTCTGGTTTGCTGTTTTCTTCTTAGTTTTAAAGTGCTAACAATTCTGCATTTAAAACTCGATATCTAATTTTTGGCCAATTTTTGACAATTTTAACGATGTAACCCCTTACATTTTTTTCAAAAATTGGGTCAAATTTTTCGGTTGAAAAATACTAAAACCCTCATTGGTTTTATGATCATAACTTGGCTAAAACTCAACCGATTTCTTAGTTTTAAAGTGCGAACAATTCTGCATTTAAAACTCGATATCTAATTTTTGCCAATTTTTGACAATTTTAACGATGTAACCCCTTACATTTTTTTCAAAAATTGGGTCAAATTTTTCGGCTGAAAAATACTAAAACCCTCATTGGTTTTATGATCATAACTTGGCTAAAACTCAACCGATTTCAGTCTGGTTTGCTGTTTTCTTCTTGGTTTTTAAATACAAACATTTCTGCATTTAAAACTCGATTTCTAATTTTTGGCCAATTTTTGACAATTTTAACGATGTAACCCCTTACATTTTTTTCAAAAATTGGGTCAAATTTTGTTGGCTGAAAAATACTAAAACCCTCATTGGTTTTATGATCATAACTTGGCTAAAACTCAACCGATTTCTTGGTTTTTAAATGCAAACATTTCTGCATTTAAAACTCGACTTCTAATTTTTGGCCAATTTTTGACAATTTTAACGATGTAACCCCTTACATTTTTTTCAAAAATTGGGTCAAATTTTTCGGCTGAAAAATACTAAAACCCTCATTGGTTTTATGATCATAACTTGGCTAAAACTCAACCGATTTCAGTCTGGTTTGGTTTTTTTTTCTTAGTTTTAAAGTGCGAACAATTCTGCGTTTAAAACTCGATATCTAATTTTTGGCCAATTTTTGACAATTTTAACGATGTAACCCCTTACATTTTTTTCAAAAATTGGGTCAAATTTTTCGGCTGAAAAATACTAAAACCCTCATTGGTTTTATGATCATAACTTGGCTAAAACTCAACTGATTTCAGTGTGGTTTGGTTTTTTCTTCTTAGTTTTAAAGTGCGAACAATTCTGCGTTTAAAACTCGATATCTAATTTTTGGCCAATTTTTGACAATTTTAACGATGTAACCCCTTACATTTTTTTCAAAATTGGGTCAAATTTTTCGGCTGAAAAATACTAAAACCCTCATTGGTTTTATGATCATAACTTGGCTAAAACTTAACTGATTTCAGTGTGGTTTGGTTTTATCTTCTTAGTTTTAAAGTGCGAACAATTCTGCGTTTAAAACTCGATATCTAGTTTTTGGCCAATTTTTGACAATTTTAACGATGTAAATTGGGTCAAATTTTTCGGCTGAAAAATACTAAAACCCTCATTGGTTTTATGATCATAACTTGGCTAAAACTCAACCGATTTCAGTCTGGTTTGCTGTTTTCTTCTTGGTTTTTAAATACAAACATTTCTGCATTTAAGACTCGATTTCTAATTTTTGGCCAATTTTTGACAATTTTAACGATGTAACCCCTTACATTTTTTTCAAAAATTGGTTCAAATTTTGTTGGCTGAAAAATACTAAAACCCTCATTGGTTTTATGATTATAACTTGGCTAAAACTCAACCGATTTCTTGGTTTTTAAATGCAAACATTTCTGCATTTAAAACTCGACTTCTAATTTTTGGCCAATTTTTGACAATTTTAACGATGTAACCCCTTACATTTTTTTAAAAAATTGGGTCAAATTTTTCGGCTGAAAAATACTAAAACCCTCATTGGTTTTATGATCATAACTTGGCTAAAACTCAACTGATTTCAGTGTGGTTTGGTTTTTTCTTCTTAGTTTTAAAGTGCGAACAATTCTGCATTTAAAACTCGATATCTAGTTTTTGGCCAATTTTTGACAATTTTAACGATGTAACCCCTTACATTTTTTTCAAAAATTGGGTCAAATTTTTCGGCTGAAAAATACTAAAACCCTCATTGGTTTTATGATCATAACTTGGCTAAAATTCAACTGATTTCAGTCTGGTTTGGTTTTTTCTTCTTAGTTTTAAAGTGCGAACAATTCTGCATTTAAAACTCGATATCTAGTTTTTGGCCAATTTTTGACAATTTTAACGATGTAACCCCTTAAATTTTTTTCAAAAATTGGGTCAAATTTTTCGGCTGAAAAATACTAAAACCCTCATTGGTTTTATGATCATAACTTGGCTAAAACTCAACTGATTTCAGTCTGGTTTGCTGTTTTCTTCTTGGTTTTTAAATGCAAACATTTCTGCATTTAAAACTCGATTTCTAATTTTTTGCCAATTTTTGACAATTTTAACGATGTAACCCCTTACATTTTTTTCAAAAATTGGGTCAAATTTTTTGGCTGAAAAATACTAAAACCCTCATTGGTTTTATGATTATAACTTGGCTAAAACTCAACCGATTTCTTGGTTTTTAAATGCGAACAATTCTGCATTTAAAACTCGATATCTAGTTTTTGGCCAATTTTTGACAATTTTAACGATGTAACCCCTTAAATTTTTTTCAAAAATTGGGTCAAATTTTTCGGCTGAAAAATACTAAAACCCTCATTGGTTTTATGATCATAACTTGGCTAAAACTCAACTGATTTCAGTCTGGTTTGCTGTTTTCTTCTTGGTTTTTAAATGCAAACATTTCTGCATTTAAAACTCGATTTCTAATTTTTGGCCAATTTTTGAAAATTTTAACGATGTAACCCCTTACATTTTTTTCAAAAATTGGGTCAAATTTTTTGGTTGAAAAATACTAAAACCCTCATTGGTTTTATGATCATAACTTGGCTAAAACTCAACCGATTTCAGTCTGGTTTGGTTTTTTTTCTTAGTTTTAAAGTGGAAACAATTTTTTTCAAAAATTGGGTCAAATTTTTCGGCTGAAAAATACTAAAACCCTCATTGGTTTTATGATCATAACTTGGCTAAAACTTAACCGATTTCAGTCTGGTTTGCTGTTTTCTTCTTAGTTTTTAAATGCAAACATTTCTGCATTTAAAACTCGATTTCTAATTTTTGGCCAATTTTTGACAATTTTAACGATGTAACCCCTTACATTTTTTTCAAAATTGGGTCAAATTTTTCGGCTGAAAAATACTAAAACCCTCATTGGTTTTATGATCATAACTTGGCGAAAACTCAACCGATTTCAGTCTGGTTTGCTGTTTTCTTCTTGGTTTTTAAATGCAAACATTTCTGCATTTAAAACTCGATTTCTAATTTTTGGCCAATTTTTGACAATTTTAACGATGTAACCCCTTACATTTTTTTCAAAATTGGGTCAAATTTTTCGGCTGAAAAATACTAAAACCCTCATTGGTTTTATGATCATAACTTGGCTAAAACTTAACCGATTTCAGTCTAGTTTGCTGTTTTCTTCTTGGTTTTTAAATGCAAACATTTCTGCATTTAAAGCTCGATTTCTAATTTTTGGCCAATTTTTGACAATTTTAACGATGTAACCCCTTACATTTTTTTCAAAAATTGGGTCAAATTTTTCGGCTGAAAAATACTAAAACCCTCATTGGTTTTATGATCATAACTTGGCGAAAACTCAACCGATTTCAGTCTGGTTTGCTGTTTTCTTCTTGGTTTTTAAATGCAAACATTTCTGCATTTAAAACTCGATTTCTAATTTTTGGCCAATTTTTGACAATTTTAACGATGTAACCCCTTACATTTTTTTCAAAATTGGGTCAAATTTTTCGGCTGAAAAATACTAAAACCCTCATTGGTTTTATGATCATAACTTGGCTAAAACTCAACCGATTTCAGTCTAGTTTGCTGTTTTCTTCTTGGTTTTTAAATGCAAACATTTCTGCATTTAAAGCTCGATTTCTAATTTTTGGCCAATTTTTGACAATTTTAACGATGTAACCCCTTACATTTTTTTCAAAATTGGGTCAAATTTTTCGGCTGAAAAATACTAAAACCCTCATTGGTTTTATGATCATAACTTGGCGAAAACTTAACCGATTTCAGTCTGGTTTGCTGTTTTCTTCTTGGTTTTTAAATGCAAACATTTCTGCATTTAAAGCTCGATTTCTAAATTTTGGCCAATTTTTGACAATTTTAACGATGTAACCCCTTACATTTTTTTCAAAAGTTGGCTCAAATTTTTCGGCTGAAAAATACTAAAACCCTCATTGGTTTTATGATCATAACTTGGCTAAAACTTAACCGATTTCAGTCTGGTTTGCTGTTTTCTTCTTAGTTTTTAAATGCAAACATTTCTGCATTTAAAGCTCGATTTCTAAATTTTGGCCAATTTTTGACAATTTTAACGATGTAACCCCTTACATTTTTTTCAAAAATTGGGTCAAATTTTTCGGCTGAAAAATACTAAAACCCTCATTGGTTTTATGATCATAACTTGGCTAAAACTTAACCGATTTCAGTCTGGTTTGCTGTTTTCTTCTTAGTTTTTAAATGCAAACATTTCTGCATTTAAAACTCGATTTCTAATTTTTGGCCAATTTTTGACAATTTTAACGATGTAACCCCTTACATTTTTTTCAAAAATTGGGTCAAATTTTTCGGCTGAAAAATACTAAAACCCGCATTGGTTTTATGATCATAACTTGGCGAAAACTCAACCGATTTCAGTCGGGTTTGCTGTTTTCTTCTTGGTTTTTAAATGCAAACATTTCTGCATTTAAAGCTCGATTTCTAAATTTGGCCAATTTTTGACAATTTTAACGATGTAACCCCTTACATTTTTTTCAAAAATTGGGTCAAATTTTTCGGCTGAAAAATACTAAAACCCTCATTGGTTTTATGATCATAACTTGGCTAAAACTTAACCGATTTCAGTCTGGTTCGCTGTTTTCTTCTTAGTTTTTAAATGCAAACATTTCTGCATTTAAAACTCGATTTCTAATTTTTGGCCAATTTTTGACAATTTTAACGATGTAACCCCTTACATTTTTTTCAAAAATTGGGTCAAATTTTTCGGCTGAAAAATACTAAAACCCTCATTGGTTTTATGATCATAACTTGGCTAAAACTCAACCGATTTCAGTCTAGTTTGCTGTTTTCTTCTTGGTTTTTAAATGCAAACATTTCTGCATTTAAAACTCGATTTCTAATTTTTGGCCAATTTTTGACAATTTTAACGATGTAACCCCTTACATTTTTTTCAAAAATTGGGTCAAATTTTTCGGCTGAAAAATACTAAAACCCTCATTGGTTTTATGATCATAACTTGGCGAAAACTTAACCGATTTCAGTCTGGTTTGCTGTTTTCTTCTTGGTTTTTAAATGCAAACATTTCTGCATTTAAAGCTCGATTTCTAAATTTTGGCCAATTTTTGACAATTTTAACGATGTAACCCCTTACATTTTTTTCAAAAGTTGGGTCAAATTTTTCGGCTGAAAAATACTAAAACCCTCATTGGTTTTATGATCATAACTTGGCTAAAACTTAACCGATTTCAGTCTGGTTTGCTGTTTTCTTCTTAGTTTTTAAATGCAAACATTTCTGCATTTAAAGCTCGATTTCTAAATTTTGGCCAATTTTTGACAATTTTAACGATGTAACCCCTTACATTTTTTTCAAAATTGGGTCAAATTTTTCGGCTGAAAAATACTAAAACCCTCATTGGTTTTATGATCATAACTTGGCTAAAACTTAACCGATTTCAGTCTGGTTTGCTGTTTTCTTCTTAGTTTTTAAATGCAAACATTTCTGCATTTAAAACTCGATTTCTAATTTTTGGCCAATTTTTGACAATTTTAACGATGTAACCCCTTACATTTTTTTCAAAAATTGGGTCAAATTTTTCGGCTGAAAAATACTAAAACCCTCATTGGTTTTATGATCATAACTTGGCGAAAACTCAACCGATTTCAGTCGGGTTTGCTGTTTTCTTCTTGGTTTTTAAATGCAAACATTTCTGCATTTAAAGCTCGATTTCTAAATTTGGCCAATTTTTGACAATTTTAACGATGTAACCCCTTACATTTTTTTCAAAAATTGGGTCAAATTTTTCGGCTGAAAAATACTAAAACCCTCATTGGTTTTATGATCATAACTTGGCTAAAACTTAACCGATTTCAGTCTGGTTCGCTGTTTTCTTCTTAGTTTTTAAATGCAAACATTTCTGCATTTAAAACTCGATTTCTAATTTTTGGCCAACTTTTGACAATTTTAACGATGTAACCCCTTACATTTTTTTCAAAAATTGGGTCAAATTTTTCGGCTGAAAAATACTAAAACCCTCATTGGTTTTATGATCATAACTTGGCGAAAACTCAACCGCTTTCAGTCTGGTTTGCTGTTTTCTTCTTGGTTTTTAAATGCAAACATTTCTGCATTTAAAACTCGATTTCTAATTTTTGGCCAATTTTTGACAATTTTAACGATGTAACCCCTTACATTTTTTTCAAAATTGGGTCAAATTTTTCGGCTGAAAAATACTAAAACCCTCATTGGTTTTATGATCATAACTTGGCGAAAACTCAACCGATTTCAGTCTGGTTTGCTGTTTTCTTCTTGGTTTTTAAATGCAAACATTTCTGCATTTAAAACTCGATTTCTAATTTTTGGCCAATTTTTGACAATTTTAACGATGTAACCCCTTACATTTTTTTCAAAAATTGGGTCAAATTTTTCGGCTGAAAAATACTAAAACCCTCATTGGTTTTATGATCATAACTTGGCTAAAACTCAACCGATTTCAGTCTAGTTTGCTGTTTTCTTCTTGGTTTTTAAATGCAAACATTTCTGCATTTAAAGCTCGATTTCTAAATTTTGGCCAATTTTTGACAATTTTAACGATGTAACCCCTTACATTTTTTTCAAAAGTTGGGTCAAATTTTTCGGCTGAAAAATACTAAAACCCTCATTGGTTTTATGATCATAACTTGGCTAAAACTTAACCGATTTCAGTCTGGTTTGCTGTTTTCTTCTTAGTTTTTAAATGCAAACATTTCTGCATTTAAAGCTCGATTTCTAAATTTTGGCCAATTTTTGACAATTTTAACGATGTAACCCCTTACATTTTTTTCAAAAATTGGGTCAAATTTTTCGGCTGAAAAATACTAAAACCCTCATTGGTTTTATGATCATAACTTGGCGAAAACTCAACCGATTTCAGTCTGGTTTGCTGTTTTCTTCTTGGTTTTTAAATGCAAACATTTCTGCATTTAAAACTCGATTTCTAATTTTTGGCCAATTTTTGACAATTTTAACGATGTAACCCCTTACATTTTTTTCAAAAATTGGGTCAAATTTTTCGGCTGAAAAATACTAAAACCCTCATTGGTTTTATGATCATAACTTGGCTAAAACTTAACCGATTTCAGTCTGGTTTGCTGTTTTCTTCTTAGTTTTTAAATGCAAACATTTCTGCATTTAAAACTCGATTTCTAATTTTTGGCCAATTTTTGACAATTTTAACGATGTAACCCCTTACATTTTTTTCAAAAATTGGGTCAAATTTTTCGGCTGAAAAATACTAAAACCCTCATTGGTTTTATGATCATAACTTGGCGAAAACTCAACCGATTTCAGTCTGGTTTGCTGTTTTCTTCTTGGTTTTTAAATGCAAACATTTCTGCATTTAAAACTCGATTTCTAATTTTTGGCCAATTTTTTACAATTTTAACGATGTAACCCCTTACATTTTTTTCAAAAATTGGGTCAAATTTTTCGGCTGAAAAATACTAAAACCCTCATTGGTTTTATGATCATAACTTGGCGAAAACTCAACCGATTTCAGTCTGGTTTGCTGTTTTCTTCTTGGTTTTTAAATGCAAACATTTCTGCATTTAAAACTCGATTTCTAATTTTTGGCCAATTTTTGACAATTTTAACGATGTAACCCCTTACATTTTTTTCAAAATTGGGTCAAATTTTTCGGCTGAAAAATACTAAAACCCTCATTGGTTTTATGATCATAACTTGGCTAAAACTCAACCGATTTCAGTCTAGTTTGCTGTTTTCTTCTTGGTTTTTAAATGCAAACATTTCTGCATTTAAAGCTCGATTTCTAATTTTTGGCCAATTTTTGACAATTTTAACGATGTAACCCCTTACATTTTTTTCAAAATTGGGTCAAATTTTTCGGCTGAAAAATACTAAAACCCTCATTGGTTTTATGATCATAACTTGGCTAAAACTTAACCGATTTCAGTCTGGTTTGCTGTTTTCTTCTTAGTTTTTAAATGCAAACATTTCTGCATTTAAAACTCGATTTCTAATTTTTGGCCAATTTTTGACAATTTTAACGATGTAACCCCTTACATTTTTTTCAAAAATTGGGTCAAATTTTTCGGCTGAAAAATACTAAAACCCTCATTGGTTTTATGATCATAACTTGGCTAAAACTCAACCGATTTCAGTCTAGTTTGCTGTTTTCTTCTTGGTTTTTAAATGCAAACATTTCTGCATTTAAAGCTCGATTTCTAATTTTTGGCCAATTTTTGACAATTTTAACGATGTAACCCCTTACATTTTTTTCAAAATTGGGTCAAATTTTTCGGCTGAAAAATACTAAAACCCTCATTGGTTTTATGATCATAACTTGGCGAAAACTTAACCGATTTCAGTCTGGTTTGCTGTTTTCTTCTTGGTTTTTAAATGCAAACATTTCTGCATTTAAAGCTCGATTTCTAAATTTTGGCCAATTTTTGACAATTTTAACGATGTAACCCCTTACATTTTTTTCAAAAATTGGGTCAAATTTTTCGGCTGAAAAATACTAAAACCCTCATTGGTTTTATGATCATAACTTGGCTAAAACTTAACCGATTTCAGTCTGGTTTGCTGTTTTCTTCTTAGTTTTTAA
This sequence comes from Drosophila jambulina, assembly GCA_018152175.1. Classification (NCBI taxonomy): domain Eukaryota; kingdom Metazoa; phylum Arthropoda; class Insecta; order Diptera; family Drosophilidae; genus Drosophila; species Drosophila jambulina. The sequence goes on from JAECXH010000012.1 coordinate 31,526,265, forward strand.
ATGCAAACATTTCTGCATTTAAAACTCGATTTCTAATTTTTGGCCAATTTTTGACAATTTTAACGATGTAACCCCTTACATTTTTTTCAAAATTGGGTCAAATTTTTCGGCTGAAAAATACTAAAACCCTCATTGGTTTTATGATCATAACTTGGCGAAAACTCAACCGATTTCAGTCGGGTTTGCTGTTTTCTTCTTGGTTTTTAAATGCAAACATTTCTGCATTTAAAGCTCGATTTCTAAATTTGGCCAATTTTTGACAATTTTAACGATGTAACCCCTTACATTTTTTTCAAAATTGGGTCAAATTTTTCGGCTGAAAAATACTAAAACCCTCATTGGTTTTATGATCATAACTTGGCTAAAACTCAACCGATTTCAGTCTGGTTTGCTGTTTTCTTCTTGGTTTTTAAATACAAACATTTCTGCATTTAAAACTCGATTTCTAATTTTTGGCCAATTTTTGACAATTTTAACGATGTAACCCCTTACATTTTTTTCAAAAATTGGGTCAAATTTTTTGGCTGAAAAATACTAAAACCCTCATTGGTTTTATGATTATAACTTGGCTAAAACTCAACCGATTTCTTGGTTTTTAAATGCGAACAATTCTGCATTTAAAACTCGATATCTAGTTTTTGGCCAATTTTTGACAATTTTAACGATGTAACCCCTTACATTTTTTTCAAAATTGGGTCAAATTTTTCGGCTGAAAAATACTAAAACCCTCATTGGTTTTATGATCATAACTTGGCTAAAACTCAACTGATTTCAGTCTGGTTTGCTGTTTTCTTCTTGGTTTTTAAATGCAAACATTTCTGCATTTAAAACTCGATTTCTAATTTTTGGCCAATTTTTGAAAATTTTAACGATGTAACCCCTTACATTTTTTTCAAAAATTGGGTCAAATTTTTTGGTTGAAAAATACTAAAACCCTCATTGGTTTTATGATCATAACTTGGCTAAAACTCAACCGATTTCAGTCTGGTTTGGTTTTTTTTTCTTAGTTTTAAAGTGGAAACAATTTTTTCAAAATTGGGTCAAATTTTTCGGCTGAAAAATACTAAAACCCTCATTGGTTTTATGATCATAACTTGGCTAAAACTTAACCGATTTCAGTCTGGTTTGCTGTTTTCTTCTTAGTTTTTAAATGCAAACATTTCTGCATTTAAAACTCGATTTCTAATTTTTGGCCAATTTTTGACAATTTTAACGATGTAACCCCTTACATTTTTTTCAAAAATTGGGTCAAATTTTTCGGCTGAAAAATACTAAAACCCTCATTGGTTTTATGATCATAACTTGGCGAAAACTCAACCGATTTCAGTCTGGTTTGCTGTTTTCTTCTTGGTTTTTAAATGCAAACATTTCTGCATTTAAAACTCGATTTCTAATTTTTGGCCAATTTTTGACAATTTTAACGATGTAACCCCTTACATTTTTTTCAAAAATTGGGTCAAATTTTTCGGCTGAAAAATACTAAAACCCTCATTGGTTTTATGATCATAACTTGGCTAAAACTCAACCGATTTCTTGGTTTTTAAATGCGAACAATTCTGCATTTAAAACTCGATATCTAGTTTTTGGCCAATTTTTGACAATTTTAACGATGTAACCCCTTACATTTTTTTCAAAAATTGGGTCAAATTTTTCGGCTGAAAAATACTAAAACCCTCATTGGTTTTATGATCATAACTTGGCTAAAACTCAACTGATTTCAGTCTGGTTTGCTGTTTTCTTCTTGGTTTTTAAATGCAAACATTTCTGCATTTAAAACTCGATTTCTAATTTTTGGCCAATTTTTGACAATTTTAACGATGTAACCCCTTACATTTTTTTCAAAAATTGGGTCAAATTTTTCGGCTGAAAAATACTAAAACCCTCATTGGTTTTATGATCATAACTTGGCTAAAACTCAACCGATTTCTTGGTTTTTAAATGCGAACAATTCTGCATTTAAAACTCGATATCTAGTTTTTGGCCAATTTTTGACAATTTTAACGATGTAACCCCTTACATTTTTTTCAAAAATTAGGTCAAATTTTTTGGTTGAAAAATACTAAAACCCTCATTGGTTTTATGATCATAACTTGGCTAAAACTCAACCGATTTCAGTCTGGTTTGGTTTTTTTTTCTTAGTTTTAAAGTGGAAACAATTTTTTTCAAAAATTGGGTCAAATTTTTCGGCTGAAAAATACTAAAACCCTCATTGGTTTTATGATCATAACTTGGCTAAAACTTAACCGATTTCAGTCTGGTTTGCTGTTTTCTTCTTAGTTTTTAAATGCAAACATTTCTGCATTTAAAACTCGATTTCTAATTTTTGGCCAATTTTTGACAATTTTAACGATGTAACCCCTTACATTTTTTTCAAAAATTGGGTCAAATTTTTCGGCTGAAAAATACTAAAACCCTCATTGGTTTTATGATCATAACTTGGCGAAAACTCAACCGATTTCAGTCTGGTTTGCTGTTTTCTTCTTGGTTTTTAAATGCAAACATTTCTGCATTTAAAACTCGATTTCTAATTTTTGGCCAATTTTTGACAATTTTAACGATGTAACCCCTTACATTTTTTTCAAAATTGGGTCAAATTTTTCGGCTGAAAAATACTAAAACCCTCATTGGTTTTATGATCATAACTTGGCTAAAACTTAACCGATTTCTGTCTGGTTTGCTGTTTTCTTCTTAGTTTTTAAATGCAAACATTTCTGCATTTAAAACTCGATTTCTAATTTTTGGCCAATTTTTGACAATTTTAACGATGTAACCCCTTACATTTTTTTCAAAAATTGGGTCAAATTTTTCGGCTGAAAAATACTAAAACCCTCATTGGTTTTATGATCATAACTTGGCGAAAACTCAACCGATTTCAGTCTGGTTTGCTGTTTTCTTCTTGGTTTTTAAATGCAAACATTTCTGCATTTAAAACTCGATTTCTAATTTTTGGCCAATTTTTGACAATTTGAACGATGTAACCCCTTACATTTTTTTCAAAAATTGGGTCAAATTTTTCGGCTGAAAAATACTAAAACCCTCATTGGTTTTATGATCATAACTTGGCTAAAACTCAACCGATTTCAGTCTAGTTTGCTGTTTTCTTCTTGGTTTTTAAATGCAAACATTTCTGCATTTAAAGCTCGATTTCTAATTTTTGGCCAATTTTTGACAATTTTAACGATGTAACCCCTTACATTTTTTTCAAAAATTGGGTCAAATTTTTCGGCTGAAAAATACTAAAACCCTCATTGGTTTTATGATCATAACTTGGCGAAAACTTAACCGATTTCAGTCTGGTTTGCTGTTTTCTTCTTGGTTTTTAAATGCAAACATTTCTGCATTTAAAGCTCGATTTCTAAATTTTGGCCAATTTTTGACAATTTTAACGATGTAACCCCTTACATTTTTTTCAAAAGTTGGCTCAAATTTTTCGGCTGAAAAATACTAAAACCCTCATTGGTTTTATGATTATAACTTGGCTAAAACTCAACCGATTTCTTGGTTTTTAAATGCGAACAATTCTGCATTTAAAACTCGATATCTAGTTTTTGGCCAATTTTTGACAATTTTAACGATGTAACCCCTTACATTTTTTTCAAAAATTGGGTCAAATTTTTCGGCTGAAAAATACTAAAACCCTCATTGGTTTTATGATCATAACTTGGCTAAAACTCAACTGATTTCAGTCTGGTTTGCTGTTTTCTTCTTGGTTTTTAAATGCAAACATTTCTGCATTTAAAACTCGATTTCTAATTTTTGGCCAATTTTTGAAAATTTTAACGATGTAACCCCTTACATTTTTTTCAAAAATTGGGTCAAATTTTTCGGCTGAAAAATACTAAAACCCTCATTGGTTTTATGATCATAACTTGGCGAAAACTCAACCGATTTCAGTCTGGTTTGCTGTTTTCTTCTTGGTTTTTAAATGCAAACATTTCTGCATTTAAAACTCGATTTCTAATTTTTGGCCAATTTTTGACAATTTTAACGATGTAACCCCTTACATTTTTTTCAAAAATTGGGTCAAATTTTTCGGCTGAAAAATACTAAAACCCTCATTGGTTTTATGATCATAACTTGGCTAAAACTCAACCGATTTCAGTCTAGTTTGCTGTTTTCTTCTTGGTTTTTAAATGCAAACATTTCTGCATTTAAAGCTCGATTTCTAATTTTTGGCCAATTTTTGACAATTTTAACGATGTAACCCCTTACATTTTTTTCAAAAATTGGGTCAAATTTTTCGGCTGAAAAATACTAAAACCCTCATTGGTTTTATGATCATAACTTGGCTAAAACTCAACTGATTTCAGTCTGGTTTGCTGTTTTCTTCTTGGTTTTTAAATGCAAACATTTCTGCATTTAAAACTCGATTTCTAATTTTTGGCCAATTTTTGAAAATTTTAACGATGTAACCCCTTACATTTTTTTCAAAAATTGGGTCAAATTTTTCGGCTGAAAAATACTAAAACCCTCATTGGTTTTATGATCATAACTTGGCGAAAACTCAACCGATTTCAGTCTGGTTTGCTGTTTTCTTCTTGGTTTTTAAATGCAAACATTTCTGCATTTAAAACTCGATTTCTAATTTTTGGCCAATTTTTGACAATTTTAACGATGTAACCCCTTACATTTTTTTCAAAATTGGGTCAAATTTTTCGGCTGAAAAATACTAAAACCCTCATTGGTTTTATGATCATAACTTGGCTAAAACTCAACCGATTTCAGTCTAGTTTGCTGTTTTCTTCTTGGTTTTTAAATGCAAACATTTCTGCATTTAAAGCTCGATTTCTAATTTTTGGCCAATTTTTGACAATTTTAACGATGTAACCCCTTACATTTTTTTCAAAAATTGGGTCAAATTTTTCGGCTGAAAAATACTAAAACCCTCATTGGTTTTATGATCATAACTTGGCGAAAACTTAACCGATTTCAGTCTGGTTTGCTGTTTTCTTCTTGGTTTTTAAATGCAAACATTTCTGCATTTAAAGCTCGATTTCTAATTTTTGGCCAATTTTTGAAAATTTTAACGATGTAACCCCTTACATTTTTTTCAAAAATTGGGTCAAATTTTTCGGCTGAAAAATACTAAAACCCTCATTGGTTTTATGATCATAACTTGGCTAAAACTCAACCGATTTCAGTCTGGTTTGCTGTTTTCTTCTTGGTTTTTAAATGCAAACATTTCTGCATTTAAAACTCGATTTCTAATTTTTGGCCAATTTTTGACAATTTTAACGATGTAACCCCTTACATTTTTTTCAAAAATTGGGTCAAATTTTTCGGCTGAAAAATACTAAAACCCTCATTGGTTTTATGATCATAACTTGGCTAAAACTCAACCGATTTCAGTCTAGTTTGCTGTTTTCTTCTTGGTTTTTAAATGCAAACATTTCTGCATTTAAAGCTCGATTTCTAATTTTTGGCCAATTTTTGACAATTTTAACGATGTAACCCCTTACATTTTTTTCAAAATTGGGTCAAATTTTTCGGCTGAAAAATACTAAAACCCTCATTGGTTTTATGATCATAACTTGGCGAAAACTTAACCGATTTCAGTCTGGTTTGCTGTTTTCTTCTTGGTTTTTAAATGCAAACATTTCTGCATTTAAAGCTCGATTTCTAAATTTTGGCCAATTTTTGACAATTTTAACGATGTAACCCCTTACATTTTTTTCAAAAGTTGGCTCAAATTTTTCGGCTGAAAAATACTAAAACCCTCATTGGTTTTATGATCATAACTTGGCTAAAACTTAACCGATTTCAGTCTGGTTTGCTGTTTTCTTCTTAGTTTTTAAATGCAAACATTTCTGCATTTAAAGCTCGATTTCTAAATTTTGGCCAATTTTTGACAATTTTAACGATGTAACCCCTTACATTTTTTTCAAAAATTGGGTCAAATTTTTCGGCTGAAAAATACTAAAACCCTCATTGGTTTTATGATCATAACTTGGCTAAAACTTAACCGATTTCAGTCTGGTTTGCTGTTTTCTTCTTAGTTTTTAAATGCAAACATTTCTGCATTTAAAACTCGATTTCTAATTTTTGGCCAATTTTTGACAATTTTAACGATGTACATTTTTTTTACATTTTTTTCAAAAATTGGGTCAAATTTTTCGGCTGAAAAATACTAAAACCCTCATTGGTTTTATGATCATAACTTGGCGAAAACTCAACCGATTTCAGTCGGGTTTGCTGTTTTCTTCTTGGTTTTTAAATGCAAACATTTCTGCATTTAAAGCTCGATTTCTAAATTTGGCCAATTTTTGACAATTTTAACGATGTAACCCCTTACATTTTTTTCAAAATTGGGTCAAATTTTTCGGCTGAAAAATACTAAAACCCTCATTGGTTTTATGATCATAACTTGGCTAAAACTTAACCGATTTCAGTCTGGTTCGCTGTTTTCTTCTTAGTTTTTAAATGCAAACATTTCTGCATTTAAAACTCGATTTCTAATTTTTGGCCAATTTTTGACAATTTTAACGATGTAACCCCTTACATTTTTTTCAAAATTGGGTCAAATTTTTCGGCTGAAAAATACTAAAACCCTCATTGGTTTTATGATCATAACTTGGCTAAAACTCAACCGATTTCAGTCTAGTTTGCTGTTTTCTTCTTGGTTTTTAAATGCAAACATTTCTGCATTTAAAGCTCGATTTCTAATTTTTGGCCAATTTTTGACAATTTTAACGATGTAACCCCTTACATTTTTTTCAAAAATTGGGTCAAATTTTTCGGCTGAAAAATACTAAAACCCTCATTGGTTTTATGATCATAACTTGGCGAAAACTTAACCGATTTCAGTCTGGTTTGCTGTTTTCTTCTTGGTTTTTAAATGCAAACATTTCTGCATTTTAAGCTCGATTTCTAAATTTTGGCCAATTTTTGACAATTTTAACGATGTAACCCCTTACATTTTTTTCAAAAGTTGGGTCAAATTTTTCGGATGAAAAATACTAAAACCCTCATTGGTTTTATGATCATAACTTGGCTAAAACTTAACCGATTTCAGTCTGGTTTGCTGTTTTCTTCTTAGTTTTTAAATGCAAACATTTCTGCACTTAAAACTCGATTTCTAATTTTTGGCCAATTTTTGACAATTTTAACGATGTAACCCCTTACATTTTTTTCAAAATTGGGTCAAATTTTTCGGCTGAAAAATACTAAAACCCTCATTGGTTTTATGATCATAACTTGGCGAAAACTCAACCGATTTCAGTCGGGTTTGCTGTTTTCTTCTTGGTTTTTAAATGCAAACATTTCTGCATTTAAAGCTCGATTTCTAAATTTGGCCAATTTTTGACAATTTTAACGATGTAACCCCTTACATTTTTTTCAAAAATTGGGTCAAATTTTTCGGCTGAAAAATACTAAAACCCTCATTGGTTTTATGATCATAACTTGGCTAAAACTTAACCGATTTCAGTCTGGTTCGCTGTTTTCTTCTTAGTTTTTAAATGCAAACATTTCTGCATTTAAAACTCGATTTCTAATTTTTGGCCAACTTTTGACAATTTTAACGATGTAACCCCTTACATTTTTTTCAAAAATTGGGTAAAATTTTTCGGCTGAAAAATACTAAAACCCTCATTGGTTTTATGATCATAACTTGGCGAAAACTCAACCGATTTCAGTCTGGTTTGCTGTTTTCTTCTTGGTTTTTAAATGCAAACATTTCTGCATTTAAAACTCGATTTCTAATTTTTGGCCAATTTTTGACAATTTTAACGATGAAACCCCTTACATTTTTTTCAAAAATTGGGTCAAATTTTTCGGCTGAAAAATACTAAAACCCTCATTGGTTTTATGATCATAACTTGGCGAAAACTCAACCGATTTCAGTCTGGTTTGCTGTTTTCTTCTTGGTTTTTAAATGCAAACATTTCTGCATTTAAAACTCGATTTCTAATTTTTGGCCAATTTTTGACAATTTTAACGATGTAACCCCTTACATTTTTTTCAAAAATTGGGTCAAATTTTTCGGCTGAAAAATACTAAAACCCTCATTGGTTTTATGATCATAACTTGGCTAAAACTCAACCGATTTCAGTCTAGTTTGCTGTTTTCTTCTTGGTTTTTAAATGCAAACATTTCTGCATTTAAAGCTCGATTTCTAAATTTTGGCCAATTTTTGACAATTTTAACGATGTAACCCCTTACATTTTTTTCAAAAGTTGGGTCAAATTTTTCGGCTGAAAAATACTAAAACCCTCATTGGTTTTATGATCATAACTTGGCTAAAACTTAACCGATTTCAGTCTGGTTTGCTGTTTTCTTCTTAGTTTTTAAATGCAAACATTTCTGCATTTAAAGCTCGATTTCTAAATTTTGGCCAATTTTTGACAATTTTAACGATGTAACCCCTTACATTTTTTTCAAAATTGGGTCAAATTTTTCGGCTGAAAAATACTAAAACCCTCATTGGTTTTATGATCATAACTTGGCGAAAACTCAACCGATTTCAGTCTGGTTTGCTGTTTTCTTCTTGGTTTTTAAATGCAAACATTTCTGCATTTAAAACTCGATTTCTAATTTTTGGCCAATTTTTGACAATTTTAACGATGTAACCCCTTACATTTTTTTCAAAATTGGGTCAAATTTTTCGGCTGAAAAATACTAAAACCCTCATTGGTTTTATGATCATAACTTGGCTAAAACTCAACCGATTTCAGTCTAGTTTGCTGTTTTCTTCTTGGTTTTTAAATGCAAACATTTCTGCATTTAAAGCTCGATTTCTAATTTTTGGCCAATTTTTGACAATTTTAACGATGTAACCCCTTACATTTTTTTCAAAAATTGGGTCAAATTTTTCGGCTGAAAAATACTAAAACCCTCATTGGTTTTATGATCATAACTTGGCGAAAACTTAACCGATTTCAGTCTGGTTTGCTGTTTTCTTCTTGGTTTTTAAATGCAAACATTTCTGCATTTAAAGCTCGATTTCTAAATTTTGGCCAATTTTTGACAATTTTAACGATGTAACCCCTTACATTTTTTTCAAAAGTTGGCTCAAATTTTTCGGCTGAAAAATACTAAAACCCTCATTGGTTTTATGATCATAACTTGGCTAAAACTTAACCGATTTCAGTCTGGTTTGCTGTTTTCTTCTTAGTTTTTAAATGCAAACATTTCTGCATTTAAAGCTCGATTTCTAAATTTTGGCCAATTTTTGACAATTTTAACGATGTAACCCCTTACATTTTTTTCAAAAATTGGGTCAAATTTTTCGGCTGAAAAATACTAAAACCCTCATTGGTTTTATGATCATAACTTGGCTAAAACTTAACCGATTTCAGTCTGGTTTGCTGTTTTCTTCTTAGTTTTTAAATGCAAACATTTCTGCATTTAAAACTCGATTTCTAATTTTTGGCCAATTTTTGACAATTTTAACGATGTACATTTTTTTTACATTTTTTTCAAAAATTGGGTCAAATTTTTCGGCTGAAAAATACTAAAACCCTCATTGGTTTTATGATCATAACTTGGCGAAAACTCAACCGATTTCAGTCGGGTTTGCTGTTTTCTTCTTGGTTTTTAAATGCAAACATTTCTGCATTTAAAGCTCGATTTCTAAATTTGGCCAATTTTTGACAATTTTAACGATGTAACCCCTTACATTTTTTTCAAAATTGGGTCAAATTTTTCGGCTGAAAAATACTAAAACCCTCATTGGTTTTATGATCATAACTTGGCTAAAACTTAACCGATTTCAGTCTGGTTCGCTGTTTTCTTCTTAGTTTTTAAATGCAAACATTTCTGCATTTAAAACTCGATTTCTAATTTTTGGCCAATTTTTGACAATTTTAACGATGTAACCCCTTACATTTTTTTCAAAATTGGGTCAAATTTTTCGGCTGAAAAATACTAAAACCCTCATTGGTTTTATGATCATAACTTGGCTAAAACTCAACCGATTTCAGTCTAGTTTGCTGTTTTCTTCTTGGTTTTTAAATGCAAACATTTCTGCATTTAAAGCTCGATTTCTAATTTTTGGCCAATTTTTGACAATTTTAACGATGTAACCCCTTACATTTTTTTCAAAAATTGGGTCAAATTTTTCGGCTGAAAAATACTAAAACCCTCATTGGTTTTATGATCATAACTTGGCGAAAACTTAACCGATTTCAGTCTGGTTTGCTGTTTTCTTCTTGGTTTTTAAATGCAAACATTTCTGCATTTTAAGCTCGATTTCTAAATTTTGGCCAATTTTTGACAATTTTAACGATGTAACCCCTTACATTTTTTTCAAAAGTTGGGTCAAATTTTTCGGATGAAAAATACTAAAACCCTCATTGGTTTTATGATCATAACTTGGCTAAAACTTAACCGATTTCAGTCTGGTTTGCTGTTTTCTTCTTAGTTTTTAAATGCAAACATTTCTGCACTTAAAACTCGATTTCTAATTTTTGGCCAATTTTTGACAATTTTAACGATGTAACCCCTTACATTTTTTTCAAAAATTGGGTCAAATTTTTCGGCTGAAAAATACTAAAACCCTCATTGGTTTTATGATCATAACTTGGCGAAAACTCAACCGATTTCAGTCGGGTTTGCTGTTTTCTTCTTGGTTTTTAAATGCAAACATTTCTGCATTTAAAGCTCGATTTCTAAATTTGGCCAATTTTTGACAATTTTAACGATGTAACCCCTTACATTTTTTTCAAAAATTGGGTCAAATTTTTCGGCTGAAAAATACTAAAACCCTCATTGGTTTTATGATCATAACTTGGCTAAAACTTAACCGATTTCAGTCTGGTTCGCTGTTTTCTTCTTAGTTTTTAAATGCAAACATTTCTGCATTTAAAACTCGATTTCTAATTTTTGGCCAACTTTTGACAATTTTAACGATGTAACCCCTTACATTTTTTTCAAAAATTGGGTCAAATTTTTCGGCTGAAAAATACTAAAACCCTCATTGGTTTTATGATCATAACTTGGCGAAAACTCAACCGATTTCAGTCTGGTTTGCTGTTTTCTTCTTGGTTTTTAAATGCAAACATTTCTGCATTTAAAACTCGATTTCTAATTTTTGGCCAATTTTTGACAATTTTAACGATGAAACCCCTTACATTTTTTTCAAAATTGGGTCAAATTTTTCGGCTGAAAAATACTAAAACCCTCATTGGTTTTATGATCATAACTTGGCGAAAACTCAACCGATTTCAGTCTGGTTTGCTGTTTTCTTCTTGGTTTTTAAATGCAAACATTTCTGCATTTAAAACTCGATTTCTAATTTTTGGCCAATTTTTGACAATTTTAACGATGTAACCCCTTACATTTTTTTCAAAATTGGGTCAAATTTTTCGGCTGAAAAATACTAAAACCCTCATTGGTTTTATGATCATAACTTGGCTAAAACTCAACCGATTTCAGTCTAGTTTGCTGTTTTCTTCTTGGTTTTTAAATGCAAACATTTCTGCATTTAAAGCTCGATTTCTAAATTTTGGCCAATTTTTGACAATTTTAACGATGTAACCCCTTACATTTTTTTCAAAAGTTGGGTCAAATTTTTCGGCTGAAAAATACTAAAACCCTCATTGGTTTTATGATCATAACTTGGCTAAAACTTAACCGATTTCAGTCTGGTTTGCTGTTTTCTTCTTAGTTTTTAAATGCAAACATTTCTGCATTTAAAGCTCGATTTCTAAATTTTGGCCAATTTTTGACAATTTTAACGATGTAACCCCTTACATTTTTTTCAAAAATTGGGTCAAATTTTTCGGCTGAAAAATACTAAAACCCTCATTGGTTTTATGATCATAACTTGGCGAAAACTCAACCGATTTCAGTCTGGTTTGCTGTTTTCTTCTTGGTTTTTAAATGCAAACATTTCTGCATTTAAAACTCGATTTCTAATTTTTGGCCAATTTTTGACAATTTTAACGATGTAACCCCTTACATTTTTTTCAAAAATTGGGTCAAATTTTTCGGCTGAAAAATACTAAAACCCTCATTGGTTTTATGATCATAACTTGGCTAAAACTTAACCGATTTCAGTCTGGTTTGCTGTTTTCTTCTTAGTTTTTAAATGCAAACATTTCTGCATTTAAAACTCGATTTCTAATTTTTGGCCAATTTTTGACAATTTTAACGATGTAACCCCTTACATTTTTTTCAAAATTGGGTCAAATTTTTCGGCTGAAAAATACTAAAACCCTCATTGGTTTTATGATCATAACTTGGCGAAAACTCAACCGATTTCAGTCTGGTTTGCTGTTTTCTTCTTGGTTTTTAAATGCAAACATTTCTGCATTTAAAACTCGATTTCTAATTTTGGCCAATTTTTGACAATTTTAACGATGTAACCCCTTACATTTTTTTCAAAATTGGGTCAAATTTTTCGGCTGAAAAATACTAAAACCCTCATTGGTTTTATGATCATAACTTGGCTAAAACTCAACCGATTTCAGTCTAGTTTGCTGTTTTCTTCTTGGTTTTTAAATGCAAACATTTCTGCATTTAAAGCTCGATTTCTAATTTTTGGCCAATTTTTGACAATTTTAACGATGTAACCCCTTACATTTTTTTCAAAATTGGGTCAAATTTTTCGGCTGAAAAATACTAAAACCCTCATTGGTTTTATGATCATAACTTGGCTAAAACTTAACCGATTTCAGTCTGGTTTGCTGTTTTCTTCTTAGTTTTTAAATGCAAACATTTCTGCATTTAAAACTTGATTTCTAATTTTTGGCCAATTTTTGACAATTTTAACGATGTAACCCCTTACATTTTTTTCAAAATTGGGTCAAATTTTTCGGCTGAAAAATACTAAAACCCTCATTGGTTTTATGATCATAACTTGGCGAAAACTCAACCGATTTCAGTCTGGTTTGCTGTTTTCTTCTTGGTTTTTAAATGCAAACATTTCTGCATTTAAAACTCGATTTCTAATTTTTGGCCAATTTTTGACAATTTTAACGATGTAACCCCTTACATTTTTTTCAAAATTGGGTCAAATTTTTCGGCTGAAAAATACTAAAACCCTCATTGGTTTTATGATCATAACTTGGCTAAAACTTAACCGATTTCAGTCTGGTTTGCTGTTTTCTTCTTAGTTTTTAAATGCAAACATTTCTGCATTTAAAACTCGATTTCTAATTTTTGGCCAATTTTTGACAATTTTAACGATGTAACCCCTTACATTTTTTTCAAAAATTGGGTCAAATTTTTCGGCTGAAAAATACTAAAACCCTCATTGGTTTTATGATCATAACTTGGCGAAAACTCAACCGATTTCAGTCTGGTTTGCTGTTTTCTTCTTGGTTTTTAAATGCAAACATTTCTGCATTTAAAACTCGATTTCTAATTTTTGGCCAATTTTTGACAATTTTAACGATGTAACCCCTTACATTTTTTTCAAAAATTGGGTCAAATTTTTCGGCTGAAAAATACTAAAACCCTCATTGGTTTTATGATCATAACTTGGCTAAAACTCAACCGATTTCAGTCTAGTTTGCTGTTTTCTTCTTGGTTTTTAAATGCAAACATTTCTGCATTTAAAGCTCGATTTCTAATTTTTGGCCAATTTTTGACAATTTTAACGATGTAACCCCTTACATTTTTTTCAAAAATTGGGTCAAATTTTTCGGCTGAAAAATACTAAAACCCTCATTGGTTTTATGATCATAACTTGGCTAAAACTTAACCGATTTCAGTCTGGTTTGCTGTTTTCTTCTTAGTTTTTAAATGCAAACATTTCTGCATTTAAAACTCGATTTCTAATTTTTGGCCAATTTTTGACAATTTTAACGATGTAACCCCTTACATTTTTTTCAAAATTGGGTCAAATTTTTCGGCTGAAAAATACTAAAACCCTCATTGGTTTTATGATCATAACTTGGCGAAAACTCAACCGATTTCAGTCGGGTTTGCTGTTTTCTTCTTGGTTTTTAAATGCAAACATTTCTGCATTTAAAGCTCGATTTCTAAATTTGGCCAATTTTTGACAATTTTAACGATGTAACCCCTTACATTTTTTTCAAAAATTGGGTCAAATTTTTCGGCTGAAAAATACTAAAACCCTCATTGGTTTTATGATCATAACTTGGCTAAAACTTAACCGATTTCAGTCTGGTTCGCTGTTTTCTTCTTAGTTTTTAAATGCAAACATTTCTGCATTTAAAACTCGATTTCTAATTTTTGGCCAATTTTTGACAATTTTAACGATGTAACCCCTTACATTTTTTTCAAAATTGGGTCAAATTTTTCGGCTGAAAAATACTAAAACCCTCATTGGTTTTATGATCATAACTTGGCTAAAACTCAACCGATTTCAGTCTAGTTTGCTGTTTTCTTCTTGGTTTTTAAATGCAAACATTTCTGCATTTAAAGCTCGATTTCTAATTTTTGGCCAATTTTTGACAATTTTAACGATGTAACCCCTTACATTTTTTTCAAAATTGGGTCAAATTTTTCGGCTGAAAAATACTAAAACCCTCATTGGTTTTATGATCATAACTTGGCGAAAACTTAACCGATTTCAGTCTGGTTTGCTGTTTTCTTCTTGGTTTTTAAATGCAAACATTTCTGCATTTAAAGCTCGATTTCTAAATTTTGGCCAATTTTTGACAATTTTAACGATGTAACCCCTTACATTTTTTTCAAAAGTTGGGTCAAATTTTTCGGCTGAAAAATACTAAAACCCTCATTGGTTTTATGATCATAACTTGGCTAAAACTTAACCGATTTCAGTCTGGTTTGCTGTTTTCTTCTTAGTTTTTAAATGCAAACATTTCTGCATTTAAAGCTCGATTTCTAAATTTTGGCCAATTTTTGACAATTTTAACGATGTAACCCCTTACATTTTTTTCAAAAATTGGGTCAAATTTTTCGGCTGAAAAATACTAAAACCCTCATTGGTTTTATGATCATAACTTGGCTAAAACTTAACCGATTTCAGTCTGGTTTGCTGTTTTCTTCTTAGTTTTTAAATGCAAACATTTCTGCATTTAAAACTCGATTTCTAATTTTTGGCCAATTTTTGACAATTTTAACGATGTAACCCCTTACATTTTTTTCAAAAATTGGGTCAAATTTTTCGGCTGAAAAATACTAAAACCCTCATTGGTTTTATGATCATAACTTGGCGAAAACTCAACCGATTTCAGTCGGGTTTGCTGTTTTCTTCTTGGTTTTTAAATGCAAACATTTCTGCATTTAAAGCTCGATTTCTAAATTTGGCCAATTTTTGACAATTTTAACAATGTAACCCCTTACATTTTTTTCAAAAATTGGGTCAAATTTTTCGGCTGAAAAATACTAAAACCCTCATTGGTTTTATGATCATAACTTGGCTAAAACTTAACCGATTTCAGTCTGGTTCGCTGTTTTCTTCTTAGTTTTTAAATGCAAACATTTCTGCATTTAAAACTCGATTTCTAATTTTTGGCCAACTTTTGACAATTTTAACGATGTAACCCCTTACATTTTTTTCAAAATTGGGTCAAATTTTTCGGCTGAAAAATACTAAAACCCTCATTGGTTTTATGATCATAACTTGGCGAAAACTCAACCGATTTCAGTCTGGTTTGCTGTTTTCTTCTTGGTTTTTAAATGCAAACATTTCTGCATTTAAAACTCGATTTCTAATTTTTGGCCAATTTTTGACAATTTTAACGATGTAACCCCTTACATTTTTTTCAAAATTGGGTCAAATTTTTCGGCTGAAAAATACTAAAACCCTCATTGGTTTTATGATCATAACTTGGCTAAAACTCAACCGATTTCAGTCTAGTTTGCTGTTTTCTTCTTGGTTTTTAAATGCAAACATTTCTGCATTTAAAGCTCGATTTCTAAATTTTGGCCAATTTTTGACAATTTTAACGATGTAACCCCTTACATTTTTTTCAAAAGTTGGGTCAAATTTTTCGGCTGAAAAATACTAAAACCCTCATTGGTTTTATGATCATAACTTGGCTAAAACTTAACCGTTTTCAGTCTGGTTTGCTGTTTTCTTCTTAGTTTTTAAATGCAAACATTTCTGCATTTAAAGCTCGATTTCTAAATTTTGGCCAATTTTTGACAATTTTAACGATGTAACCCCTTACATTTTTTTCAAAAATTGGGTCAAATTTTTCGGCTGAAAAATACTAAAACCCTCATTGGTTTTATGATCATAACTTGGCGAAAACTCAACCGATTTCAGTCTGGTTTGCTGTTTTCTTCTTGGTTTTTAAATGCAAACATTTCTGCATTTAAAACTCGATTTCTAATTTTTGGCCAATTTTTGACAATTTTAACGATGTAACCCCTTACATTTTTTTCAAAATTGGGTCAAATTTTTCGGCTGAAAAATACTAAAACCCTCATTGGTTTTATGATCATAACTTGGCTAAAACTTAACCGATTTCAGTCTGGTTTGCTGTTTTCTTCTTAGTTTTTAAATGCAAACATTTCTGCATTTAAAGCTCGATTTCTAAATTTTGGCCAATTTTTGACAATTTTAACGATGTAACCCCTTACATTTTTTTAAAAATTGGGTCAAATTTTTCGGCTGAAAAATACTAAAACCCTCATTGGTTTTATGATCATAACTTGGCTAAAACTTAACCGATTTCAGTCTGGTTTGCTGTTTTCTTCTTAGTTTTTAAATGCAAACATTTCTGCATTTAAAACTCGATTTCTAATTTTTGGCCAATTTTTGACAATTTTAACGATGTAACCCCTTACATTTTTTTCAAAATTGGGTCAAATTTTTCGGCTGAAAAATACTAAAACCCTCATTGGTTTTATGATCATAACTTGGCGAAAACTCAACCGATTTCAGTCGGGTTTGCTGTTTTCTTCTTGGTTTTTAAATGCAAACATTTCTGCATTTAAAGCTAGATTTCTAAATTTGGCCAATTTTTGACAATTTTAACGATGTAACCCCTTACATTTTTTTCAAAAATTGGGTCAAATTTTTCGGCTGAAAAATACTAAAACCCTCATTGGTTTTATGATCATAACTTGGCTAAAACTTAACCGATTTCAGTCTGGTTCGCTGTTTTCTTCTTAGTTTTTAAATGCAAACATTTCTGCATTTAAAACTCGATTTCTAATTTTTGGCCAATTTTTGACAATTTTAACGATGTAACCCCTTACATTTTTTTCAAAAATTGGGTCAAATTTTTCGGCTGAAAAATACTAAAACCCTCATTGGTTTTATGATCATAACTTGGCTAAAACTCAACCGATTTCAGTCTAGTTTGCTGTTTTCTTCTTGGTTTTTAAATGCAAACATTTCTGCATTTAAAGCTCGATTTCTAATTTTTGGCCAATTTTTGACAATTTTAACGATGTAACCCCTTACATTTTTTTCAAAATTGGGTCAAATTTTTCGGCTGAAAAATACTAAAACCCTCATTGGTTTTATGATCATAACTTGGCGAAAACTTAACCGATTTCAGTCTGGTTTGCTGTTTTCTTCTTGGTTTTTAAATGCAAACATTTCTGCATTTAAAGCTCGATTTCTAAATTTTGGCCAATTTTTGACAATTTTAACGATGTAACCCCTTACATTTTTTTCAAAAATTGGGTCAAATTTTTCGGCTGAAAAATACTAAAACCCTCATTGGTTTTATGATCATAACTTGGCTAAAACTTAACCGATTTCAGTCTGGTTTGCTGTTTTCATCTTAGTTTTTAAATGCAAACATTTCTGCATTTAAAACTCGATTTCTAATTTTTGGCCAATTTTTGACAATTTTAACGATGTAACCCCTTACATTTTTTTCAAAAATTGGATCAAATTTTTCGGCTGAAAAATACTAAAACCCTCATTGGTTTTATGATCATAACTTGGCTAAAACTTAACCGATTTCAGTCTGGTTTGCTGTTTTCTTCTTAGTTTTTAAATGCAAACATTTCTGCATTTAAAACTCGATTTCTAATTTTTGGCCAATTTTTGACAATTTTAACGATGTAACCCCTTACATTTTTTTCAAAATTGGGTCAAATTTTTCGGCTGAAAAATACTAAAACCCTCATTGGTTTTATGATCATAACTTGGCGAAAACTCAACCGATTTCAGTCTGGTTTGCTGTTTTCTTCTTGGTTTTTAAATGCAAACATTTCTGCATTTAAAACGCGATTTCTAATTTTTGGCCAATTTTTGACAATTTTAACGATGTAACCCCTTACATTTTTTTCAAAAATTGGGTCAAATTTTTCGGCTGAAAAATACTAAAACCCTCATTGGTTTTATGATCATAACTTGGCTAAAACTCAACCGATTTCAGTCTAGTTTGCTGTTTTCTTCTTGGTTTTTAAATGCAAACATTTCTGCATTTAAAGCTCGATTTCTAATTTTTGGCCAATTTTTGACAATTTTAACGATGTAACCCCTTACATTTTTTTCAAAATTGGGTCAAATTTTTCGGCTGAAAAATACTAAAACCCTCATTGGTTTTATGATCATAACTTGGCGAAAACTTAACCGATTTCAGTCTGGTTTGCTGTTTTCTTCTTGGTTTTTAAATGCAAACATTTCTGCATTTAAAGCTCGATTTCTAAATTTTGGCCAATTTTTGACAATTTTAACGATGTAACCCCTTACATTTTTTTCAAAATTGGGTCAAATTTTTCGGCTGAAAAATACTAAAACCCTCATTGGTTTTATGATCATAACTTGGCTAAAACTTAACCGATTTCAGTCTGGTTTGCTGTTTTCATCTTAGTTTTTAAATGCAAACATTTCTGCATTTAAAACTCGATTTCTAATTTTTGGCCAATTTTTGACAATTTTAACGATGTAACCCCTTACATTTTTTTCAAAAATTGGATCAAATTTTTCGGCTGAAAAATACTAAAACCCTCATTGGTTTTATGATCATAACTTGGCTAAAACTTAACCGATTTCAGTCTGGTTTGCTGTTTTCTTCTTAGTTTTTAAATGCAAACATTTCTGCATTTAAAACTCGATTTCTAATTTTTGGCCAATTTTTGACAATTTTAACGATGTAACCCCTTACATTTTTTTCAAAAA
Organism: Drosophila jambulina; assembly: GCA_018152175.1. Taxonomy (NCBI): domain Eukaryota; kingdom Metazoa; phylum Arthropoda; class Insecta; order Diptera; family Drosophilidae; genus Drosophila; species Drosophila jambulina. The sequence continues at coordinate 31,545,229 of JAECXH010000012.1, forward strand.
TTGGGTCAAATTTTTCGGCTGAAAAATACTAAAACCCTCATTGGTTTTATGATCATAACTTGGCGAAAACTTAACCGATTTCAGTCTGGTTTGCTGTTTTCTTCTTGGTTTTTAAATGCAAACATTTCTGCATTTAAAACTCGATTTCTAATTTTTGGCCAATTTTTGACAATTTTAACGATGTAACCCCTTACATTTTTTTCAAAAATTGGGTCAAATTTTTCGGCTGAAAAATACTAAAACCCTCATTGGTTTTATGATCATAACTTGGCTAAAACTTAACCGATTTCAGTCTGGTTCGCTGTTTTCTTCTTAGTTTTTAAATGCAAACATTTCTGCATTTAAAACTCGATTTCTAATTTTTGGCCAACTTTTGACAATTTTAACGATGTAACCCCTTACATTTTTTTCAAAAATTGGGTCAAATTTTTCGGCTGAAAAATACTAAAACCCTCATTGGTTTTATGATCATAACTTGGCGAAAACTCAACCGATTTCAGTCTGGTTTGCTGTTTTCTTCTTGGTTTTTAAATGCAAACATTTCTGCATTTAAAACTCGATTTCTAATTTTTAGCCAATTTTTGACAATTTTAACGATGTAACCCCTTACATTTTTTTCAAAAATTGGGTCAAATTTTTCGGCTGAAAAATACTAAAACCCTCATTGGTTTTATGATCATAACTTGGCGAAAACTTAACCGATTTCAGTCTGGTTTGCTGTTTTCTTCTTGGTTTTTAAATGCAAACATTTCTGCATTTAAAGCTCGATTTCTAAATTTTGGCAAATTTTTGACAATTTTAACGATGTAACCCCTTACATTTTTTTCAAAAATTGGGTCAAATTTTTCGGCTGAAAAATACTAAAACCCTCATTGGTTTTATGATCATAACTTGGCTAAAACTTAACCGACTTCAGTCTGGTTTGCTGTTTTCATCTTAGTTTTTAAATGCAAACATTTCTGCATTTAAAACTCGATTTCTAATTTTTGGCCAATTTTTGACAATTTTAACGATGTAACCCCTTACATTTTTTTCAAAAATTGGATCAAATTTTTCGGCTGAAAAATACTAAAACCCTCATTGGTTTTATGATCATAACTTGGCGAAAACTTAACCGATTTCAGTCTGGTTTGCTGTTTTCTTCTTGGTTTTTAAATGCAAACATTTCTGCATTTAAAACTCGATTTCTAATTTTTGGCCAATTTTTGACAATTTTAACGATGTAACCCCTTACATTTTTTTCAAAAATTGGGTCAAATTTTTCGGCTGAAAAATACTAAAACCCTCATTGGTTTTATGATCATAACTTGGCTAAAACTTAACCGATTTCAGTCTGGTTCGCTGTTTTCTTCTTAGTTTTTAAATGCAAACATTTCTGCATTTAAAACTCGATTTCTAATTTTTGGCCAACTTTTGACAATTTTAACGATGTAACCCCTTACATTTTTTTCAAAATTGGGTCAAATTTTTCGGCTGAAAAATACTAAAACCCTCATTGGTTTTATGATCATAACTTGGCGAAAACTCAACCGATTTCAGTCTGGTTTGCTGTTTTCTTCTTGGTTTTTAAATGCAAACATTTCTGCATTTAAAACTCGATTTCTAATTTTTAGCCAATTTTTGACAATTTTAACGATGTAACCCCTTACATTTTTTTCAAAAATTGGGTCAAATTTTTCGGCTGAAAAATACTAAAACCCTCATTGGTTTTATGATCATAACTTGGCTAAAACTTAACCGATTTCAGTCTGGTTTGCTGTTTTCTTCTTAGTTTTTAAATGCAAACATTTCTGCATTTAAAACTCGATTTCTAATTTTTGGCCAATTTTTGGACAATTTTAACGATGTAACCCCTTACATTTTTTTCAAAATTGGGTCAAATTTTTCGGCTGAAAAATACTAAAACCCTCATTGGTTTTATGATCATAACTTGGCGAAAACTTAACCGATTTCAGTCTGGTTTGCTGTTTTCTTCTTGGTTTTTAAATGCAAACATTTCTGCATTTAAAACTAGATTTCTAATTTTTGGCCAATTTTTGACAATTTTAACGATGTAACCCCTTACATTTTTTTCAAAAATTGGGTCAAATTTTTCGGCTGAAAAATACTAAAACCCTCATTGGTTTTATGATCATAACTTGGCTAAAACTTAACCGATTTCAGTCTGGTTTGCTGTTTTCTTCTTAGTTTTTAAATGCAAACATTTCTGCATTTAAAACTCGATTTCTAATTTTTGGCCAATTTTTGACAATTTTAACGATGTAACCCCTTACATTTTTTTCAAAAATTGGGTCAAATTTTTCGGCTGAAAAATACTAAAACCCTCATTCGTTTTATGATCATAACTTGGCGAAAACTCAACCGATTTCAGTCGGGTTTGCTGTTTTCTTCTTGGTTTTTAAATGCAAACATGTCTGCATTTAAAGCTCGATTTCTAAATTTTGGCCAATTTTTGACAATTTTAACGATGTAACCCCTTACATTTTTTTCAAAATTGGGTCAAATTTTTCGGCTGAAAAATACTAAAACCCTCATTGGTTTTATGATCATAACTTGGCTAAAACTTAACCGATTTCAGTCTGGTTCGCTGTTTTCTTCTTAGTTTTTAAATGCAAACATTTCTGCATTTAAAACTCGATTTCTAATTTTTGGCCAACTTTTGACAATTTTAACGATGTAACCCCTTACATTTTTTTCAAAAATTGGGTCAAATTTTTTGGCTGAAAATTGCAACATCTTCAACGGTTTTATGATCATAACTTGGCGAAAACTCAACCGATTTCAGTCTGGTTTGCTGTTTTCTTCTTAGTTTTTAAATGCAAACATTTCTGCATTTAAAACTCGATTTCTAATTTTTAGCCAATTTTTGACAATTTTAACGATGTAACCCCTTACATTTTTTTCAAAAATTGGGTCAAATTTTTCGGCTGAAAAATACTAAAACCCTCATTCGTTTTATGATCATAACTTGGCGAAAACTCAACCGATTTCAGTCTGGTTTGCTGTTTTCTTCTTGGTTTTTAAATGCAAACATTTCTGCATTTAAAGCTCGATTTCTAAATTTTGGCAAATTTTTGACAATTTTAACGATGTAACCCCTTACATTTTTTTCAAAATTGGGTCAAATTTTTCGGCTGAAAAATACTAAAACCCTCATTGGTTTTATGATCATAACTTGGCTAAAACTTAACCGATTTCAGTCTGGTTTGCTGTTTTCATCTTAGTTTTTAAATGCAAACATTTCTGCATTTAAAACTCGATTTCTAATTTTTGGCCAATTTTTGACAATTTTAACGATGTAACCCCTTACATTTTTTTCAAAAATTGGATCAAATTTTTCGGCTGAAAAATACTAAAACCCTCATTGGTTTTATGATCATAACTTGGCGAAAACTTAACCGATTTCAGTCTGGTTTGCTGTTTTCTTCTTGGTTTTTAAATGCAAACATTTCTGCATTTAAAACTCGATTTCTAATTTTTGGCCAATTTTTGACAATTTTAACGATGTAACCCCTTACATTTTTTTCAAAAATTGGGTCAAATTTTTCGGCTGAAAAATACTAAAACCCTCATTGGTTTTATGATCATAACTTGGCTAAAACTTAACCGATTTCAGTCTGGTTCGCTGTTTTCTTCTTAGTTTTTAAATGCAAACATTTCTGCATTTAAAACTCGATTTCTAATTTTTGGCCAACTTTTGACAATTTTAACGATGTAACCCCTTACATTTTTTTCAAAAATTGGGTCAAATTTTTCGGCTGAAAAATACTAAAACCCTCATTGGTTTTATGATCATAACTTGGCGAAAACTCAACCGATTTCAGTCTGGTTTGCTGTTTTCTTCTTGGTTTTTAAATGCAAACATTTCTGCATTTAAAACTCGATTTCTAATTTTTAGCCAATTTTTGACAATTTTAACGATGTAACCCCTTACATTTTTTTCAAAAATTGGGTCAAATTTTTCGGCTGAAAAATACTAAAACCCTCATTGGTTTTATGATCATAACTTGGCTAAAACTTAACCGATTTCAGTCTGGTTTGCTGTTTTCTTCTTAGTTTTTAAATGCAAACATTTCTGCATTTAAAACTCGATTTCTAATTTTTGGCCAATTTTTGGACAATTTTAACGATGTAACCCCTTACATTTTTTTCAAAATTGGGTCAAATTTTTCGGCTGAAAAATACTAAAACCCTCATTGGTTTTATGATCATAACTTGGCGAAAACTTAACCGATTTCAGTCTGGTTTGCTGTTTTCTTCTTGGTTTTTAAATGCAAACATTTCTGCATTTAAAACTAGATTTCTAATTTTTGGCCAATTTTTGACAATTTTAACGATGTAACCCCTTACATTTTTTTCAAAAATTGGGTCAAATTTTTCGGCTGAAAAATACTAAAACCCTCATTGGTTTTATGATCATAACTTGGCTAAAACTTAACCGATTTCAGTCTGGTTTGCTGTTTTCATCTTAGTTTTTAAATGCAAACATTTCTGCATTTAAAACTCGATTTCTAATTTTTGGCCAATTTTTGACAATTTTAACGATGTAACCCCTTACATTTTTTTCAAAAATTGGATCAAATTTTTCGGCTGAAAAATACTAAAACCCTCATTGGTTTTATGATCATAACTTGGCGAAAACTCAACCGATTTCAGTCTGGTTTGCTGTTTTCTTCTTGGTTTTTAAATGCAAACATTTCTGCATTTAAAACTCGATTTCTAATTTTTAGCCAATTTTTGACAATTTTAACGATGTAACCCCTTACATTTTTTTCAAAATTGGGTCAAATTTTTCGGCTGAAAAATACTAAAACCCTCATTGGTTTTATGATCATAACTTGGCTAAAACTTAACCGATTTCAGTCTGGTTTGCTGTTTTCTTCTTAGTTTTTAAATGCAAACATTTCTGCATTTAAAACTCGATTTCTAATTTTTGGCCAATTTTTGGACAATTTTAACGATGTAACCCCTTACATTTTTTTCAAAAATTGGGTCAAATTTTTCGGCTGAAAAATACTAAAACCCTCATTGGTTTTATGATCATAACTTGGCGAAAACTTAACCGATTTCAGTCTGGTTTGCTGTTTTCTTCTTGGTTTTTAAATGCAAACATTTCTGCATTTAAAACTAGATTTCTAATTTTTGGCCAATTTTTGACAATTTTAACGATGTAACCCCTTACATTTTTTTCAAAAATTGGGTCAAATTTTTCGGCTGAAAAATACTAAAACCCTCATTGGTTTTATGATCATAACTTGGCTAAAACTTAACCGATTTCAGTCTGGTTCGCTGTTTTCTTCTTAGTTTTTAAATGCAAACATTTCTGCATTTAAAACTCGATTTCTAATTTTTGGCCAATTTTTGACAATTTTAACGATGTAACCCCTTACATTTTTTTCAAAAATTGGGTCAAATTTTTCGGCTGAAAAATACTAAAACCCTCATTCGTTTTATGATCATAACTTGGCGAAAACTCAACCGATTTCAGTCGGGTTTGCTGTTTTCTTCTTGGTTTTTAAATGCAAACATTTCTGCATTTAAAACTCGATTTCTAATTTTTGGCCAATTTTTGACAATTTTAACGATGTAACCCCTTACATTTTTTTCAAAATTGGGTCAAATTTTTCGGCTGAAAAATACTAAAACCCTCATTGGTTTTATGATCATAACTTGGCTAAAACTTAACCGATTTCAGTCTGGTTCGCTGTTTTCTTCTTAGTTTTTAAATGCAAACATTTCTGCATTTAAAACTCGATTTCTAATTTTTGGCCAACTTTTGACAATTTTAACGATGTAACCCCTTACATTTTTTTCAAAATTGGGTCAAATTTTTCGGCTGAAAAATACTAAAACCCTCATTGGTTTTATGATCATAATTTGGCGAAAACTCAACCGATTTCAGTCTGGTTTGCTGTTTTCTTCTTGGTTTTTAAATGCAAACATTTCTGCATTTAAAACTCGATTTCTAATTTTTAGCCAATTTTTGACAATTTTAACGATGTAACCCCTTACATTTTTTTCAAAATTGGGTCAAATTTTTCGGCTGAAAAATACTAAAACCCTCATTGGTTTTATGATCATAACTTGGCTAAAACTTAACCGATTTCAGTCTGGTTTGCTGTTTTCTTCTTAGTTTTTAAATGCAAACATTTCTGCATTTAAAACTCGATTTCTAATTTTTGGCCAATTTTTGGACAATTTTAACGATGTAACCCCTTACATTTTTTTCAAAAATTGGGTCAAATTTTTCGGCTGAAAAATACTAAAACCCTCATTGGTTTTATGATCATAACTTGGCGAAAACTTAACCGATTTCAGTCTGGTTTGCTGTTTTCTTCTTGGTTTTTAAATGCAAACATTTCTGCATTTAAAACTCGATTTTTAATTTTTAGCCAATTTTTGACAATTTTAACGATGTAACCCCTTACATTTTTTTCAAAAATTGGGTCAAATTTTTCGGCTGAAAAATACTAAAACCCTCATTGGTTTTATGATCATAACTTGGCTAAAACTTAACCGATTTCAGTCTGGTTTGCTGTTTTCTTCTTAGTTTTTAAATGCAAACATTTCTGCATTTAAAACTCGATTTCTAATTTTTGGCCAATTTTTGACAATTTTAACGATGTAACCCCTTACATTTTTTTCAAAAATTGGATCAAATTTTTCGGCTGAAAAATACTAAAACCCTCATTGGTTTTATGATCATAACTTGGCTAAAACTTAACCGATTTCAGTCTGGTTTGCTGTTTTCTTCTTAGTTTTTAAATGCAAACATTTCTGCATTTAAAACTCGATTTCTAATTTTTGGCCAATTTTTGACAATTTTAACGATGTAACCTCTTACATTTTTTTCAAAAATTGGGTCAAATTTTTCGGCTGAAAAATACTAAAACCCTCATTGGTTTTATGATCATAACTTGGCGAAAACTTAACCGATTTCAGTCTGGTTTGCTGTTTTCTTCTTAGTTTTTAAATGCAAACATTTCTGCATTTAAAACTCGATTTCTAATTTTTGGCCAATTTTTGGACAATTTTAACGATGTAACCCCTTACATTTTTTTCAAAAATTGGGTCAAATTTTTCGGCTGAAAAATACTAAAACCCTCATTGGTTTTATGATCATAACTTGGCTAAAACTTAACCGATTTCAGTCTGGTTTGCTGTTTTCTTCTTAGTTTTTAAATGCAAACATTTCTGCATTTAAAACTCGATTTCTAATTTTTGGCCAATTTTTGGACAATTTTAACGATGTAACCCCTTACATTTTTTTCAAAATTGGGTCAAATTTTTCGGCTGAAAAATACTAAAACCCTCATTGGTTTTATGATCATAACTTGGCGAAAACTTAACCGATTTCAGTCTGGTTTGCTGTTTTCTTCTTGGTTTTTAAATGCAAACATTTCTGCATTTAAAACTCGATTTTTAATTTTTAGCCAATTTTTGACAATTTTAACGATGTAACCCCTTACATTTTTTTCAAAATTGGGTCAAATTTTTCGGCTGAAAAATACTAAAACCCTCATTGGTTTTATGATCATAACTTGGCTAAAACTTAACCGATTTCAGTCTGGTTTGCTGTTTTCTTCTTAGTTTTTAAATGCAAACATTTCTGCATTTAAAACTCGATTTCTAATTTTTGGCCAATTTTTGACAATTTTAACGATGTAACCCCTTACATTTTTTTCAAAATTGGATCAAATTTTTCGGCTGAAAAATACTAAAACCCTCATTGGTTTTATGATCATAACTTGGCTAAAACTTAACCGATTTCAGTCTGGTTTGCTGTTTTCTTCTTAGTTTTTAAATGCAAACATTTCTGCATTTAAAACTCGATTTCTAATTTTTGGCCAATTTTTGACAATTTTAACGATGTAACCTCTTACATTTTTTTCAAAATTGGGTCAAATTTTTCGGCTGAAAAATACTAAAACCCTCATTGGTTTTATGATCATAACTTGGCGAAAACTTAACCGATTTCAGTCTGGTTTGCTGTTTTCTTCTTAGTTTTTAAATGCAAACATTTCTGCATTTAAAACTCGATTTCTAATTTTTGGCCAATTTTTGGACAATTTTAACGATGTAACCCCTTACATTTTTTTCAAAATTGGGTCAAATTTTTCGGCTGAAAAATACTAAAACCCTCATTGGTTTTATGATCATAACTTGGCTAAAACTTAACCGATTTCAGTCTGGTTTGCTGTTTTCTTCTTAGTTTTTAAATGCAAACATTTCTGCATTTAAAACTCGATTTCTAATTTTTGGCCAATTTTTGACAATTTTAACGATGTAACCCCTTACATTTTTTTCAAAATTGGATCAAATTTTTCGGCTGAAAAATACTAAAACCCTCATTGGTTTTATGATCATAACTTGGCTAAAACTTAACCGATTTCAGTCTGGTTTGCTGTTTTCTTCTTAGTTTTTAAATGCAAACATTTCTGCATTTAAAACTCGATTTCTAATTTTTGGCCAATTTTTGACAATTTTAACGATGTAACCCCTTACATTTTTTTCAAAATTGGGTCAAATTTTTCGGCTGAAAAATACTAAAACCCTCATTGGTTTTATGATCATTACTTGGCTAAAACTTAACCGATTTCAGTCTGGTTCGCTGTTTTCTTCTTAGTTTTTAAATGCAAACATTTCTGCATTTAAAACTCGATTTCTAATTTTTGGCCAACTTTTGACAATTTTAACGATGTAACCCCTTACATTTTTTTCAAAATTGGGTCAAATTTTTCGGCTGAAAAATACTAAAACCCTCATTGGTTTTATGATCATAATTTGGCGAAAACTTAACCGATTTCAGTCTGGTTTGCTGTTTTCTTCTTGGTTTTTAAATGCAAACATTTCTGCATTTAAAACTCGATTTCTAATTTTTAGCCAATTTTTGACAATTTTAACGATGTAACCCCTTACATTTTTTTCAAAAATTGGGTCAAATTTTTCGGCTGAAAAATACTAAAACCCTCATTGGTTTTATGATCATAACTTGGCTAAAACTTAACCGATTTCAGTCTGGTTTGCTGTTTTCTTCTTAGTTTTTAAATGCAAACATTTCTGCATTTAAAACTCGATTTCTAATTTTTGGCCAATTTTTGGACAATTTTAACGATGTAACCCCTTACATTTTTTTCAAAATTGGGTCAAATTTTTCGGCTGAAAAATACTAAAACCCTCATTGGTTTTATGATCATAACTTGGCGAAAACTTAACCGATTTCAGTCTGGTTTGCTGTTTTCTTCTTGGTTTTTAAATGCAAACATTTCTGCATTTAAAACTAGATTTCTAATTTTTGGCCAATTTTTGACAATTTTAACGATGTAACCCCTTACATTTTTTTCAAAAATTGGGTCAAATTTTTCGGCTGAAAAATACTAAAACCCTCATTGGTTTTATGATCATAACTTGGCTAAAACTTAACCGATTTCAGTCTGGTTTGCTGTTTTCTTCTTAGTTTTTAAATGCAAACATTTCTGCATTTAAAACTCGATTTCTAATTTTTGGCCAATTTTTGACAATTTTAACGATGTAACCTCTTACATTTTTTTCAAAAATTGGGTCAAATTTTTCGGCTGAAAAATACTAAAACCCTCATTGGTTTTATGATCATAACTTGGCGAAAACTTAACCGATTTCAGTCTGGTTTGCTGTTTTCTTCTTGGTTTTTAAATGCAAACATTTCTGCATTTAAAACTCGATTTCTAATTTTTAGCCAATTTTTGACAATTTTAACGATGTAACCCCTTACATTTTTTTCAAAAATTGGGTCAAATTTTTCGGCTGAAAAATACTAAAACCCTCATTGGTTTTATGATCATAACTTGGCTAAAACTTAACCGATTTCAGTCTGGTTTGCTGTTTTCTTCTTAGTTTTTAAATGCAAACATTTCTGCATTTAAAACTCGATTTCTAATTTTTGGCCAACTTTTGACAATTTTAACGATGTAACCCCTTACATTTTTTTCAAAAATTGGGTCAAATTTTTCGGCTGAAAAATACTAAAACCCTCATTGGTTTTATGATCATAACTTGGCGAAAACTTAACCGATTTCAGTCTAGTTTGCTGTTTTCTTCTTGGTTTTTAAATGCAAACATTTCTGCATTTAAAACTCGATTTCTAATTTTTGGCCAATTTTTGACAATTTTAACGAGTAACCCCTTACATTTTTTTCAAAAATTGGGTCAAATTTTTTTGCTGAAAATTGCAACATCTTCAACGGTTTTATGATCATAACTTGGCTAAAACCCAACCGATTTCAGTCTGGTTTGGTTTTTTTGCTTAGTTCAATTCAAACTTTGCGGTTTAGTTAATTTAATTTGCCAGTTCATTTGTATAGCGGCCACCCACAGCCTTTTTAAATTCGATTTCAAACTTAGCGACTAACCTATATGGCGGGTAACTATCATTATTTTAAATTCAAATTTTGCGGTTTAGTTAACATATTTAATTTTTTTTTGTTGTTCTACAACATATTGTTGGTGTAAAATAGTTGTTGTAGTTGTTGTAGGCAAAACCCGGCTTCAATCTCTACATTTTCAGTACAAATTCACCATTTTCTGGATTTCATGCACCAGGCGAACAGAAAGCAGAAAAGAGCGACGGAGATCTGTTATAAGCTGTTATAAAATTCCCGAGTTTCGAACCACCGACAGATCTTGGTATGGAAGTTATCGCAGACTGTAGCCTTGTTAATCGGCGGGACCTATCGTCATTTTGAATTTGAATTCAAATTTGGCAGTTAACTCAGTTGGCAGTTACCTGTCATTATTTTAAAATTAAATTCGAATTTGGCAGTTGATTGATTCGGCGGTTACCTATCATCATTTAAAAGTTGAATTTAAATTTGCCAGTTAATTTGTATAGCGGCCACCCACAGCCTTTTTAAATTCGATTTCAAACTTAGCGACTAACCTATATGGCGGGTAACTATCATTATTTTAAATTCAAATTTTGCGGTTTAGTTAACATATTTAATTTTTTTTTTGTTGTTCTACAACATATTGTTGGTGTAAAATAGTTGTTGTAGTTGTTGTAGGCAAAACCCGGCTTCAATCTCTACATTTTCAGTACAAATTCACCATTTTCTGGATTTCATGCACCAGGCGAACAGAAAGCAGAAAAGAGCGACGGAGATCTGTTATAAGCTGTTATAAAATTCCCGAGTTTCGAACCACCGACAGATCTTGGTATGGAAGTTATCGCAGACTGTAGCCTTGTTAATCGGCGGGACCTATCGTCATTTTGAATTCGAATTTAAATTTGGCAGTTAACTTAGTTGGCAGTTACCTGTCATTATTTTAAAATTAAATTCAAATTTGGCAGTTGACTGATTCGGCGGTTACCTATCATCATTTAAAAGTTGAATTTAAATTTGCCAGTTAATTTGTATAGCGGCCACCCACAGCCTTTTTAAATTCGATTTCAAACTTAGCGGCTTACCTATATGGCGGGTACCTATCATTATTTTAAATTCAAATTTTGCGGTTTAGTTAACATATTTAATTTTTTTTTGTTGTTCTACAACATATTGTTGGTGTAAAATAGTTGTTGTAGTTGTTGTAGGCAAAACCCGGCTTCAATCTCTACATTTTCAGTACAAATTCACCATTTTCTGGATTTCATGCACCAGGCGAACAGAAAGCAGAAAAGAGCGACGGAGATCTGTTATAAGCTGTTATAAAATTCCCGAGTTTCGAACCACCGACAGATCTTGGTATGGAAGTTATCGCAGACTGTAGCCTTGTTAATCGGCGGGACCTATCGTCATTTTGAATTTGAATTCAAATTTGGCAGTTAACTTAGTTGGTCATTATTTTAAAATTAAATTCAAATTTGGCAGTTAATTCTTTTTATATTCATTTTACATTCGAATTTAAACTTGGCGGTTAATCTAAATGGCGGGCACTCATCGCCTTTTTAAATTCAAATTGAAACTTGGCGGTTAATTTAATGCATTTTAGTATTTTTGAATCAAAATTGTGTTTTATAAAAAAAAAGACCTTTTATGTTATTTTACATATAGAAAAATATAATAATATTAAATAAAGGTATATTGACTTATTAATTTTAAAATAATATAATACTTATAAATTTTCCTACAGTTTATTATAAACAAACAAATAAAAGACAATTCTAATGAATGTAAAATGTTGATAATATTATAAAATTATTAATTATTAGGTCGGAAATAAATATATAAAATAAAACAAAATTGGGTCAAATTTTTTGGCTGAAAATTGCTAGCACCTTCAACGGTTTTATGATCATAACTTCGCTAAAACTCAACTGATTTCAGTCTGGTTTAGTTTTTCTTCTTTAGTTTTTCTTCTTAGTTTTAAAGTGCGAAGAATTCTGCGTTTAAAACTCGATATCTAATTTTTGGCTAATTTTTGACAATTTTAACGATTTAACCCCTTATGAAAATATGAAAAAATCGAAAAAAAATCATTTATAAAAATGTATGACATTCCGTTATATTGATATTTTGAGCCTAGTTATGAACATTTGAATTAACCCTCTACCGCATAGGGCTATTTATGGGCTTTCCAAAACCTGGAAAACCTCTGAAGGCAACTATGTTCCGACCTCATTTGCACACGTATAATTTAAGGGATAAGACAGGATAAGCACTTTGAAAATATAATATTTATTTATTATTCCTAATGTACCTATCTAAAAAATAAAATAGCTTTGCTTCTCTTTGATTTTATCATAATTGGTAATTGATTTTATATAAGCTTACTCTTACCTCAAAAATTGCATAACAATTCCTTGTGCCTCGAACTGCCGAATATTGATGTTCGATGGGATTTTAACAGCGATTATCGGCTGCCACAAATCAATAATAAAACCATATCAAAGCCAAATAAATCTCCAACAAACCAATTTCAAAAACCAATTTATTTTTATGAATTTCTATCAGCGTCACGTAATCTTTATAATGAAATCGAGCCTGCAATACTCGACAATTAATTTCTGCACTGGATTTTGAGGGGAAGCAGCTCATGACCCGGGGGCATTCCGCGATTTGATCGGATAAAGTCCGGACTTAATTGCACGGAACTTGCCGAAAATAGCGGGTAATGAGGGGGACATACATATAGCAACCCTCGGGGACCACCCCAAGAGTTCCTGCTGAGTTTTCAATGGGGTTGCTAGATGTGGGGCCTGGTGACTGCAGTGACATTACATATGGCGTCGACCCCGTGCTATTTTGCTTACGCATCGATTGGCATCCAGACTTCAATAAGGAACTCACTGGAGTGTGCCAGGCTGACCCCAAGCCAAAAAGGAGACTTCTGCGCTCACTCGGAAACCCAAAGTGCTTAAAAGCCCCAACCTCTCGTGACGTGCTTCCTGTCTGCTTTGGGGTTCGTAAAGTTGCTGTCTTTGTCAAAACGAAAACATTTTTATTAAAATTAGAAAGCCTATGTTGAGGGTCTGTGTTGGTTTTGTGGGTTTTATTTGTTACTCTGCTGCAACTGGCAACCCTTGTGGCCTTTGTCTATGTATGAATTATGGGGGACTCCCGGGTTTCTTCCCCCTCCAAACATATGAGTTTTTCACATTAATATGCTGCGCTGTCTAGCCGCAAAATTTTAATCCTTTTAAGTGAGACCATAGACCCCAGCCAGGACCTAGACCTAGAATCGTTTAATCTTTTTATTGAATTGCCCTGCCGCCTTTTTTGGCAATCAAAGGGAGCCAAGTTCGCATCTGCTTTGGCGGGCATATAAATCTGATTTTCAACCGCCGCCTCTGCGTATGCAAATCGTCATCGGTTTACTGTTGTCATAACAATTCCATTAACAAGGACTGTCTGTCTGGGCTGTGCTGGGCCATATTTATGAGCTTAGGAAATTGAATTGAATTATATGCAGAGCGACAAAAAAGAAGGCCCTTTAATGCACAACATGTCGATGGTATCAGTGGGCTAAATAGATTGGATTGGCAAGGGTTTCCTTCCCCTTCTGGGTGCGCCAATTGTAGTAGTATCAACCAATCAGCTAAATACTGAAAATATATTTCGGGGAAATGCCCCAAAAACCACACAAATGCAATGTGTCGTCTGGTCTGGTCTGGTCGACGCCACACGCACCGTCGAGCATAATAAATCCGATTAACATCTGGGGTCTAGTCACAGTAAAATCAAGGCGAGTTTACAATTTAAATTATCACCCCCGGTGGATCCCGCTGCAGTCCTGTGGCTCAGCTCCTAGGGGATGGTTGTTATAATTCGGTGTTTTCTTGGTTTTTCGACATTTAGTTTTTTATTTTTCGCTGTAAATTTTCATTCGACGCAAAATGAAAACGTGGAAACTTGAGTATAACTATTCATACTATTCAATTTCGTTTTAAATTACATAATATTAAACTAGATGCTTGCTTGCCATTTAATTATTTCTCGGTCTTAGTTAGTTCCCTCTTTGTTTGCTTGCTGTTTCTGGCTTTTGTTTGTTTTTGTCTAGTTTGGTGTTTCTTTTATATTTTTTTTCACAAATCAAGCAGAAGGAAGGAGGAGCAGGAGAACGAATGAAAAAGGAAGGGAATAGCACAGAAATGCAACGATAATACAGCAAAAGTACGTATACAGAGTTGACTAAAACGAACCGCGTAAACTATTCAATTAAATTAGAGACTTGCACTAGAGAAGCTTGGTTAGCAACTAAATTTAAAGTGTGTGTTTGTGTTCTTTTCTCCATTTTCTCTGTGTGTGTGGTTGCCTCGAATCGTGTGTGGTGCTGCGCGTGTGTGAGGGAGATGATGTGGCGGGTGACTTCTGGTTGTTTGGTTTTTGTATATTTGCCAGCGTTTCGTTGGAGTTGCCGCTGGCAGCTTGGAATTGGATTAAGTTTTTCGATAGAATTCTGTATTTTTATTTGTAGATTGTTGGCCATCTGAGGGGATGCCCCGCTTTACTCCTTGCGCGCCTGACGCTTGCGAGCTTTCGTGGTAGTTTCCTGGGGTAGAAATGGCAATATTATCAAGTGAAATTATTTTAAACGGAATGAATCTCAAAATAGACATTTTTACACACCTCAGTCTGTGCGGGCTCTTCAGAACTCTCCTCCGGCTTGGTCACCTCCACATTATCATCTAAATCAGACTTTTTGTTCTTCTTCTTGGGACTAGCGGACAGCGGCGTGCTCTCCTTGCTGGAATCACCAGCAGCACGATCGCCGCCTTCCTCCACTTCCTCCTCAGCCTCGGCCTCGGGCTCTTCATCGTCGTCGGGCTGCCGCTTATCGGACTTCTTGGCCTCCGCGGCGGCCTTCTTGGCAGCCGAGTCCTACACCAGGCAGAAACAGGTATTAGAAATCCTCCGAGTTTTTGCAGGGCTTAAGCTTTGATCAAGCAACATTTACCTGACTCTTGGCCGAACCAAATCTAAGGTAAATGGTGATGGCAACCAGGGCCACAATGGCCACCAGGCCAATGCCCCAAATCGAGGGATAGGCCTTGGCTAGCTCCGCTACCTTATTCACGAATGAGTCCTACACGAAATGGGAAAAGCCAAAAGATAGCAATAGCAATAAACAAGTGCCGGGGTGCAGGGGACCAAGATGAGTGTGAGTGTGAGGCTGTGGTTTTAAAGTTTCTAACTTAGGAAGCGAAAGTTAAGGCCTGGGCCCAGCACCTCTTTGGCGCGTCTGTACAGATAGAAGACGTAGCAGCTGGCCGGGATGAGCAGGTACAAAAAGTACAGGGCCCACCAGCCGGGCTTGTAGTTCATCCGGCGCATCAGGCGGTGCCAGAAGGTTTTCTTTTTGCAGCGATCAAAACGATTTCTTTAATTGCTTCTGTTTGGTTTTGTGGGAAAGAAAAAGGAGACTACAGGTTGGGGCACTAACTCACCGATTCGCGATCTATATAGCGGCGCTTGATGTCAAAACTATTGGCGGCAAAGTCACGGGCCACCTCCACGTCGTCCGTGATGATGAGATTGTCGAACAGAATGTCGCTGGACATGGACCACAACTCCAGGCCCACTGCGCTCTAAATGGGAGAAAAAGTAGAGAGAAAAAGAGATACATTTATAGAAAAGATAAAAGAGAAACGATTAAATTCTTTTACGGCTCCGAAACATTCCACTTACAATAGGCGTCATCTGGAAAGGCTTCAGATCCTCAAAGAAATCGGGATTGGCAATCTTCTTCGGCGCCCACTTGCCCTGATAGTTCGGGTTCTCGATCATCGGTGCCCGCCACTTGCCCTTGTAGTTGGGATTGGGTATGAGAGGCGCCTTCCACTTGCCGCACCCGGCGGCCTTCTCGCAAACGGGATTGTCCACCAGCGGAGCCTCCCATTCGCCATCAATTTCGGCATCCCAATCTTCCGGTTTGCTGGCCGTAGGATCAAAGATCATATCGGGCTCTTCCTCCAGCCAACCATCGGGCATGACGGCATCGGCATCGGGCAACTGTGGCGGTGCATCCTCATCCCAATCGTCGGGCTTCTGGGCCGTGGGATCTGGGATTTTCTCACGCTCATCCCACGCCTCTGGCTTCTTGTCGTTGGGGTCATCGATCTCCGCAGGCGGGTTGACGGCTGGCTTGAAATCGGTCAGCAACGAGCCCTCGTTGATGATCTTATGATCCACGCGGATCTCGAAGCTGTTGTCGGGACGCACCACCAGCTGATACAGATGGGGGAGCTTGTCCTTGAAGGGCTCTTCCAAGCGGTTCCTGCAAAGACGAATGACCGAAGGAGGGGCTATGAAACAATATAAATAGATCCCTTATCAGCGGCAGATACTGCTGAAAATCAGCAGACATCATGGCAGGGGACAAGAGTCCACGAAAGGCAACACGTTGCCTTCAGTTATCAGACAAGTATTACGTTTCGTTTGACCAAACATTTATACAAAATATGAATCATAAAATATTAGCTCAGCTTTCAGGTGTGCAACCCAGCCGCCGAACAAAGGGTATAAGCAACTGCTCTATTGTATTAGAGCTATTTAGGTATTACGAGTCGCATTGTTCCCTAGTCGAATGCCAAGCCAAAGGCCAACCTGCCCCAACCCGAACTTTTACTGAGATTGCTATTTTCGTGATATTTAAATGTTAACGATTGGAAACGCTTGAAGCTCATTCGTTTCAGTTTCAAATGGGACGACACTCACTTGGGCTTGTTGCAGTGCTTCTCGGTGATGGTACCATTAATTGGATTGACATGCCGGAATATGAAGTGCATTTTCACATCGTTGCCGCACTTGTCCGGCCCGAACATGATGGTGTAGGGTGTCTTGTCATTGAACTACGGAATGAAAACCAAAAACAGTATATTTGGGGGTTGTTTCGCGTTTCGTGGTTCATGGGGGCAATGCCCTCCCGCACACTACTTACGGCCGTCAGCTGCTCTGTGTCTTTGCCGGCCGAAAGGAGCTTTAGATACGAGCCGCCGCACTCCTGACCCTCCTAGAAAATGGGGAAAGCGGAATTGGGTCAGTAAGCGGGTATTAATTGGATTTGCCCAGCCGCGCCGGCTGATGCAATCCAATGGAGCAATGGACGAACCTGCAACGTGACCTCGTACTGAACCACCAGCGGCTTGTCTTGCTTGAAATCAAAGGGCTTACGCAGCGGCGCTGAGATGGCCGCGTGCTTGGCCTTTGACTTCAGCACCAGGCCCAGATCATTCGCCCAAACGATGCGCTGCGGCGACTCCCAGTTCCAGAGGCCATCGTACTTCGATATCTCCTCCGCAATGTCGTCCTTCTTGGCCTGCGACAACACCCACTTCTTCCGGGACGCCTCCACGTCGTCAAAGTGGTCCGCGAAGTGGAATTTCTTGGCATCGATCACTGGGCTCTCGTAGGCCAGCTTCTCCTCGCCGTTTTCGTCGACGCCGGGGGGCAGCTCCTCCTGAGGAAGAGATTCATATGTGGGAGCATTGGATAAGGTGCGATAACATCCAAGAAACACGCGGTTGTCAGCGACTGGTGTGGTGATAAAGGCAGTGATAAAGCGGAAGAGAGAGACAAGTGGCAGACGTGGATTTCTGCCTAGAAGTTACTATGAGGGGTAGGCAATTAGCATCACTATGATGTTTGTGGTTTAATAGTTTATTATATATAATATATATTACGAATTTTTTGTTAAATAATTGGCATTTTTTTTTTTTTTCGGTAAACGCAAAATAATTAAACTGAAAAAGTATTTCCTGACTGGAGAAGTCTAACCAAACGCTGTAAATTCATACAAAATGAATTCGTAAGCACTGCGCCTATTATCTTGCCCACGACTATGGGTAAACACAGTTTTCCCTCGCATTAATCCCGCTGAAAAACTCACATGCTAATTTTTGGGTCATGAAAATCGAAAAGCCGGCCGCTACGCCTCCGTCGCCCCCTTACCCACTCAGCCACCCGCTGCTCAACACATCAGCGTGCTTTTCTAGTCGCTTCCACACTGACGTGTACTTTTTTCTCGTGTTTTTTTTCGGATAGCAACTCACCTGAACATCTTCCACAAAGCCATCCTCGAAGTCATCGGAGTCAGATGCTGGTTCGGCGGCGGCGGCTTGGTGGGATGCAGCAATTAGCAGCAATCCGCAGGCGAACAGCAACGCCAGCGTTGCCCCTCGGCCCAGTTTCCTTTTCATTTTCCTCCCCGAATTTTCCTCGATTTCCTTCCTTGCAGCTGCGTCCCCGTTTTCTTTCTCTTGGGCGCTTCTTCTTTGTCGGCTTGCTAATCGCACGAATGGCGAGAGGAGCGGCGGCGGTCAGTTGTGCTGCTTTTTACCAGTTGCCGCGTACTGTTGCGCGCTCAGTGGCGGAATAATAACGAGAATCGGGGATCTGGCACGGCGAACAACTAATTGTAATTAAATTATACATGTAAATTATACATTTTCCGTCTCTTGCTGTCTACTCTGTTCGGTGTTGAAAAACTTATCGAAGTATCGGCTTATCGATATTTGTACCCTTTTGATAGACAATAAATGTTCCTAAAAAAGGCCAAAGCGCCTTTCGACAGGGTTGTTCAGCTGACAGCGGGCATGGGGCTATTGGCGGGAAGTTTAAATTTTGAACGTATGTAAAGGAAGCTAGCTATTTAGATTTTTTTTGGATAGAAACATAGAAATGGCTTATGATATTTATGTATTTAAAACTAAAATAATACTATTACTATTATTAATTTGTTACGATATTACAGAAAATACATTAAGCATTGAAAATTCTTTTCAATTAATGAATTAAAATAAGAGATATGTTAGGATAACATTAAACCTTAAATGAAAATAATTAAAATGTATAAAAAAACAAACAACTTAACACTTTCAAATCCTAATAAAGCCAATCGATCTAACAATAATTTACTAAATAATCCACACCTTCCATAGTCCTGCAATTAGGTCTCCGATGGAAGGCACACATGCGGAAATTAATATTTGAGCAAAGTGCTATTCCATTGAAATATTTCCGCACATTTGTTAGTCGGACATATCTGATTCCGATTCGAGCACAACGCGGCATAAAACTGTAAACTTGCATGTTGGCAATTATTTTAAAAGCCCCGCTCGGCTCAATTAATGCTCCAACACGGCGGCTGCCTAAGCCCAGCAATAAACTTGATGGCTCGCTCGCCAAAGTTTCCCACACCGCTTCGGCGTTCTGCTTTCCGCCTTCTGCCTTTCAGTGTAAAAATAATGCGGCATGCATTTGAGCATAAAATTATAATAAAAATTCCTGGCTTATTGGAGAGAGTGTGTTGGTTTGTCTGCGTGGGAAGCAGGATCGAATGCCACTCCCCCGGAACACACGCGGAGAAATATAATCGACTGTTTTAAAAGGGTTTAAGCGTTAAGTGTCAGAAGTAAGGGCTGGGTTGTGTGGTTTCTAAATCTACTGGACAATTTGTCTAAAAATAGGCAATGAAACATTTTCGGTACAAATTTTATTGCTGGTATCGAAATTTAGTGAATATTATTCATAGCTTAGCAACAACAATAAAGATCTTGATACAAAGTATGCCAAACTCTGCATTCAACCTTTTATTTTTGACTTTAGTTTCCTGTGACCTAAGTAGTTGCTTGATTCGTTCGAAAATTTATTTAATCTGGAAATTTATCCTTCTGGTAATGTTCAATTTCACAATGTTCAATAAACAAAAACGATCTAACTGATAGTCTTATAATTCATTCTCTGTCTGTATTTCCCTTAACTGTGGCAACTTATCTGCGGCACGCGCATTCTGCCTCTTCTACTACCACTGACAGTTTTTGTATTTTCCCGTTCGTTTTTTGTTTTTTGCAACTGCATACAAAAAGCTTTCTGTTTAATGGAATATTTAACACAATTTAAAAAGTTTTTTTCTAAAGACAAACAAAGACTCGGAAGCACACATCGTGGGGCGGGAGGTGGCATATAAGTGGAGAGGAGCGGCAACTTTTGCACTGGAGCCTCAGGGTTGGAGAAAACTAAACTTGTGTACACATTTCTTTTTTTTATGGAAATTGTGTAATGACAGTTAATGAGGGTACTACATAAACAGACACAAGCACACACCTCACACACGCACACCTGAACACCTGGTCCTTTAAGAAAAGCACCTCCCCCGCATAATCATCCAGTGTTGTCAAGTGTTCTATTAACAACGAGGCCAGCTTACCAACACTTGAGCTGAATACCGGCTGACGTCGTCCACCATGGAGTAAGACATACTTCAACTTGTGAGAAAAAAAGAGATGGAAGGTTCTCAAATTATTTTAGAGTTTTCTGGCTTGGTCTATATAGTTATGAAAACTGGTAAATAAAAAGACCCATTTGTTTTGTAGAAAACAGAACTACCGATCGTACAAAATGTATTATTACTTAAAGAGTTTATAAGATTTCTCTGTTAATTACAATTAAGTATATAAATCAAAGTTTTGTTCCGTAAACTCTTCTCCATCTAAGTTTGAAACTTTCGGGTAATTTATAATAACATTTACCCAGCACATAAATATCCCCGGACTGGCGAAGGATGGTAGGTGGGAGAGGAGCCGCTTCTCCCATTGTGCTCCTCTTTTAAAACAGC
Source organism: Drosophila jambulina (assembly GCA_018152175.1). Taxonomy (NCBI): domain Eukaryota; kingdom Metazoa; phylum Arthropoda; class Insecta; order Diptera; family Drosophilidae; genus Drosophila; species Drosophila jambulina. The sequence continues at coordinate 31,566,256 of JAECXH010000012.1, forward strand.
AGCTCTTGTCTACACGAATTACTCAAAAAACATACTTAACACACTCGCCCTCTCGGCGGGCATTAATGGTGGGTGAGAAAAGCGGAAAAGCGGGAACACCAAGGCCTGGGAGAAAGGGTAAAGGAACTACGAAGGACATCAATGTTGATGGCATACCAGAAAAGTTTTGTTCTAAGCTTTTGGACAGCGCCGGCAGAATCTCAAATATTTTCACCTGCAAGCAAATAGCGGAAGAGAGGTGTTTTCCGAGGGGGGAATGCGGTGCTGAGTTTTCCGGGGCAAGAGGTGAGGTGTGTGTGTTTGTGTGTGTGATGAAGAGTATCAAAACATATGAAGGAAGCGCCGCTACAAGCGCACGAGTTCAACTTAGTGTGTACTTAACTTCCGTTACATGGCCGCCACTACAGCCCCACACACTCGCACAAACCTCCTTTCACACGCATGGACAGTGAAACACATATACGCGTACTGAGAAAAAAATGTTCAGATAATGAGATATTCTATATTATTATTTTTTTTGTTAAATCAAAGAGGTATCTTTGCTTCACTTTTTCATAAGGCTTTAGAAATTGATAGGGTCACATCATAATTTCCTTTGATTTAGCCCTGGCCGCACTAACTTAGCATGAGGTTCAATAGAATTATATCGTATTTAATTGCAAATGTTCCTTCTTTCAAAAATATAAGTGGTAATTATTTATAACCCATTATCTATATTATTTTAGTGTTGATAGTTCCAGAATAAAGTAATGTAATTAACGAAATATTTCTCTCCCTGCACCTGTTTGTTTGTTTATGCCAAAAGTGTTGTAAAGTGCGGCGCTTTGTCGGCAGGAAACGCTGAAAATTTATTACCGGACAATTTTGCCGGCGGGGGCATAAAAAAGAGGGCCCACGGAAACGCAGGGGCCGGGGCAATGGCCGCCAAGGGGCGGAGGGGCTTTAGAGCCCCGAACACACACTCGCATAGGACACACATGCATATGCATAGTTTGCTGGCCGTAAGTGTATGCAAACATGCCTAAAAAAAATATATTTGTGGAACAGACGCAGGCGGGAAAAGCAAAGGGGTGGCGACGGTGGCAATGTGTAAGCAGGCGGGCCATTTTCCATTAAAAATTCAAAATGCCCGACGCCCAGCCTGCGCCATTAACACCCCGGTTGTGTGTGTGTGTGGAGGAGTCTCCTCAGCTTTGCGTCTTGCCCCGCACGTCCGCTCTCCTTTGCACTTCCTTTTTGCCCGCTTTCAACACCTCGTATTCTCACCTTTCGAATGGGCTTGGTACCTGCCCTCTGCCTGTCTCTGTGTGTGTTGAGGAATTTGCAGCACCGTTAAAACTGAATTGATTTGTTATTCATGTTTTCTGACTTATGGCCAACACTTTTGGCTTTCCGCCTACCATTCAATTGACGTGGCCAATGGCGCCGCCGACTTTTTCCCTCACCCTACCCACTTCCACCATTTCCCCGGGCTGCACAAATAGTGAAAATTTAATGCAGGCACGGAATTCAGGAACGGATTTCAGGCGGATCAGGGGAAAAGTCCTGGTGAGAGGCGGCCTTTCGATAGAGTGGAAATGCTTTTTATTTGGATTGGCAAAAAACATGGTTGTGGGAAACTACCAAACTATCAAAAAATGAGTATATTAAGATTATAATTAAAATATATTAATTTTTTATAATTAAGTAGTATCTAAAGAAAAAAGATAATTGTAAGTCCAGCAATATAATTCTTAACATATTCCCATTCACTAATGCCAAAATCAATATAAAGATAAGGCCAGACAGATTAGATTATTTGTAATTAGATTTTAGTAACAAAACTAACTCTGTCTTTAATTTGTTTCTTGTCTGCTTGCTTTCCTTTCTTTTTTGACTTAAAGTTTAAAGAAAAATAAATGCAGTTTGCTTTCTAATGAAAGCCGCCCCTGGGCTAACCAGTAATGGCTGTGTGTGTGGGTTGTGCTCAAGCTGCTGGCTTGGCTTTTATATTTATTAAATTGCCGCAAGGGAAGCATTTAGTGCATGTTTTAAAATAAAAAAATAAAATAAAATAAAAAATGCAGGGATAAAGCTGGAAGCGAATGCGGCAATGGTTAGATGTTGGTATACTCTCACAAAATAAAGTGGAGAGTTACAAATAAAGGTGGAATTCTTGAACTATTTTAGTTAGAAGTTGATTAATTGCAAGGTTTCTAATTTACTGATATTTTAAAAATAATATATTTATATTATTTAAACGTACTCGTAGACTATTCCCAACTGTTTACTATCGCCGGAAGGGTGCACCCGCAGAGTGGACCCTCGACCACAAGAGGTTAATGGTTAGGCAGTTCAAGAGTAATCAGCCTTCTTCAAATGTATTCCACATTTTTTTTTTATTTTGATGCTATTAGCAAAGAGAGAAAAATGCCTAGCTTAATGATACAAGTGTATAATTGCAGTTAAATGCATTACAAAAAAGGTTCTCCAATTATGCGAACCATTCATAGCGACGAAAAGGATGGATTCACTTTTCTGAGTGGCCATTCAGCCAATTCGGAATGTATTCAGATTTTGAGGCCATTAAGTGCCATTCATATTAATGTCGAGAGATTGAACCCTCGCATTAAAGAGTCATTCTTTTGGGGGCAAACTTTTTAGCAGGCAACTAATTTGCATGGCCCGTTCTCCCAAGTTTACCCCTGCCTTTCCCTTACCCCTACCTCAACCCTTACCTTTCCCTTTTCATTTCTGAGTTTTTCGACTTGACAATACACTTTTTGTTTTATTTTTGAGTTGGGGCTCCCTAAATTTTAATCACCTCAGTTGACAGAGTCAGGACAAATAAAAGCGGCTCGCAATTCGGGCGTGAAACCAAGAGATTCCTGAAATAATAAATCAGGCCATAGGCGAAAATATTTAAATTTAAATGTTTCGAAAGGACGAAAACGCAAACAGGAGGAGCGCTGGTAGTCACTTTCATTATTGGAAGTATAAATCACTTTCCTCTTGCTGGCTGGCTGGCTGGCCGGCAGCAAAACAAAGTCGGCCTACTCTACACCCTTTGAGAGGCTAAGTGGGGGAAGGACAGCAGGGGTGGCGCTTCAAGGCTGAGTGGGTGGAGCTAGAGGTCCTTTGTTGTTTGCCTCGCCGCTCTGCTTCTCTGCGGTGCACGATAAAAACAAACAAATTCATAGCTAATAAAATTGCTAATAAATAAACGAGAATGGCGTAAGCGCAAAAAGGGACACACGAGGCGAAAAACAAAGCAGCCGCAAACAAAAAACACGCACACACACCAGCAAAAAGCAGAAAAAATCATCATCAACATACACATACACACACTCACCTGGCGTGGAAAAATAATGTAAAGCTATAGCGACGCCAACCTGGTGGCCGCATTGACCAACAGCCAGCGGGCCATTTTCGGTGGGCGGCTGGGTCGCCTTTCCCGGGGGTCGCCTTTCCCGGGGATTTTCCCGATGGGCAGAGAGGTTAGCAGACATTGCATTAAACAGGTAATGGGGTAATGGGATACCTGGCCAGGGTGGAGCACGGCTCTGGGAGTCGCGTGCGCCTCTGCCAACAATTGTGGCACACGGCGAGAAAAATTGTGTTTGCGAAATAAAGTAATATTTATGAGGATATTTTTTTAGATATATGTATAACGATATTTTTTAAATTTTAAAATTATCTACTGACAAGCCTGTAGTGTTATCTATCTGTTATCCTCAATTTTATGTATTTTTCGTGTGTTGCTGGTGTTAAAAATTTCTAGAACTCATAGAAAATGAAAATCATTATTTATGCCTGATGATTTTCCATTTCAATGGGAACATTGAGTTGACTCTTAATTTAATCATTTCTTAACTGATTATTTCTTCTCTTATAATTCGTATATAATTTTAACTGGAGTGTAACTATATAGGAATCAACTTAAAACAATGATTTAATATACCCATAGTATTCTCTCTCATAAACTTTTTTGAATATATGAGATGCATTAATATATATTCAATTATTTCTCGCTGTGTGATAATTTTTGCTCTTGCTTACGTTTATGATTTTATTTTTGATTATTTTTCTGCTTTGGCCTCCTATGTTGCTGTTGTTATTTGCGGTGTTGGTTTTTGGAAAATTTATTACCAAAAACCGCACATGCTTTTTTAACTTCTCGCAGCGATTGGAGCGCCGGGCAGTTGCCTTGCCACATATTTTGGCTGGGAAATTTTTAATCAAAAGAATGTTGGTCGCACACACAAACTCAGAGAAATCCAATTACATTCTGATAAGGAATGCTTAGCCAATGGCCACATTTGTTCTTATGCAAATCAGCCAAGTTTATTAGCCCTTTATGCTTGATGGTTTTCCTCCTGACTTTTGTTATTCTCTCTGAGCTTTTTTCGGGCGGTTCACTCCGGATAACCGCAGGTGGCGGAGCATAAAAAGTGTCCAGGCTGCAAAAGCCAGAGATCGGGATGAGGGTCGGGTCATCATTCCATGTCTCAGCTCATAAATCTTTGGGATAAAAATCCGCTGAGGGCAGCGAAAGTTGCCAGCCACTTTGTGACCCACTTACAGCCCCGCCGACTGACTGACAGACTGACAGACTGAGAGATTGAGAGACTGACTGGCTCATAGAGGTCATAATTCTCGTGCAATTTGAGCTCGCTTTTGTCCCCGTTTAATGACAGACAGGAAGCCTTAGTGCTCTCCCCCGTCGTCTAACAATTTGCATTTTTATGGAATTGAGACATTTGACGAGCTCGAAAGATGCCCCGCAGATTGGATATGAGCCAGAAATTAATGCGCAGCATAAAGATGCCCCGCCCAGATTGCAGCAGATCGACTTTTTGATGGCAACTCGGAGAGCAGTTCCTGGAATTATTATATCCTTCCAGAGTATTATAATTTTTATTTAGTTAGAAGTCTGCAATGCAGAGAAGAAGCTATTTCCGACCCAGATATGATCGATTTGAAAGATTCATTTTTAAACTGAAAGGATATTGAACTTTGAGTCCTTTTATTCGCTTTTCCTTTTAGAAAATTTCCTTTTTTCAGTATGTCTATGAAATCTTTCATACTAAAAGGCAATTCAAACTTTTTAATTAAATTATAAATAATGCATTTATACTTACAATTCAGAATGTTCCTTTAAATATAATTTTTCCTTAATTTTCCATTTTTCTCTTTAAAAGAGCACAGCTTAAGTGGCGGACCCCGGTGAGCTGTAAATAAGAAGAGGGAAACCCCCGGCTTTAATGCGAAATTAATAAACCAAAATCAGCTGCTAAGCTATAAACTAAACTAACAGAGCCGGCTTTGCCTTAACCCAAAAGGCGACCTAAATAAACACACACACACACTCCCACTCTACACGCACACCATCACACTTCCAAGGTCGTGCTTAGGCGCGCAAATAAACCGAGGGGGTGTCAGGGGACAGGGGACAGGGGGCAGGGGTCAAAGGGAAAAACGGCGGAAAAAACCGCAGGAGCAGAACGGCAAACGAAATGTGAAGGAGCCGACAAAACAAACCAAAGACAAAACAAAACACAGAGTCAAAGGAATAAACCAAGCAAATAATCCTTTAGCTTAAAAAAGGAAAAGAAAAAAGCCGAAAAGAGACAGGACTCGGCGAAAATAAGTTAGTCCCTTGAGTTTTTCAGACTGCAAGATGCCTCGTATAATGAGGAGAAAAAATAATTGCAGGTAAGGGGGGTCAAGGTAATAATATTAATTTACTTTGAAATTTAAAGAAACCTATAGTATACATAAATTATTTTAATTACTTAACAATACCTCAATACCTCCCTACATTAAAGTTACCAGTATGCTTTCTTAAATTTTAGACGACATCCTTTATCACTGCACCCGACTGCAAGATAAATTTCTTAAGGTTTTTCTTTACTTTGTGATCATAAGAAAATATCTCCAATAATTTTATATACTTTTCCAAGCGATTTTTGAGTCCTTCTGCGTGTAATTAATTTCGTAGGTAGAGTCCTCAAAATGCATATGTAATTCCTGCTATCAATATCATGTGAGATCATATGAGAGGTAAAATGAGATAAGAGAGCCTTTAAAGTTATCAGACATACCAGATTACCCCGCTTTTTATGCTAACGAGTAGCGGAAATAAAAAAGAGCTCTACTGACAAGAAAAGCCATCGAAGGAGTGAGAGAAAGGGCCTAGAGGCCGGAGGAAAAATAGAAAGGGATAGCTTTGGCCTTTGTTATGTCAGCCTTCCCTCGGTATTTATTTCGTTTACATTTCTGATGTTGTTGCCCCTCCCCATCTATAGCTTTTGATTTTTCATCTTCTTTTTTTAAGTGAAGCCAAGGCAAGGCAAGAAAAAAAACAGAATCCACACGGCCGCATTATCCTTTGCTTATCGCGATGCTCCTTAGCTCAGGCGGCGGGCGGCGGCCGAGCAGGATTCGTGGCGTCGCCAGGCGCTGCTTTGAACTGCGTCTGTGTCTTTTGATTTCGATTTTGATTCGGCCGGATCCTGTCTGTACATATTTTAGGCATTAATTTGCCTAAGTGTCGTCCTTGTGCGCTCCGCTCGCCGCGCGTTAAGATTCCCGCTGACGATAGGCGAGCTAATTTTGTGTAATGAAATAAATTAAAAGTCCGTAATAAACACAAACTGTCAGCGGCAACAACAATCAGGCCGGCGGGGCGACGTCATGGCAAATGAAGCGTGAGCCGGGCAGGAGCGGAGGGTGGAGGGGGCAGTGGGGGAATGGCCAGGCAAATTGGCTTGTTAATGAATCATTACGCATACGTCACGTTGTGCATGACAAATGACACAAGGCGGCACCCAGTAGCGCAAGCGTTGATGGGGAATGAATGCGAATGACTTGCAAAGGGTTTTTCTCTTTTGTATTTTTTCTGGATGGCTACTAGGGTGTGAGGGTGCATTAGGGTGTAGCAATTTTAATGGAAGTTCTGCAACAGAGATCTTAAATAGGGAAGATTTGGTTTCAGACTTAATCGTTAAGTATATTTGCATGGGAAGTTAATAGTTCTATTAGATTCCAGCATTCTTTTCCAAAAGAAATACATTTATAATTATATTTATTTGGTTGTGGCGGAAATGGTTAAAGAAAATTATGAAGTGAAATTATTTTCTTACTTTAGATTTTGGTTGTTATAAACCTGTTCTTATAAAGTTTATAAAAAAAAGGTGACGAATAGTCGTAAGAAGAATCTTAAAAACGAAAAGCCAGGTTTAACATTTTATTTAACATTAATAATGCGCATATAACAAATTTGACTCCATATTTTAGCTACCCTGGCATAAATTAATAGATTAAGGACTCCAACCTGAACCTAAGGGGGTGCAAACTTGGAATCGGCTTAAAGTCTCAAGGAAAACGAGAATGGAGTGGAAAATTTAGATGAGAGGCAGCGGCAAAGATAAACACTAACTCTGCTTCTAACTCCTTTCTCCCTCCTTGCCTCTACCTTCGATGGTTCTGATTTTCCTCTCGGTTTTCCCTCCGCTTTCCCCCCTCCCCCACCATCTTATTCACACATATGCATGAGCGCCCTTGTGCACACAATTTGTTCAAATTGGGTTCGGCCTTGCTGTCGAATGTTTAGCCAGCGAAAAGAAATGGCCGCCATCTGCATTTCCGCCTTTGTGTGCGTATTCCCCGGGATTCCCCCAATTCTGGCACACACACATACGTGCTCGTATGCTAATTCAAAGCCAAACTATAAATTTGAGAGCTGGTCGCATATTAAAACGTTTAATTCAATATGGAAGGCGTCGTTCTCAGCTATTCAAACTTTGGCCATCGCTCGACGGGTTCTGCATCCGTCCATCCGTTTAGCCGTCTGTGTTTGTTTAGGCCAAAGCTTAGTCAGGGACACATATGCTTAGCCCGACAAGGAACAGTCTTAAAGGAAAGTATCCTCACAGCTCGGGCTGCAGGACAGGCGAGGTTTGAAAACGGAAAAGAAGAAAAAAATTTAAACGAAAATTGTACAGCATTAGAAAACTTATTTAGATTAGCTAATTAATAAAAAATATATATTCTAGTTGGCAATTGGCAACAAATTTTACAAATCTTAGAAGGCTCTATATCTTTTATTTCACCTAACGTCAAAGTGTATAGCGGTGATAGTAATAACCATTCCTACAGGTCTAAAAGAAGATTTTTGAAGATGGAAAACAAGTGCGACGAAGAAGTGCGAACATGTGTAAGAATATTTAAAAAATCTCTCAATAGAAGAATTTCTATTAATATTTATTTTTTAGATAAATTCTGACAACTTGAGCGACAATCTCAAATTAAGGAGGCTGAGATCGATCAACTCAAGTAGGATCTGAAGGTACATCAAGATACTGAAGAAGCGCACCAGGAAGAGAAAACCCAAGCTATTCCTAACTAATTATTCAGATAATTCGGATACATTTTCCAAGCAATAACCAACTCCTGCGGGCCATTGCTTTTGTAAATCACTGTTTTCCAGCCACTTGTTTTTAGCCTCTGCCCTAGGGCTGTGACAGCTACTGCTTCTCCTGCTCCTGGATCCTGCTCCTGCTTCTGTTTCTGCTCCTGTTCCGTTGGCATCTGCGGACGTGCCGCCCCTCGCCCGCTTATAATCTCATCTGTGACACTCGTTGAACTTGTCGCCATTTAGTTAAATCAACAAAAATAATTTTGTCCAGGGGGGCGAGGAACTATCCTGACTATCCGGAACACACATGCAGCAGCCGGAGGGGGACAGGGCAGGACAGGACAGGCTCACGTACTCGAGTCCGGAAGGAAGTCGGGTATCTTGTCCCTCGCTCCAGCCACATTAACGTGACTTTTGCAGCGCGCCCAGTTTTATCAGCATAATTTAGTTTGTGCCACCGACTGGACAAAGGACTAAGGACTCGAGGACCCGTTCAGCTGCGGCCTGCGGTTCACTGCATTAGTTAGAGAGTCCTTTGTGCCAACTTACGGGGGGACGGAGTAGGGGACTCGAGGCCGCATCGTTAAAGGCGCTCACAGGCTCGGCTCGGCTTTAATTAAGCCGTTGTTTTGTCCATAAATTATTAAAGCCATGAACTGAAAATATTTACACATCATCCTCACATGCAGAATAAAATAAGGAGTCGCTGGTACACAAAGAAAAGGTAATTTGATCTATGGGTTAATTCGATAAATAAAACGATTAGGAATTTAAGAATTAAGCGTTTTTGATGAAAAATATTTAACAGCTTAAGAAATGTTTCCTCTGCACTGTTAGCCCCTGGTAACTTTGTATTTTTTAACTAGTTAACCTGTCGGAGGGGGAGCGGACTCGAGAGCCGAAAGCGCTAAAGAAATTCTCAAAATATGCCAAGTTATGAACTCAATTGACGGCCTGCTTAGCCGTCGAGAAGTGCGGCAAAAGTTGGTTAATAAAATCACATCTGAGTGTTAATAGGGATTTTAGCAAAAAGCTAAAAAAGAGAGAAGAAACGGGGAAAATAGGGAAAGTCGGAGACAATAAGTGAGTGGAGAGGCAGAGTGACAACTATGATGAGATGGAAAAGGCTCTCAACGGTGGCGGCTTTTCTGGGCCAAGGCAATTAAGCCGGATTTTCCAGTGGCGGGCTCTTATCGAGGACCAAGTTGAAGTCGAACTGCAAGTCCTGCGCCTGGCACTTGGTGACCTCATAACGGCGCTGCTTATTAAACGTTTGTCCTGCGGCCGAAAAATCTCAGCACAGGCTAACCCTGCACATTTTCCTAGCTGCAAATTTTCCTCCTCCTTCTCCTCCTCCTCGGTGTTTTTCCCGCAACATAAAGCCAAAACTGTTGCGGATCGGCTTTCGCGTAATTAAAAATTGCGGCTAGCGTTGGCCAGCCGACCGTGCAAGGCCCCTACCTCCCCTCGTCCTGTGGTACTGGGCCCCTGGTCCTGGGTCCCTTTCTGCTGACGCTGCCCTTAAATGCGCTTTTTAGTTTAGACCAACGTAAGAGGTTTTAGCTCGCAGCAGCCACGTTGAATAATTTGCTTGCGCACAGCAAACTACGGCGGGGGAAGGGACTACGAGGGGCAACAAAAATAAAAAGAATATTTCAAATTAATTAACGCTAATGAAAATGTTTAAAACTTGCGAGTTGCAGTCCGTCCAGTGAGTGGTAAGGTAAGGGAGAGCTGGTAGGGACGGCAACTAACTTGGCTGTTTGTTTGCGCCTCAGACAACTCGACGGAACTTGGGTACAGAAAAACAAGTTTCCGGTTCTAGTAATGATTCTTGCACTGCAAAAATATATGGGTTAGTTTGGGAAGGATTGAAACAAAGCCATAATTATTACTATAATGCTTAATTTTAGTCAGGGGTCTTAAACGCAGTGAAGGAGATCAGACGAGTCGATCTACCCTCCTCCACTTTCTTGACAAGCTTCTCTGGTGCGTTTTTCTATGCTTTGTGTTTTTACAATCATAGATTTCCCTTTAGTATTTCCTTATAAATTTCTGACAATTACTATCTGTAGATTATAGTCTTTATGTATACAAAATAAGACATTTTATACTATAAGGTGTGCACTCTTTATTGTAAGAATAAGCAAATGTTATTAATATTGAAATATAACTAGTACAGATTTTGTAAAATCTTTAAATAAATTCTTTCTTATTGCCAAGACTTTCTCTCTCTGCCAGCGAATTCCCACTTGGGGTCTTCATTTCCCCTCCACAAAACCGATAGTTTTCCTTGACGGGGCGCAGGCAGGACGCTCGGGGGAAAAGCAAACAAAGCTCTGTGGCAAACTTATTTGCTTTACACAAAATAGAAAAGCGCTGTGGCGGCGCACAACTGTTGCACAATCGAACACAAAGCAATTTTAATAAATTTTATGGCACACTTATTTGCATGGCACCTGGGAGCCCTCCAATTATTTGTCGAGTACATTCCACATAGCAATTTTCTTTTATTAGAAAATACTATAATAATTCCTGGCCAAGTTGAGTTCGCATTGTTGTGGAGAAAGTCGGGAGGGGAAAACAAAAGAAGCTTTGCGCAAAAGTTTTCTAGGTTTTGGGAGGGAAACCAAGGGTTGCGGAAGCGGACAGTGCACAAGGGTTATATGGGAGGGTTCATATATATCTTACCACTTGTATTTTTCGCCTATGATTGCTGGAGAAGTCTTCATTGATGCCAAGAAGTTTTGCTCATTTCCCAGGGACTCAACAATAATTGGCTTAAACTTTTGGCAAATAAAGAGAGTCAATTGTCAGCACATTTGTGAAAATATTTCCCCTCCAGGTCTGAGGAAAATAAATGCTTAAATCAGGCTCCCAAACTTTACAATAATAATTTAATAGAAACCTGAGACGCTGTTGTAAGCAAAAATGCATAGAACAATTATGAAACGAAGTATTTTTCGCCTCGCAAAGTCAAGGGCTCAGGCTCACATTTCCCTGTGATTTATTTTTGATGCTTACTTTAATTGCATCCTTAAAGTCACGGACTCGCACCAAGTGCTTTGGCTCATATATCAAACTTTGAAGACAGCTTAGAGTTGAATGCGTATTCAGACATCAAAAGGTAGCCCCACAGCCAGGATCCTTCAGCTCGCAGGAGCTGGAAGCCGGGACGTGGAGTGCGTGTTTGTTTGCTGGCCAGTTGCAGTTGCTCCGCCTGGCTGCTGGCTTTTGTTTGGTCTGATGTCTGGGAGTCCTGGAGTCGTGGATTCTGATGTTTGTTTGGTGGGGACAGTTAAAGTGGCGTTCTGGCAACGCCAGGCAACCGAATAAATGCCGTGAAAACTCATGACATGCCAGCAGGGATCTTGAGAACAGTGGTTTTTGATTTTAAGCTGTTATAGCTGGTTAAAATTCTATATGATTTGAATTAAACGAGTATAAATAACTTCTCAAATTCAATTTGACTTAGGCAATATCTGCTTGAGGAGTTTATATTAGAAGGAGAGTCTTGAAATCATGTTGAGCCTTCTAGCAAACTTGTAAACCTTTTAATTTCGACTAAAGTCATTAAATGACTAACAATAAATCTTAATTGAAACCTACGAATTTTTAAATGAAAAGTTAGACCTTAAATTATCCTTATTGTAATAAGTTAAGAATTAACTTTTAAGAACTTGCAAACATTCTACAAATTCCACTATTCTGTCTCTAGTTTTTGCACTTGGCCAAGGCTAATGGGTTTGTCACTGTCACTGCCCGGAAGCTGCCAGATGTTCCCGTATTTTTACCTGGACAAATGCATACACTCACCCCCGCATCCCCGCACTCTCCACAGCTTGAGCCATAATCAAGTAATTGTGGCCGGTGTTGCACCTGCCCCGTGAGCGCTAATATCGCGCATACGCCGCGTGATACAAGGACGACGGGATTAGGCTTTATTTCTTCTGCCGGCTGCTGGTCGCTCGTCGGTTGATTTAGTGCCCCCGCTTAGCGAGCCCGGCAATTGTGAGCGACGCAACCGCTGACACTTAACTGTGAAAAATTGTGAATTATTATGGCAGGTCCCCCGCCCGCACTGCTCTCTGCCCTCCTTGCAGGACATTTTGTAGGCAGCAGTCGCTGTTCCTGGGGATTTCCCTTTTTGCCTGTTTATGGCTGCGATTTGTTACGCACAACGGTGCGTGGTGCTTGTGTTGGCCACAAACAAGGGAGAAAAACAGAAACAACCGCAGCCAAAGGATATCTTTGATAGGTCGGAGCTCCTAATACCCTTATGGGAGGCTGTCTTGAAGGTTTATGCGAAGCTACCAACCGGCAGTTTTGATGGGAGAAATACTGTTTTATTGAATGAGAAATTGTGAGTTAAATTAATAATGAAGTCTTAATTATAGAAAGATTTTCTTCGGTTAGTTCTAAGCAATTCCTTTTGGTTTTCCTTCATTATATAACCTACTTCCCACAAACTTCAAGCATAAATATTTCTCCAAACTTTCCGCAAAAATGACTTAACTCTCCGCAAGGGCATCATCTTCTAATGAGAGAGTAGAGGCTGCTGCTGCACCCTTCGCCGGCGACTGTCGACAGGTAAAAGGCCAGCAGGCAGCCGCCCAGGTAAACAAATAATTCAAAGTCATTTGCGCTGTGACTTGGCCCCATTGCCAGCTGCTCCTCGTTGGCTGAGCTCTCATCCTGCCACGTCTGCGACGTTCTAGTGGGAGCTGGCCAAGTGTGAAAAAAGTGTCAACGCTTTTTGCCATGTCCTGAGATTATGACACTAAAGAGGGCTTTGATCTGCGGGGAAAACGTTTCGTGGGGGCAGCGAACTCTAACTCTAACCCCACCTCTGACTTTGACTCTGAGCAATTGGCCTGACCGAGGGTTTTGAGTGTTTCTGTGAGTGTTTTTTGTAGTTCTGTTTTGCATTTGAATTGCCTTTTGGGTTCCGTGTATTCCTTTTGTGGTTCTCCGGGAAGATAAACGTATTTTCGGGGTTAGGATGCTAGCGCTGATTAGAGAGCTTAGCTGGGAATTTTAGGGACGAAAACAATTTTCAGTTCTGCCGGAAGAATTTTCCATCACATAAGTGATGCCTGCGCATGTATAAAATTCCTTTTTATTTGCAAAAATAAAAGTTGTTAAATATATTCAAATAAATCACTATAAAGATGAAGATTACTATCTCCTGTTGCACTTCTCAGTTACTTGAATAGCTTTATTATACTATTTAAAATATCTATAAACATTATTTATTTTCCTGTTATCCGTATAATTTTAATGCAGTTGAATCCTTTGATTATGTTCTAAGCCCCGTTTAAATATCCTTTCTTGGCTCTTTAAGAAAACGACCTCTCATGCAGTGGCACAACCCATTGGCACCGTTTTGGACATAAACTGTGTTTACTTAAAAAAAATCGTTCAGTTGAGGCCACCTTTCTGTTTTCAGCTTCCTTGGCACCTTGTGCTCGCCCCCAACGCCGCCTCCCTTATCCTTTATCCATTTTCTGCTACCTTTCCTTCTCCTCAGACTCCCAGCTGCCTCTGGTCCTTTTACGTTTTCTAGGCGCCTGCCTCCGCCCGCTGTTGGCTTGGGCAAACAAAAAATCTCATTAATCCATTAAGTATACGCCAAGAAAAAGTTCAAAGCGTCTGCTCACACACACACACACACTCGGGCGTGGCAAGGACACTCCTAGCGACAGGAAGCCCACCGCGTGTATTATAGTAATGCGAGTGTGCGAGTGTAAGTTTGCGTTCAGTGTAAAACAAAGCCTTTTGGGAGCACTAATGAGTTTGACATTGTTTCCTCCTAACAAGCAGCAAAGTTGCCCGAAACTGGGGTGAGGGGTTCTCTAAAAATCAGAGGAAGCCGCCTGCATCGCCCAGACATTCCACCTTGGCATCTTTTCGGCATTTCTATTGCGATTTCCTCTGGGCAGGAGGGGAGAGTGGTGCAGACCGAAATGACTTTTATTCCACGCTTTCCACATCTTGAGCGTCGCCTTGCGATTTTTTTCCACTAATTAAAAGCGTGTTGATAACACATTTCAATTTGGCTTCCGACTGAGGCTTAAAGTTAGAAACTTTTAAAGGTTTTACTGTTGTTTAAAATATAGATTAATATTTTCTAAGAGAGGGAATAAACAAGATATTAATACATTTGACATGAATAGAAATCTGCAAACAATATTGTTATGAGGGTATTCATTATTTATAAGAAAAATGAAGAGACTTTAATGAATTTAAACATGTAAACATTATCCTTTAGAATTTTTTCTTTTCCATCTTCAAAGCCTACCTAGGGATACTTTCACTAATTAAGAAGCCAGTTGATGGCAATTTTCCATGTGACTTCCGGCCGAAACTTAAAGCTTCCAGCGTGTGTAAGTGATTTCGCAGGGTTTTTGGCTCCGTTTGGTGTATTTTTTCGCCAGTTTCCGGCATGAGTAATGTCTCCCTTTTGACTCATTTGGTTACACACTCCGCTCGCTCCACTTTGACTCATGCATGCATAAATATCCTGGATGGAAACTACGTCTGGGTACTGCGTCCTACGTCCTGCGTCCTGCCTTTCCTTTCCCTTTTTCCGGATTCTCCGACTTTTGTGTGCGCATATTTGTCGGCCCCGCTCTGCCGACGTCGATTGTAAATTACGCCCCTAATGCGCCCATTTGTATGCTGCAAAAATTGCCGCTTATTGAATATTTAGCGAGCTTCCACCTGACGCAGGACCCCTCGCCAGGAGCCTCCCTAATGAACTCATTTGGGACTTCACATGCGTGCTTTTTAGACTGCACAAACCTGCGAGGCATAAAGAAACCGAAAAGTTTTTGCATTTTAAATAATTAAACAACAAAAAGCCGCCCCTACTTTCTGTTTTATATGTCTTTTTTCCTCTGACTGTGCTTGGGCCCCGTTTGCGTATCGCAATCGGTTGCCAGGCCAATGAAGAGTGACTGAACCCAGTGACTGACTGACTGACAGGCGAAATGAGCTGGGATTACGGCCAGCGATAAGCGCTAAACAAGCAAATGAAGCCGGGAATGTGGCCCCCGGGGGCGTCCTCCGAAGAGGAGCAGAACTGGCAGCTTGGCCTTTTTAAAAGGATTTACTTTGGGTTAGAAAAATGATTAAATATTACATTTTGTTAGTTCAAAAATGAAGAAATTGCTCTTAAATTTAAAAAAAAATATATATATATATAATATTCTGTGAAGAGAAAATCAAGTTAATTTTCTGGCATCTCGGGCATCGCCCTCTCTATGTGGGAGTCCTGTTTGAATTTGATTAGTTTTGAGCACTTTTCCTAGAATTCCAGCACTGGGAACCCCTTGCTTGTGGCCTGGGCATAATTATAATGAAACTTTGCCAGCGTAACGCCTTTTCATTCAGTTGCGCCATTGTGTCTTTCCAGGGAAATGTCATTTAAAAATATCTTTCGCCCGCCAAATCCTTGAACACCCACACACACACACACATCGGGGGTAGCAGGATGTCTGGCAATCGATACTTCATTAAGATATCGTGCTCTAGACTTTCCGTTTACGTTTCCCTGATTACTTTGCATAGTTCCCTCCTTCCGCCCCTGGACTCGGTCTGCCTTATCTGCCCTTCCTTTCGGATTCGGATTCTGATTCTGAATTTTGTGAACTTTCGCTCCTTCGTCCTGGCGTGTCTGTCCTTTGTCTTTGTCGGCCCCGGCTGGCTGGCGAATAAATCGCAAAATCGTATTAGAGGCCCGCAAATTATTTGCCACCGGATGTGTGGCCCAGCTGGCTGCCTATCGTCGGAAGTCGAAGCCGTTGGCCGCCGCCTGGAGATCCTTGCCAGTCGGTCGGGTGTTCCAAGCCTCAGTTCCAGTCGGAGATCCTGGGGTCGTGGCCCTGTGTTTATCACATGAACACAATCAAATTAGCGCACATCGAGTGCAAATAGGCGGAGATAGGCCCAGATGGTACCAAGCAGTCCGAGCAGGATCGCTGGATGGGTGAGAAGGCCTCCTTCACTCAACCAAAACGTAGATTAATTAATTCTTTTAAGGGGAGGAACAAGTAAGCTTTACTCTTGGATGTTTTGATGGGTTTAGTGAGTCTTTAAACAGAACAGTCCAGGACTCTTCCTTCCATGATCCTTATTGAGTTTTTTTTTATACACACTAGAAACCTATAATTGATTGTTTTCAAAATATCCCTTTGCAAAAGCCTTTCGGCTAAGTGTCCTTTGGCCACCGCATTGGGCAAGTTTGTTGAGGGAAACCCCAAAGAGACAGTGCGGTTACAGAGTCCTTCCTTTGGGGGTCTGGAGAGAGATGTCCTCAGCGAGGACGGCTCCTGCTGATTCCGCATCCTGCCCAATGAACTTCGACACCACTGGGGGGCCCAGGAACTGTCCCACTTTGTTGCCAGTAATTCCCTGCTCCTGCCATGTCAGGACTTTTGTTGGGAGCTGTCAACAAGGAACTTTGCGGGGTTGCAGCAGCAGTTGCATTTCCAGTTGCAGTTGCAGTTTCCACTGTTCGGTGTTCACTGCTCAGTCGCCTTGACAGCTCCGACAGAAAATATGAGCAGCAAGGAAGGGGCCCTGGGGCATAGCCAGGGAGTGTGTGGACAAGTACAGTGGAGTCTCCCGCCCGCTTGTCGCTGTCACATTGTTGTCATGTGGCTGCCGCTGTCAGGAGTCGACTCTCCAGACTCTCGCCTCGAGAAGATTGCCGGCCATCCAGGGTCGGGCTCGGCGGCAGCCTTCGTTTAATCAACATTACTTGTGCTTAAATCAATTAAAAACTAATTAGGTTTCATGCCCCGTTGAGCGCGCAACTTTGTGGCTTTCCCTGCGGGAAATTCTCCAGCACAATCCTTTGAGTCTGCGTGCGCTCAAAAGGCGTTAATAGAATTGCAGCAGCAGCAGCAGCACCTGGCCAAAAGCCTGCTAAGGCCAAAAGCCAGTGCATCTGCTATGGCTTTGACTCATTTGGGGAATTTCGAGCTGCTGCTGGGGAGAGCAAAATTAGACGACGCACAGAACGACACAGGTCTAACCCTGGGCTTATGACTGCGAAATTCCACATAAGATTCATGAGTGTTGAGCCAAAGAATACTAATTACAAATACGAATTGCTGAGCGTTTTTCTGCCCTGGGAAATGTGACCTATTTTTTACATTAAAAATTGTATGTTTATAGATATAAAATAGCTCAACAGAAATCCACATAAGCAACAAACTTAAAGGCAAGTCCTAGCTGAAATTTCTACCGCATTCTGTCCCGACAATTTCCCGACTTGGCTTCCTACAATTTAACCTATCATTACTCCTCTGCCACGCCCATGTCCAAACATAATTATAGCCCCTTGAATGGCTTTGGACCCTCCTCCCCTTCCGCAATCTATCTAAACTGCAGCTAATCACAAGCTGCAAGCTGAGTAGCTCATAAATATGCATTTACACACTTTTGTGCCGCGCAACTTGACGTATTAATTTTTAATATATGCCTCCGCCCCTCTGCCTCCTCCTGCCACTGAATCTGAGTCTGCCACGGGTATGTCCAAGTCGGCAAGTGGACAAAGAGCGCCCGGCTAATTAGCCAGTTCGCTCAATGGCCAATTGCCACGCAAAATCAGCCAAGGGTAGCGACAGGGCTCCGCGCTGTCCGGACTCCGGACTCCGGACTAAACACAGCGTTTAAAGCCAAAAAATAAACAACAATTTAGTGCAGATTAGCGCCGAACACACACAGGGGGAAGGGAGGCGAGCTGGCCGCCGCCTTTTGTTTATATTGTTGTACGTGTGTCGGCGCGGTGAGGTGCCATTGTTTCAACGCTCTGAACAGTCGAGTCCTGGGCGGAATCACCAGGTGGGCACAGGGACAGGGGAACGGGACTGGTGACATTAGGCTCGGGTTTGAATGGAGCTGGCAGGCTGCTTACATGCATTGACTGGGGCTACACAGGCACTGGGAGAAGAAAGGCCAATTTCTCAAATAGAAAGCAATTATTTTGTAATAAGTTCTAAATATTATTAAGTAAGTTTAAAGTTAAGTTTACCCCTTTAGTAAATGATTCTCAAATTTAGAAACCAGACTAGTTGAATTATTTTAATTTATTTTATATTATAATCACCATGGCAAATTTGTTTCAAATACTTTAGGAGCTCAGCGACTGTTTTCTAGTTAGTTTCTTTAAACTTCTCATTTATGGTCGATATTTTTAATGGGGAAGAGCTTAATTATGACTTATCCACCCACTTCTTACCCACAAACTAATCCATATTTTCTCGCAGTGCCTCTGTGGCCCAGCTAGGGGGAGAAGGGATGACCCACCCGAAGGCCGAAGAGGGCTAACTGCCTTTAGTTTGGCTAATTGCTTGAAGAGCACACAACAGCGGCGAGTGGCGAATGGCGGTGGTGATGGCAAATGGCAAATGGCAAATGGCAATGGCAATGACGATGGCGATGGCAAACTTCCGCTTCCGCTTCTGCCAGCGCCTCCCGCTCCTTCCTCCACTCTCCCCCCCTCTGCGTTAGGCTGGCAAACTAATTAGATTCGTGCGCCTCATTGGGCCACTTTTGAGTTTGATTTGCGCCTCGCAGGCTCCCCGAACTTTCTCCGAGCGAGGAGCTGACTGACTGCATCATATTTGGTTCAAGTTCGTGGGAAATGCACAAGAAAACTGCGCCAAAACAACAAATAAAAGCAAATGCGACATGTGGCCAAAAAACCCCGAAAAGAAAGTTGAAGCCAAGCCGCAAAAACAAAAAACTTTCTGGCCCTTCAGAAAATAATAATAAGAGCAACAAACTGAGAGGGGAAAAAAATTATGCGAAATTTAATTTGACTTTTGTTGTTTGGGAAAGATGTTGTTCTTGCCGCTCTTGTTGTTGGCAGCCACTTTTGCGCTTTCCATTTTAGTTTCCTGCCAGCTGGCAGCCAAATGCAGCAAGCTGCGCCCAGGGAGCCCGCCTTCCACAGTCCCCGGAAAAGCCAGGAGCCGCTCCCCTCTTCTTCCGAAACTCGTAATTTGCCAGCTTGGCTTGTACACACTTAGTTTGTATTATTTAGTTGCAGTTGCAGGGGCTCGGAGGGTTACCAGGGTGCCCTCCATGCGAGCAAGAAATATGATTATCTTATGCATGCACTGCACTGCAGTGGGGCACCTAATAAGCCAAAGGGGCAATGCCAAAATTATGACCAAGGCTATTTGCAGGGTGCAATTCGGCCATACTTAAGTCATAACTCCTATGACAGTGCTGAGACAGCCGAGTGCTGCTTCAATTTGCAATCTGGGACCTAAAAATTCAAGAGAGAGATCTTTACAAAATTCTTTGAATTTCTACTTAGTACGGTGAGTCATTAAAATAAAAATAAAACATTTAGTTAGAACAATTTTGAATTTTTGAAATGATAACTTCATTAAAGATACAAATAATTCGGAACTACAAAGCATGCTTTTCAAAGCCTTGAAAAATTCCAAACACTTCTGCAAAAAAGGGCTAAGTATCTTAGTTCCTCTTTTAAATATGAGTGGTTTCACTTCAAGAATCCCCACTGCTTTTGCGATTGCAGCTCTTTGTCGGAGGTGCTGGGCAAAGTGGTTTTATGTGTCCCTCGTAAATGGCAGCAAATGCATACGCCAGGTTGTGTTACACTTCTCAGGTGATTGGCGTCGAAAACTTGTTGGTTTCCCTTTGATTTATATTGACAATTGCATTGCCAATAAATGTATTTTGGCGAATGGGTTTTATTCCCCCGCCAACGATTTGCGGGCGGTGGGAGGAAATAAGCCCGCTTTCGGGTCTGATCCTCAGATCTAGACTTCTTTTGTGCCCGCTTCCCTCCTCGAGAAGCAATCTGTGCGGGTCAATTAATAATTTATAAGGGGTGGAAGGAGCAGGGGTTGGGGTGGGGTTGGTTGGGGCTCCTGCAGGGTGGTTTCCATGCAATATGCATAATGTGTGCCCTTTGATTTTCTGCTTTGGCATGCACATTTATTTATATTTCATTTTGGCGCTGCTGTCCCTTTCGGTTTTCCTTTGCCGCCGCCGCTGCTTAGCATTTCCTATTTATGTCGAGGACCTGGCTAAGCATTTTGGGCTGCAAAGGGGTGGTTGGTGGAAATGGTCGGTTGCTGTTCCCCCCCGTATTATGCAAGACATGGGTGTGTTTGTGTGTGTGTGGGTGCCGGGGGTTTCTGTGTTTTTGTTTTTGTTTTGCGGCCAGAGGACGGTGCGAGTATAAAAACTAAAAACAAGCAGCGTCAGCATCAACGTTTTATATTAAAAACAACAACCGCACTAGTACACTACGAGAAAAACATAATGGGGGATAGTTAAAGTTAACCTAGAGTATAGTATCACCAAAAAACAAAATGTATTGTAAAACATTTTATATACAGTTCAGAAGTATGATACAAAATGTTTTATATTGGGTTTGAAATACTTTAGACAGGCTTTTAATTTATTTGAAATGTATATATTAATTTGCTACGGTTTATAGATCGACCAATACAAAATAAATCAATATTTATTGAAAAAAATAGATTTATATCCTTTTCCTTCCAAAATTCTACCATAAATAGCATTAATTCATTAGGAAAATATATTACTTAGTTTTACCGAAAGAATGCTATTTTTGTTATATTAAAAGAATCTTATTTCGCAATTTTTTCGTAGTGCAACTACAACTGCAACTTGCAATCGGTGGCAGTGGCAACAACAAGGATGGCCAGGGGAAAAAATAGCAAGAAAGAAAGATGACTTCGAAAAACCGATCTTTGTATACTCTTCTGGAATCATTAAATAGAATTCTAAATCCATGACAACAAGATCAATTTCATTCAATTTTGATAGGTTAATAAATCTACATATAAAAATAAGATGTGTAAAATTTGTATTTTGTTTTTGACAAATAAAAATGTTGAAAAATATTGTCAACCCATTTTATTCTAAACTAAGTGTCTAGATCTAGATCGATTCGGCTGTTGATTCTGACCAGGAATATATAGTTTATGTGCTCTTGTATGTGTTGCAAGCATCTCACCTAAATTATAATGCTCTGCAATAGTGTAAAAGGAAAAATATCTAAAGTATTTACACTTGCTTTTAGTGGGTCCGGTCCCGCCCACTCACCCCCTCCGACCTCTCCCGCCACGTTGTGGGCCATGTTTTCTAATTTTTGTGCACGCCACTCGCTAGCTAGCTGCACGTTGGGTTGCATTTTATTTTTATGTCGCACTCATACGCTTTTGACTTTTAAACTCCTCTGTTTAAGTGTATTTAACATTTTCCTCTAATGATACTCAGAGCCAAGTGGCATTTGTTGCCCTCTCTGTCTGTCCCTGCCTCTGCGGCGAATATTGCCGTCTCTCTCGCAATAAGCCGCTCTGCTCAGTGGGTAAGTGGCAAAGCTTCCCGTTAGCTGCGGTTGGCAGTTGTCAAAGTGACCTCAAAGAACAGAGAAAGATGGAATCGTATGTGAGCTCATCTGTAAGTGTGTCGCCCTGCCGCCCGTCCCTGTCCCTGTCCCTGTCCCTGTCCTAAAGACCCCCCACTTGCCACCTCCCATGCACCTGTCTCCTTCTGGAAAGAGCTTTGCCTGCATACATGTTTAGAGAAATACAGAAATAAACTCGGTACAGGTAGAGAAAAGGTATTATACAAATTGGGTCAATATTCTGGCGTTTTTAAATTACTAAAATTGATAATTAAATATAATTAAAATATATTATTTTTGAATAAGAAGGGTCATTAATATTTAAAGGGAGTTAAAATCTCTAAAAAGGGTATCTGAAGGTATGCAATGATATTTATACTTTGGCATCTTAAGACTTGTTATTATATAAATTTAGATTCATTAAATATTTGTGGTATAACTGTGTGTATTTTCGTCAAAGAAAATTAAAGAATTGTACTGATATTTGATATACATAAATATATATTTCTCGTTGTGCAGGAAACACAGGTGAGGCCGTGGCTAATGCATTTGCTTTTGTCTGTTTATTCATCCGCCTTAATGAGCCCTGCCCTCAAGGCCAGCTTGTGTTTGACAGTTGGGAAATGCGCTTTTCTTCCACCGCTTCTCCTGCATGTCCTCCCCACCTCATGTCCTTTGTCGTTTACTTTTTCGGATGAAGCGAAATTAATTACGTTTTTACAGCCTGGGAAAACTGAGGGATTTAAATTGATTTCAGGGATTATTGTATTTGCATTTGATTAATGTTGCAGCCACAAGGATAGTACAGAAAGGATTTCTATTCCGTGAGAACCCTAAACTTCTAAATGATGATAAATATTTTAAGACAATATTATAGTTTTGACTGAAACTGTACCCTGCTCGCTTTTTGTGGGTTTCCAACTCTGCCATCCTTGAGGCATCCACCGTAATCGAGCAATCACAAATGGAAATGTCGCCAATTGCCGTTGACGTAGTTGCATGGCAACAGATACCTTGCCATGTCGTGGGACAGGTGAGTGGAAAAGAGCAGGTGCCAAGGATGGCCTGGGTGTGGAAGGTAAGAGCCGGAAAGGAACGGCAAATGCAAGGACAGCGACAGTCGACGGACTCGCGCGCTGATGAAGTACCACGCACTTGCAGCAACTCGGCAACTCATTTGATTTACTTTTCATTTCCGGCTGCCTTGCAACAACACCTCAACAGCGATACAATGCACACTGTCACTGGCACCGGCACACACACTCCGCACACACTCGCACACACCCGAGTGCAGTCCTCGAAGCCGAGCGTTATGCAATTATAACTTTTGTCATTAGCAACTTAAAATGCAAATTGCTGCAATGAAGCGTCGTCGTCAACGTTGTCGTTGCCTTTTTCGGCAGAGCTCCAGTCAGTACTTCACTCTGATTCAGTTAAGGGTGTTCCCCTTGGCACCCTCTGCACTGAAAAAATGTGGGTCTTGCTTTAATAAAATAAATTTGGTTCTATTGAAGCTGAGACTGAATTAACCCCTGATTCTTCCTCACTCCTTCCAGGGGTCTCTTCTGAGGAATCGCTCTGCATTATATTTATTTTTTCTAGAAAAAAAAGATACCCCTTTAATTTTAGTTAGTTTGTCAATTTTCTTTGAGTGATTTTACTGCTGGCGGGGCGTGGCAGTTGTCGTTATTTAAAGTGTTATGACTCAAGTTGCTGTCGTTGGCTTTTAAACGTTATCTAAGTAGTTCCCGGGCCCGAGCCCCATATCAGCCATATGGCGGTGACATGACGTCCAAAAAGTCAACTGCCGTTTTACATACTCAGTCTCAGTTTCCTTGGGAAATGGCGGAAGTTCGGAGGGAGCAGAGGAGGTCCTTCCCAATTAGCTCTCCTCGCCGTCGACAGTTAATTTGTAAGAGTTGTGCGCTCTGCTTTTTGTGCAACTGCCATAAAGCTTCCATTTCGGGTTTCTCTAGAGGTTCTTTTTTTCTGGTTCTTTGTTTTTCGGCGCTGCGATGGCAACATGCAACATTGTCGGCGGAAAAGCGGAAAAACTATGCGCAAGTTCAACAAGAAGTAACCATAAAAGTGCAGAGTGCCGCGTGCACCTTTGGCTTGAGTTAAACTTTAAGCACCCCTCGGTCCCTGTCACGTCAAAGGAATTAAACCAGGAAGTGCGAGCACTTCCTGCAGAAATTCTCTCCTGGAGGACAGTTAAATCATTAGGAAGTGTCCCGGCGTTTTGGGCTTGTAAATAATTCGGCGTATGAGCCATAAAAGAATGTTTTACGAGCTGCCATTTAAATGCCTCAAAGGGGAGCTCTCCTGCTCTATAGTTCATAATTGACTGGCAATCCCTCATCACTCAGCTCACAGATCATTGAGGGCTCAATCAGGCCTAGGGACTCATTCACTTCACTGGGTTTCCTCCTCTGGATTTGAAGGGTCCCGGTAAAGGTCAGGGGGGCAACTAGTGTCGAATGCTGTTGTTGAGTTGATTAAATTGGTGTTAAAAAGTTTAAGTGCCTGTTGGTACAATGTAGGACAGTAAAATTTCATAGCCTACTTTGCCGCATCTCCCTCTGTCTAGTTCTGGCCCGTCCTGTTCTGGCCATAAAAGCACGCCGCCGCTAACGCTAACGGTTACGTGTGTAGTTCAAGTGCGCACTTTTGGCCCACTTACGGGGCGGAGGTGTTCCCCATTCGCCCCCCCCCGTCCAAAGTCCGTGTCTTTGACGGGGACACGGGCAAGGCCAGGCGGCAAGGACCCACCACCATCCAGTTAACAGTTAACGGCCAATGGTTGTAAGCTCACGGATATCCTCAATCGTCAGGCTAGCCCTGCTTGAACTCTCCAACTCGAACAGATAAATTACACTGTCGAGCAAGGTTGTGAGACCTTAAAGGATTTGAACATAGAAATAGTTGTTAACAAAATTAGGAACTATAAAGTGACGCATGAGAAATTAAATTAACATATAGCAATTTTAATTTAATTTTTAAATTGGTATTAGATGTTTATTACATGTTTCCATTTTTTAATCGTATAAGCTATCCGTAATTATTTATAAATTATTCAACTAACAAATAGTTCTTAATATTTATAATAGTAAAAAGTAAAACCGAGCAGTGCAGTGCTCACTGCGGATATAAGCTTACGACACGTGTCTGAGCTGTCTAATTGGCAAAACGAATGAATCTATTTGGCAGCAGCGAGTTTCCCCAGCTGACCGACCCCTTCTCCCCACATCCACCCCCTGTCCATGTTTATTCCGCTGCCCATTCTCATCCCCCCCACACCCCCTCTCTAGGATTTCCGCTCCCCAGTCGAGCGTTTTCAATTAAAGGGCGAGAGCGCGCTTTCGATTTGCGTATTATTTATGGCGTCCGCAAATCGTGCACATTATTCATAAGCCCTGAGAGGGATGGCTTAATGGCCACTCGGAGCAGGGGTTCCGGGGGCTGTTTGGTCCATAAGGGGTGGCTGCATGACCACTAAGTAGCGAGAGCTGTGTCGAAGGGGCTAAATAAGTAATCTTGGAAAGCGCTGGTTGTTGCCTTCATTTCATTCTGGACGAGGATGCATTTGGGGAAAGAGTTTATAGATTATATTCAAGTTCTTGTTTGCAGACAATGTTTTGGAAGGTTTTAATATAAGTACTTGGTAAAAAAAACCAAAGAAAATGAATAAAGTTTTAAATTTCAATTGAAAAACATATAAATCTAATATAAAACAATGCGTTTTAGGAAACAGCTTCAATTACCGAAGTCAATTTCCCTGCTTACTAAATCTTTTTCATTAAACAAACTTTTAAAGATATTAAATCTGGAAACTAATTAATGGTTTTAAGTAGAAATACCATATTTTACTATCAGTAATTATACAAAAGTATACAATTCTCTTGTGAATTCTGCCACTCCTTTTGCATACCAACCCAACTAAGTAAGATCCTGCATTCAAACTCTAAGCCTTTACCCCGACGTGTGTTCCTTGCGGTTGAATTCAACTCACCTGCATTCCGGACCAGGTGCGCGTTTATCTCCACCACACACTTACACACTCCACACACGAAGACACACACACACACACATTCTAGACGCACCCGCAGACATGGGCCGCGCCATGAAATGCAGAGTTCTGCGAGTTTCAACTGTTTGCCAGCCGCTGGCATCCATTCCCAAATGCGGTATTAGGCTAGCGATGTGCGTGAGTCCTTGCTCTAGGAGGCGGGCAAGGACCCAATCAGCAGGCAGAGGCCCCAGCCTAAGGGAAAAGCTTTAAAGACATAGTTAGGAGTCAAGGATTAAAGAAAAAATAAGCCCCAACCTAAGTCCAAAATTAATTAAAGTTTTCTAGAAAAATTGTTACTTAAATTTAATTATAAGGATACCCTATTCATTAGAAATATAACTATGGGGATCCTCCACAGGCCACCTCTAGCTGCAGGACCAACAGGTTGACAGCGTTTAATATATACGTTGTTGCTGGTTGGTCCTGCCACTGCCAGTCATTGGGCAAGGGGGTGTGGAAATGGGTATCCTGCTACTGGTCCTGCGTCTCAGCTGTAGACCATTCGAGCACTTAAGGCGACCGCATGGCCAAACCGAATGTCAGCACACAAATCCACCTAAGTCGGCAGGATACACGGCTGCGAACAGGAGGTCCTGATGATGCCTGAGGTTACAGCGGCGACTCGGAGCACCCGTGCAACTGACAACTGACTGACCTTTTGGGAAAATGGTGGGGATTCTCCCGGACCTGGGCCCAGCCTTGATTGAAAATATTGTTTTCATGTTTCCAAAACTTCATATTTGCATGCCAATAATGAGAGGGAGGTCCCTGCAGAAGGAGCTCCATGTTCCAATGCCACTTTGGACTTAACAGATGAACCTCTGTTAATATTTTTTGCGCAACCGCACTCCTCGCTTCGTGCTCTTAAATGTTAGCCTAACAGAGTTTTTAACCGGAATTTGTTCCTTTGCCACAGCGTTTCGGGCCGGAAGGTGCAGAAAGTAGTGCACTAGGTAATGGTTCGCATGCCAAGTTCACATTTCGGCCTCGGAGATAAAATATGTGTTTGCCACGGCGCCTCGAAAGAGTCCTTTTACCGCTGCCCCCTCCAGTGGTTGCGTGTCCTGCCGCAATTTTACGGGGGACTCGAGAAGGAGGTTCCAGATACTCTCCGCACTTGATAAAACCTGTTGAAAATACGGGAGGCCGTTGATTTATTGACTTGGTCGGGGCAGGACGGCTCTCGACAATATTTTAATTAAAAACTCTTTCCAGAAACACACTCGCACTCACAGTATTTTCATCTTTTCGGCAGCCGCAGTCGCCGAATTCCCTCAAGTAATTTTCGGGCCAAAGATGAGGCATATCGAGGCCGGCCAGAGAGATGCAGACACCTAATAAAACTTTTGCGACAAGAGCTGCCTTCGAGTGTAACGAAAACAAAAACAATAATTTTTCCGAGCAAAAGTAAAGTAAAGTCAGGGAAGAAGAGGCTCGGGGAGAGAGGGGAAGACACCTGAACTGAACTCGACTGGACTGTGTCCTGTCCCCAGAAGGATTCTCGGGGACATTTGCAGTTTTCTATTTGCCATCTTGGCTGGGAATCTATTGTTGTTCTTGCTGGTGGAAAACTATTTGCCATCTCGACAATTTCCCGCACGTGCAGAGCATTCGCAAAAGCACAGCAAAGTTTTTCGATTGCGGGTGCGATGGCAGGTGCAATATTTCAATAAAATCTATATATATATGTCTATATTTACGCAAGAAGAGCAACTTTCAATGATTTCATATTTTCCCAGCCATTGGAGAAGGCAAATGGACTTCAATTCGGCCCTTAACTTCGGTTCGGTGTATACTTTTATGCCGAGAATCGGCAATTAATAACAATTAGAGCCGGCGCCGCCATCACCGCCTAATTGCGGATAATACATAACTCTCCCACTATATATACCCTGTATATGCATATATCTGGGCTTACTTGCCGGCAGTAATTTATGCCGAAAGCGTAATTAAATTAATTAGGATTAACTTTGGCTGTGCGCGCATTAAACTAGCTTTGATTAGCTTATGTTTCTGCATACATTTGACAACTTAGACATGCAGATACAAATGTATCTACGTGGCTGTCGCCGTATCTGTCTGTGTCCGTGTTGGTGCGCGATGTGTGTGTGTGTATCTGTGCGTGTTTGGCGCACATGTCGCATGCTGTTTAATCTGAATGCTGGCTTTGGGTCGCCTCGGTAATCATAAAGATGGAATAAGCGATGAGCTCTGTCTGCCCGTGCCAATTTGCTTTAGTTATGTTCTCACCCATTGTTGTTGTTATTCGAGTTGTTATTGTTTTTGTATCTGGCATGTCCTGCCATTGGTCCTTGTGATCCTAGCCGCTGCTCCAACCGATACGTGGTCAACAGCATTAAAGGGAGTTTGCTGGGCTTTCGTTCTAGGCTCTAGGGTAAACTTTAATGCAGTAAAAATGTCTACAAAATGTTATAAATCATAACTTCCAGTATAAAAAAGAAGGTTTAAATACTTTTATATTATTTAACCATGATACCTCTTTTATTTATATTTTATAGTTCAAGAAAAATGATATGACTTGTGAGCCAATAAGAATATTATATAAATTTGTAAATGCAAAATGTTTATATATTTTTATCCAGCTAGTTTTATATTATGTATAAGGTTCTTTCTTTATTTTATATGGGTTTGATGTAATTAAGTTATAAGATTGAAAATACTAAGCAAGCATGTAATTTTGGGGGTTACTTGAATAGATAGAATTGTAATTTTAAATGTATAAAAATAAGCGAGGATAATAACCATAGGCTTAGCCAAACTTGGCTATAAATTTTCATTTTAAATTGAAATTAAAATTTTTCCTGAATCAAAAATTATTCTATTCGATTATTCTAATTATGTGAGTTTAATTTAAAAAACTAAATAAATTGAAACTTAAAGACTTAAAATTACTTATCCAAACTCTGTAAAGTTTATTCAAGTTCTGTTACTGGTTCCCAAGAATAAACACGTGCCAATTTGAAGTCCATGAAACATTCTTTATAGGCTCTCTCCCATATATATTTTTCCCCATTGCCTGGTTAAATCAAAGCTATAATTTATAGACCAACACAATGGCAGTTAGTTTCGGTGACTTATCAGATTTTTAATGATTTCGCCACTTACAAGCATAAAAGTGCGAGTCTGGCCGCATTTAAGATTTATTTTCGCTTTTTGTTGGGGTTTTTCCTAGTTTCGGACTCGTCTAATTTATGTCACGAATAAATGTGTCGCAAATCATTACGCGGGGAATTTTCCTATTTTTTCTGATTGTTGGAGTGTCAGAGGACGCTTTACTTAATGGCTTGGAAATGGAAAAAATAAACAAACAAACTGGGAGTGGGAGCGAGGAGTGGCCGTAGCTGCGGCGATGACGAGGCATTCGAGTTGGAGGACATCAGGACGAACGAGCCACCTAAATATAGACACAAATCACAAAAACTCAGGCAGTCTGGCAGGCAGGCAAAAGGAGCAACACCACAGCAGGATCCATTGTTTTTGTCCCCCTGTTTCTATTGTTGTTATCCTTGGTGGTGGCTGAGAATGAGCACATTAAATCAAAAGTGGTGCATAAAGCAGAAACAGGAGCAGAGGTCACTGGGACTGGGGCTGGGCAGGGGGTTTACATGGAGCAAAGAGCATCGAGTTGAAAACACAAGGATTAAAGGCGGCAGAAGGACGCTGAAAACGACGAAAACGAGGCAAACGTTTAACGCCTGCAGGATATTTATGATCATGAATTTTCTTATTGTGCTCCTCCAGCTACTGCCACACTACACTGAGCATAAAATTCAAGCGCCAAATTAAAGATTATCACAAGGGAGCTCATGCCATTCGAATTTTTGTTTTTGACCTACTTTGTAGTAAGAATATGTTAACCTGTCTCGGGAATTAACAAACTCAAAGAACTTGATTTGTTAAATATATTTTTATAAGCAGAAATGTCTGAGAATGATTAGAAATTAATGTAATATTCCTACAAATATCTAAAAAATAATCAAACATACAAAAAAATTGCTCAGGCATTTAAGCATTTCTTAAAAGAACAGTTTTGTATTTCTTATCAATCTCACTTATTTCTGCAAGTGTATAGCTGTTGGCCTTGCCCCGTTCTGGCCTGTCCCTCGCGGCTCCCAGGACTCTAAACGATTTATTAAAATGTGCAGCAGAAGGAGCAGGCGTAGACAGAGTCGCAGGAGCGTCGAGCGGACAGCTGAAGGACTCGGAGGAGCTGATGTCTGAGCTGAGCCAGCCTCGACCTCGATAGCGCTCCCGCTCGTCTGCATCGAATGGAGGTCCTTCGCCGCGCCCACCAATCGACAGAAATGAGTTATAAAACTTCAATAATCTGAGCGAAATATTTATTCATGTTTAGCACGCAGATATGCAAAGGGAGTGGCCAGGGAATCATGACGAGGGCAAGGAGGAGGAGCAGCGGAGCAGAGGAGCCTTGGAGCGGCCATTACTTTATTTACATCATATCCTGCAGGATGTGCTTGGCACACCGTGCTGCTCACGACTGTGTGGCGCACTTACAGCGAATCAATAACAAAATAAATCGTTTTACAACCGCAGGACATTGTATTGTGTTACACAAAAGATTGCCAACGCCGTGCCACTCCCCCGCCTCCCCAAAGGATTCGATGGATCCGATGGGTGCCCCTTCAGCTGCAAGGAGCAAAGGATGAAGCAGCGAAAGCAGAAGCGAGAAAGGAGGGCAGGACTCCTGCCAGGGCCAATGAAAGCGAAAGAAACGAAACGAATCGAGTCGAATCGAAACGGAGCGAAACGATCCGAATAGGTACACTGTGAGCATTTCATATTTTAGCATTATGAAGTTAACAAAATTATTATTTATCTAACATTGAAATAAAGCATTAAAAAGGTAATTATGCCCTTGGACACTTTATCTTGTTTAATGTTTAGAAATATGAATCTATTATATATTTAGCTAAATAACTATCCTTCACGTTATTTAACAATTTCTATAATTCCTAATAAACTAAAAATCAAATTAATATGATATGGTTTATGATCTAAGATTCATATCCATTATTTTCATGGCATAACTTTTCAGAATGTTTTTTTGTGCCATGTGCAGAAGTTGAGCTGCCAACAACAAGAAACAATGCCCAGGCACTTGGCAGAGAAAACAAGCAATGAAAGGATATTATAGTAAAAGTATTTATACAGCGAAAGGGACAAAGCACCAGGGCGGAGGGAGCCAGGACCAAGGACCGAGCACCGAGCACCTCCAACACCGAGCTGGAAGATGCACTACGACGATAAAGTGAAAGGAAGTAGAAAGTATAAATCGTTGCAATCAATTTTCGCTATGTGCTAGGAATTGATAAACTGCTTCAGCTGCAGCTCCCAGCTCCTGCAGGTCCAGGTCCAGATCCTGGGACTCAGTCCAGTTTGCCTGTCAGTTGCCAGGCTCTATTTGGGTTACCTACATACCGCAGGAAAGTGAGAACTTATGGGTCACAGTGGGTGGCCTGCTGCTGGTTTTGTTTATGGCTTAGTTCTGCGTCCAAGCAAGCTGCTTCTAATCAGAGCTTCGATGTTGATGAATTCCCAGCCTTTGGGAGAGCAGGGAAAAACTAACATTTTTGCATGCTTTCAGGTCGCCCTTACAACCCCTTTAATGTGCTTTAATTACTACTGTCACTTCACATAGACAAAGTTAAAGAAACCGTGCTTGTTGCGGAAGCTCTCCACGGCATTGCCCGGCAGGCAGCCCCTTTTGCAGTGACATCCACTGGGATTGCACCTGCCCCGGCCGCACCAGGTGCCAACGACTCGGTCGCCATTGCCGCAAATCTTGGCCTTACAGGTGTTGCCGTTCTTCTCCTTTTTTCCGCCAAAAGTTCCGCAGGAATGACCTTTGCCATTGTCGGCCAACTCGAAGGAGATGTGCGAGGGCTTGCAGCAAACGGCAGAGGCTTTGGGCGTCAGACAGCAAAGCCAAATGGCCAGGATCAGCGAAAGGACAATTGGCAGTCTCATCTCGAACACAACAATTCGAAACTAATGAGTATCGGAGAGCACCAGAGGTTTTTAAAGGTTTCTACTGGTTCTTGTACAACTTGTAGATAAATCTTTTAATTGAGAAACCTGTTTAAGCAAACCAAACAAACAATGGCAGATAAGAAAGAAGACAGATCACTGAACTGTTCTCAAATCATTGAACGCTTTTTATCTGCCATTAGCCCAATTAGTACAAGAGGTTAAAATATGCTTACGAACATGTCAAGTTTAATTTTACAAAGAAAAAATATTAAGGAAGTGTTTAACAATTTGTGCCAATTCCGAAGCTTATTGTGTTGTTTAGACTTTTGTTAAGATAAGCTTTCTATATTTTTCAACAGTTGGAAATAAAAATAAATAGAAAAAAGCGTTCACCCTTCCGTACCATGAACTATGGAAAGCCATATGTTAACAGATATTTTTAATTCAATTCAAAATTGATAATTCGAAAGACAGTTTAAATATAATCAATAACTAAGCATTAATAATCTACTTAAGTAAGAAAAATGTACTAGTCCCCACAAAATAATAAAATACCAGGAAACCCTCAGAAATATACATGTGTTTTTGTGGTTAATATGAAACTAAGAAGCTTGAGGCTTCAGAATCCACTTAGTCTTAGTTTTTCCGAGAAAAGCAGGAGAAAGAGGGGAAAATCACTCTAAAATGATTTGACACTCGTCGGCTGGAGGCACGGGGACAACGTGAGACGTTGACACATGCCGGCAAAAATATTGTGTATACGCCGCGTGGTACGCACAATAAAACCTACAATTTATATATGTACGTAGCAGTGGCGGCACACAGCACTGCGACTGCGGAATAAATATTTTATAATTTAATCAACATAAAAGCAACAAAGCTGAGACAGAGACAGGGCAACAGTGAGAGGGAGACAAGGGGCGCGAGTGGAGACAATAAAAACCCCGTCGCAAATACATACGTTGGCGCGATAATGCTTAATGATAAGCGCAAGTCGGCCAAGGAATGAGATGTATATATGGGAGCACAGCGGCAAAATACTGGCGGCAATAGGCCAAGATGTTTATCGCACCGAGTGAGACAATAAAGCGCGGAGACAGACGTCAGCCTCGCTCCCGTTCCGCTGGCGCTTTCCCCTGCATTTCCCACTACCCATTTTCCCACTACCCAGTTTTCCAGCGCCCTGCGAGGTCGACGACTGGCTCTGACAAATGGACAATGTCTGACAGACGACAGGCCCGAGAGCATTGCGAGTTTGGACAAGTTTATATTTGCATTTATTTCTATTAGGCGCACATTTGTCAAAAGCTGTTTACGAGTGTGTGCCGCCGCCGCTGCCCCTCCTCCCAGAGATCAAATCTCGCAGACGGCTTTAACTTCTTCCCTCTTTTATTGTCCTTAAAGTCCCCTCGTCGAGGCGGATGTCACCGTTCGATCTGCTCAGCCGTTATTCCTTCCGTTCCGTTGTTGGTTTTTTTAGACAAACGGACTCATCAAAGTAATAAAATATTTATTTGGTATTGTTGTGCACTTTTATTTGACATCATAAACAAAACCCACAGAAGTGTAAACAAAGCTGGCGGAGACGTGTTCCTCCACTCGATGTTGTTGTGCGGTTCGGTTGCTCCTGCGCGTCCTGCGACTCCTGTTGTTGACTTATTTAAGACGTAAAGTGCTCACGCACACAGCCACACACGAGCCGAGTATTGACACGCTTACGTGTGG
The DNA here is from genome assembly GCA_018152175.1 of Drosophila jambulina. NCBI lineage: Eukaryota > Metazoa > Arthropoda > Insecta > Diptera > Drosophilidae > Drosophila > Drosophila jambulina. Next base: position 31,599,889 of record JAECXH010000012.1, read on the forward strand.
GCGTTCCTAAATTTAACGCCTTTGTGTGCCAGGGCGGCAGGAAAGAAAAGGAAAACGGAAAACAGAAAAAACCAAAAACAGAGAACCGAAAAACAGAAAAACAGAAAACCAAACAAGGAACCAAGTCAAAAACGCATAAATTGTTGCTGCCGCTGCTGCCGTCGTGTGTAAATGGTTCTTGACATTGCCTCTAACTTGGCCGGGATGTTTTTCCGGCTTTTCTCCCTCCTCCTTTTCCTCCTCCTCGCTGGATGTTTGTTTCGCATTTGTGGGCTTCAGATTCGAACTCGGATTCGGATTCCATTGACCTCGTTGGCTGATTCTACAAGTGCCGCAACCAATTTTACTGGCAATTCGAGCTTGAAATTTAATTCACAAAATCGTTTCAGCTTAAAGGTTATTTCCTATATTGAAAGCGTTAGCAAAAGCCTCTCTTATCTCAATGCATTTTGCAATTTATAATGTGTATATAACAAATATATGATTTATATGTGATATTCAGTAGCTTTCAATCAGTTTTTTAAACTTATCATGGTAGCACGTATTGTTCATAAGCTGATCTTCTTTTGCTGATTTGTGACCAGGCGGAAATGGCCAGGATTGGAATTCTTTCGCTTCCTGAATCGTTCCTTTTCGCGTTACAAGAGAAATCTTGATCTATGCCCTCACCATCCCGGAACCTGTCGGCACAAACATATATAAAATACTAATTGAAAAGAGACCTGTACCCAATGATATGGCTTCCGAAAGGAATATTTGACTATGTTTAAAAATAAACGTAAAAAAAACCTAACTTTGGGATTACTTGATTCAAACTTTAAGTTGATATTATATTAATATATTCCATGCATTGCACCTTCTCTCCCCATCTAGTACTTAGTATCATCCTCGACATCTCTCTAGTTTCTTCTACTACCAACTACTTTGTTCTGCCTTCTCTTTATCCTTTTTAATCGCTGTCTTCTTGTGCCTATCTTGGTCTCTCTCTCGGGCCTTTTATTCCGCCCTTAAGCTCCATATGCTAGGGATTGGTGGAGAACCCAGTCGGGGGGCAGGAGGGACATGGATATGGCAAAAAAGGAACAGCCGGCGGGCTCTAGACGCACTTTTTTGTTTACGCCACCTTCTTCCTGGCTACCCTCGGCTCCTAGCTCGCTCCTAGATCTCCCCGGGTCCTTGGGAGCCTCGGTTTTGTGGCAATGCTAGTGATTCTGCCGCTGATGCTGCCGGGCGCTTACGTGCCACGCATATAAATTATTGTATCTCGAGCGTATTAAAAATGTACGAGTGCTCATCTTGTTATCCTGTTGTGTAAGCGGATTATGTCAGGCATAAATGTCATGCGTTGGAGCGCCCCTGTGCTCTGCGTCCTTCGTCCTTGCTGCAGTTACCTCGCTGCCGGCTGCCTTTTGTTTTCCATTTCGTTTTGGGATCGGCTGGGCTTGGTTTGGAGCGGGAAAACCAGCCCCACCCAGCACCACGTTTTTTGATCCGCCGATTTGTTTAACAGTGTTGTTCAGCCATTTTGCATTACATGTCACACAGGACCAAAAGGATATCAATAAAAAAAGAGGGAACTTCATCTAAGATGAATATTTTAAATTTTAAATCGTTTTAAAATAAACCTAACCCGAAAACCCTAAAATATTAAAATAATTAAAAAAACGTTTTCGTCTCCTCTTCCGATTATATTGTTTTGGTCTATGAAAATTAAAAATGATTAATCGTACTACTTAGGTATGTATATCGCAGTGTTAAAATATTTATGTATTGATTTTTGAGACATATATAGACACATTATCGACTTATAGACATTTTCTGTTATTCCTTAGCCAGAGGGCTAAAAAAAATGTCTGTAGAGTAGATTTGAAACTTTAAATTGCAAATCCTTTTTCCTTGAATTGAATTAATAAAGTAAAGAAAATTTTGTCTTTTTGTTTAATTTTCGCTTTTCTTCAAAATGATATTTAATAATTATCCAACTTTATTTCCGTGTAACCACGGACTGGCACTACTTCTCTGCCATTTTGAATTCACTTTTATTGAAATTTAAAACCACCGCCAATCGACACACGATGATGGCCCATAACTTGCGCTTAAAAACCGTAAGCCGTTCATTTTTGGCCAGGGCCATGGCTATGGCATTGGCTATGGCCATTTGGCAGTTTCCTGGTTCGCGTTTCAGCCATTCAGCGCACTGCCATTTCGGTCAATAAACCGGGCCGAGCGAGTGCGAGTCCGAAAAAAGCGTATGCAAATATACTACCAGTTTTCGCACGCTGGCGTTTTGTGTTTGCATTAGCTCAATTTTTATTGTCCGCCCAGGAAGCGCAAAAACGCGGTTGCCAGAAATGTTCACTTGCAGTTGCACGTTGTGGCGGCTTATCGGTGGCTATATAGTTGGTCGGAAAATAAAACCGAAGGCCCTAATGAGAGTCATATTTAGTGGCTCTGCGAAATAACGCCCCAATGAATAAGTCCCCAAGAAAAAAAAAAATGCACTACAAACATTTTTTATGAAATTTGAGAGGCTCATTCAGTTTTTGAGAAAATAATGAAATACGTCCAAAAAACCAAATTTTTTTGGAGATCCGTACAGTTGGCTACTCTTACCTGAAACAAATTTATTTCCACACTTTCCCCATATAATTTTCAAACGAAAAAACAATCAAATTTCTAGCCAACCCAAGAACAAAAATCCTCTCCTTGCTCCACAAAACTAATCGAACACACAGAAGGCCGTCCCTAAGTTCAATATGTAAATATTGTAAATATTGTAAACACCCAGTCGAGCGGTAGGCCATAGAAGCTAATGCTCTTAATAAAAAAATCCAACATTATATAAATAAATTCATTTTTTTGTCTTTTAGCGATCGGTGCTATCAGCTTTATACATAGGATATAGGATATTAGTCTTGGTTTGGACTTACCCGCAGCAGAGGACATCGCCGCACCGCAGACTTGAGCGAGTTTCATCGATGATTGAGTCCTTTCGAGTGCAGAGATTATTAACACAGTTATTAACACAATTATAAACACAGTCATTAACACAGTTTTCAACACAGGCTTATAAACATTATGGAAGATGGTAAGTTGTTGGGTGAACGGGTAGGAAGCCGCGGACAGACTGAGGCTGCTGCGGCGAGTCGCCTCTATTTATAGGTGTCAGAGATGAATGGAGAGAGAGAGAGATCGATCGAGAGAGAGAGAGACAGGAATACAGAGAAAGAGATAGAGAGAGAGAGAGAGAGAGAGAGAGAGAGAGAGAGAGAGAGAGAGAGAGAGACAGAGAGAGAGATAGGGAAAGAGAGAGAGAGAGATAGAGCTAGTGGATAATGGACACAATAGATAGAGATAGAGAGGGAAAGAGAGATAGGGAGAGAGAGATGGGAAAAATTAACTAAAACGTAAAACGTTTTTAACGATCTGAATTATTTGGTTTAAGTTACAATCTTTAGAAGTTTTTCGTGCGAATTCGGTCATTTGAATTTTCGTCAGGGCTATTGTCATATTCTATATCAGAATGTTCTCTTTTCTTGTTATTATACACCATCATAGAAAGGAAGGAAGCTGCACATAACGTTCCCTGATTCTGTAGCAATGTTGCCCCGTTTATCTTTGTGTTTTTAAAGGTCGAAATTTTGTTTTTTATGTATCGTAGATAGAAATTGGTTCAATCCAAGCTATGCAGAAGTGCAATGTAAATCAGCATTGAAATATGTAATAAAATCGCACGATTAACTAACTTCATTGCTTGTGAAATCTGAGTGAACTGCTGGATTTGCGCTCCCTTCCTACCTTTATTTGCATTTCATTATTAATTACTCGCTTTTCGATTGGATTACCTTGATCGGCCCGACCCAGGAACCTGCAAGTTAATGCTTGACAAAGCGTGAGGGCAAATAATTCCATAATTAACAGGCTTCGGGGGCAGGAAAAAAGGGGCTGCGGCAGCAAGTGAACCGAAAATGCGACAATAATGAGCCCGAAATCACATTTCAGTCTTTGGCAAGACAACAATGATGTCACAAGCGTGCAAGGAGTACACTGCGGGCAAGGGAAGTCTAGGTTTCAAAATTTTCAAGATTTTTTTAAATGATTTTAAATACAATTTGTAAAGTATAAATTAAGGAGTAAGAATTCCCAAAAGAAAAGTCAAAAGCTATTCTGCATGGCAGAACAAACCTTTTTTTTATTCTTTGACCACTTTTTTAGGTATCAAAGTTTAAAATTTTTAAGGGATCTCATCGGTATAATTGTATAAAACTATTTAAAGTATAAAATTAATACTTGTGGTGTGGAATTAGGATGTATTCTAACCGAAATAAAACTTAAAGCCCAACTTCAAACCGCCGATGGCTATACTGTTCTTCTTTTTAAAAACTGCATAACTGGCTTTAAATTAGCTCAAAATCTGATTTACAATTAAATACCCTAATTCAAAACCCAGTCGCAACCATTTTCTACCAATCTCGTAAGCTTTATGCTTACTTTTTTCCATGTACACTCCAGTTCTTATCAACAGCGTTGTCCACTCCAGTGGGTGGACCTCTTTGGGCGGTCTATGGGTCCACAGATATGCCATAACATAAAGCCCTAATTCACATACACACATATACACACACTCATCCTCCAGACAGACGGACAGAAGCACTTGGCCAGGCCAAGTTCTTGTTGTTGCTGTTGTTGTTGCGGCTGTTGTTTGCGTGTTTTTGAAGCGCCTTTGAAATTGGCGCTATCGTCGCCCCTCACACATACACACACACATAGACAGAAAGCATACCAGAGATGTCAGTTTTGGCCATTTTGTGGTTAGGTTTAGGCCAAACGAGAAAATATATATTGTTTCCCTTTTTACTAAGTATTAAAAATGTAAAAAATTTTAAAATTAACAAAAAAGTTAAAGTTGCTGAAGAATGACCAGGCTTCTTTTACAAACTTTTAGAAGATTTTTTTATTACTGTTAGAAAATTATATTTTAATATTTAATTCAGAAAAGGCAACTCTTTAAAACTTATTTTGTATCTTAAAAATTGTTCGAAGTTGAAAATTCTTTCCTTATTTTTAAGTATTTTCTATTTTTTTTAGTAAATCTCTCCCTGCTTTTTTGCCACCACTGAACAACACACACAGACACACACCCCCGGCACACACAGTTCCACAAATTATTTGCAGCTTATCAGCGCGTTGGCCGTTGTCCATTTTTATGGCCATTTGTTTTTGTTTTCGTTTGTTTTAGTTACTTCACTGGGGAGGGGGATTCCCCCCAGAAGGAGCAGGGGAATGGGGAGAGGAAAAAAGTGTCCTGGGATAAAACGAAGACGATGACGCGTATGGCAGATGGACCACAAAGTACTCTCACTCAAGCCACCGAGAGAGAGAAAAAAAGAGGGGCAAGGACCTGGCCCACTTGAGGCAAGGACATCACTTGAAAATTGCCTAAGTAGTTATTCTCCCCCCCCTCTGTATTTTTTGTGTGCCTTGTTTTATTTTGTTTCTGTTTGCTGCTGCTTCTCCTTTGCTTTACGATTCCGACAGGCCCGGAATTGATTGTTGCCTGCAAACTTTGGCCACAGAAAACTATCAGCAGTTAACCGCAAATATGTTTACCCCGAAAATGCTCTCAGATGTCATATGTAGATTGATAAACCCCAAATGTGCTTTGTCAATAAAGTTTTCGAGATACGAGCATATCTAGTTGCGGCAGTCTTCGATTTTCGACTCCCTCCCTTGGCCTTCGCTTCTGTGATTACACTGGGCTACATGGTTAACTATTTTTAGCAAGTGTTGTCGGTTAACCTATTCATATTTTTTCATGGCAATAATATCGCATTTTTTAGGAAGATGTAGCAATATGGTTTCTGTATCGATATTTGATGCGAAAGTCGGTATACGAATTGATGATTAACCATTGCGAAATATTTAGGTGCGGTAAATTGAAAATCAGTTTGAAATACCAGACATTAATAATCGGATAAATTAAGCAAATAAATAAATTAAGAAGTTGTTCATGATGTTTTACCCAAAAAAGCGATAAAAATATTTTCTATATCCTATTATTCTCCCGATATACATCCCTTTTACTGGCTAATAAAACTATTGCCTTCTGATTGTACATTATTTAACAGTCACTTGTTATCCTGTGTAGCTGAAGCGTATGCCACAAGGGGCCTGCATTATTTATTGTTGCCCCAATTGAGTGGCTGATTTTGCGGTTGCCTCGCTGTTGATTGAAATCCATAGACGGTGGCGAGGTCAGGAGTCAACGAGGCTGGTCATCAATAAATCGTTCGCTGATTGCCGCCCTTGAATGTCCTGGCTCGCCGACTGGCTGGCCGGCCGCTCCTTGGTCCTTATTTCCCCAATCCTTGGGCCACAAACGAAACGTTATTAAGTGGCACCGCAGGGCTTGGGGCGATTGCGGAAACACTCCTTGGCAATTAATGGCAGTTCGATCGGTGCCACATCGCCACATCGCGCATACGCACTGTTGGCGGAACGGAGCAAATTAATTAAATGCCGGGCCGCATATGAATGCAAATGCTATAGCATCTCATTACGCGGCACTTTAAGTTCTTAACTTTTTAATAATCTCAGCGAATATATGCGAGTGTATGTGTAATCTGCTTAATGTTGTCAGAATAAAGCGGAATACAATGGACGCGGGCGGCGGCGGCAAATAAGTTAAAAAGCATTTAATGCAGCGCCAGCATTAAAAATAAATGCAAAAAATATGAAAATCCTTGGCGCAGCTGTCGGAGCCCCGCCTCGGCAGAGGCATTCATAAATTATTTGTATTTAAATGAGCCTGCTGCCGCTAGGCTGTGGGTTTGTCAACGCGCCGCTGTCTGCGCGGTGCGGCTTTAATTAAATTAAATGAAATAAAATAATACGAAGCGCCGGCTGCAATCTCTCCATCTCGAAGAGTGCTACTAACTATCGCAGGCAGTTGCAAGAAGTTTTATGGCCTCCTTGCGAGTCCTTAACTGTCGCAACGTGAGTGGAAGCCACTGGCAGCGATTATCCGAAAAAACCCAAACGAGTTGCCAAGTAATGCAAAGTGCAAACAACCCCAGGGCCCGATGCCGCTGCTGCTACCTCTTTGATAAGTACAGCGCCGAGTTTTGATTTTTCGCCTTTGCATTTACATATGTTAATTAACAAGGAACAAGGAGAATAGCTCTTCCCTTCCTCGGTTGGCCAGGGCAACGAGAGCGGGAGGGATGCCCCTCAAGACGCCGCCGAGTGGCTTACGAATATCATATTAATTAAGTGCAGATCACACTCGCTAGGTAAACACTGGAAATGTGGGGAAATTCCGGGCGGGGGAGGGGGAAAAGGGTCTGTGGCTTTTCACAGATAACGAAGGATGCGCTGCGGTCGAAGGTCTCAGCTCTGAGGGGTGGGTCTGCGGCTTGTCGAGGATTCTTGGCATTATTTTTCGGGGCCTGTGTGTTTGCTCAAAGCAAAGCCTAATTACATTTGCTGTAAGGTAATTTAAATAATTTCGGTTAATGGAAAATGTGCCTCCCTGGATGATTATGATTGTGACAATAATTTGATGGCTGAGAAGCCTAAAAGCATTCGCAAAATAACAACTTGTCAATCCGAGACCGAATTAAACCTCAATCTGCATCTGCTGTCTCAATTGCAATTAAATTCGGCGAAAAATACCATCAAAATCTGCAGACTGACGGCCTTATTGCCAGCTGTTTTTTTGCTGTCCATCAATATTTAAAAATTAATAATTGCAGTATATAAAAATATGTAGAGTTTTGTGGCGAATCCCCATTAAAGTGCTGAAAGCCAGAAAAGATTATTCAAAGTCCGACTCAAACTTTCCGGTCAGGCAAACACAAACAATTGACAAAGTTTCAATGCTCAAGTGGTAAATAATACAATAAATAACTTTCCCCAAATGAATTAGATGCTGGCCCAGAAACAAGGCCAGCTGGAAAATTGTAGCTTTTGGGATTTTCCGTATTTCCGTACGTGCCCAGGAGACAGAGACTCCTTCGAGTCCGAGTCGGCCTGTGAACTTCATAAATTTCTTATTTCGCTTTAAAGAGCGACACTTTTCCGGCCCGTTTTCACGGAATTCATTGACCGCAAAACGATTTTATGGCCTCGCAAAGGGAGGAGCTAAAAAAAAAACGACGCCCGGCCTGAGGATGCCATAAATTCCACACTTCCCCTAGGTAAAAACGAAGGAAAATGTTGATTTGTGGCCGAGGCAATTAAATTCTGTATTCGGGGCTAATGCATCCTGTTTTCGGAAACAAGTTTCGGGCAAAGTTCTGTGATCCCGTGCGATCACAGAAGGAAATGTTTTCTTTTCTCAAGCAAATGCTAAAGTTTGGCAACTGGAAAATTGTTTACTCTGCCTGCCGACTGCCGACTGCCTGCCGAAAGTTTGGCCAACAAATCCGGACAGTTGAACCCAGTTTGACAATCAAATTCAGGGCAGAACTAGAATTTCCAAGGTGCAGTGTGTTTATTTCTTTTGCTGAGCAAATTACGAGCACAAAAAGGGAGCAACTTCTGCCGGCTCTATTATTACATATTTGCATTGCCAAAATTGCAAATTAAATGGGCAGCAAATTGAATCCAAAGCATGTTTGTCCTGCACACACAGTCGTCACTGGGGATCTCATTTAAAAATGCCTCCGTAAATGCAATTGAGTTTATTAGCAAGCCCAGTCAAAGCCAGGGTTCGGTTGCATTTTGGCTTAATTAATATTTGCTCGGCCACAAGTGCTTCTCTCTGGGCTCGTCCTGGGGCAGTTTATCCTGCACATCGCCATGAATTTGTAACAATTCATTAACATTCAAGGAGAGAGCGACTCTAGGACCGTGTGTGCAACAAATATGGCCCCAGAATAAATATAAAACCCTTTCAGCGCCCCAGCTTTTGGCTATAAATAAGAACAACAATGCGACATTTTCAAGGACACTTGGCTGCCCAGCTGGTTTGTCTTCCCCCCTCTCCCTTCGGGGAAATTTATGCGACTTGCTAAAATTGCACATAAATTAAATTTATGTTTTATGAGCGTTGTCCTTGCCGCTGTCTTAAGCCCTGTGTTTGTGTGAGTTCCGCCTGGTTGTGTTTTGTTTTGGTTAAGTTTTCCCTGGTTTTCTTGTTTTCCTCGGCTTCTCATGTTCTGTTTTTATTTTTGGGCCTAGTTCCTCGGTTCACGTGCCGGAAAATCGCATTTATTTAATACGCACAGTAAATTTTCAGCACTTGGAACTAAATAGACGCACATTTAGTGCCGGGCCGATGGGCTTTTCCTCTACTATTTCGACATTTTCCCAGTCTCAGCCCGTCTGAGCCTCGGCCCCCACATGACATTAATAATTCACTTTGCGCAGTCAATTTGGCCAAATCGCTTCGGCTATTTTCCTCCGTCCTGCCCCGTCCTGCCCTGTCCTGCCCTGTCCTGTCCTGTCCTGCTGATGTTCATTATTTTTAAACGTCGCTGACAGTTGTAAATCTGTCAGGCTTATTAACCGTTAAATGTCACTTAACTGTCATTCGCCGGCCATAACAATTCGACAAAGGCCAAGAGAGAGCGTCGAAGCGCCCAAAGCCAACGGGCCACACGAAATGAAGTCTGACGAAAAAATATGTGCATAATTCTGCACCAAAAGTTGTACATAAATTGCCAGAATAATAGAGAGGGGCCGAGGCGAGGTGGGGCATTTCCGGTGGCATTAAGTAATGAAAGCGTGGGCTCTTCTCTCGACTGTAATTATTTTCCACGTCTTTATTACATTTAAATGCCAATTTATTGCCTTCGATTAAATTATGCCCCCTCCAGCTGCAGCCTGCACATAAACTTATTTATGAAAATGATTTATGCCAAGGACCCTACTGTTACTCCTCTGGCCCCTATATGCGGGCTCTTTTATGGGCTTAATAAAGGATAAAGCCAAGCCTGATCGAATAGGGAATATATGTGTATTTTGGGTGCTGTATTTTTGAATTATATGTAATGGAAAAGTAAAAGAAGTCACAGTACTTATGTTACTTTCCATTTAGGAACTTCTATTTTAATTTTAGAAAAATGATTTACAGAAGAAATTCACAGTATAACATGTATTTATAAGGAAGACTGCCTTTAAAAATCCAAACAAAACACATTTTGTTTTTTGTTTCTCCAAATATTACTGTTCACCAATATTTTTCCACACTTTCACCCTACTTTCAGCGTTTTTAGCAAATACAAAAGAGCAACTATTCCCATTCTATTGGAATAAATCGCAGCTTAAAAGGCCTTTTGTGTTTATAACATTTCAAAGCTGTCCGATCAAGATACTCCCGACTTACTAGGCTCTGCTTTTTTCGGAAAGGTTATTTTATTAAAAGCCCAACTAATAGTCGATGTGAGGAAAAGGGAAAAATAAAGCAAGGCGGTTTCCAACAATTTCAATATGCACTGCCGGGGAATGCCAACGGAAACACGAATACACTTTCATAAATCTGGCAGAGCACTTTAATAATTTCCGTTTATCTCTTGTACTGGTAACGGCTGGGCAGCAGCTCAGCCTCAATGTTCTTCGTCCGAGGTCCTTCGTCCTGCCGCCTGGCGTTTTACAAATCGCTTGACACAGCAGCAGCGGCAGCGGCAGCAACAAGCAGCCAAAGTACAAAACTAAACAATGCAGGCTCAGCCCGGGGAATCAGATCCAGAGTCGGAGTCAGAGTCGGAGGCTACTTTGTAGCTATGCAACAAAGTCAAAAAAGGAGGAGGAAAGCAAGAGTGGAAATGGGAGGCGGCAGGCCACGTATATAGGAATATGAAACATGGCAATAAATATTGTGCAGGCATTAAGCGCCTGGCCTTATTTCACTCGGGTCCGAGGTTCGAGGTTCGAGGCTCGAGGTCCGAGTCCTGCAAGGAAGCATCGAACTGCTGGCCATCTGCGAGATGCGAGAGTGTTTGAGTGGCAGCAGCACAGGAGCAGCAGCAGGACGAAGCCGAAGTGAAGCAGCTTTTCTTCGTAAAGCATTTCCACACCATTAAATTGACAATGCAATAAAATAGCCCTTGGCCAGCTGCGTTGCATACTTTCCCGGACTTTCAGCCAGCGACATTAATAACACAAACAAACATTCATCTCCTTGAAGAGCGAGTTGGGGGGATTCCCCTGTAAACTCCACCAGGCCACAGCACTTTACACGCCAAATTAAGTAAACTAAATGGTTACAAATAGCTGGGCCACGCCTAAGCTTAGACTACAGATAGAGAAAAGGGAAGCTCTTGGTGCTACCAAATAACCAATCCATTGAATGAACTATATTTAAAAGTTTTTAGAAGGCTAACCAATATTTTTAAAAGCTGAAAACTCTAATTTAAAAGTAAAAATAATGCAGTAGAAATTTAAATACTTCTTGTGAACATTCCAATGTCTTCTTAGGTTTCAAAATTATTTCTCTTAAAGTTTTATAGAGTTTCAAAGACTCACCCATTTGTTGGTAATTACATCTGTAAGAAAAAATATAAATAAATTAGTAAGACTTTGAAAAATAAATAAAACTAAGAGCTAACTTAGATATACATTTTGTGAACTAAAAACTCCACGAAATAAATTCATTTCTTCTTGTGCATTATCAATGAAGCCTCCCATTTGTATGCAAAGCCAAAGCCGTATTTCAAAAAGTGAGCCAGCCAACTCATTGCCGAAATATCTCTTAATTCTTAAGTGAATCGGAGTTGCAGCTTGGAGCTAGAAGTGCCTCCTGGCAGGGCTTGAATATTTCAGGCACACGAAACAAGCAAATCGTTTAGGGCGCCCAACTTCCGTTTGGTGAAAGGCAACGGAAGCGCCGCCACACACACAAGACACACTCACACTCAGACAGATAGCGGCCAGGACATGCAATCAGCGCATGTGAGAGCAGTGTGTGTGTGTGTGTTTGTTGCACACATAATCGCAGCTCACTGCCCATTGGGGCACTTGCAATATGTCAGGACATGGGACGAAGGACGACGGACTGGCTGGCCGAGATACGAGTGCGAATGGAGCTCATGCATCGACCATCCACCCATCGGCCATCGTCCATCGACCGACATCCTTTCGACGGCTTTTGTCGGCCTCCCCGCCGACAACAACAACAGCAATCGCCGCAGAAAAGGAGCCCAGCCCGGCAAAAGATGAAGGCAAAGCAACTTTGCATGTTCCGATCCAGCCCCAGCTCCGTCCAGAGAGGTGTTGAAAGCAATTGGCGTTAGAAAAATGTATATCCTCGGTCCCCACATACCCACTCACACCTAACGAAAAAGGCCGCATTTTAAAAGCATTATAACTTTATAAATCAGCCTAAATAGTTTCTTAATAAGCATTAAACTTTAAAAGTCAACCTAAATAGTTCCTTAATAAGCATTAATTTTGCGATAGCTTTAGAGGTTATTATTAGCATGTGTAGTAATTTATTGTTTTAAGTTGTTGAAGTTGTTAAATTTAACAAATATATATCTTTAAATATTGCAGCTCAGTAAAAAATAAATTATATTTTTTACATAAAATTAAATTGAAAATTAATATTTGTCCCTAGAAAAATTAAAAAAACATTTTATAACATTAAGTGCAAAGCCCTCACAAACTCTGTCTGCCTTACCTTTAACTCTCCTGCATTTCTACCTAGCTTTTCTCACTAAATTCACCCTGAGTCCGCCACCTTTCTCCCAGTGCACTCGCATGCAGGGGGGCATGAACGCATCGAGGCGTTGACAGCTCTGACGAGTCTGGGGGCAATGAAAGGCGAAGGGAGCACCGGCGACGAGGTGCATTGCCAGACCAGACGTGCCTAAAAATGTTGAAATTTTCCAGCTTGCAAAGCGTGAAAAGATAGTTTCGCCATCAGCACTAAAGACCGCCACCCACCCGTTTCTGCCCCCTGGAAGAGCCCCCTGATTTTCCGCATTCCCAAGTCAAGTCCCCCTTGGCTCTAAGCCGAAACACTTTTACTGCCTTGTGGGCGTGGGCGTGGCCTGGTAACGCGAAAAAAGGTAATTTCTCTTTGAAGAGAACCCGGCGGAGCGGGGGCCGGCGAAAGGACGAAAAATGAATTGCCAGAGGCTTGCTCCAAAGGAGCTCGGCCTATTCCTTCGCTAAGCATGTGTGAGTGCAATGATTTTCCATATACAATTTGTGGGGCTGGGATATGCAAAATAGTAGACCATAAAAGTCAAGCCGCCTCCCAGAGGTGTTAATTTAAAGCAAAAGTCGGGGAAAGGATCAAGTTGGGGGAAAAAAAGGAAAAGTTCCGGGGGATTGGTTGCCTGGTTGACAGTTTGGATGCACAGAAAGAAAGGAAAGTGATTGTTGTGAATATTTAAAAGCTATTAAAATGGTGAAGAGTAAATGATATAATTTGAAAATATTTGTAGCATACTTAAAGTTGTTTAAAAATGTTGAAAATATAACTAGAAAATACATATTTAATTCAATCAGTATTATTTCAGTGTGCCGTAAACATTCCTCGGGCGACTCCCAATGAGTGGCTTCGCAAAAGGACATACCCGGTAGTTGTGGACCGTGAAAGGGGATGGCTTATGCTGATATGGCAACCATATTTTCCGCCTGCTTGTTAGTGGGCCCCGAAAAGCATTTTTCCAGGGATTGTTAAGGCCAGCTTGATTGGACAACGGCGATGATTGGAGCCGGGGATTGATTATTTCTCAGGGCGCATTTAAGTGGCAGTCAGTCAAACAGGACTCTGTTCCGCATCCATCATCTGTATCCTCCCGGAGCCGGAGTCGGAGCGGAAATTGCTCCCCATACAGCGTTTGCTGCCGAAAAGTTAACTATTCGCCATAATCGAAATGGCGGCGAAACATATTTCGAGGCCTCCTCCAGGCTCCGGGCCGAGCATATGCCCTCAGGTATCGTTGTCAAAAATAACAACATCAACTCAACTAACTGCCAAAAAACGAGGGAGGGCAAGGCGAATGCGAGGAAAAGATCAACAAAGACTGGGCGGAGCATCCCTCGGAGTAAATTACAAATTAAATCATAAAACGGAAGTGACAGCGTGCACAGCGCAGAGCACAGATTTGGATTTATTACGTGACCAGAAACATTAAACGTTTTGCCATTAACACACGCGCTTTGGGCCAGGACCCAAGGCAGGCAGCAGGGGAACGGGAATGGGAATTGGAATGGGATGTAGTGAAGCCAGGAGCTAGCCAGGACATGCCATGTAACCGTATCTGCAGCTGAATCTGTTCCTAAGCCAGCTGACCATGCAAACGAGCCTTGATTTCCGCCACTCTCTGGGCTCTGTTAATTGTTTTGGCCTTGGCAGGTATAGAGAATTACAATATAATTAAAAACATTTATAAAAAGATATTATTGCGAGTCGATTATGAAGTCTGGGATAAATGTAGGAGAGTTTAATGAGGCTTTAAAACAATTAAGTATATTAGGATATTCTCTTGTTAACATAAGAAAGCTAAGACGCTCCAATTTAAAGAGATCTTTAAGAAATTTCCATATAAATTAAATTTATATTTGTAAAAATATATAATAAGTTGCAGGTATTTTCATATTTCACCTTTTCATATTCTAAAAAAGGTTAATAAACATATTTACAAATTCATAGATTTTTGTATGTGTTAAAATTGATTTAAAAGTTTTGATGTTCAAAGGTCTGGAATTATTAATTCCATAATTCTTTTCTAGTAATATTGCAGAGAATTTCAATATGAAATACATCCTTTTTTAAATGATTCGCTTAAAGATTTTAGATATTTTCTACTCGTAAATTGATGTATTTAATTAAAAACAAATGGAAGCGAAATATTAAACAGTATTCACAAAACATTCTTTCAATCAATTTCTTGTTATATTTTTAATCATTTTTTATCCACACAATTTAGCAAATCAAAGATCAATATTTTTACTCGTCAACTCCTTTTAAATATTCACATATTTCACTTCTTATTATTGATTGTTTTACCCTCTGAATTATTATTTATAAATTGACAATGCCGCATATTCTTAACTCCTTCACAAACACCTTTTGTTTGTCTGCCAATTATTTCGAGCGACGCAATTATTTTGCGGGAAATTCTGCAGCTAATGAATTATGCATGTTGGCCAAAACACTTTTCGGTTGCCAGGTGACAACAGCGTGTGGCTGGGGAGGGGCGAGGCCAATTATTTTCGGGCTCCTCTGGGCAGGGGAGGGATAGAGGACATCCAGTCGAGCCGCTCATTATTCACTTTATGCATCAGTTAATTCCGGCAATAAAACACGTTCGGTGTCTCCGTGTGATTTGTCAGGCACAAAAGAGCACTGGCCGAGGTATAAAGTAATTTCCATTTAATTGACATAATTGCGCACACTTCACATATTTAATCAATTGTCAAAGCGACACGCACACACACACGCACACAACTACTTGAGGGACACACACACGCACACTCGTGCAATTGTCTGTTGCTCAGTTTGCCGTTAAGCTGACAATGACAGAAATGGCAATTTTATTGGCAGGCTCTGGCTAAATGGCCACTGGCATAGATAAATATTTGTTGGCTTGCCAAAGCGCGCTCCTCACACGCACACACTGGCACTTACACCCACACTATCACGCCACGCACACAGGCACACACACGTCCCAACACATTCACACTGCCGCTGAGCCAAAGCTTTCACTCAAATGTCACTTATCGCCTCACCGACACCACACACACACGTCCGACACTCGAACTTGAACATCTGTTTACCATATATCCCAATCTGTGTGTCGGCGAGCACTGAGAGAAAATAGTATCTATAATTAAAATTACGATTAAAGAGTTTTTAAGAAAGTTTCAATTTCCAAAAATTGTTTATAGCTAAATTTAACTTGACTTTACATCAGTTCATTTTATTTTGAAGGTATTTTCTCATGATTCCCAACTATTTCCTGCAGCAAAAATTGATTTAATACTGATAATTCATATTTTATTTTAATAAAAAAAATTATATAAGAGTATACTTTGACAATATTATTCCCAACTGATCTTACAAAGTTTTCAAAAAAATGAAAGAATATTTTGATCTCGAATTATTGAAAATAACCAAAATGTTATAATAGAGATGTAACTATAATAATAAAAATATATCTACAAATCTACGTAGTGTAGAATAATAGTAGTCACTCCCTAATTTCTCCCAGTGCCTGATTGAATATTTGGAAGTTTGTTTTTAGCCTTTGTGGCCTGAAGCATTGAGATCCATCGCTCTGACAGACAATCCCATCCGGATCTGGTGACTGTTCAAATATATTTAACGAGTTGCCCCGATTATAACGATTGATGAGAGCGCCTACATATATGCCGAGCACTGTGCGTTGTTAATTACCAAACATAAGTATACAAATAGGGCTCAAGTGGGTCCCAGACTTTCTGTGCAATTTCCAATGGCCAGAGGAGAGTGGCCCGAGCAGCTTGCAATAATTATGCATTTCGGCTTATTACCGCGACGATTGCGGCAATTTAAGGCCCAATCAGTGGCCACCACAACAAAGGGAACCTTCGTGCGAGGCGAGGACCTGAAGGCACTTGCGCAGGCACGGCACAGAAATGCGAAAGAAAATCACTTTAATTGCGATTAATTAATGGCTCTTTAAATGGCCAATGCAGCGTAAGTCGGCTGCAATTTACGATTATTTGGCCGTAATGGGAGGTGGTCCCTGTCACGGCCACTTATGCAAAGCAGAAAAAAAGAAAAGGAGATGGAAACTTCACCGAAAAGTGTCGGCCGCAGAGACAGAGAAATCCCGACTCCCTGACCCTTTTGAAACTAACCGAAAACTAAATTTCAAGGCTCATTGCGTGCACATAATGTGGCCAATGTGGGCTTGGGTCCTGCCAGGACCTCACCCGTTGTGATGTGCAGTGAACCTCACTAATGGAGCGGTCACACACATACACCCTCTCCCGAAAATTGCCAAAGTTTGACTTTGTTTGGACGTTCGGACGTCTGTCAGACGTTCGGTCTTGGAAGGATCCGCAAGTCGAGAGGAGGGCCAGGAGTAGGGGCAGGACTAGGCGAAATTTGCATATGAAATACAAAAACGTTAATGATGCGTAAAATGATTCTGTTAGCTTGTAAAATTTCATGAAAAGTCAAGCCATAAATGAATGAACAGGCGACTTTTTTGCCTCCTCTCGGGCTTGTAAGTCACTTGTTAACCTGTTGATAAATTTATGTCCTACAACATGTGCCATTGAGGCGTATTTCACACGCATTTGATTATCGATTGGCAACAAATACAGACACCGAGCACCCGGGAAATCTGGGGAAATATTAAAAACAAGCGCAAATCGCATGCAAAATTATGAAAAACGAGCGTCAAAGGACAAGGGCTCCCAAAGGCATTGGCCCGGCAGGTGGAGCGGCTCAAATAAATGCGAATGAGTCTGGCGGGAAGCATAAATCATTCAAATGCGAAAATCAGTTAAAGCATAATGCGGCCATAAGACTGTCTGTCTGTCTGTTTGTTGGTTTGTGCGGGGAAAAACAATCAAATAAAAGGCTAAGCAGAGAGAGAAAATGCTGGGAAAATTATGTAAGTTTGATTATGGATGAGGCATAATTTTTAAAAATATTTTTAAACTGTTTAGCGGGGAAAAGCAAAGAAAATGGTTGGACAGAACGAGGTAATTTATATTTTTACATATTTTTTAGGCTTGCAGAAAAAGTCATACATTAAGAAGACATATTATTAAATATTTTATCTTACTATTCATTAATTCAAATGTTTCTTCTCAGAGACACTTTCCTTCTGTGTTGAATTTAGCTTGACTCAATTTAGACTTAATGAAAATTGGAAGAAAAGTTAAGTGGCTTGGAGCCACGAATTTAATTAATTTATGCCAATCGAAGATAATTTCTGGATTAATATTCAATAAGAAGGTTTGAGCTTCTGGAAGGCTTAGCTCTCGAAATAGTCCACTCAAAAAGCAATTAAATGCTACTCAGAGGCTATGAGGTTAGCATAAATTAAATCTGATTAAAACGAAGAAGAGTAAAGCGATTAGTTTCGGTTTAAGAGCTTCTTAAAATTCTGCTCTCTGTTCCCGTGTGTTTTTCTCAAGTCTCAGAGATAATTTCACTGGCTTTCCCAGCTTCCAGGAACTGCTGCCTATCGATGGTAATACCGGGAAAGGTAAACAAATAGTTCCGTGTCTAATCGTAAGCAAGGCTTAGTGGCTTTGGAGTGGGGCCCAGACTTGGATAATTTATGGCATTAAACGCCATTGACTGCGCGGATTTACCTATTTGGCGGCGGCCTTGGACGCGGCTCTGCGGCAGCAGCTACATGAATAATTTAAGCGAAAGTGTTACAACTTTTTGACAACAAATCCACTGACTAATTAAAGCCAGCGTCGGATTTATGTGTCAAGCGTTTGTCAAGCCCGCCAGGCAGGACTGACTGTCACGGCTGGCAGCCAAAAAGTTGCCACTAACTTTTCCCTCCGCCTCTCCGGCAGATTTTCCCAGCCCGCTTTCCCCGCCTGCTACTGAAATGCAGCTGTGCGATTAAATTAATAACTGCAAAGGATTAAAAAACTAACAGCCATGGCAAGGACATGGCGCCAAGCCAGCTGCTCCAGCGAATGAAAAAAAAGCAGGAGTGGAGGAAGAGTAACTTTCGCTGCAGCTTAGCTCCTGGGAGTGGGAGTGGGGTTAAGCGCGGGCGCAGGTGGGTTAAGGGTAGGGGTGTGCTCCCCAGGCCCTCATTTGCATAATATTTACTTATGAGCCGCCTCGAACCCTCCGCGGCAGTGGCAGCATGGAAGAAAATAATTTGCTAAATTATGTCTTAAATAGTTAACAAAGTTTGCACGAAAATGTGCGGACCTTTCTTGGCCAGCAGATTTCCCAGCAAGGGGGATAAACAAAGGAAGCTTCCCCCGTAGTAGCTGTGCGCTAGGAAAATCATAAATCTTTGAGGCGGAATATGTTTTTGAGAGACAAGAATAATGTGTTTAAAAATCTGCAAAAATTATGCATGCCGTTCTTTGGATTTTATTGAATTATTTGCCTAGATTTAATCTATAAACAAATGTAACAGAAATCAGGCAGCAAAACTCATCTTACAGGAACATTTTACTGAAGTCAGAGGAGCAGAGGATGTAAAATTAAAAATTATTCACACTTTCCATTATTATTTTGCGTGTAAATATTCAGGGAAATTCGAACTTTCCCTAGTAGTTAATTTACCTCCCGACTTCCCAGAAACGCCACAGGATAAACAAAAGCCCTGATGGAATGCAAACAAAGATCAGGACGAGAACTGTGAACGACGTGACAACCACTGGGTCCGGTCCTTCGACAACTAGCTGCGGAAAACTTAAACTAATTCGCTTAAAGCAAGCTTCCAGAGTTCAGTTTTCAGCTTCAGCTGCAGTTCCAGCTATTTCCCGGCTTATCTTCACATGACGCCGCCGCTGCAGGGGCATGGAAAACCCGCGCCGTAGACCGCGTAGACCCCCAATCGTAAATTTCGAGCGAAAACTTTCCATTAAGAAGCTCAAAAACAGATACGCAAAGTTCCGAGTGCTCATCGCGGGGGCGCGACATTGGCCGTGCAACAAATCACGGCCGAAAAACCAACCGGAGACGGAGACGCAGACCCAATCCCAATTCCAATCCCGGACAAAACCCTGCCGAACCAACCGACCAGGCATAATGGAAATCCCGTTGAACCTGTCCGCCGCCGACGCTGCTGGCCGCCGGAAAATTTGCAGGGAAATGAGGAAAAGAAAAGAGGGGGAATAAGACAGAGTGGCGGAGATGAGTCTCTAGACTAGGAGATGCTTATTAGCCAGTGAAAGGTAATGGTATTCGGATGACAGTTATTTAAAGCATAATTTAAAATTATTTAGAAAATGGAAACAATGTTTTAGAGAATAGAAATAATAGTATTTAAATAAGATTTTAGTTTAAAGTAGGTTTTAACAAAAATATATTAGAGCAAGAATATCTCACATTCAATGATTGATTCAAAACAATTTCAAAAGGTGTGCCATGTACAAAGTCATTTGAATAAAAATATTTCTATTAAAATATATGTTTTTCATTAACATAATTAAAAAAAAAAATTTAATAATAATTCTAAATTATTTATCACTTTGAGTATGCTCATTTTCTATAAAATAAGAATGGCTTTAAAAATAAGAAAAGAAGCTCTTAAAGTTTAGTAAAAACTCAGCTTCTAAATGTTTCAGCTCACTAATAAAAGTCGTATAATAATATATATAATATATATATATATTAAATAATTATTATTAAAAATCAAGTTAAATCCCCTATGTCCGATTTCAATACACCCTAAATTTTTACGAGGTACAACTAGACGTGGCAGGAAGTGCACGCAGTCTGTTAGTCGGGAAGCGAATATCATAATTTACTTTGTCACCCGCTGCGAATTAGCGTGCCAGCCAGCCATGTGTGCGTGTGTGTGTGTGTGAGAGGTCCTGCCACTATATATCCTCGAATACATATATATATGCGACTGGCCACGCCCACTTAGTGAGCCCAGCGTGGCGCTTAAAAAGCCGGAACATTTTAAACAAAAGCCAAGCTGAAGGCTCTCGAACTCCAACTCTCGAAAACTTTCGGCAAAACCACTTAAAAATTTTGTGTGCGCTGACTTTAACATACGATAAAGAGTCTGTCAGAGGGAAAGCTGGGGGGAAAGCGGTGGGGAGAGGGATGGGGGTGGCAGCGAAGACGAGCAGCCATTTTGGCCAGACAAATAAGCCACGTTGCAGGCTCAGATTGCAGTCACTGAGCGAGATGGCGGCGGTACAGGGAAAGAAATCCATAGGAATTTTCTAGGTTTGACGAAAATGCTTTACATAAATTTTAAAATTAAATAAAAAATCATAAAAGCTTGAAAATATACTTCAATTAATTTAAGGACCTGCAAATGCATGATTAATTTAAATTTATATCCGTAGACTTATGTGATAGTGAGCTTTCTCAGTAGGAAGACAACACTTTCTTCATCAAAAACAGAATCAAATTGTTTCAAAAAGTTTTTAGCGCATCTTCAGAGTACATTTTTTTACATTCAAGCTAATTTTAAATTTTGAAAAATTTCTTTGAAATATTTTAAAAGAACACACTCCTTGGCACTTCTCCTTGTTAACTCCTGATCCTTCCCCTTTTCTCCGAGTGCACTTCCTTTCTTCCCAACCACTTCTGTGTGTGTGTTGGTCTGTGTAAGTTGGCCGCAATGCAAATTAATAAAAAAGCATTTGAGGCTGAACATTTTTACCAGCTTGGCTAATAAATAACGCGACGGCGACAGCTTCATTTGTTTAAGTGCCTGACAGAGTGGAACCGAAAAAAGAGCGCCGGCGTAAAAAATAAAAGCCGCGGAGGAAAAGTAACGAAAGTCGCGGGAGAGAGCGAGGTAGAGGCCGTCAGACAGCGTTTTAATCGCTCCATCAGCGCTGGGGCTCATGCATATTCATATCTTTACATATATACACATTATTCTGGCTAAAAATACGCCGCCAAGTATAGCTCACTTAGGGGAACTATGAGTATTCCATTTGCAGTGTGCGTCATAATTAATGGACACTCACTTGGCCGAAGTCCTGCAGGACTCCGAGGTGTGGGGAAATTGCTTTGGCATTAGCAGCCAACAAATTATTATCCCTTATCGAATCGGACCGACGCACTAATGCGAATAAAGCATCCAATGCTTTTTATGACGTGGGCTTTCAATGCGATTGCGATACAACTTCCCCCAGACATCCTTTGGCGTGCCATTTGCAAAGTCATCACGTATACGCCACCGCTTACAGTGCGAAAGCGAAAAGGACACGCTGGGCGCTGAGCTCCTGCTCACTCACTCCCCTCGCATTTAGATTGGTTTCGTTTTTATTCCGACCATTATTTCCGTTGTTATTTGCCATTATGACAATT
Organism: Drosophila jambulina; assembly: GCA_018152175.1. Classification (NCBI taxonomy): domain Eukaryota; kingdom Metazoa; phylum Arthropoda; class Insecta; order Diptera; family Drosophilidae; genus Drosophila; species Drosophila jambulina. The sequence continues at coordinate 31,621,829 of JAECXH010000012.1, forward strand.
CAGTTAGTCAAATTCCGTTACGGCTTAAAACTAATTTGAGATTAAGTTCCGAGATTCCACAGCCCCTCTGGGGAGTGGGTCGCCTCTGCAAGCCATTTTTGTGCATCGACAAGCAGAGCCGAGGAGCAGAAAGCCAGAAAAAGGAAGTCGCAGTCCTGGGGTAAGGCAAACGGCAAACGGAAAGCGAAAATGTAATAAGTGATTTACATGACTCGAAGGAATTCTCTCCACCGCAGGGCACATGAAATCGAGAAATCGTCGACGAGGCCAGGGAAATCGATACTTCATTAAGATACAACCGAGAGGCACAGAGGCAGACAATATCGCAATCTTCTTCTTCGGCAGGAAAACTGGCAAATTTCAGGGGAAAGCCAGTTCCTAACGACCACGCATCGGTGGCTCAGTGCTCCATGGCTGCTCCATGGCCTATCTAAATGGTTAGATGACTGATATGAGAGACGGAATCATGCCGTTTTCACTCCATCCCCATGTCCCTGCCCCCGGAACTCGCACAGCCGTGGAGCATTAAAGTCGGGAAAGTGTTTTGCCACCATTTTATTGACCCTCAATGTTTTTAGCCCCGTTAAGAGTGACAGGCCGACTGAATGCCGTTGACAGGATGGCGGCTAAAAGGGCTTATGCACCCAGAGAAAAGGCAAGGGAATATGTGGATGTTTTTTGAAAGAGTTTTTCTAGTTAAGGAAAAATATAAAGGATATGCAGGTAATATACCAGGGTAATATTTCTTACATGAATATTAGTTCAGACCTAAGAAGAGTCCTTCCTATATAATTTATTTTTATAAATCGCTCAATTAGAGTTCACTACTTTCTCCCAGTGCATTGATGTATAGGTATCATTGCCTGCGGGCGGTAATAATTCACATTGAACGACAATATCACGGATTTATCCAACTGAATTTTTCATGCGCAAATTTTTCAGCGGCCGCCCCCATCAAATCCTGGTCGCTGGCAAATTGAAAATTTGTGGCCCTTTTTAATGCTGCTTTCATATATTATGAAAATGTTGTGCTAGTCCTGGTCAGTCGGCAACTAAATTAGAGAATGTTATTGGGGCGGTGACCGCCCGGCTCACATGTATAATTTTAATTATTTAAGCCGCTGACAAAATGACAACAATGAAGAGGCGGCAGCCGGCGAGCCCACAAATAATTGCAGCGGAAATTGAAATTATGTTTTGCTTGGTCTCATTTTCATTTCGGTTTTCGGGTATTGGATGGGTTTGGGGTTTAGGGTGTTAGTTTCCACTTCGATATGAAGTTAATTTAATTTACTTTAAGGTGAAAGACACTTTCGATTGTGGGAATTCTGATTCATTGTAACTTGCATTCCCAGGCGGGAGTGCTTGTAAAAAAAAAGTTCTTAAAATTTAAAAATTGCGTAAAACTCCTATAGGAAAAAATAAATAAACTTTCCTTAATTATGTTAAGCTAAAACTCAATTAAGACCAGTTCCCGCTCTTCCTAGACGAAATCAAATTTCACAACTCCCGCGGCGTTAATTGAGGATTCCTCAATAAAAAAAGAAAGGTTAAAAGGGGCAAAACTCGTTAACCCATTAAAGCAGAGCGGTACTCCCCCTTTTTTCTGTCTTTGAACTGGAATGTGTGTGCCTGCGAAAAGCTATTAAGACATAAAACATTTCCAACACCTTCTGGGAAACGCCTCGGAAAATGGAAGAAATCGCAGACAACTCGGGCACGAAGGAGAAGCAAACGGGAAATAGGAAGTAGCAGCGAAAATGAAATGTTTCTAATTCAACGAAACGCATTTCAACGTAATGAAAATGGGGAAAATGGAAAGGAACGACAGACAGCCAGGCCACGCCTCCCCGCAGTGCCGTTGACATTTTTTCCGAACCTGCCGCTGACTGACAGTTGGAAAATCATCGGGGGAAGTGGGCGGCTGGCGGCGGGCGCTGGGCGTTGGGCGTGGCCCAAGGACATGCGTCGCCCCCTGCCGATGTAGTTTCCCTTCCGTCATTGCCCTGCTCGCAACACTTTTCCGCTTTTATTTTATAATATGAACAATTTCCTTCGCCTTCCTTTCGAATCGCTGCCACTTTCATGAAAAATGCACTTCAAAACTTTTCAATTTGAGAAGAGCAGCGTCTCGGATTCGTCGCAGGCTCTCCTCCCCTGGCCCCTCCCCTTCCCCTCTGTGTGTGTTGTGTCGCTAATGACAATACACTTGTACTTTGGCTGTGTGTAGCCAGGAGTGTGTGCGTGTAAGTGGGTGTGTGTGCGCAGCATTTACGCTTCTTACTTATTTGATTTACGTTTCATTTCCGGCTGCCATATGCTGCCTCGCATACGAATTCGGAGCCAAGGAAGCAGCGCAGCCTCGTTTTAGCTGCGATTTTACACTGTCCAAAAAAAGTTAAGTTAAAAAATGCAAAGAACGGTCATTTTTTATGTCTTTATGTCCCTAAAAGAGCTTCAGTGAACAGGCTTAAACTTACAAATGTTTCCAAAACGAACCCAATTCCTAATCGGTTTAGGAAACTAAAATATAATAATTCAGAACAAATTCTAATTCAGGAAAAATGCATGAAAAGAGCATGTGAAGGTCATGAAAAGTGCAAGTAAATGAAATTCAAAATGGCATGATAAGGGGACTACAAAAATATTATACTTAAAGCTAACTTATACAAAAACAGGGTACATTCAAAATATATAAATTAAACTTAAAGTATATAAAACTTCTGATAGATCATTACAACAACTGGAATAATTTGTTACGTTGGGGTAGAAATGGCATGAAATGGACATGAAATTGTCATGAAAAAAAAATGATAAGGACATGAAAAGAGCATGAAAAATCCATGTAAAAGGTCATGAAAAAGAGGCTTGAAAAATCTCAAACTTACTGTTATTATTACCTAAGGCCAGTCCCTGCAAGTCCCATTATGATCTTCCAGTTTTATGTTCAAACTAAGTACTTAAACATGCATAATTTTTTCCTGGTGCAGCTGCGAGTGTGTGTTGCACTCCGTTTAAGTGTGTGAGTGAGGGCGACACACACTAAAAGCCGGGGACCCGTACATATACACACACACGTTATGCAATTATAACTTTTGTCGTTAGCAACTTTAAGCAACTTTAAACGTAAATTGCCGCCGTGAAGTAGCTTTTGGCGCACGCTCTCAAGCACCGCCCCGCCATTCACACACCCCACACACCCCACACACTCCACACACACACACTCGCAGCCTTATAGTTTGTTGTCGGCTTTGGCGCAAAGTGTGTGAAAGGTGTTTTATTGAATTAAGTGGGTTTAACGGGATTTCTATAATGCCAGCGACAGAGTCGGCAGAGTCGTCCTGCATATGTATTTATTGTAACTACAGTTGCCAGTTTTCCGCCCTTGCAGCTGGGAAAACCTGCGAGTTCGCGTGTGTGTGTGAGTTTGTCGGTTAAACTTTTTCTCTGCGTAATGCATGCATTTTATTTAATTTTTTTTGTTTAAGGCTTGCCAAACCATAAAACCAAAAAATGTGCAAATGATGAGGAGAGAAAGTTATAAATTGTTTGGCAACAGTCAAGTGGCAGGGAACCCTATCAGAGATGTCAGGGTACTTAAAATAGGTAAGAAAATAAGGTACAAAAGGTACTTTTAAAGAGAGTGTACCATAAAGTAATAGTACATAACTAATTGATGGGGAATTTATATCCACATTTCCACATTTAAATAGACTATATTCGTGCATTTAAATTTATTATTATAACTTCCGTCTAGTAAAAGCAGGTTCTTTGATGAAAAAGTTGTACTTAGTTATTCATATTAGTCCTAATATAAATACCATAACTTGAGTACTTTCTATCTTGCCTTACCATTAAAATTCATTTAAAACAAATAAATTCCAACTTGGTATTATTATTCAAATCAAGTTGACAAGGAAATCTGTAGGTGTTTTGCTTAATTCCCCAAATTCATACAGATACGAGACACGGGAATAGTGTGACTTATTAACTAATCAGTTAAGTTAGTTGGAATTCCTTTAACTTGACCACAGCTCTACACTTCCGACTATAAACGTGTGCCAGTCGGTTATAATTAATGGGAAATGCTTGTATTTTCCTGGGTTTCTTTTGCTTTTCCCCATGAAGCCGCGACACGGGAGCGTGTTGCATGCAAAACTCATTTCCACTCGAAAGCCTGCTTCACTGCAGTTATTTTCCATGTTTTCCCCGCACTTTGATTGCCTTTTTTCCAGAGAGGTCCTAGGACATGCAAGGGTCCGAATTAGGGGCAGTTACTACACTCGTCTGTCGTGTCACAATTTTGTATTTAACTTGGCTTTGTTTTTTTCTGGTTGTGCTTTTTTAATATCTGTTAAATATTAATAAGCCATTTAACTGCCACAACACGTTGATGCATGGGTCTCAATTAGCCTGCAAATAGCTCGAAATTGTTTGCTTAATAAACGTCATTCATCAAATCGACACGTTGTGTGTGTGTGTTTATTTGTTCCTTTTTTAGGGTTCAAACACGCAAGGTTCGTGTCGATTTAACCCCCAAGACCCTCAAGAAATACAGGTCAAGACAAGGGGCAGCGCCCGCTAACTGAATTAATATTTATTTATTTATTTTTTGAATAATTCTCGGAGCCCTGATCATGCATCAAAGGCAACCTAATTTGCCACATGCGGCGGATCTCTCGACATTTTTCACTCAATATTTTTTCCTTTGTTTGCCGTGGCACTTAGCGACGCAATTGACGTCGCGCCGAGAGTCTGCATTTGTGCTGCACCCTTGCCGGCACAAAAAACAATATAAATATTAATGCTATTTGCTTAACAATTCAATTCGGCCGAGAGGGTTCGAGAGAACACTTGGCCGCTTCACACGAAACGCGAACGCGCCATCCTTTCCAACGGGGCCAACGGGGTGTTGCATATTAATCACAGACACACTGGCCGAGGTGGGAATGCCTTATATATCAGTCGCCATAAATTCACGTGCTCAGGCAGTGAGAAAAAAATTTATAAAAAATATAAAACTACAGGGGGAAGCATTCAGAATTGATATTTTTTAAAGGAAAAAATTATATTTGTTAAAAGATAGGAAAGACACTGAAAAATCAAAAAGGAATTATACGCAGATGAGAAGCACAACCATCAAGTGCCACGTAGAAATAAATTGCTTGATTTACAATTCTATAAAGCTTAAAAACAATTATAATTTAAGACAAACTAGAAATCTATAATTAAATTATGTACCCTACAATGTAACAGAATTATAAGATTTGAGAAAAAATAGGTATACAACCAAATAGAAACACCTCTTCTTTAACCAAAGCCTAATAAAATTAGCCTTTATTTGTTCAATAAAATTAAATATCCTAAATGAAAGAACTCCTATCTAACGTACACACTTCCCATTTCTCGCAGTGCATAATGTCGCAGGAAAAGTGCGTTTTGCCATTTGAGGCAACCCGGAGTGCAGCTCTCGCCGGGCGGTGGCCCACCCAACGGAGGGGTTGCACTCGTTTTAGGCTTGTAAGCCCCTGGAAATACTTTAATCCACTTCACAGTGACACTGAAATTAAAACATGCGAACACACAGACGGCCGCTCGAAGGACATAAACAACCCCGAAATTGCGTAAACGAGAAGGAATCGCGGCTCGATGGATGGAGTGCCTATGGATGGGATGGAGGAACGTTCAAATTGGCTGCTATCGCAATTATTCATACGGCGGCGACATTCATAAAATGTCGCGACAGAGCAGGCAGCGGCAGTTACCGTTAAGCCCAGGCACAGGACTCTAAAAGGACACAGGGAACTGTCCCCGGGACTGACGTCACTTTGACAGTTGAAACACAAATGCAATTATCACTTTATTTTAAACGATTTATGTGCAACACGGCTGGAATACAGGGAATACGGGACACGGCGTGCAGGACGCAGGACATGTAGACATGACAACGACGACAGCGCCAAACGGAAGCGGAAATGGCAACAAGCGCAGCCACCAAACGAACGGGCCCAATGTCCTGTCCTGTTCTGTCCCGTCCTGTCCTGTTCGCTGGGGAATATGCGGTCGACCAAGGTGTGCGTGTGCGAACTGCACCGCATTCCGCAAGGATAAAAACACAAAATACTGACAAAAACAGTGCGAAATACCATTTATAGCAATCGATTTTGTGTGTGCTCCGTGTTACGCGGTTTTGGCACTTCAGCACGAAATGGAGTAAAGAAATATTTACAGATTTGTCTCATTAAAAACGGAACATATGGTTCTTGAATTATTGATAATAACTCTCTAAAAATATAAATTTATTTTTGATAAAAACCCTCATGCTTCGTTAGCCTCGAATTTAGACAGCCCATCAAGTGCGGCCCCCGACTTTAGTTTTATTTTCATCATTCAGAGAAGTCTATTTATAAGCGAGCCATCCCCTGTGGCCAGGCGAGTGTAATTTAGGACATGCATGTTCGACCTGACGGGCTCAAATGTAGTCCTGGCCGGTCCGGAGTCCTTATCAATATTGTATTAGATCTGGACTCCAGATCCGTTGCAACTGCAGCAGATTTCCATGAATGGCAGGCAGGCAGGCTGCCGCCGCTTTTTTGCGAACCGCTGACTTATTGAAATTGACAGAAGGTTAATGGCGTTGAATGACGCTGAAATTGAGGCAGCAGTCCTGGCAATTTAACACCCCGCTGGGCAGGACCTCGAAGGGGCGGAAAGCGGCTGCACGGGAGAGCGAGAGATTTGCGATAAAAAATGATTGCACATGCGAGCGTTTTGGCTCGAAATTGCAGCATTTGTGGCATGGAAATATACATAGACCGTATATATATGAGATACACAACTGGGGGGGTGAGTCCTGATTGTCCTGGATTTGCACTTGCCGCTTCGGCTTTGGAATCGGATTTGGCGGGTTATCAGTGGCCCCGGCCATAAATCACTGTCAAGTGTCATTCGCCCTCGGAGCGGCATCCTTTATCCTGCCACCGAGCGAAGCTAACTTTTCCACACACAGCCAGCCAGATATTCTATATATAAAGATACCATATAGAGAGCGGTATCAACTTACCACGAACACGAGCCCGGGGGCAAAAAGGTGCAGCGCCGCCGGAAGCTGCAGCAGCCACTCAAACGGAGACTCGGAAAATGCCAGGATAGGGGGTTGGGCATGGTTTTGGTTCAGGCTTCTGGCAAAAAATCTACAAAAGTTGCTAATTAAAGTTTGTGTTTGGTAGGGGGCTTGGGGGCCGTGAACTTCGCCCCCGTGAACTTCCGGCCACCCCCAGCGAAAGTGTTATCCCCCAATGTCATCTCCAATTGTTCCAGCAACTCCAGCCAAGGCACTGGGAGAAATGGAGGAGGATCTGAATATGAATACCAAATGGGAAGATTTACAAGTTCTACAATTTCTTTTCAAAAATATATACTCCTTGCCTGACCATTGAGTATTTTAATCTACATTTTGAATATATTACCTATCCAAGGATAGGTTTCCAACATTCAACTTCTTTAGCTTGTAAGGCCATCATCGACTTTAATTTTTTTTTAAATTAATTTCTGTGTCAAATTTAGATAAGAAAATATTTTCTTTTCATACTTTTCTAGTAAAAAACTAACCAAATTAAAATTCCAATCCCTAGACTTTTCTTTTAGTGTACTTTTCCCCAGGTTCGGCAGACGCAGCTTGCATTCGTCATGCATTGGTTGGCATTTCGTTGCGCTGTCAGTTTGGCGAAAAACCGCAGAGCGAGTGACTTTTCCGCCCCTCTCCGCCGCCCCTTGCCCCTCTCGCCGCCCCATCCCTCAGCACGCCATGGCTAATTTCCGCTATTGTTCATAATTTTTATTGCGCTTGTTGCGAATTAGTTTGGGTTTCGACGCAATTTTTTGCAATTTAAAGTGCGTTATAAATCGTCGCTGGTTAGGTTTAGGGGTTGTTCGGAGGTCCTGGTGTCCGGATGTCCGGGATGTTCCTTGAACTACTTTTCCGAAAAGGCGTTGACATCGCCGATTAAGGGGACTGACTGCACTGCTGACTCTCTCCCACAGGGGTGAGTTTTGTGTTTCCTTTTCGGAATGTTACCTTGCTGCAGGATGTTCTTGTTGGGCTATTAAATTGTGGCTTTGAGGGGCGTGGCCATCGTTTAGGGGCAGGTGTCTGTATCGGCAATAATTGCGGAAGTTTCGACCGATCGACTCTAGAAATTAGAGGGTTCGATTGGGCATTGCAAATGTAATTGTTATTAGCGACTTTAATGGGATTTAAGCCGCCATAAATGGTATTTATATAAAATATATTCTCAATAAAAACTTAAGTTACATATTTATCCTTTAATTTAATTTGTCATAAAAATAAACAAAAATTATTTACATAGAAAGTAACTATCTTCGGGATCCCGAAGACATAAGTTAAAATAGATCATAACTAACAACGAATGCATTAGTTTAAATTTGGAGATATTTCCCTGCTCATATTTATTAAGATATTTTTGTCTTCTCCAAACTTACTTAAATTGCAATATCTCTCAAGGGTGTACAAATTATTTAAAATTGAAAAAAGGAAACTGTTAGGGTTTAATGTTAACTGTTTACACAGAACAAGCAACAGATTCTGTTAGAGAACGGTCTTAACACAATTTTCAATAGAAATGTTACGAAATGTTAAAAAATATAAACATGTTGATAACATACATTTCAAAAGCAAATGTTTGCAAGAGTATTTGAAATGTTAATGAAGAAACAGGCTAAGTAAATGTTATCATAACATAGCGCCCAATAGCACTTTGCCACCCTTTTATTCTAACATTTTCCTTGAGTAAGAATTAACATATTAATAACATAGAGAAATCAATGTTGCCAAATGTTAACATTCATATTTTCTATTAACTAAGTCAGGGGAATTGTACTTCTTTAGAAATACGAAAAGTTTATACTTTTTTTATCCCATTTTACTCAAGATAATTATATTATATTGCATTATACAAAACAGTTTCCTAACTCTTTTTAAAATTATTTCTAATATCATAATACCCCTAAAAAATGTCTGCATAACTAAATAGTACAAATTGACAGTATTAAAAATATTACTAGAAAACACCAAACTCTTGTGGTTGCTAAGTAACATTTTGTGAAACTGTTATCTAAGCCAATTCGAAAGTAAAAGTTCTAAAGTTGCGGAAACAACATAACGAATTTTTTAAAGCGATTCCTGTAGGCATTTACATTCCTTCAACTTTGTAACAGAACTGAAGAAAAATGTAAGCTCAACAAACGGCTGCTAACTTCCTAGTTAACTTTCATTCTGCCAGCTAAACGTAAACATTCAATGGACTTAACATTCGAAAGTTAAACAGAAGGATCTTACAGCCCGCCGAATCCATTTCATCCCCCTACAAGCTGAATGTGCCTTTACATTTACTTATTGTCGAAATGTAACGCCATACCCCATGCAGTTTAAGAAAATAACAGACCTCTATTCGAACGTACAGCCGTTGAGTCCTATAACAGTCGACTTGAAACAAGGGGTAGTTTATGTTACCAGTGAGACTGTTTCGAAGATTAAACAGATTCTGTGGTTTACAGTTGCTAGAAATTACAGAAACTCGAAACAAATTTCGAAACCTTTCTCCTCAGCTAAACTGTTATGTTATATCTGAGCCTGTACTAAGGGAAGGAGAGCTAGCTGTTATTTCCAGAATGTAAACCGTAACATGATTTCGGCACTGCTAATAGCATTTAAGGGGTGTTTCTCACGAATCATTTTTGGTCATTACAGTTCTGGGAACTTAACAGGAATAGAATTATGTGATTCTTGGTTCCAGGACATTAATAGGATTTATGTCGCTACACTGTAGAGGCTTATGATTATGTTAGCCAATACATAGGTACATTTAAGGGGTACTTTAAATTAAGCAGATAGTTACATGAGTATGTTATGTTATGTTTTTGTTATGTTATTATGGGTTAGTAAGCTGACTTAACAGAACTAATAGAATTAAACAATAATCCTTTATACTATTTACATTAATTAAAAAAATTTAAATAAAATTTTAAAATAAAATATGAATGTAAATAATTTTCAAAAATAAACCAAAAAACAAATATCAAAATTTAAGAGCATTAAGATTAAATTAATAATTTTTCATAAATATAGGCTAAAGCTTGTAGCACAATAATAATACATAAAATTAATAGTTCTTATAAGATCTAGAATCTAAATGAAGATAATCCAAGATTATAATACGGACAAAGATTGTTTATTTTTTAATTAAACTGGTAATCAAATCAAAATCAAAATTTAAGTACGATGTCATCTAGTAAATATAAAAAAAATACATTCACAAAATATCAGAATAACTCCCATCATTTACACATTCTAATATGCTCATAATTTGTGTTAAGCCCAGGCATTGCTGCATCTGGCAAGGACCTTCCGGTACTAATGAATATTCCTTTAAAATATTTACTGCGAGCATTTCATTCCTGTTCGTTCCATCGCACCTGACCAACTTGAGCAGGTCGTGTCGCGCTCTCTTCTCTTATCAGTGATAAGCCGGGCTGGATTCGGAGTCACTGTGGTGGGTTTCGGAGTCGAAACTAGAACAGGACACGAGAGAGAGTCCTGTGCCGCAGAGAGAGCGCGAGAGGGCAACTCTCGGCAGGACGAGTGCCGAGGCGAAGTCCACCCGCGCACAAAAATCTAGGCAACGCAGCTCGGGTCTTCGGGTGGTGGGAATGCAGAACGCAGAGCCCAGAGCCCGGAGCTCGGGAACTCTGAACTCGGAACGCGAGCCGAGCGCCGAGCCACCGATGGACGTGGAGTGGTGCTACTTGGCAGATTCTCGGTGGCAACTGGCAACTGGCGACTGGGAACGGAATTTATTTGCGCAAAGACGAAGCGCTCAGTTTCGTGTTTGTTGTGCGCTCGTAAGGATGTGTCCGCTGGCGCTGCTGCCGGACTTCGTGCGTTCGCGTCGCGTGTGTGCGCGTTTATCCTGACGCCGCGGTTAGTGTCTCGGAATTATTGTCCTGCATTCAAGGCATATATGAGAAGTGCATCGGGAAATCCATGATATAAAGTCTGATTAAAATGCAGCAGCAATCAGTGTCAAGTGAAAAGTTTTTGTTTGTGTTCGAAGGCGGGCTAAGATCGACGATCCTCGTCGCGGTCCTCATCGGGAATAGAGCAACTCAGTGACTCAGAGAAGGTCTAGAGCGGGCAGGAAACAGACCATAGCAAAAGGTGGTTATCCTGGGATACTGTTAGATTTGTGTGGAATAATATACGGCGTCTCCTTAAACTCTTTCCAATCGGAGGCAGCATGCCTGAATTTTCCGGCTTGTGACCCACTTTGCGTGGCCAGAAGTGGGGCTTTTCTTTTCCCTTTCGATTTGTTGACCAAGTCTCGAAGACATTTTCGGGCCTGAACTTATCCCTCGGCCATCTCAGTTAATTAGTTTAATTAGTGAGTGTCGGCGGCTTGGTTTGCTGGACTTTCTGGGCCCCGAAAATCGGTTTGCCGACAAAAACTTTTATTCTAAACTGCTGACCCGGGCTTCGGTCATGCCCGGCCGCTAATAGCCGACATTATTTGGGTTTCAGATGGAAGGGTTGCCCTCTGTCCGCCTTCGATCGCCTGCATGTCCCACTGAGCAAACTCTGAGCCAGAGGCAAGGGGCAACCCTTTTTGCGCCATTTTTCTTAATTCCAGTGCCATTTGTTGGGGCAATAAAGGGCAGTCAGCCACGAGGCGAAGAAGACGTTTCGACATTTCCAAATACAAAGGAAATAATAAAAAATAAGAGCAAACTAAAGTAAATTTATTTGCTTTGCCACTAAATTTGCGCTGATTTTCGGTGCCGCACTTTGGCATTATGTTTGCCCCACTTGAAAAATACGAAAAAAGGAGGAAAATGTGTTTGTCAACAAAGGCAGCGAAGCGCAAAAATGGTCCTTCGACCCAAGAGGATGTGTGTTTGTGTGTGTCCTGTGTGTGCGCTTAACCTTTGCCTGGATTGCTGGCTCACACGTCCTCAACTATTTTAAAATTTGCGGCACGTGCCCAAATTGCAAACATCAGCAAATAATAAAATAAATTCGCTGTAAGCCGAGGCTGCAACTGAATCTAAACAAACCGAATTAGATTGCCGGAGAGTGTCCTTCCTAATATATTTTTTGTGTACTCTTGTGGACTGTGGAGGTGCTTACAACATGATTAGGCGTATGCGGCTGGCACCCATAAATTTCTGTGTGCAATAATCTCATTGTTGCACGTTGCAGGCTGCAATTGTGATGCACTTGATGCCACAAAGGCAACTTGTCGCTCTGCCTGGCAGTGTGGTGGGGTTGAGGGGGTGGCTTCCACCCCCTCCCGCACCCATTGTTGTTGCTGCTGGAAAGCGCCAACACTTGAGCCACACACTGCGACGGCTGCAGTTGCACTTAAGCTGCTGCAGCGAGTTGTTATTCTTGTTATTCTTGCCATTCGTGTGTTTGTTATTTCGCCTCTCTAGTTTCTAGCTTTTCCTCTATTTTTCCCCCTAGTTCTCCTTTTTTCACTCCCATTGTGAACCGTCTGGCATTATAATCTCCATCTATATGTGCCAGAGCGCGTGGAGACAGCGGGACAAATATAGGGACAAGTCCTCGTAATATTGCGCTCACTTGACACGTGTTTTTTTTATCCTGCTGGCGCGGATTTCAGTTTGTTTTTCCCAGAGAAAATATTTAAAATTCTGGCTCTTGCCGGGTAAAGATAAGGTTTTGTTTTTGGATTGAGGCTTGGAGATACAGCAGAAGCTTGTGACTGAATAAAGATGTTGTGAAAGTAAGAAACCTTTGTAATATTAAAGCCAACTTGTCAGAGCGGGTAGAATTTAGAATATAAATAATAAAACACTATTTGTTTAATTTAAAACGGTTATAAAATGGTTCATTAATATTTTTGTGTGTTTTAAGAGTTCATTAAGTTGTAATTACTTTTGATAAAATACTTTCCGTATTGAAAGGGTACTATAAAATGCACAATAAAATATATTACAATTATTACTACCAAATGGTAAATAAATGCCATAAAGCTTTCATCTGAAAATTAAATGAAAAGTAGTAAGAACTTCCCTTTCTAATATTCTAAAATTCAAATAAAGACCAATCAATTTCAAAAGGGGCTGCGATTTCTGCACCCTTTTGCAAGGACATTGCAACACCTTTTGGCTGTCTGTGCTAATTAACCGAGTTGCAGCAGCGGCATTCAGTTTCCCATTTAGCTGACTGCCTTTGCCTTTCCTTCATGTCAAAGCATTTAATTATATTCCTCCATTTACTTGCTCTAACTTCGCCCCACTCCCTTGCATTCTGCCATATTTTTCCTTTTTCTGTTTGGACTTTGCCTGATTTATTTATGCATTTACCTTTTGCGAGCTGCCAGGGGGGAGGAAGCTGCTCCTACGCTGTCATGCTGCCGGTTCGTTGTCTTAATTCATTTTTTATTCCAACGTAAATAAGCTGTAAATTACAACTTGTGTTGCTTTTGCTGCTGCTGGAGCTGCTGCTGCTGCTCCCAATGTTGCTGCTGTCCCTTGCATATTTTGTATGATTCTACTCCGGCAATTCCCGGGCTGCTTGTTTCCCTGCCTCATGCCAAATGCAGTGCCATATTTTTTCGCTCTTCACTGCCGCGCTGCGATGCACGCAGAAAAAATTTACAGGATGTACCTAATATAATTTTCACTACGAAAATATGTAGTTGAAGTGTGAAATTGAAGTTCGATTGCTTGGCAAAAGTAAAAATATTCATAAAGGCAGGGTTAATGGTCGATTTTTTGAGTACTTATGAGCCAATGGAAGTAAAATATAGGGCATTCTTATCTAAATTTGTCGATTTTCTTATTTGAAAAATAGTTTAAAATAGTAGCATATTACAGTTAGATGTAAAATTAACCAAAAGGTCTATTGAAAAGTGTAATAAAACCTTGGAAAGTCTCCTAGATTATTTCTTGAAAATTCTGAGAAAATATTTTCTTATTTAATTTTAACTCATATAAAGCAGAATTAAATTATTCAAAACCAATAGTAGCACACAATTAATAGTTATCCACATTTGCCCCTTTCTAATGCATTTTTGAAAAGACTTCTTGATCCGAAAAAATTCCTAAAAATCAACTCCCTTGATATTTTCTCTCTCTGCTGGAAAGCTCACATTCGCCCCGTTGTTTTCGGTTGGCAACTCCTGCTGCTTTTTTCGCTACTGTTTAATTTAAAGTTTGTTCCCCCGAAAGGGAGAAGTCGCTGCTGGCACTGGTGCACTTGGAAATGCGAAGGGCGACAAGCTGAGTTCGGTTTCGGCGTTGTCATAACTGCAAATCGGCTAGTGACATCGCAGCTACTTAACGCTTTTCACCGCTTCTCCGCTTTTCCCCGAGCATTCAGGCGTGAAAGCGGCTCGGAACTGTCTGATAATGGCCAAGACCAAGGGGGAGCGTACGGGCAGAGTTATGTGGAAAATTGAGGAAACTAGAAACTAGTGTCCGTTGGAGGAACTTTAATTGCCCCCGGGCACTGGTCATTACGAGCTGCTTCTGTTTTCTGTTTGCTGTTTTTCCATTTTCCGGGCTAACTTGTTGAGCTGAGTGACGAACTGCCACCGGAGATGAAAATGCTGCATTGCCCGGGCAGGGGCAGCAATTGTCGTTAAGGTGCTTAGCGTAAGGCGTTGCCTGTTTTGGGGTCGGCCAAGTCTAGCCGCCACTATTAATGGCTTCCTCGGGGGCCACGTCTTCATTAGGATTTCCAGAATTACCCAGTCCTCCCTTGCGGTGGCAGTAATAATGGTGATTAGCGGCCTAACCACTAACCCAACATCAATAGGAGTGCTCCAATTATACAAAATGCCTATATTTGTACGTGTTCTTGAACTTTCCTTTTGATGACCCAACGAATTAAATATTACTTGCTGGTAATAGAGGTATGCGTTGTGGGGAAAATGAATAATTTAGTCAAGAAACTAGGAGTAAATTAAATAAGTTATTGGAATCATAGGAAAAGCCATTAGCATCTTGTCATTGAACCAACAGAAAATAATAAAGAATTTGTGGGTAAATAAATTTAATAAAATATGAAAGCAATTACAAAAGCCTCTTTCAACAATAAACCGAACAAAACATCTTAATAAACAGCACTATTAAATTATTTATTTCAACGACAAAATCAAAAATTAAATAAGTAAAGAAAAACTGATCTAAAACAATCCAGAAGCAAATTGTAGAGTTTTCTTTGAAAATTTAAGGTTTTTCAGAGAAACAACAAGCAAATATACCCATGATAAGTAAATAAAGGAAGTTAAATAATAAATTCAAACAGAATTTTTATATATTGAATATATTGAATTTTATTCATTGAATATCGAAATATAGCTCCTACTCATAAAAAGTCTCCTTATTGACACAAACTAACTTGTCATTAACTTAGTTTCCTCATCTACAAGTTCTACAAATATGCTTTAAAACCCCCCAATGTTCAATTTAAACATGTATTTAAAGCTCTTATATTTATCTCTTTGTGTAAAGTCAAACAAACTTGCGTTAATGTTGTTTCCTGGCCAGGGCCATAACCAAACAAGCAACAACAACCACAAAGGCAACGCACTCAGGAAAAACTTATTTACACAAACTCAGTTTTTGTGCAGCCACACACAGGGGGAGAGTGGTGTCAGTGAAAAAGTCAACGTGTTTTTGCACACCTGAAATCCTGGGGTGTGTAATATGGAAAATAACTTCAATTACCAACAGCGGCGGCTGCAGCAGCGGCAGCAGTGTAATATTTTGGCCAGCTATCCTTTGATTTTCGTTTTACATTGAAAAAGGCCATGCCAAAAAAGTACTGCATTGAAAACGATTGGGAAAATTGTTTAAAGAGTGAAATGAAAATGTGACAAGCCAGGCAATGGAGCCGTTGTCAGGAACCCCTCTTGTGTTATGTGCATTACGCAATTAAAAACTGTTTTTAATGAAAAAATCAGTAAGAGTAGATATGATTTTTAATCAAGAATATTTTTCCCCATTCAATTTATCGTTGTATTAAATTTTAAGTTGACAAGTTGAGAGGAATTGATTATATAAATGAATGTAAAGTGCTCTTGAAATTAAAAAAAATATATATGAAATAACTACTTACAGCCTGCTTAAACCCTATTTAAGTAAATCACAAAGGAATTCTACGGTTCTTGTGAACTACAGATAGTTCACAGCCTTATTCTAGACACATTTTGAAAATGATTGAAACCACTTTGAGAAATGCCAAAAAGTATACTATGATATTTTTCACATTAACTACATATCGTTGCCCACTTTCGGACACCTTTTATATATTATTTTAAATCTTATATTCCGATTTGAAGACTTTTCTCGTGTTGAGACAACTGCCAAAACTTTGAAAAACGATTTGCTCTGTGTTTTCATTTCAACTTTCCTCCATGGAAGTTACAAATTTGAACTTTAAATTTTTAACGTCAACACATGGAGCAGGATCCCTCGGGAAGGAGGTTAACAGAAAAAGAGGGGAAAAAAAACTTGCAGTGCAGCCTGCAGCAAACACATTAAAACAAAGTTTTTAAAAGCAACCACAACATTTACGTCATGTGCAATGTGCGGCGGGTTCCGTTGTTGTCAGTCCTTGTTGGTGTGTTTTTGCTGCTGCTCCTGCTGCTCGTGCTGCTCCAGCTCCTGCCAAAGTTGGGGCACCTCTCAGGGCGAAAGGAGCCAGGGGGCGTGGCAGCTTTAAGGCAACCTCTCGCTCCACTTTATAGTCGAAAGCCAAGTTGTTTTTGGGGCCAAGAACAGCCAAGCAATCGCCATTTGCTGCCACATGTTGTAACTGTGTTTGCCGCATTAAATGTGCAGCCCGCCACGGGCGCATTTCACTTTTACTATAAGCCCGCTTTTACAGCTTGCCACGCCCCCCGGCTCCCCTCCCTGCCCTGGCACCCCTTTCGGCCACATTAGTTGACTGCACACCACCAGCAGAGATTTCACTCCATTTTATGCTGTCAGACTTCCGAGAGCGCCGCTGTTCGCCGTCCACAGAGCTCTGTTGTAAAAATGCCAAATTCATTTTCAGCATATAAACTTTGGCCCCACACACACTCTCTCGCACATACGGGTAGTTTATGCCGCCCCGCTGCGAGGACTGACATCTTTAGTTAATTTTGCAGCCGCGAAAACTAAAAACGAAAGGGATAGTGGCTGCGGAATTTTAGGAGCCTGTAAAAAAACCCGGTCCCCGCACGGAGAAATTGAAAAAGCTTGCCAAACCGTCAGGGGGAAATATTAAATTCACACCAGCAGCATTGTCGCTGGGGAAAAGTGGGTTAAAATTAGTTACTTTAATACAATTAAATATTTTGAGAGGCACCGAACTGGAAGTGATATTAAAGTGGGTGAAAACGGAATTTGGGGAGTTGAATAAAAATTGTAAACAAGTTCCAAATAAAGCTGTATCCCTTTTACAAATATTACTTAAAAAATCATTTCAGGATTTATAATTAAACATAATAAACCTTCTATATCAAACACTCACCTAGGAGAACATTTAAAATTGTTCCCCAAAAAACAGCTACCAAATACTAAAACACAACCCAGACAATCTACACAATCTGCTGGATTGCTAGAATCAATCCCAAACCAAATCAAAACTGATCCTATTTACACACAAAAATTTAATTTGAATTTTTTCCCTTCTCTGGTTTTGCAGCCCCGTTCAAAATGATCACCTAAAGCCAAAACCAGTGCAAATACCAAAAGAACTAAACTAAAAAATAACTAAAAGAAGCAACAACTCCCAACTCAAACATAGTTTAATTGGCACTGGAAATAAACAAAAAGAAAATTTAAATGTAAATTGATTTCTAAGCCCAAGGCTGCCAGAAAGAGAGCTAAAATCGCCGAATAAAAACCAAAATTCAACACCAAAAAACGTAAACCAAACCACCGCAAAAAATTGTTTTAGATTAACAAAAAAGGGAGAGAGAGAAGGAGAAAAAACAACTCAAATAAAATACAAATTGCAATTGCATCATCAACAAAATGACGCTGCGCATATCGCCGGAATACGGAAACCATCGAGGGCTCATCATTCCTAGCTTTGTGCTGCTCCTGATTTCGGTCACCTTGCCAATTACCCGGGCAGGACGCATCTTCGGTAAGTCCTGCTGAGGCGCCAGCCACCCCTTCTCTTTCAGGGAAGTCATTCCATCCAAAAGGAGCTGCCCCTTCCGCCTCCCTGACAAGATGAAATCAAAATTTCTATCAGTTGTTTGCGCCACTAATTAACGCGGGCAGTTTGCAGCTAATGGAATTTTTAATGCCACGAAAGACGCAATTTGTAAGCTCTGGCCAGAATTACTTAACATGCACTGGGAAATATTATTATAGAATTACTTAACATGCACTGGAAAATATTATTTTATTCATAGGCTGAAATTGCGGCGGAAAATGGTTGATCTAAGAAATGAATTCTTGGGTGTTTGCTTGTTTTAAATTTACTGAGCAAGAAATCAAGTTTTCGTTGTTATGTGTTACTATTTTAATTACTGTATATCTAAATCACTTATAATTAAAAGCCTAAAACTGTGTAAATTAACTGTTCTCAAAAGATTTAGAATTATTTTCGACCTTGTTTATATCCGCATTAATTTCAAAATAAAAACACAACCATTAAGAGCCTACTTTTAGGGACCCTAACCAATAATTCCAACTCTCCAACGGCTTGTTACAGCGACTCACATTCAGAGTTACAAATTAAATTAAATCTGTTTCAAAATTACTATTTTTATAATGTTTCTGCCAGTGTATCCCTGCCCCCTGGCTCATTTTTGTATTGGTTTCGGGTCAAAGCAGCTCATTGACACGGGAAGTGGGCCGGGGGCGGTGTGTGTGTGTGTTAGAGCTCATGTTCCCTTCGTATTAATTATAATTACAGAAGGTCGCCTTTTTATGCCAGGCGACGTCGTTTACATTAATGAGGGACGTCAATGTCAAAAATAAACAAAAGCCAGCCAGCGCACATTGTATTGGAAATGCCAACGCCATGTTTTTTGTACTTTTTTGGCATTTGTTGTCTTTTGCTTGGGTGTACATTTTTGTTGTTGTTTGTTTGTTGTGGATGTAATGAAAATAATTACATTTCTTGTACGTGGTTTGTAATGCCGACAGAACAGGGAAAAGTCACCAGATTTTTCGAAGGAACGAGAATGAGAACGAGAACGGCAGGCCGGGGGAAGCACACATTCCGAACTAATTAACTGACAAATAAATAAGTAAACATGGCAACAGTTTTGTACATATGGCGATAATTTACATTTAATTATGGCAGCATAACTAGTTCCCCGTCATAACTGCCAAAAAGGGTTGTGCACACACACTGGCATGCCCGTACTCTCGAAACTTTCTCCGGAGCCTGAGCCGGGTCTCTCTAATTGCAGGCAGGTTTCGTGTCCGTCCCTCCAGAGCCATTAGATTCGGTCAGAGGACACTCGGCGGCGGCAATAACAGCGGCAGCTGGGAAATGCTGGGAAGTGAAAGCGGACACAACACTGGTTGCGAAAAACCAAAAAACTTTTGTCGACACACAAATTTATGTGCCACGAAAATGTGCACGCAAATGAGCGCAGTTCGCTCGTCATCAAGAGCGGCAATAAAAAAAAGGTTAAAACTGACACAAAAAACCCTTTCTCTCCGATGCACACATAAAAAGCCACAGCATAGACTAGTGCTGTCTGTTTTGGTTTTATTGCGGACAAAATCAAAATCATTTCGGGATTATCCTGGGCTTTTGCAAACATTCTCTTTATAGGACACGCGGAGTTAGGGGCAGATTTTTTGCATTTTTAAATCTGTAAAAAATATAGAAATTATTGAAATTCCTAATGCCTAATGCCTAAAGGGCATCCAAAAGTATGCAATAGAATAATTTAAAAATTAAAAAGTGTACTTTTGTGCGCCCTTTTAATTGATTTCAAATCTAAAATCTAAGGCATATCTGTGTATAAAGATATATTAAATATTTATACACTATTTATACACATAAGAAATAAATTTAAACTTAATTAAGATTCAACAAATTACTCAAAAAATTATGAATTTCGCATCACTGTTACAAACATTTGTGATTACAGATGTGCACGAGTGTGTCTGCGTGGCATTAGGTTGCCAGTTGGCGGCGCGGCGCTTCTTGTCAGGCATTTTAATGTCTGCCTTCAGAGCAATAAAACTGCAATGCCGCCACACAAACACCCAGACGCACACACAGCACACACAATGCACACTCTCACTGACACATATATATAGATATATCCGACCATGAAAGCGAAAAGTTTACGCGCTTGTTTGCTATAATTTCGATTGTTTTCACTGCAGCAGCAACACCAGCGCGGCAGCAACAACAGCAATCGCAGCCTGCCACGCCCACCCACCCCCACACACACACACACACACAGATTCCGACGCCTTTCAGCTCCCAGGACAATTGTGCGCCATTCTGCAGCAATTTTCGTTTTATTGATGTGCATTGCAGCCGCCATTGCAACGAAGTTTGATGCTGCAACTGCAACTGCACTCACACACGAAAAGGGGGAAGAAAAAAGAGGCAGGAAAGAGTGTTGCGACCATAGAGTACCCGGGTCTGCTAGGATTATTGCATACACGGGGACACGGTCGCACCGAACTTTTTGTTGCCTACTTTTGAGGGAGGCCTGTAAGGACATAGAGCAGACTTCTTAAGTTGCAACTTGGTAATTAGAAATAAAATTTAATTTTAGAATTTTAGTGAGAAATTCCTAGCTTAAATTATAGCGTTCTTATTGGAACTTAATTAATTCCAATCAACCATTTATCTTAATACCCTTTAGATAAAGGTTGTTTCTACCTGTTACCTTAACTTTTTACCCAAAACCCATATACCCTTTACACTCAACAGGCACTCCACTCCCACTACTACTGAGTATTATAAGCTGTATAAGTAGCACACACTTTTACTTCACTTTTGTTTGCGTTATGTACTTTCGGTTAAGTGCGAGAAATTTATGAAAAACTTTTGAAAATGTTTTCGCAATTAAAGTTCCAGCGACACAAACAAAAGAAGAGGGTCTCGGGATGGGGATGGATGCTGCTTCGAACAAAACAGAGTGTACTTGGTCTACTTTGAGCCATCTAACACGCTTTTCGCACAGAACTGGCTTAAGTGGCCGTGTAACTGCAGCTGCTGGTTGGTTGCAGCTAATTGTTGGCCTAAATGATGCCACGAGGAAAACAAAGGGAGCTGCTTTCAGTTGAAGCGAATCTCGTGAGGGGGAGATATGGCCCATCAAATCGAGGATATTTCAAAAGTTTTCAAGTCACTAAGAGCTAAAGTCAGAGTAAGACTTGAGAGATAATATTTGAATGATACGTATATTTTTTACTTGGGAAAATATTTAAAAATAACATTTTAGAAGTATTTTTATCTTGTAAGAAAATATGGTTAGTATAAAGTGAATTTTCCCTTCTGCTGTTTATAAATACTTAGACTTCCTTAAACATTTTCCTGTAAGAACCTTCCGCTTTAATGTCCTCCCCTTAAGCACCCAGAAAGTAAGAGCTCTTCCCCCTTGCCTCCAGGATATTGTGAATTGCTGTCGCCTCGGATACAACATAAAGTTAATGGGTAACCAATAAAAACAATGGTGGCGGCAGAAGCCCCCATGAATAAGTCAGACAACTGTTTCGCTGTGCTGCGAGGATACGAATGCGAATGCGAATAAGTTGAATCGGCAATTTTAGCCATCAGGACTTATTTATTGGGCCAACGAGGGGGCCACGTGTGCGCCTCGGTTACCTGTTCCGGCCCCTGGGGGAATGCTGGCACACATTGTCTTTCTGGCCATTTAGGAATAGTCAAACATTAAGCGCAAATTGGTGAATTGAATGCTTGAATGGCGACTGGGCCATTGTGTGCTGCAGGATACAAAGGATCCTTTTCACACATCCGCAATCACATTGGCAAAGTGTATTGGAAGCGGCGTGTGTCGCAAATCGTTTCGCCTTTTGTTTTTTAAATTATTCATGTTATGGCTAAGAGCAAACAGCGATTTAGGACTCCCCCGATCCGTGCGGCGCCACGCACTTTATATTCAGCTCATTACGGCCTCCCCCGGCAATTGGCGACATCGTTGAGATTTTATTCAGCGCAGGCAACGCGTCCTTGGCGGCGGCTATCCTGTCTGGAGTAATTTCTTTATTAGATTCATTTCAGGGCCCTAGGAAATTCTCCCTGGCCCCCAGGCCAAGGCAAAGGAAAAGGCAGCGGAGGAGCTGGAACAGAGGCTAAAAACAATTTTCTAAATTAGTTTTTGCCATCCTCTGCCTTTGCAACCGGAAATGCTAGAACAGAGCACAGAGAAATTGTTTAAGAATTACATTGAGTGGCGAATGGGGATAAAAGTAAGTTTCCCCCAACAGTTTTAATAACTTTTAAAGCAGAACCGGCTTAAACCCCAGCTTTTCCCCACAAACAGTGGCAAATAAATCATCACAACCACCAAACGACCTGCCGACTCTGCCTTACGGTTGTAAAATATTCAATAAAATGAAAAATAAAAAAGGGATTCGATACACATTTTATTTTTGGGCGTCGCGGGCCTTTATGACAACAAATTTTAATCATTATAAAATATACACGAGCGTGGTTCGGTCAAAAAACACGTTCAATCAAAAAAATGCAACGAATTTTCACCTGATGCCCATTTATGCAGGGAAAACTGTTGAAAACGAGTATGGGATACTGCATATATTTTTACGCCTGCATAATATTTTACATACATTTTAATTAGTTTGTAATTAAGCAGTAAAAACCAGCAGAGAACGTGTTATTTCGAAGGGCTCACGAATAAATAAAATACATCAATTAAATACATTTTAAGTAAAATAAAATTCTGGAATAATTTTTAGCATTTTCTGGGGAAAGTCTCCATAACTTAATTTCAAATCCTTTTTCCTTCTCCGTGGTTCACTTCCCATTTAGAGTTTAGTTAAAAGTGGTGTCCACAATTTCTGAGTAATTAAATTGCAACTTTTTCAATATGTAGCTCGGCTTTTACTCCCTCTCGCTGTAAGTGGGTTAAAAATAACTTGGACACACACACGGGAAATGGCAAATCCATTCGCATTGACAAACTAAAAGTGCAAACACGAACTGCTTTGACAGTTGTTTGGTTTGCCGCCACAGCAACCCACACGAGTACATGGTAAATAATGCGGAATATTTGACTTTTCCGAAATAAAGAAAATAGGGGAAACTGGAAATCAGAGATAGAAAATGGAAAGGCCGCATAGAAAATACAGTTCGGACATGTCATCTAAATATGCCAAATTTTGGGGCCTTTTCATAATTTATGCGGACGACACAGGGCCCGCTAAAACTACAATGCACAGGGACAGGGACACGGACAGGGACAGGGACAGAGGGACCCCGCGGATTTCCCGGGCCAAAGGACCCCTCAATATGCCTGGCAATTTGATGGCTGCCGGGCATTGGCATTTTCAATTAATGGAAAATTGTCAGCGGGGCTTCTCTGCGGGAAAATAATAGAGGAATAGTGGAAGCTGCAGCAGCGGCGGCGGCAATAGAAAAACGACACATGCATATCAATTAGCAGGTTCCAGCAGGTCCTGCGAGTAGAGTTTTGGGTTCAGAAGTCGGAAGGGGACCCAATCAAGCGATCGTCGTACTTGAAATCCGATATGAGTTATCACAAATTGCGTATACGCCGAGTGGACTCGATTTCTGCTTGTTTGCCTCGTCATTTGCCGAATCCAGGCAGCCGTGGCCCGGAAATTCAATTAAAAATCAAAACGCCAGAGTCTGAATATTCAGCCAACTATGCATATATCTGCATAAAGTGTATGAGCCGTAAATAAACGTAAAAAAGTAACAACAAAAAACATTCTGTGAATGCGAAATATATTGGCAAATAATAATGCAGTAAAAACCAACCGAAAACTATTCCAGCAATGTGCAAATTAAAAATCCTCTGCTGCCATAAAAATCAGAAGCAAAAATCAAATTGCTGTGAGCTGCCTTTGTTTTAGTCGTAGTTTTTGGGAAATTGCAAATAATATTTTACGCTTTTTACACTGAATTTTCTACCAGAGAGAGCCCTTATTGTTGCTGTTTCTCGACAGAGCCCTTGTCCTCGTCGTCGTCGTGGCTTGGTCTGCATATCGAAATAATGCTGTTACAAGTTTAATTAAATTTCAGGAGCCAGTAGTGGTGGCCAAAACACAATGTTCTCGGCTTGCAAAAAGGGTTTATTTTGGCCCGGCCAAAGAATGTCATCGTTATCAACGACAGCAGCAGCAGCACATTGTTTATAAATTTATAATCGCATCATCCACATTAATATAAACGAGTAAATATGCAATCTAAATGAGAGCGAGGTTTCATCAGCCTAAGCTGATGGCCCGAAAAATACTCTCCTCCATTTGCGGATATTCGGGACAAAGCGGAAATTAAATTTTCATTACAATTGTCCTGGGCAAACACAACAAAGACACACAATTAACCCATTGGGAAATTATGAAATTTATGCAGGTCGTAAATCTTCAGCACAAAGTTTTCGGGACAAAGTTGTCGCTCGAAAAAACACAAATAACTCGATCAATGTGGGTCATTAAGCAATTTAATTGCATTTTATGTTTATTTAGGCAGCAATTCGCAATGTTTTGTTGTGTAAACAACAGTAATTGATTAGACAATCAAAATTACATCGGTAAATATCGATGATTAAAAATGTAGTCAGTGTAGGGGAAAAACAACTCATAGTTTTGTGGCTTTATTTCAATCAGCAACTGTCATTATTCCACCTCAGACTTTAAGAGCCGAATGAAGAGGCTGGGACTGGGAGACGGAGACTAAAGGACCTCCTTTGTTATTCCCTGTGCCATCATGCTGCGCCCATTATAATCCCGGCTAAGCTGCGGCGATTATTGTCTAAAAAATTCATGTATTTCATTATTAGCCTCGGTGCCAGCGGCTCAGCATTTCCGGGGCCAGCTCGCCGGCCCGGCTCCGGCCGCCCCACCTGCGGCTGTTCATTTGCTGTCATAATTTAATTTTTGCCACCAGTCCAGACCAAAGCTCACACAGACCGGAGGGGCGCACATCCTGTGATGATGCTTGCCGGGCCCGGTCCTTTGGCTTTGGCTTGGTCCTTTGGCCCCCGCTTCCTGCAGGCGGCGGGCGGCAGGAGGCAGCATTGTCTGCAGAAAGTCAACATAATCCACAGAGTCCCCCAGTCCCCCAGTCCCCAGTCCCTAGTCCCAGTTTCAGGCTTCGAAAATCCCAATGTGGTCGCCGCTGTGGCTCATTAATCCATGCAGCCGAATGGTAGCCCTCCACATGGCTTGTTTTGGTTTTGGTTTTTGCCAGCTCACTACCCCAACTACTAGTACACTGAGCGAACAATATAAAAGAGTAAAATGTGTGAACAAAAATTATATAAATAGCAAAACTTTTTATCTAAGATAATAACTATAATTCCTTGATAAGAATCAATATTTTATTTACTATTTAACTATTTGTATTGCTCATTCACACGAACTGGTTAGGGACTATATGTATTTTAAGAGATATCAAACAATAAACAACTGATTACTCGTAAGGTTTATATTTTCAAAAAAAATTACCTCAAAAACAAAGCTTTCTCTTATTAAAGTTAAAGTCCTGTAAAGTCGCTCCTGTTTTTCTGTCAGTGCTTTACCCACCATCTGCAGCTGGGCGATGGCCCCATAAATCAGCTGCCTGCGGGCAGTTCATCATCATCATCATTATCGCGGTTCCAGCGCCAAATGAGCGATTCCCCATCTGGACTCTCGACGACTCCCGAAAATTAGTTGCGTTGCGCGCATGAATGTCACCATTTCTGTCGCTCAATTTGCTACACAAATTATAAACACCAAATGGAAATTGTAATAAAAAATGTGACAGAAACACGGACCTCGGATCGCCCCGGGGCTCCTTGAAGTCCTACAAACCGTACATATACACAGCCCCCAAAGGGTGGGCAGGCCGTCAGTCGGTGGGCCGTTCGGCCAAGTTAAACTTTGGCGAAATTGAAATGCCGCTGGCTTATTTAAGCATTTATTTCGGCGACGCGGACAACGAGGCGGAAAGTCAATAATGAATAAACTTCCCCGAGCAGCCGTGGCGGCTTTAAGAGTCCAGCAGCGGCTAACAGTAATAAAATTCGCATAAAAATCATTTCGCCACAGCTTTGGCCAAAAAGAGGAACCCTGAATGTTGACCGACTTCAAGCTGCGTCACAGGACAATGGGTGACGGGGGAAATGTATAAAAAACAAGAGGAAACTTTGGTCCACTTAAAGTTTTGTTTTTTTTTCTGAGGTTCTGAAGAGATTTAGGTGGCAGTCCGGAGAAAAAGGAAGACAATATCTGGTCTTTACGTCTTCCTTTTCGGACTAATCATAAAAAAAGTAGTATTATTGAGCCATTTGGCTTGAATAACAGTCAGTTTTATGGGTGAAATGGCAGTATATTAATAAAATCAAGTATAATTCTTCTGACTAGAAATTAAAGCGTAAATTCAATTCGTTTTAAATCTAGCTGCACAAATAAACTATTTAATTTGATTTATTCTACAAGAAGTTCTCCCTCAAAAATCACTAAAAACCAGCCAATTTCAGCCACTGTGCCGAGTGTCATCCATGGCCATTGCAGCTTGCGTTGGCAAGTGGCCCAGAGCTGGCCAAGTTGGGTCTGAGCCCGGCCGAGAGAGCCGGGAGAGAGTTCGTGATGTCGCGCCTATCACAACCAATTTACTAACGAAGCAGATAAATCCAATTTCTGGACGACAGCGGCTAAGCTTGCAGCGGAAAGGAAAAAAATAAATAAAGTAAAAATAACGAGAAGAGCACTTCCTATCGCTGGGGACAATTTCCGGTTCCGGTTGGCCAGCGCCTCACAAAAACGGGGCGTGGGCGGCGCCGCTCCTTAGTTTATTAAGCCAATCAGCGAGTTTATTAGGCTCTTAAAGCGTTTAGCACTAGTCGCCGTCCGATGGCTTTCAAACAGCGGTTTTGGGGTTCCTTTGATGCCGCCTTTGATCTGACTTTAAATTAATTAAATGAAGTAATTACAAAGTGCGAGCGCCACGGAGGAAGCACTCAGGCAGATTGGAATGCGGTTGCCGAGACGAATTCCGGCTTGGCTTCTGGAAAACACCTTTGGCAGGAAACAGGAGCAGCAGCAGTGGCAGCCGACAAAGAGAAGTTGCACAGCCGCAGGGGGGCTGGCTGGAAAAACTGCAAGGATTCAGCTAGGACTCAGCTAGGATTCTCCGCAGCGTCTTTCTGCTTGCCAGTTCATTGCAGGGAATTTTAATCAATTGCAGTCGGCAGGGCAACACAAAGCCATGGCCAAGACAGCTGCTGGTCCTCCTCCACGCTCCAGAGACATTTTAATTTCTGCTACAGTCATTCATTATTGTTTGCTCCGGATTTCCCAGTGAGTTATTATGCAAGTTGCAAACAAAAGTATTTTTGATACCAGGCGAGAGCGAGCAACACATGGCCCGGACAGGGCGCATTTATATATTTTTCGGGCCGAGCGGAAAGTTTTAAATTAAATTTCATCTCAGCTACGACTACTGTGCGTGCGAAGGCCAAGAAGATGCACCAGCTGCAGCCTGACCCAAATTCCGGGCCAAGTCCCTTCCCCTCCTTGGGGCTTCCACACTCGATGGCTGGATAGATAGATGGATGGATACGGCCCTTGAGTCCTTGCCAAGTGTGTGACTTTCCATCTCTGGGGAGGCTTGGGAGACTGCCAGTCCTCTTGTGGAAAAAGTATTCCGACAATTTGTAGGCAGAAAAACATTGGGGATTCCCGATTACGTTTCAATTTTAATCAGTAAAAGGGATTAAGTGTGTATGTTAAACATCAACATCCGGCTTAAAGGACCACAACTTTGTAAATAAACTGGTGTACATTTTTTCTTCCATTAAGGCCCTGTAAAGGAAACAAAGCTCGCTCTTCGCCCGAAATCAAAATAGCTCCTCTGGGCGGCGCTGACTTCCATCATAATACAATTTTTATAATTTAATCAAGCTGAGAGCTGCATGGCATCATCGCCGTCGCCATCGGCCCGATGTGCAAATAAAAATAAGTGCGACAATAAAACAAAAGCCAAACAGAAGCGATGCCGTGTGAGTGGAGATTAACAATGGGGCGTCGCAGTTTTTACGACCCAAGTGCGATCCCGATGCGATGGCATCCTTCATGGCACGCATTTGTCATACACTTTTCGGGGCCATAAAAGGATTCCTCCTCCGGCGGCAGTCATAAAGCATCTCTCAGATGCAGAAGCAGATACTCGTCGCTCCTGCTCTTTGAGGCCTGGCCGGGTCATAAATCTATTAATTTTCATTACGCAATTACCAGGGGCGAGTGTCAGGAGGTCAGAACTACGTACTGTACGTGCTAATTACAGGACACCCGATCAATCAAAATCCTAGAGAGCGGCCCCACGAATGCGGTGATTAATTGCCCGAATGGGCACATACAAATTTATCATATAAATATTAAAGGGGTAGCCCGGAGCACGTGTGTCCTGTGCACAATTCGACAGTTTAATCCCCCTTCGCATGTATACTATATGCGTGTTTTTGCTCCAAACATTTGATACCCATGAATATTTTAAAAGCATTTCGAAAATTGCCAACGAAACAGAAGCAGGGACGCAGGCACACGGAGCACAAGCGGAAATAAATGCAATACATTTGAATAAACAGGCTTACACATACTTAAACAAATGCACATGTTGCCATACACATGGGGGTCCAGTGTGTGCGTGTGAGTGGGTGAGTGTGTGAGTGGGCCCTGTCAACCACTTGTTATTTCCAGGATGAGAAGGATGTTTGCTGCTCTGCTTACAATTTATATCCGATTTTAATATTGAATTTCTCCCTGCTAAGTCAAAGCCAAATGAACTTTGTTGTTCTGTTCGAGCGGAATTGGCAAAAGGGATTTTTAGCTCGATTTCGTTGCCAAGGCAACGCTCCGGAGCCAGGATTATCTGCCACTGTATGCTCGCAAGCAGGGCACCGAGAGAAAGGTAGTAAATATCTAGGAATCGTGAGTGGAATATGCATTTTATTTGGCAATTTTAGGTAAGCAGAAGTTTCTAAAAAAGCAAAGTGTTTAAAACTCTTCTGCATATTATATTTTATTGCATTTTTAGCATACTAAAATATGTTTTGAAACATATTAGGATTTCGAGATTTATAGCTTATCTATATAAGTTTAAAAATGTTGAATACAAGGTGGGAATTCTTAAATTGTAATAAAGTTCTACATCCTTTTCATCTAAGGTATACAAATATTATTTCCCTCCTCAACTAATACATTTCTTCAAGTGCAAACTATAACCCATAAAAAAACAGAGATTATACCTGAAAACTGATATTTTATCCCGTTTTTCTGATGCGGAAAACCTACGGTTGTCAGGGCAATAGCAAACGGATACGATTTATAAAACATTTATTCACAGGCCCGACAATGGCCTAACA
This sequence comes from Drosophila jambulina, assembly GCA_018152175.1. Taxonomy (NCBI): domain Eukaryota; kingdom Metazoa; phylum Arthropoda; class Insecta; order Diptera; family Drosophilidae; genus Drosophila; species Drosophila jambulina. The sequence continues at coordinate 31,651,435 of JAECXH010000012.1, forward strand.
AGCTCAATCATCGTGCCTACTTACTTCCGATATATCTAAATCGGACCGATAATGTTCACATGAGCAGTCAGTCAGTCAGTCAGCCAGGCAGTCGCGTTGCCAACGAAATTTGACTAATTAAAGCGGGATATATGAATGGAGGAAGGACATGTGTGTGCGCGTGGTGTGCCTTTCAAAGGAACAACTTGCTCACGTAATTGCCGGAGAAATCTAATCAGACTTTCTGATGTTGTGCGCTGCCATTAGGGTCATGTGTGCGCGGGGCTTTTCCGGGGAGAAGCGGAGAAAACTTCTCGCATGCTCGGCGGGCCCACGCACAAAATGGAAATGCATAAATCAAATTGTTAGAGATTGGTAACCAAGCAGAGATAAACGCGTATTATTATGCCGTCAGAAGGAGAGAGGTCGGGGTTCGAGGTTCGAGGTTCGATGTTGGAGGCCTTACCCGCTGATTCATGTTTCTTATCATCCATCAATCAATCGGCAGGCAAGGATATTGTGCCATTATTAATAGTCTCAGTCTCAGTACCAGTTCCATTCCCTGCCAGGGATATGTGCTACCAGTATTTAAGCGGCTCGAGGCTCTGGAACCTGTGCCTCCACCCCACGCCCCTGCCTCTTGCCTGCTGAAAACTTGCGAAACAATTTATCGAGCGGAACTCAAACACACAAATAAGTGGGCAAAGTACACACACACACACCAAGGAGAAAGTGCTTGGCTAATAGGGTGGCTCCTTAAATAATATTTAAACTTTGTAACAATAATAACTATAAATTATTTTGATTAAAACTCCCTAGGGGAAGTCGAAAATTTGGAAAAATAATTTGTAAAGAGCCTTCAAATTTAAGAAAATATTAAGTATAAGACAATTTAATAAAAAATTTTAAGTATTGATATGCCATTAAATATATTTCCTAGGACATATTAGTACACTTTATGTTAATATACAGCTTATAAAAACATCTTGGAACCTCATGTAAAGAAAAAAATAAAAAAAATAAAAATGTTATCCACAATGTTATGTATTTAATATATGAATTACATTTAAAATTTATTTAAAAGTCTATCAATTCTTATTAAAATATCAAATAAATCCATATATATTGGCATACAATCAAGCAAATGTTTAGATTTAAAAATCAATAAACATGATCTTTGCTATGTAAATAAAAATTTGAAATAATATTTTAAAATATTTTTCAAGGCATTCAGAAGGCAAGGACTTCAAGGTTCAAGACTAAGAAATAAATTAAGTGAAGAGAAATGTTCTTACCAACTAAAGACAACCCTTGGCTCGATAAATGAAACATTTTCTTTTTCAAATATATACTTATCAATAATCCCCCTTTAAGCTCCCTCTTACCTCCATTCTAACTCAAGGCAACCACTTTAAAGTGGCCAAAAACCATATCGAGTGCCACCCTAGCACACACAGGATGCAAATGGATGACGACAAGACAGCCCAAAAGGCGTTGTGTTGGCACAACTGGCAAAACTTTGCCCGGGCAGCCGAATGCCGAGTGCAAGGCGCAGATATTGTGGGCGATCGCAATGGGGGGCGAAAGACGGTAAGCGGAAAGTCGGAAAAGCGGCGGTGGAAACCACACAGAGCTCAGCACAGACAGGCAGACGCAAGTATTGTCCTCGTGGCCAGGCCCAGGACCCGCCCGGCCGGGCCACTTGGCGCATTCCAGACGAGTGAAAACTTGATAAACTGGGTCAACCCACGGGCTGGCTGTGCACTGCACCGTGGCTTTCCCCTTGAATCTGTGGCCCACTGTGCTTATGCATGAAAATCAATCTAAATGCAGGCCGCAAAGGCTGGGCCCGGCCTGGGTTTCCAATTAATGCATTAAACGCCCAGCGCAACAGCTGTGATATGGCGGGGACTCCCCTTCCTTCCTCCCCACTGACAATTAGGTGTTACAGCGAAATCTGACTCCCAGCCACAACCATTCCCAATCAGCCGCCAGTCGTGATTCAATTTGAGCATTTAACCGTGGGCAATAATGGGTTAAGTTGTCTGGGATATCTGATGCCTCAGAGAGCTGCATAATTATGGGTTTTCATGGAATTCACCCATCAATTTGAGGTGCATTTATATAGAGAAAGGTATAATGCTTAGGTAAATACTATAATATTTATTGATAAATTACACACAGGAAAGTAAAAACCAGAGTAAACTAATATTTTACTAATTTCCCTCCCTTTACTGCATCAATTTCGAAGCATAACTTGCCTTAGCTCCCATTCCTATACATTTCCCTGATAAATCCAACCTTAAACCCATATAATTAGCACTGATTTTGCAAGTGCATCCTCGGCAGGAGTCAATAAAATGCAAATGAGCCTTGTGGCGCAAATACAGGCCGAAATATAATACAATTTGCACGTTGACCGCAATGCGCTCGCCTGCTTTTCTCGGCCCGTCGAGGGGGTGGCCGATATTGGCCAAGTCAAAGGCAAAGGCAAGGCCCGCAGTAAATGTAGACCGCATGATTTGTATCACAAATGGGCCACAAATGGCCAAAATACACACACACAGCCAGGCTCATGGAGTGGCCAGTGCAAACATTTATTGCTAATTGCCGAAAGGACATTTGCATAAACTTAACAAAACCCAAAGTTTTCCAGGCACCCACACACACACACCGAAACAAACGACAACTTGACCACACACACACACACACACACTGGCAGGCAAGTGGGCAGTGGCTTGGTAAGGGGCGTGGCACGTGCAATTTTCCAGCCAATTGCGTCAAGCACCCACAGCTATAAACATGATTCAATTTGCGACACAAACTTCGGCGGCAGTCCCTCAATTGCCAGTTTATAATTGATTTCCTACCCACACAGCCCGGGAAAGCGTTCCATTTCCTCACCATTTAAAATAAATGTCAGAGAATTTCGGTGACTGCAAGTAGCTTTTTCCGTCTTCCTCCTTCCCCCCGAGTCGATGGCGTAATTATAGCCGAAGTGCAGCGGCACTTGTGCATTTTATTGGCTTTAATTGCCTTCGTCACACGCGGCGTATGAGTAATGGCAATTTAGAAAACGCGCCGCGCACGTATAATGGTATATACAGTTACTGTATGTGGTACATACGTATGCCATACACACTCCAAAAACTATTTGTTATGCAATGAACGGCTTGGCCTATTTAGGTGACGAGGTGTGCGGACGTGCACAGCGAGAAAAATGGGTAAACTGAGGTGAGAATGAGGTGGAATATTATGGGAAAAAATTAGTATAAGTATATTATTGGAAGTATTTTCTGATGGTTTGTAGTATAATTACTTTCTAGTACATAATAAACTAACAGTGATCTAAAAGCTCTAAAGAATTTTTAAACATTTCTCAACCTTTTTAATCCATAATTTTCAGATATTAATATTACTAAAAAAATCAGACCCATTACTATAACCCAAACGTAACCAATTAAGGGACTCCTTTCCCGCAGTGTACAGTTGGAGACTCCAACCCAGCTGCTCGACCATTTGTCCATTTGTCCCTTTATCGCACACGCACATAAATTGACCAAATTAATGCGAAAACTGAACACGCGCCGGGCAAGGAATCGCATGGAATGGATCGGTTAGAGGAAGACGCAGGAGCTTCGTCCTGGCATGTGTTTTAATGAAGTGCTCGGCACAGGCCTTTTATTCCGACTTCTTCTCCCTTTGACTTTGACTCCAGCCTAACGATGACATCAATGGCTGGCACCCTGGCTTTCACTTCACTTTCTCCCTCAGAGAGGGAGAACGAGAAAAGATTTGGCTAAGTGCCCTTATCAAAGTGACAACAGGCGCAACATCGTTTTGCCTCGCTGCCATTCTTTTATTAGGCCAAGAAAAGTTACAGGGCAAATACAGTGGATATTGGTTAGAGGAACAATAGAAGAATAGTGAATAAAAACCAATTTGTAAACTACAATTTAAACTAAGGTTACTAGTTATACATTTTCCCATTAAATAAAATATTATTAAAGTTGAAATGTTCTATTTTCAAAAACATTTCTTGCCTGCAGACATCAAACAAAATACATTACTTGTTAAATATTTAATAAAACTATTCCTCAAGCATTTTCTTTCCCCTGAGAGACCCCCTTTTCATAGCCCATCCTCAGTTTTCCTTGACCCTATTTTCCCAGTTCATTACCCAAGTCTTTACTCATCTGTCGACTGCCTGAAGCCTGAAATTTTCAATTCCCTCTGCGATGCCATCTTGCATTTCAGCACGCACAATGCATCCCAGTCCCGGCAGAGTTATTGATAAAACTTTGACCGGGTTGCTGTGACCACCACCCACGGCAATTATAAGGCCCGGACCGATTTGTTTATGTGGCATTAGGCCAACCCGAAAAGCGCAGAACAAAAAACTATTAGCATAAAATCCACAACGCAACACAAACAGCAGACGCAGACAGGCCAGAGCTGTGTCTGCTCCACATAAAGCACAGGAAATTGTGTTTTTATTTCAAAAATAGAGAAGAGTCTGGGGAAGGGAAATGAAAATCTGTTTATGAAGTCATTGTGCCGCCAATGGGGATATCAAAGCCACCAAAGTTGCCGTGGTCCTGCGACTTGCTGCACTCGCTGCAATCCCGACGCCAGCTTTGGCGGCTTTTATTTTCGGATTTTCTTGCTCTGACTGGCTCCGTTGCCGTCTATTTGCCATTTAAATGGAAAATTTCGAGTGGCACTTGCAAACAGAAAACGTGGCCGAAACGCGGCGGAAAAGTGGGTGAAAATAAGCCACGACGACGAGGAGAAACTCGCAAAATTACATCGGGGCATGGATCGAGGACTCCGACTGCCTGCCTGCCTGCCTGCAATTTTTGCAATTACAAGCTGGCAAAATTTTCATTGTTATGGCCGTAATGAAAATGGCTGCAACCATTTTCTGGCTTAGCCCCGGCATTTTATATTAATTAATATTAAACATAAGCCAAGGCACTAGCGCGAGGCGACGGGCGGGGCGCCGAAATGAAATTTGCATTTTGACGCTGCAATTTGATTGATGAAAAATGTAATTAGTTGCCTGAAATATTAAGGGGCGAGCGAACACATAGTTGCAAAATTCCCTACCCAGTTGGGCTTTGAAAAGAATTAAATACGGGTTGAGAGTTCTCTGCATTGGTCTTGGCCACAAATTTAAGTGCGGACTCGCACTTAGAGCCAAGTATTTTCACTCCGAGAACCCTATTGGCGGAGCAAATAAAGCTCTTCTGTGGCCATTTCATTATCGAGCTGCCAGAGTTGCCGGCAATCAAGGCGAATGCCGAATGCAACAAAAAATCCTTTAGCAGCGGAGAGTGCTGCCTCGGAGAGAGGCTACAATGCCATTCAGCTGGGGCTTTGTCCTGCTTAATGCTGTTAGCAGGAGCCGTGCAGCATTTGTTTACTTCAGTGTCATTCAGGCTGACAGCGGGGGAATAGCGGGCACTGGTCAAAATAATATAAGCGGAATTTATAAGGGGAAAATGGGGGTTTAAAAATATATTAGAGAATATTAAAAGTTTATAAAACATATACAAATACAATTCAAAAACCCATTTTAATTTAGAATGTAGCCAATATAACATATACGAATGAGAGCAATCAAAATTAAAGAAAACCAGCTCCCAATACCATAAAATTTAATGTGAGTTTAATGCTAATAAAATGACTGCTGGGTGCTGCTGATTAAGATTTATGCTTGCTGCTTTTTCTCTACATGTAGAGAGGGGCCAATCAGTTGACTTAGCTTCCGGTCTGCTGCTGGTGAATAAACAAGCCAAAAAACCAGAAATAAAAAACAGACAGCGCGACGACAGAAGCAAACATTTCTGCACAGCAGCAAACTTTTTCACTTTTCGCCTCGCTTCGGTCTGTGTTTTTTGTTGGATTTCGGTTTATTTTCTATTTTTTATTGCCGTCCGCATTTCATTTTGATAAATTGCGAACCGCCTCCCTCGCCCAGCAGCAGCGGGAGGACCTAGTTGTTGGGTGGGCGTGTCAGGCAACCGGAGGAGCTCCTGTCGCGCCGCTGCCTCTGCTGCCCCAAATGATTCCGCTTCGAACCCGGCCCGGCCACTGCAATTTAATTACTGTTTATGCATAATGATCGTTAGCCCTGCCTAATTAAGCACCACTCGGATGGGTCCGGGGGCCGGCGATAACATTTTCACCGAACTATTTTCTGTCGGGGCAACACCTCAAATTGAAATGAAATGGAATTGCATTTGGTGCACAATAAATTATGCAAATCAAGCAATTACCTGGCTGGCTTCGCTCCGCTCTCGTTTCGCCAGGACTCTCCATTAGTTGGACTTTGTCACCTGCCAGGATCACCATCAGCCTGGCTGTGCAAAAACATTTACCAATTTACATAAAATTTGTATGCTCATTTGCTAAATTCACAAATTAATTGCCGTCGCACTTGCACACGTTGCGCATACGACGCGTGGTCCGGCTGCAAATTCGCCAACTGCCTAATGAGCCAGCCAACCGCACATGCCGATAGTTATTGAGGGTTATATGTGGAGCGAAGCTATGACATGTGTGGGTGTCGCCACTCGGGCAGGGAATGTGGGTCAAATCGGAAGATGGAAGCCGCTTGGTGTTGAATAAATGTTAAAATCAAGTGATAATAGCCTGAGTAATGTTATTCGAAATTAATTTGAAATTCAATTTTAATCCCTAAGGGAGTGGAATATTTTTACATAAGTGATGGCTTATGTATATTTATACTTATACAATTTAAAGCTATTGATTTCATAGTATTTATTTTTGTGTTGATCTCTTTCAATTCATTAATATTTTACTTTCAGATTTTTAATTCTGTAAGAATTACAAAAAAAACAAGAAAACTGCCCGCAAGTCAAATAAAATCCTTTAAAAGTATTTTAAGACTTTAATGAGTTAATGCTGATAACTCAAAGGAAAATCACATTGTTTTAAAATATTACAAAATTAAATTCCTATTAAGGTCACATTCCCGTGCACTTTAAGGCAAAACCCAGTCTTTCCCTGATTATTCAGCCAGCACAAACAATTATAGCTTATAAACTAAGGTAAAACTCAAGCTCCAACGACAAACACGGACTCAAATCTAAGCCCTTGCTAAGCCACCGCTTAAATATAAAGTAAATGCGACCAATTAATTGGAGCAGCAGTGATTTTAAGCTGCCGGCTGTCACCTGCTGGGCGGCGGGGGAGCCGCCTCGAAATGTAATTTCCTGAATTGCAGTTTTGAATACACAATTCGCCCTCCGTCCCTCCATTCAATGGGGTCCTTCGCCGCAGACGACGTGCTCATTGGAGTGGCTGGGTGCTCCCGCTTCTACACTCACTCCTCCCCTGATACACACTCGTCGTCGTCGTCGGCGACGTCGCCGTGGTCCTCATCCGAAAAAAGGACTCGGAATGCTCGAGTGGACAGGTAATGGAAGCTGTCAGAAACTGCGACATCACCGCTGTCAGTGGCTCCACTTTGCCAGTTCCTTTTTTGTTGCAAACAAAGAGCGGAAAGAAAAAGGAAAATATGAAATGCGTGAAGGCGGCGAAGGAATGTATTTGCCCAGCCGTATGCAAATGTATTCACTTGGACGCAAATAATACAATTTCAATGGCATTAATGAAAACAATTTTCATAAATGAATGGAACCAGCAGCAGAAGCCGAGAGCGAGGGAGTGCCATTCAACGAGCCGCATCAAATTTGGCTGTATGCAAAAGTAGCTTAATATTTAAATGGCAGACGCACTTCCCTCTCTTTTATTTTCTTCGTTTTTCTTATTTCCAGTTTTTTAGCTGCTTAAATTCCATTTCCATTTTAGAAATACAACTCGGTGCACAGAGAAAAAGAAGCAATCGCAAATTATCTTTTATTGAAGAAATATGAACATGAAATTGAAAACAATTTTGATCAGGAAACCAGAGAGGAACATGACTAGAAAAACGAAAACAATTTGAAGATAATATTATATTTTAATTGTAGTAATACTCGGTATAAAAGCAACTACTGTTAAAAACATTTTTTGGAACAGGTGTTCTTTTTTTTTTAACAAATAATGTAAATAATTATTTACCAACCAACACAAATATTTAAAATTGTAGAAGCTTATATAAAGAATTAAATTAAGTATTTTTGTTATATTAAATTTGAATTCTATCAAGCTTCAATTTAATATAAAAGTTCACCAATAACTGGACACCAATGTAATAAATAATATAAGAACTCAATGACCAATTATCAATTATATTTTTTTATGTTCTTCATGGTCTTCCTTTTTTTAAAACCCCATTTTTCGTGGGTGTGGCAAAACTTTGACACTTAAAATTTTTTCAAAAATCGACACGGCGGCAAAGTTTGCAGACGACTATCGAACGCTTCTGCTGCTGCTTGTCGGGGATTAGAAGTCGGGGGAAAAGGCGAGGTAAAAGCTTGGGAAAAACTGCAGCTCATTCGGGGCGTTTATGGGCGCTTTGGCGTAATTTCTATTATTTTCCATGGCCGGCTCTGTGGGCGCACTCGAAAAGCAAACAATTAAATGTCCAGACTGCGCCCGTGGGCATGCTGTGAACAGAACAAATTGAGGTCAGAACGGGGTGAGGCAGCAGCAGCAGCAGCAACAGCCAAAAGGGGAAAACCCAAACAACAGTTAAAAGAAAATTGGCTACCACAAAATGAAGTCGACTGGGAGCTGCCAGAGCGACGAGAGGAGAGCCAGCTCAAGGCTGGAGCTGAGGCTGTGCCTGTGGAGAGGCTGGAAGGAGGCGGAAAACTGGGACCTGGCCATGGCCACACGCCAAACACTTGTATTTTGGGGTCATAAAGCAGGGGAAAATTGTGCTAATTAACCCTAAAAGAAAGCTTCTCCCAGGCGGGCGACTCGTGTGTGTTTGTGGGCTTTTCCAGCCTTTCCTGCTCTCCCGTGCTCCTCCTCGAGCGCAGTGCATTTAAAATTATTTTGCACATTATTGCCGCTCATTGTTTTTATAACCCAATTATTATACAACAAAATGTTGTGTTTGCTGGCTGCTTAGAGCGGAGACCCCCATGCAAAAATAGCTTTTATGCTGTCAAGTGGCCATAACACGCATACGACACGTTGCCGCAGCACAGACCACCAAACACAAAACACAAACGTAACAGCCACAAATATGAGTAATTAGCCGTAAAAATACAAACAATATAATATTTAGCATGTGATTACAGGTTGCTATCGTTATGATAGCCAGGCTACGGGCCCCCAACAATGAATCACAAACAATTTGGCCAACTAACAACTTTTAATGTGTGTGTTGGCAGCAAAAAGAAAATAAAACTCACACACACATGGCAAAATAAACAAAAGTGTGTGTGTATTGTATGCAAAAACCCGAAAGCAAACGAAAATTTCCTTTTTTTTTGGGGGGGGAAAGAAAACCCAGACCGTAGAGTGGAAAACACCTAAACAAACAGCACGTGGCTGGGCTACCTCCTGCTCATATTGTTTTCGGCCAAGAAAAACACTGCCAGAGTCTTTAATAATTTCTGCTCTGTGTTTATAGTTGTCCCGGGGAGAGAGGGACGCAGCGGGGAAAAGCAAATATATATAAAAGTGCTTATGCTGGGGAATTACTATCAAAAAGGCATTAAGCAGCCATATGCGGCAAACGATAAATGCGAGCAACTAAATTTAAATTTAAGCGGTTGCCAGGCACCAGGCCACAGGCAAACATGGCACAAAAAAAGGGGCCAAGAGGAGGCACTTTAGTGCACTGAGAAAAATATATATTGATTTTGTGAAACGAAAATAAAGCATACAAAGTACTCAAATAAAGAAATGTATCAATATGACTTATGGTGATGAATATTTTATACAACTAATGGCAGAGTTCAATGAAACTTTAATAAGTTTACAAAGGGTTTAAAAAAGTAAACTATATATTATTTAACTATAAAAGCAAATTAAAAAAAATTCCCTTAATTGTTTACTGGCAAATGTATTCTACTTCCAAGTAATTTAATTTCCATAGGCCATTAATTCGGTACTTTAAGGTCTTCCACTTAAATAAATTACATTTAATTATTTTAAAAACTTGTAAATATCACATTTAAAAATATCCTCCATAATATCCATAACTAACCGAATTATCCTGTTAAACTAAGAGATACATATTTTGCTCCAGTGTACCTCCCCCTAGCTAGATAGGTAAGACATACGTGTGCACTCACTGGCGGATGTGCGTGTTTTCGGGGCTGACTTGGCTGCCACCTCGCAACTTCCTAATGCCGCAAAGTCATTTGGTGGCTTATGTTGCGCCTTTCGCCAGCGACAACAATGCCCGACACAACCGGCAAACAAACGGCAAAACAGTATTGAGTTAAGGTGAAAAATATGCAAAAGCCGGCAGGGGAGGGAGTAGTGCCGAAAACGAAACAAAACCCCCTGAACGACGGAAGCGGAAGTGGGGGTGAGCAGGGGGAACGTCGCACGCAAAAACCAGCCGCTGATCATTTATAATGCGGCACAACACGGCGTATGCGTAACATGCCTCTACACTAGCCACAGCCCCGTGAGTTGTGTGTTTGGTAATGCCTTCGGTCTTGCTTGGTGTTGCCAACGTTTGTTGTAGTTGTCGCCGGGACTGTCGTTGTCACTGCTCCTGCTCCTGCTCCTGCTGCTCCTGCGTGCGTTGTTGCCATTAGCTGAGGTTCGTTTAACGCCTGGCCAGGTATTCCCTCCACCCACACCCACAATAATATTTCCATGGCAGACGCACAGGTGAATGTCCAATGCTCTGAATTCGGAGAAAATGATAAGAAGACTGTCTGATTTTTCTTTGGCTTATTTATTCAGCCAAATTAAATTATAAAAGAACGAAGCTGGATTTTATCTGCATAGAAATTGAAGTAGATACACATAGAAAATATTTTATTACGACCTTTTGAATTTTATCCCAAGTATTTATACTTATTTTTTATAAATTTACCGAATTAAAAATGTAATTTATCTTTAAACCCTATTTAACTATATTTTTTATTTTGCGAGTAACTGTCTTTCGTTTGTTCCAAATTAGTCAAGATCAAAAATTTGCAATCAATACTCAAAATGCTCGACTTAAAAGTGATTTCTATGCTCAAGGAAAATTCCCAGAAAACAAATACGCTGCTACCAGCCACAGCCATATTATTATTTATTCTTTCCTTTGACTTTCAGCGACTTAAATAGACCCGCTCACATTTCACCCAAAAAGAGGAGGCGCTCGTTGGCGCTTTTCCTCGTCACTGCTCCGACGCTTCGAGACGATGATAAATTAATTGGTTTTTTATTTATGACGCCACGGCGTTGCCACTGCCACTGCCACTCCCACAGCCACAGTCACGGCCAGGAGTATTGACACTCGACATCCTTGACTTCTGGGTATTTTGGCAAATTGTCGATTCCCCGACTCTGAAGCTGCCGCCGATGTGTGAAATGTTCTTTTCTCGATGCCCGATTTTCTACCATTCCGAGCTAATTGATTTACGCCCCAGACGCTGGCTGTCATCGATTGATTGGGAGCAATAAACCGACTCTGGACCAGGTCAGTGCCAGGCTGGAAGACCACCAACAGACGGTGGCCCCAGCTGTGACTCTCTCCCTGAAAATTTATTAGCAAATGTAATGAGCAGGGTTTATTAGCCGTTCGGCTCGTGTTTGCATCTAATTGAAATTTACATGCTCACCGGACGTTCGAGCATATCCTGCCGACCACTCCCATGTGTGTGTGTTAGTCCTAGTGGCAGTGTGTTTGTGTAGGTGAATGCAAACAATTGTCATCATTAAAATAACGGCATGGATGCCAGGATACACACACCGAGAGTGGGTTGTTCATGTGCGTCGTGCATCTGGCGAACAATAAATAAAGACAATTTGCAGCTGCAATTATTATGAGAAGCGATAAGCCAGCTAAGCAGTTCAACATGTGCTTCGCAGGGGTTCTCCATGGAGAAACAGGCAATATCAACAATGAAGGCCCCACCCCATACCGGTTTCCAATGGGCCGGAATCTGGGTCAGAGTGTGCCCGGAAATGTTAAGCAGTTTCTGGAAATGGTTAAGCCTGGCAGCACTTAAGAGTTCATTGAGAGAAAATAATATCGCAACTCGGAAATCTGTACGGGGCATGTTCTTAAATGTGACCATGCTGTGAATTTGATGAGATTTTTGACATTTGATCTGGGCACACTTAGATATTTTTTGAACACCTGGTTACATTAGCAACCTAGTAAATAGAAAGTGTGACTTTGCTGTGCCTAGAAAAGTATTCTTATATTAATATACGCTCAACACTTGATATTAAGAAACATAAATAACCCCTAAACAACCTAAACAATCCGTATTACCTCTCAGTTCCTTTTGTGCACTTCAAAACTCTTTACATATTTGTCCCTGTGCACTTTATGCATCACAGGACGAAGCTTCATCAGCTTTAAGTTGTCACCATTGACAGCAGACGAGATTCGAAGGCCGGCAAACAGACTGCATTCAGCTTCAAAGTGCCTCGAATTAGTCGGCACATGCACAATTATTTAAGGCCTGTCTGGGAGATACGTTAAGTGCTCTGCGGTCCGGAGATGGAGATGAAGAGAACTTTGAATGCCAGTTTGGTGTGGCCCGAATTGCTGGCGAGCTTGGCGCTGGCCAGAGGACTTGTGGCCTTTGCCTGTGGCCGGGGCAATTTCAAAAACCAATTTGGCCAAAACCAGGGGAATGCCTTTGAAAACACTTGGAGCAGCAGCAGCAGCAGAAGCAGTAGGAGCAGTGGCAGTTGCAGTGCCATACGAGAGAGCGTTGGGTGTCATTAGCCCCGGCACAAAACTCACAAAAATTAGACTAATGAATACAAATGGATATCTAGATTAATCCAATACTAGCTGTCGCCTTATTTATAGTACCCGGAGGAAGACCAAAAAAGGCAGTGTCACTGTGACCCACTTGGGGGCAGGATTATTTTCACCAAGGCAAACCACTTCATTAGCAAAGCCACAAAAAGTGCACATCATCGCGGGGCCAAGGAAAGGCCAAGGCGAAATCAATACAAGAGTGGTGCCATTAGCAGAGCGATCTTTTCCCTCTTTATGTTTTTTACGATATGCACCGCGGACACGCGAGCTCACTTCCCATTAAATGATAAACTGCCGACAGTTTTCACCACTCCACACTGGCACCACGGCACGCTGGCTGTGCCGAGCTTATAAACAAATAATCATGGCGCATTTTAATGAGCAAACCAAGCGCTTAATAGTTAATGTTTGCCGGGAGACGACCCGTTCTCATCCCGCCGACAGCTGCCACAGCACGCGCGGGCAAACAGAGTCGCGATGAGTGCCAGACGAGAGCATTTAAGTTTTGCATGCTCTGTAATTAAAATAATAAACACGCGCAAAATGCATTAGAGAATTTAGCCGAGGGGGCTCAAGAGCAACAGTAGTAGGAGCAGCAGCGAAGGCAACAGCAACTGCCGAGCCTGGCGGCTGAAAAGCTAGACAACGAACGGCTCACGTTGCGTATACGCAACGCTTGACGTTTGTTTGCTCTGCTAAAGCGAGGAATCTCAACGAAGGCTCCTCCCATGCCACTCCTCTCCCCATCTGTTTATTTGCGCGGCCAGGCTCGTGCTATTTGTGTTGGCTGTTTCACTTAGAGCGCGCTCGCAACCTGGCCTCAGGTGTGTCATCCCATAGCCCCCGTGTTTTCCTCTATGCCCCGATTCCTGCCCACATTCCGCCCCTCGGGGAGCTGGAGCAAAAAACAGCAGCCACAAAACAACGGATGCCTGCAATGGCCCATTGTGGTGGCATGCACCATACACTTGACCCGTAAAAATGGTTACAATGGCAGGCTGCACAGTGGGAAATAGTTTGAGACATGACCTAGAATTTGTAGGTATTTAATTTTGAAATGTTGAGTACATAATGAAGTATTTAAATATAAATTCTGTGTGTAAAATATATACATTTAAATAGAAAATTCCAACAAGTATGAGTTTCTTTAATATTTTTAGAGTTTGTAAGCTAAAGTTCAGAATTTTTAGAGATTAATTCTGTAGGGAGTGACGTTACATTATAATTTAAAATCATATTTCTACAAACTTTACTTATGAAATTGAATTTAAAGTATTTAATTCATCAATTTAATACGTCTAGTAAATGCATTCTTTCTTGCTCTTTTTCTTTCCTAGCTTGATGTTTTTTATAAAAGAAAAACAAAACTATTTCCTTCAGTGTCCTTCTCCCAAAATCAGTAGAAGCTCCGGAAATGCTCAGGAAATCAAGGCTTAAGGTGTCGTTCTTCTCCCTCTTCGATCCTGAATTGTTTGTTTGCTTCGATTCGCCACAAAATTCAATTCCGGCGAGTGCAACGAGTGAAAGTTGTGCCCTTAGAAAGGCTCCCACTGCCTGCCTGCCATTTACCCCTTATCCTTTCGCAATTTTCACCATTTAAATGTTTCCAAGTACTTAGCAAAAATGTTGCTGCCACCCCGAGGGCAACACAATGAGACACTTTTGCATTTCCGTCAGTCGCACGCAGAAATAAAGCAATGCTTCTTGCGCTAAACACTCGGTGACTGTGAAAAACGAAATGTAGAAAAAAGTTGTAGCGAAAAAATAACGAAACAAGTGGGCGGAATGGGGGCGTGGCCTGGGGTTGACTGAGTGGTTAGCTGGGATGCCATGCTGCATTACATCTGTAGACGTCAACTGTGTCAGCCATGGCTGATGTTGCAGCTGCAGATGCTGCCCGTAGATGTTGCCTCCGCAGGGTTGAGGGTGCTGCCGCTGCTGCTGTGGCGTTGAGTGCGCCTGTCGACGCTCGAGTGTATCAAACACAGCGGCAACATCAGCTGCAGCGAGGAGTGTGTGGGTGCACTTAAGAGTCACTGTGTCAGTAAACAACTGACCCACTTTGTGATGAACAGGCGGCAGCAGCACCACCACCACCACCACCGAAAAGCAACAACAGCTGCCCACTCTATTTATCATATTGCACGCTGCGTAGCCTCCACAAAAGCATAGCATACTTTTTTGGGCGAAAACCAACGCGAGATAGATGCAGATTGAAATAGGATGCAGTGTTGTTAACATTTGCCATCTGGCTATTTATTAAAGGGGCCTGGGGGTTTTTAGATTTTTTAGAGAATGTTTTATTGGAATATGTCGGAAGAGGTTAATCCAAGAAAATGGTTTATACATTTTAGAGAAAAGAGAAGCCTTTGATTGAGATTAAGTCAATACATTTATTATGATAAAAATTTATTTGAAGTGGAAAATAATAAATAAAACAACTACATAATGGTTTTTAAATAAAAGAATTGTCAACGTTTTTAGCAATTATTTTCAAGTCACTCTAAGAAACAAAACTTTTAATTTATAATAAGATATTAAAACCACAATTAAATAAAATATAAAGAGTAGAGCTAAACATTGTCCCCTCGAAAATCTAGCTATTTAATTTGCTCAAAAACCAGGACCAACTCTAATGAAAAGGACATAGAGTGTGGGGCAAGGCAGAAAGATAAAATATGCGGCATTTAAATAGCGCAAAAATATCTATGAAAATATTTTTGTTGGCCAGACAACAACTCGTTCCGCTGCTGCCGCCGCCGCTTGTGTTTGCATTGTTTTCATTATTTTCACTCGTGGCAAAATAAATACGTTTTCCATTATTTCCCTGCTTCGCGTGGCGTAGAATTTTTGAATTTTCGCTTTTCGCCCAGATAAGTGGGAAAATGCTGCGCTGTCCTGCTCTCACTCACTCTCCTCTCCCTGTGATCCTGGGCGCTTTTCCTTTTGGCATTTTGGCAATTTGTCAGCGCTAATTTCGCGTTGATTATCTCCCACACACACACAGACATACACACATTCAGTATTTATATATGGATTGGCATTGTGTGTGTATTATGTAATCATGACTGCTCCACTTTTGGCTGTTTTCCTTCGGTTTTGCTTTGCCAAGCGCATTTTCCCGGCGTCGGAGCCGCCGCGCTGACAATTAAATGAAAGTAAGATAAATTGTCGCATTTGTTTACAGTTCAACTTGTCGTTTTGTGTGTTTAATTTAAGCGGAATTTGTTGGGTGTGTTTTCCCCGGCCGAGTGGAGGGAGGAGAGAGGGGGTTAACATCGCCAAGATATAGCAAGGTCGAGCCAGTTTAGCAGCCTTAATTTATTAGAGACACGCCGGGTCCCGCCGCAAATATTTCGCCAAGGATCAAATCCCCGGAGTTGTGTAATTTGTTGTTTACCAATGCCAATGGGCGTGGCACTTGGCCAACAGCGAGAGTCAGTACCAAGTAAGGGGAAAGTTTTGGGAAAATCTCAACAAACTATATTACAAATAAAGCTTTTCCTTTTTCAGACCCTCATAACTTATCATAGTCATATCTCCGGGTATTAACAGAAACCATCTTATATTAAAACAAATTTCCAAATTAGTTAACAAAAAACAAGAAAATACTTATATTTTCTCGACTCGACTCAACTTCCATTCAAGTCCTGATGTCCCGCTGGTTAACCCGCATGTCCTGGCTGCAAACGCAGATGCATGCGGGCGCCCATTAGCATAAACTTTAAGGACATCCCTCAGATACGCGGAAATAATTTTTAATGTCCTGCCGGCAGCGGCAACAAACAACAACAGTTGCATGTGGTGGGGAGGAAAAAGCACACTTTCCGAACGAAGTTTCGCTGCGGAAAACTGGCGGGCGCCAAAGCGCTTTAATGACGACCGGGCGTTAAGTAATTTTCCTTGTATTTTCCGGCGGCGCCCGCACGCCAGCGCCTTTGGCTTAATGCGCTTGTATCCGCATCAGTTTCGCTGTTGCTGTACCTGTCGCAGCTGTTGCTTCTCCAGCTGCTGGTTATCCCGCCCCTGCTCCTGCTGCGTCGCCCTGTCCTGCCAATGGCCTTCGGTGTCATTTGACTCGCAATTACCGCCCCATAGGGCGGGCACCTCCCACTCCAAGGGCGACCCCTAAGTGGCCCACTCCCACGCACAGGGCTGCTGGCTCCTTCTTCGTTTTCTACTTGAGGACAATGTAAATTTGATTATCGCTCCGGCAAATATTTGTCAGCCACTCACTAAGGCGGCGGCGGGGGTGGGAGTTTTTCCGAAAGGGGCGGGTGGGGGTGCTGGATTGGCTCGGAGCTTTGTCGCTGACATATTTATCTAGACGTTTGCCGCTGACATTTTCCCTGGCAGGCCAGCAGTTGCCTTTCACTTTACACGCAGAAATATAATTGATTGAGTTTTAAGAATTGAATTTTTATATTCTTAAAACATTATATACAAGAAAATATGTGATGCACTTAATGAATTTCAAAAAGGCTTGCGATTAAAATTAGTTATTAATTTTGGTAAGACATTTTTTTCTGTCCTATGTTGTACCTTTTAAATAAGATAAAATTCACAATACTTTAAGCGGCGAACACAAGGGAATAGGAAAAATATATGCATAACTAATGTCTTATTTCCCTTACAAACAAATGCTTAAGATAATACCCTTTTTAGATACTCCCCTTATATATTCATATTATTAAATGGTATAAGAAAGAATCTCAAATCTCTTGAAAACTATTTAAAAGTATACAGAACACTTTTGACTTTTGAATACATATTCCAGTGAAATTATTCAGAAATGGTTTATAAGAGAAAATACATTCATAGAAAAATCTTAAAAGTTTTGAAAAGATTTTATCTCCTCGAAAGCTGCCTAAAAGCATATTTAAATTGGGCTGCTATATATTCAGAAATATATTGAAAGAGAAATTCAATTTTCACCACAAAGAAAAAAGTTTAAGATAATAAGACAGGCAAGTTTTGTCTACATGTATTAAACCTAATAATGAAATTATTATTTATAGAAAATAAATAAATAAATTAAATTATAAAACATATAAAAAGCACAAACACATCCTCAATATCTTTATCTTTCCCTGTGTAGCCACCAGCAAACTCAACTTTTGTTTAGCTTCTCATGATTAATTAAAACTTGCTCCCTATTTTTGGCATGTTGTTGTATTAGTCCTTGTTGTATTGTCTCTTGTTGTACTCCTAGTTGTTGTATATCCAATTGTTGTATTTTTAGTTGTTGTTTTCCTAGTTGTTATTGTATATTCCGTTCTCGTGTTGCCTTGTTTGTTGTGTGCCGCCCGTCCCGTCGTCGGCCAGTGTGAACATGTTTCTTTTTTACCACGCAGCTTTTCAACAAATTACAGCAGGACCTCGCTGCCTACAGTACGTACAGTTGGTGTAAGGATGAGAAAATGGGGCCGGAAAAGTGGGCGGGCTCGGGACCAATGGTGGCCTTCTGGGGGCGTGGCAGCGAAAGTTGCGGGCAACGGATTTTGGACTCATTAGGCTCGTTCACAGCCGTTGTCGCTGGCTGGTGTGAAAACTCAGCAAATATATGTACAGGGGGGAGAGAGGTGTGCACATCCCTGAATGCCTCAGTGTGTGTGCGAGTGGGTGTGGCAGCGAGTGGGCGGGTGTCTATGTGTAAACACAGGGCTTAATGAGAAAAGAACTTACTCTGCTGTTTGAGTTTGGTTCCTGTTTCTGTTCCTCGTTCCGCTTTCGCTTCTTATTTTTCCTCGTCGCTTTTTGTTTTCGGTGATGTCGGCGGATTCTATTTAGTTTACTCAGAGTTACTCAGGTGTTTCAGGTGACAGACATGCAAACACAGCGCAGCATTGTAATTCCTTTTCGATTTTTCTGTTCCGTCTCCTCCTTCAGCGGTTTCAAATTAAAATCCAATTCATTTCCACTGCAAATAGAGACGGCGATAAGGATAATTCGCAATGATAAAACGAGTCTTTGGGAATTATGGGATGGGGTCCTATAAAAACTTACCGCAGGAAAGCATTAAGCTCATAAAGAAAATAACAAGCGACTTAAATTAATTACCATGAACTGGCATAAATTAATGCTTTTTTTTCTAGAGAGCAAAGGCAATAAAAAATATAAAATCTGAGCTTAATTCTAGCTAGATAGATGAATTCAATGGGAGATTGAATGAAGCGGGGTTTATGATAAAGAAACAAAAACACGATGAAAAATCACAGGATATAAAAAAAAGTTTCATAAAAACAAAGATTATGCCAGGAATGTAAAGAGTTACGGATTTGTGGGGTTTTTGTGTATTTCTTTGTTTGTTTTGCATAAAACTAAAATAGTAAAAAGAATCTCAAACAAAACAAATGGAATTAATTAGTCGTTATTAAAGATTCATAATTATTTTTATTTCAAAATACAAGCGAAGCTTACAAATTGGGTTCAAAAAATAATAAATCAATTTACAGTACTAAAGTGTTATTATTTTTATTGATTAAATTTATATTCAAACAGTGGATACTAAATGAAATAAACCTGAAAACTATGTAGAATATGTTTATTGATTAATTATGATTAGTTATTTTCATATTACAAAAATATAACCAATGAATTTCCACAAAAAGTATTTCAAATTTAATGGAATTTTATTAGTTATAAATAACATTTTAAAGCTTTATAAATACCATAGAATCTCTCATGTGGTAATTAAAATCGTTATAATCTTCATAAAAGCTCAATTTAAATATTAACCCGCTTAAACTCGCCTGTGTTGACAAGGATTTCCTACTTCGTGTTTATTTTATTTTCAAATTCATATAGATCGCATTTAAAAGAGGGACGTAAGCGGAAATAACGAGCTGAAACAACACTGCTAATTACTTTCTCATTATGCAGGCTATTTAGCTTTAATTACACTAAGCTCCAAGCCACGACAGGCGCACACAGGACATAGAGGACGCGCAGGACACACACAAATACAGAGGGACACATGGAGAGCGCACTCAAAGCGCTTCTAAAACTAGAAAAAAACGCAGAGCGCTCAAATGCTCGAAA
This sequence comes from Drosophila jambulina, assembly GCA_018152175.1. Classification (NCBI taxonomy): domain Eukaryota; kingdom Metazoa; phylum Arthropoda; class Insecta; order Diptera; family Drosophilidae; genus Drosophila; species Drosophila jambulina. Next base: position 31,671,332 of record JAECXH010000012.1, read on the forward strand.
TTCGCCGGGAAAAGTGGCAACAGCATTTGAGCCTTTCACTTTTCACCTGCCTCCCTCCTTGCTGCCGGCCTTCTCCCGCTGGCAATTCCAATTTACAGCGCAAAATGTTCTGAATTTTCCATTTGAATTTTTGGTGTAGGCAGCCGTGGAGTGTGGGGAAAACACTCTTGTGCGCCAATTTTCCGGCTCTCGGCTGGGGAGGCTGCAGCAGCATCAGCACTGGGCGCCAAAAAGTATGCAGCCATAATGAGGCGAGAGCTCACACAGTATCCAGCCAGCCCAGAGTATTCTTTACGATCAATTTTCAGGCTTTTCAATCCGGTCTCAGTTCGCCGGGGCCCTCGGTTAATTATATCAATTTAACAAAGAGCCCCGCAGCACAAGAGCGCACCTGTCTGCGGGAAACTCTTTAAATGTAAATAAATACACAGGGAAAGAGTGGAAGTTATGTACATTACCTCATCAAGTATGCTAAATACACTTTAATCAAGGTTCATATAGAGTAAAAGGTGAGTAACGCGCATATATTTAAATTATATACTGGCGATGAAAGAAGCTTTCTCTGGCAAAAAAAAAAATGAAGCTAAGAGCAAATCTATGACGTTGGCGTTACTCATCTTGCAGCTTGTATTGTCTCCACTTTAAAGTTTAAATATTTAATTAAATCCAGCAGCTTAACGATCTCTTTTAAATGAGTAGAAAATGCAATTTGTTTACTTTCGCCCCTGTCAAATCAATGGGCATGATTATGATTTTAATCCCCGAAAAATACCGATTTCGCTGACCCACACTCCCCTCCAATATTTTCCCGCTGTGCATGTGGGCCAGGTTTATTTGCATTTTAATATGGCTCGTATTTTATGAGGCTTTCATATTGTTGTAGGTATTTACAATATATACATATATATATTTTCCTTTTAAGCCGCATTTGTGTAATGAAACGGAAGGGATTACCGCTGGCCACCCACCCAGAACCCAGAACCCAGAACCCAGAACCCAGAACCCAGAACATGGCAACCCTTAACCCTCTCCCTCTTAACCCCCACGAAATGTTTAACGAAATTGAAACACATTTGCCTGACAGTTGCCATCAGCTTGGCTTCAATTTGATGTCAGCATTATTGACTGATCCTTCGGGGCCCGCCCAGGGATCCCGCATGTACATATGTTTACCCGAGGCTGAAACACTTCAAGTTGCCTAGTTAAAGTTAAGTGTCCGTGGGCGGAGGAGGGGCGTGGCCCTGCTCAATCATATTTCACGTTCGCCACTTGTCAGCTTTTATCTCGTTTTCGTCATCCCAAGAAGTGCCCATCTTATTCCCGAGCTCCCTCTCCCGGCCTCCCTCCGGTTGTCATAATTTCATTATTTGCTGCGCTCAGGCATAAAAAAAGGGATATTGTCTGGCTGCCAGGATAGCTCTGCGTGTATGTGTGTGTGTGTGTGATGGGTTGTCATGAGCACGATGTTCGCATGTCCTTTCCATCGACGTCTGCACACGCATTTATTCCTCAGCTTCTGTGGCAGTCGGCGGCCATCGCAGGATGACAGAAAGTGTCTATACAAACAGCAGACAGGCAGACGGGACAGAAACACAGAAGGACGACCAAGTTACGCACAAGGACAGGCAGAGAAAAAATAAAGGACCAAGGTCTCGCAAAGATAATATTTAATTTATGAGAGCTTATTCCTTGAAAGTTGATTTTTAATCATATTTTCAAGCTTAGAAAGAAGTAGTAAATTTGTTGCTTAAATTTGTGGGTCATTTGCTAAGCCAGGACAGTACTTTAAATTAAGAAAGAAATATTAAAATATTTTTTAATGAAAATAAACCAGACATATATATATGAGTTTACCTTCATCATCAAAATAATTAAGAATAATCTATGTAACTTAGCTTAAATCCCCTGATTGATTGACGATTACTACGTCTGATGTGCTCAATTGTGCAAGTCTATTTTGGGGATTTTTTCGAGTGCACACATGCGTGGCACATCCTTTTTCAGCCAGTCGAGTTGACTGACTGACGCCCTGGCCACGTGCCTCAAGTTATGAGAGCCACCGGCTGCGCGTCTGGCCGTCCGGGGTTCCATTCCCCAGCCGGGGAGTCCACCGACCGAAACTTCAATTTTAATTGGATAATTACTCATCCAATCCCAGGATTTAATCCCGCCTGAAATTGATGCACCGCACCCACAGGGGTTGCTGAGCGGTTAATAGGGTTGAGTCCTGTGAGGTGAATCCTTACTCAATGCCCCCTTTGAACCTGCGACTGCGGCTCAAGTGGTTGCTGGTGACTGTCTGCCTGTGTGTGCTCCCCTCGTTCTCGGAAAATTGCATCGCAATGGCTTCCAAATAGATGCACTCCTAAAGGGGCAGGCGGCAACTTGTTGGCTGGCTGCTGCCACGCACAAAGTCCATTCAAAATGCATCTGAATGGGGACCGGATACGGATGACACCCGGAATGTGCAGAAATTGAATGGCAAAGGGGTAAGCTGCCAAATGGCCAAATGGCCAAATGGCATTTCCATTCACAAGTCGCCGGCATTAAATGCTCCTGCAGCTGCATGCAAATGATCTCCCCAAACAGTTGCCATGCAGATAAATATTATAAGGGCGTTACTATTGCCAGTCTTTATCGACTATCTGGCTAGACTTTGGAGAGAGCTGTGTGTGCTGCCCAACCTCAAGCCCAAGTTATCCTTTTTTCTACAGACAATTGACATGGCAACGGGTCAGAGGAGCTCACGAGTTGCCAGAACTAACAATCATACGCAGTTGAGAGCTGTAATATTTGTAGAGCTCAGGAATTGCACTCAGGGAAAAGTAAATGATGATTTGAAATATTTATTAGAAGAAAACATATGCATTTTAATGAATGATTTTTAATGAAATATTTCCGATGTATTCCAAGAGGATTCATAAGGATTAAACTGTCTAGAAATAATGTTTGGAAAACGTTTAAGCTTTCACGTGAAGAGCGGAGCATTTTTAGCAATTTGCCTTACTTTATAGAAAATTAGAATTGCCTAGAATTTAAACTACACTTGCTCTATTAAATATACTCTTTAAAATATCAAATATCTCGAAATAATTTTTTATTAACTTAAAAAACGATCAGCTTTTCTATTATTTCCCAGTGCAATTTTTTCGAGGGGTGCAAAATGTTGCCGCTGAAGCCGCCGCCAAGCACTGAGGCATAAACTCAATATTTTCATCTTTTATGCGCTCTGTCGGGCTTTCCGCTAGGATTTCAAAGGCACGGAGATACATGTCCTGCGAATCCGTACCCAAATCCAAATGCTGTCTGCCCTTCGTTGATTAGAATCAACATAAATAAAATTAATTGTTGCCGGTTGAGTCGTCAGTCGGCCGGGGGTTGCATTCAATTTGATTATTAGCTCAATCCAGTCAGGCTCGAAGCGGAAGGACGACACCCCTGGTCCTGGCCTCGCGTCCTCGACTACTTATTTCGGTTTTGTCGCTGGGCTAATTTTCCTGTGGTCCGAAACCGAAGCCGAGTCCCTGGAGACCCCGCTTGAATGCCACAAAATAATTATAATTTATTTACAGCGCCCGGCTGTCTGTCTGTCTGCCTGTTTGTTGGACTGAAAGTCTCACTGTTTGCTGCTTAATTGCCAACTTCTACTTCAAAAAGGACCTCCTCCCTCCATAAATTGTGTGCAATTGTTTCCTGAACTCGGGGCCATTGCATCAGGAAATTAAACTGCGATTCGGCCCTCTGTTTCTGACTGCCTTCAGTCTCATCTGTATGCACGCGGCAAAATATGCAAAAATGACACGCCTCCCACGCCAAACACTGAGAGAAAATTCATTAAAAGTAAATCTAAATTGAAACAGGGTTAAATATTCTTATAAATAAATAAAATCCTTATTTAGCTCAGATCTCATGATATTTTTGAGAAGCGTTAAGTTGACATAAATATCTAGATTCAGTTTATAAGTCAAATTGTTATAGTAGATGGAGACTACTATTTTGAATAGTAAATGCTCAACTTGCTTAAATATAAATTCCAGACTTACTAAATTTATTCCCATCCCATTTCTGTGTCTACAATTTTCCCTCAGTGCACTCCTATTCCAACTCCTAAGCCAGCCTAGGCCCTGCCGCTGTTCCAAAATCATAAATTACACCAAAAACTGACCCCGAGCAGCGAGAATGGCGAATGTATTATGCATAATGCCGAGCAACGGGCTCTTGGCTGAACCGAAATTAAATTTCCAAAGGCAGACACAGAACAGAGAGCACGGAGAACATACAAGACAATGAATCGATAATTTATAAATACTCTGCGCAGATCGTGGGTAGCCGTGGCTTTAGGTGGACAAAAGCTGCATTCATTTTGAAATAATCAACGAAAATGCTGGAAACCCAGAACCGAAAACCGAAAACCGAAAACCGAAAACCAGAAAACCATTTGTGCCCTGGCTGCCATCGGGGGATGATGCACTGGGGGTGGCACTTGAAATGCAGTCGTTGTGGCAACCAGTTGAGCTGCAAGCTCCAACTAGCTAATGGCTGGGTTTTTGGCATTGAATCGGTCTGGTTTCGGCATGATTTCTCAATTGATTGCAAGTGGCGGCTCTGCACTGCCAGGATCGGAGCCGGAGCTGGAAGGGTCCTGTCATGCCTAATGCTTATTACCAACACTTGGACGCTTGGCAATTTATGCTGAGCGATGCGATGCGATGCAGATGCAGCTGCCAAAGCTGCTTACGTTGAGTCCTTGGCCAACTGCCCACTGGGCAGTCGATTTATTATACCCTTGAAAGGAGTATCATGGACTTGGCTGGCTTTGTGAACTCCATAATCTTGATCGGGATTGTCCGCGAATCTGTTTCTGGGTGGGATAAGTCTCTTAACTTTGAGATTTCTATGTGGGTTTTGGTATGCAACCTTTATTCATTTTAGGGTTTTATATATTTAAAAATCAAGAAGATCTGAATTGTATATCCTAAGTTTGGCATGCACTACGTTTGTCCTTTATATTTAATGTTTCACAGATCAAGTCTTACTCCTAGAGCATTTCCAGTTGCTGGTAACTCATGAAGCCTGACCTCTTGTTTCTATAATTTTAATTGGAGCTACGCACAAGATAGAGAGAGAGTCTGTGGTTGGGCTGCTCGAAATTGGAATGCATTTTTGGCAATTTCCAAAACAAATATTGCTCGAAAGGATCTGGGAGTAAGCTGCTCCTGCTCCATTTTATGCTCAGGTGACCAGCTGGGCATCCAGCAAATAGTTTAGTGCATGAAAATTGCTTTCAACACACACAAGCTCTCTGGCTCTGCCGCTGACAGGGGCGGGCACTTGCTCCGTAAACATGTTATGTAATTAAAATGCCTGGCAGATATTTTGGCCAAACATTTTGCGGCTGCTTTTCCGCTTTTGTGTGCCAAAAATATTCCTTTCCAAATAACTTGGAGCTCCTCTTTTTATGAGAACGCCAACGCCGGCGAGGTCGACGAGGTCTTCGACGCTGCTCGTAGCCCCGAAACTTTCTCAATGGAATGCCCCAAATTCTGGCAAGCTTTCACCACTTTCACGGCAGAGAGCTCTTCCTTTTCGAGCGTCTCCTGGATGTGGTGGTGAATGCACTCTTATGGGGATAAATATAGCCCAAGAGCTAAAAATACTCTGCACCCTCTTTGATGTTAAAATTTAAATGAAATTAGATCATTACAATACTGTTCCCAGAGCTGCTTATGCTTTATATAACTGTTATTAATATCCTTTGCAGCACATATTTTTCGCAGTGCTTTGCTTAACCGTTTATTATTTTATTTATTCCTTGCAGACGTCACAAATCTGGACTACGTAAAGGTAAATGCCGAGGCGGGCAAAAACGTGACCATTCCGTGTCCTGGCGTCAACGAGCACTCGCTGGTGGACACGCTCGTGTGGAAAACGGCGTCCACGACCATTGCCCAGTTTGCCAATCGGATACCACTGCTCCACAGTCCGAGGGTGAGTAATTTCATTTTAATTTTAATAAGAGAGCAGTCTTTAAATAAGAAAGATTCTATAAAAGCAATGGAAATGAGCGAGAAAGAAGATTAACCCAAGAAGTGGCTCTTGAATTCTGCGGCTTTTGTTTAAAGATTTTGGGATGTAAATAAATGAAATAAAGCACCAAGACCCCCTTTAAAGCTAGTAAAAAATCAAAAATTCAACGCTTTCCTCTCCCCTAAACCCCCAGACATTCCCAAGTGCAATTTTCACTCAAAAATGGCACTCCCGTGTCATATTAGAATTCATTTCGACACTTAGCACCGTTCCCCTCCGAGGACGAGGCTGAGGAAGGACCCTCTAATGTATATGGCCCTGCCTGGTGCTCAGTGCTCGGTGTTCAGGGCAAAAACGAAGCTGTTAAAATAATTGATAGCCGGTTGCCGGGCGGCTGTTTGAACTTTGCCCTTCGCCGCCAACGCCGCCGTCCTCGAACTGGAGGCGATGAGTGCAAGAAAGTGCAGCGAAAGTCCCGGCAACTAAGTGGCCATCAATGGGGTGGAGCCAAAGGGTCGGGGCTCAGGACTCGGAAGTGCAGAGCAAGCCGGCGCGCGGCTAATATATTTTAAATGTTTGATAGTTGCACTAAAACAAAAGCGACATGAAGCTGGAAAATAAGAAGAAAATAAAACAGAAGAAGGGAAAGCGTTCAAGTGGCTGCCAGATGGCAAGACTGGGAAACAAGGCTGGGAGCCGGGCCCGAAAGCGATTGCAGCGGCCTTAAACGCACTCGGGGGGCCATTGGGCGGCGCAGGCAGAATGATGAAGTTGCCTCCGTTGCTGGTAGCCAGATGATGAAGGATCCCGAGATGTGGGCACTGGCAGAAAAACAACATGGTAAACTATATGGGGATCAGCGAAGGGATTGGGTTCGAGGATAAAATAATTTCATTTACAACAAATTGTTAGGATAAACAAAGTTAGCTTTTGAAAACTATATTCCCTTTTGATTTCTTAGTGTTTCTTACACGCTAAGGACAATTATTAGGAGTAAGCGTTTGAACATGGCATTTAAATTAAATAAAATTTAGAGGATATTATCAGAAATTAAATTGATTTTCAAATTTAATGACTAAGTAATAGTTAAGAACTGTTTCTTACAAGCTAAGAATAATTTTTCAGAGAGAAAGTATAAAGAAAAAAACTAAGTTTAAGTTACAGTAAATTCTCCACAAACTTAAAGGAAATGATTGTCTGAGTGGTTTCCCAGGTTAAAGATTATTTTTCAAGTGTTTCTCATAAACCAAGGATCTCATCTTAGGCAGATTGCTTTAAGAATGACCGATATATATTCTGTAAAAACTTCAAAAACAAACTCTGTAAATTACCCTCAGTATCCATAATATTTTTTCCAGTGTTTCGATTAACCTAAGCTTCCTTTTTCGGCTGTCTTCAGACTTCTGGCAGTATTTTTTCCCTAGTGTACCCAGCAGCTTCTTGAGCCCGAGCTAGAGAGCCGAGCTGGAGAACCGGCTATGTGTTAAATGGCAGACTGGGACACTTGAGCTGCAGCCAAAGTTGGTCCCAATCCGGACTCGTGCGCTCTCGGCTCGCATTTCTTGGCCTCCGCCAAGCTGCAGGCTAGCTGGCTGGCTGCCTTCTTGGCCCGGCTATTATGTGTATTAAAAGTTTTTCACCTTGGCACAGTGGCTGCTTCATTTTATTACAACTGACACATGACCCCCGCACACACACACACCCGGCACCCTGGACCCTATACCTGGGCCCTGCTGGGCTATTAACTTTTGTTTTATGGCCAAGACTGGAAATGATTCATGTTTGCACAAGCCAAGCGGACTAAGGAGATCCTTACCAGGGATTTGCCGCTACAAGTTCTTCCCTCGCCCGAGTGTGTGTGTGTTTTTTTTCCACAAAGTACACAAAGAGGAAGGGGAAAGTGCTTTCCTCAAGTCACCACTCACTCGCCCGTGTGGGCGGCGGTCGAAAGGGCGATGAATGTAATTAGAGTTTACTACAAAATTGTATTGGAAATTAAAAATTCCACATGGTAAATTTTCTGGCAAATATTTCCAGGACCCAGCCCTGCCTGCCGTCCTGCCGCCTGTGTGCAATCGAGCGGCAGAGTTTTCCCCCAAAATATATAGAGGAAGGATAGAACTGAAGCTGGGCTGAGGCCGAGGCATTTTAAGTTGTAATTTGAGGGCATACAGTGGCAAGGATACAAAAGTAAATAACAGGGTCAGGCATGCGAAGATAAACCAGATACTTTAACTGCAGCAGCTGCCAGATGGAAAATAATTTAGTTTTCCACATTCGAAACTGCCACAAATTCGAGCGAAATGCACATCACAGTATCTGTGATGAAAATCCTTATTAAATTTCGGCCCAAGCAGGTACTGAAATTATTTGTTTCCCGTCACAAAATGGGGAAAACAAACAAATCCTGGATGAATTTACTGCCAATGCAACTGGCTTTCGGCTCGGCTTAACCGGGGAAGAGATACATAGTTCAATTATGAGCCAGAGCCGGAGTCGGCTTTGTGGCCAAAACAAATTTGGCCTGAGACAGAACAAGTTTTAGGCCGGGTCGATGACATGCTATGCCTTTGTTTCTGCTTGGGCCACATACATGTAAGTTTTCCTTACTATTAAAAACTTTTTCTGGCCTGTCCAAAGTGGAAACTCGTGTCGTCGGCCGCCTTGTTATTTGTCAGGGGCTTCGCTCCACTCTCGGCAGATTTTAATTTTTCAAATCGCATATATACATGTAAGGGAGGCGAGAGAATGAGTTATAATTAAGTTCCCTGAACTCGTTGCAGATACAACTTTTATCGGACAACTTTGGCCTGCAGTTCACGCCCTCCTTGGCCAGTGATACATCGGAGTACATCTGCCTGGTAAACGATCGCCATATTCCAGAGGCTATAGTGGATTTACTGGTGCAAGGTGAGTGTATAATTCCCTGCGATAATGATAACTATTTCTGCCATCTTAAATAACTAAATTATTTTCAGCTTAAGCTTTTCTCTCTTAAATGTTGTTAAAACCCTCGAAGTTTATATTTATTTTTCTGAAAATCATCAGTAATTCTCTCCTTTCTTGTAAAATTTCATTTAAAATTCCCTGTCATTCCTCGCGTTTTCTCGTTTTCTTTCTTAATGAAACGCTTAACTACTTTTGATGATTTTTCCGGTTTACTTGGCCAACACATCCGCCTGGGGCTTCTTCCCCCCAAGGATTTAATTTTCCGATATGTCTTACACCGCCACCGGACTTTTCTTTTCGCTGTATTATTTTTCCTTCGATTCCTCACTTGTGTTTTCATTGTCGTTGCCCTCCGCCTTGACATGATTTCCATTTGCATTCCACTGATAGCTGGCAGTTTTCCCGATGCTCCGCCGATTCTCCTTCTCGATTTCATTCTCCCTTCTCAATTTTCTCTTCCCTGCAGATGTGCCCGATCCGCCGGAGCGTCCATTGTTGATAAGTTTCACATCACGCTCGGTGAACTTATCCTGGGCGCACTCGCAGCATCCGCGGAATGCGCCCGTCACGCATTTTATTATTGAAACGCGGTAAGTGTTGCCACCGAGCTGAGGAGTTAGCCCAGCCATCAGCAGTGGTGACAACTCTGGCTTACATTAATTATCTAGCTTTAATTATAAAATGTAGCACAGGAAACCGATTTTTTGCTGCGATATGCATTTTAAGCATCAGTTTAAACTGTTAAATACATATTTTATTTTAAAATAAGATAGAAATAATACCTAGTGAATAAGATTGCATTTAACTTGAACTCTTTGCTTAAGGTATAAAAAGATGTTCGATAAAAAATCAAAAACTAATAGGGATGGAGCATTTTTGAATGACAAAACGTTCCATAGATAAAATTAAAAAAGACCAAAATCAGTTTTCGATAAACCATCGATTTGGTGCATTGTATTCAAATTAATAAATCGATGTATCAAAGTGGATCTAATAGAGATGGGATATTCTCGATATATAATCATAAAATGAATTCATTAATAAAAACATAGCTTAGCAAGATTAAAAATAGTAGCTAATTCAGCTCCCCTCTGGTGGTTTGCTTTAAGCTGATGAAGTGCCCTTGGGGTGTGGGTGGTGGAGTGGGCGGTGAAGGACTGGTTGGGCTGTGTGGGCGTCCAAGGGCACTGAATAGCTGTCCGTGGGATGATGGCGATGATGGACGCGCGGTCATGATTGACACATGCAAAGGCGCTTTCGCCAGAGGATGCACCAACTGCGGCTGACCCCATTCCGCTAATGAATTAGCGAGCGGAGCGGAAAGGAACCGAGAGCTGGATGCACACCATCGCCATTAGGCGCCCATCGTCGTCATCATCGTCATTATCCTCATCGGGCGCTAAGCAGCTAGCCACGCCCATTTCCGCCTTTGACTTGGACTCAACGCCCACCTGATTTTCGCATTTATGAAAAGCCGAGAGCATCGAAGGCTTTGACTGGGCCGGTGCATTCAATTAAATTCATGCGTTTATGGCTGGCTTACCTGGACAGTCGGGGCTAAGAATATAAATAGGTGAATCGGCCATAAATAGAATCAGAAAAATATATAAATATCAGGGGACACAAGGAAAATGCTAGGTATTTTTAAACACTTGATAAACCGAAAACTATGAACCAAAATTGTTTATATAAATTAAGATAAACGTTTTCCATCATCCCTAGAAATCTTATTGGAGCTGTAGATTATGTATTACTTCTTGCCAGCTCAAGATTGAAAATGACTTATCTACACTGGACTACATTTACGCTCTATAAAGAAACTACACTTCTGGCCGCCACTGTAAATCTCAGATCCCCACACGCGCTCCACCTCGGTGGTCCTTTAATTAATATGTAAAGGGATGACGACGATATGCATGACTACGGGGATACGCACTTCACTTGTGCTCCATTTAAATAGAAAAGAAAACACTGGCACGCACACACACTCGCACACAGGGCCGCCATCTGTGGGCGCAAATGGGGTTCCCCGGGTTAAGTCGAGCATACATATAGACTGAAAGAGTACGTATACGCCATGTATGGCTGGCATTGTGCGGCGCTGGCTATTTTCCGAATAACTTGAACTCAATGCGGGGCATGAAATAAAAAGCGAGCGAAAGCCGTCGCCGCCAACGCAGCACAAAGGCCAAGCGAAAATGTTGGAAATACAAAAATAAGAAGGAAAAAACACCAAAAAGCGAAACTTTTTCAATAAATTTCCATCAACTGCAGTAGCAGCGGCGAGGCGACGCTGGCTGGGCGTTTCTTTGTCGGGCTGGAGGGGGCGTGTCCTCGACAAGACACTGAGGCTCCCAGTACAATCGATGACAGCCAACTGGAAAGCAGAGCCTGCGGTGCATTTATGCAAAATAAGAAATAACTGCACCCATGCACAAACACTGTGCGGGAAAACACTGAAAATACTGAAAACACTGAAGGAAATGTGAACACGCGCCGCCGCCTGCCAAGTGTACATACACGGGGAGAAAAGTTCTTGTGAAAAATTGTAATACTTTTTAATTTTTTATTTTATAATAAGAATTTTATTGAGAGGGAAAAGAAAGAAATCTGAAACGAGCCAATTGAAAAAGGACAAGATCTCTCTTCTCCTTTCCCAACAAGGATAATACTGGTAGCAAATGCGAGAGAGTTTAGTAGGTTCATTGCTTACGATCTTGAAAGAAGCGTCGATTAGTCGGGCTTACTGGAAATATTTTCTATATTTTTCCCCCAGCATTTTCTCTCAGTGCCTCAGTGCAACTTATACGCAGCACAGCACACTTTTTTGGGCAACGCGCACACACAGAAAATGAAGCTGCCCCATCTCTCAGCGCCAGCTCCGGCTCTGCATCTCCAGCGACGCGGCCTGCAGACTGCATTTTATGTAAATTCCCATCGAGATGGGAGTGAGTCGAGTCGAGTTCTTGATGCCTCTCCACTAGCCCGTGCCCCCTGGATCCCTTTGAAGCACCCCATCCCACCCACGCCTCTTATTTACATTTTCGCTTGATTCGGTTTATTTGCCCATATGGAAAGGGGGCTGGGGAGGGCAGAGGCGGTTCAATATGCACACGAGCCATGCCATCGAAATTGAAAGACGTCAACCCACGACGACGACGATGATGATGATGATGGTGCTGGTGATGGGGACATGCTTACGCCGGATTTGCCGGCTGGCAATTGAAATGGGAAGGCTCTGCCCTGCCCTGCCCTGTCTCGGCCTGCTCTGCCCTGCAGAGCGTTAAGTCTATCCATAAATTGCTGCCCCGTCAACTGTTGCATTGCCAGCGGGCTGGGCAGGATAATGTCATCGGTTCGGAGGATATGCCTGCATATATAGATATGCCATATGAGCAGACACACATTTATGCATCGACGTTTTGTGTGTCGCATATTTCACTGGCATAACTTTCGGTCAACCGAAAACTGGGCCAAAACTTTGTGGCTTGCCACTCCGCATTCCCTCTGACATGTTTATCAACTCGGCTCTGTCCGGGATACTGTTTTCTCGATTTCATTCACCAGAAAGCCAAACAACAAAAAATTGTGCATAATATCATGCCCAGTCCGCTGATGAATCAGATGAAGCCAGCCCTTCTTCTCACTCGGCTGCATTTTTATTCACTGGATTTCACAGTGTGTTTATTTAGTATGTTTTCCTTTTTTCTTGTTGAACCCGTAGCAAAGCAATTTAATTAATTCTCGCTTTTTATGAAAACATTTTCGTTTGCTAGTAATTTTTGTTTGCTTTTGACATTATGTAAAGTGCGTTGCGAAAGCATAATGAACTGGTTAAAGGTAATGAAATGCAAAAATGGAAATGAAAACATTGCTTAAAATGTTTTTGAATATATTAGAGAGAGATAACTATGGAAAGATATTAAATCTAAATAAAGGGAGTTTTAGTTTAAATATTTTTAAGTTTAATTTGAGCTTGTATATCACGCAAATATTTGTTTAATTTGTTACTGAGCCTTAAGTAGATTTAAAAATCGAATCCATTCGAAACCTGTTATTAAGGCACCCAAAAGTATGCAGTTATAATCCTTAAAAAAATGCACAGCATACCTCTGGGCAGTAACCATAAAGGACCTTTATTTAAGTTGTTCTTTTGCCAATAAATTTCCTTTTTTCCCTACAAGTCCCTGACTTATCTGCACTATTTGTCCATTAACTTTAAGAACTCCGTCCTGGCAAGTAAAGTGTCCTGTTTCAACAACTCCTCCTGTGTGTGTCCCCCGGCTGCATATAGATACTCTGATACCCCAACAAAGGCAAACACACGCAGATGCATAAATAACTCATATTCATTTGTTTAATATGAAAAAGTCAGTAAAGCAAAGCAAACATTTTTAAAGCAGCTTACCGACCAACGAAGAAAAACAAGGACAACGACGATACAACTACAAAAAGAGAAGGACTTCCAATACATGTCCGTGAAAGGCCGCAAATTTATTTGCCATTGTGGTTACTTTGGGCCAAGAATCTCTTCCCTATACACACACACAGGGGTATTTTTTACTCGAGGGTTACAGGACCCAGGGAGGGCGGTCCTGGGCCGAGTACATTTTTCATATGTTTTTCCCGGGCCAGCAGGAATGGGCCTGGGCATGCTTCATAAAGTCGCCAAACAAATTTTTTGTATCGAGTGCAACGTGTGTCCGGCTGCCTCCGATACAGGCACATACTATATACGATATATATATTTTCGCTAAATGCCCATTGCCAAACGCAAACAGATGGGGCACGGCACTCAGCGCGGAAGCTGCCCGCGGGCATTTATTAATTTTAATCATTTTTTTGACACAATTTCCTTCCGGCAGGCCCCGCATTTTTTTGCCGGAGGTTTATTGATTGTCACCCCATTCATGAAATGCTCAAACATTTTTCATCGGGCGCGTATTTAAACAATTTTTAATCGCAACCATGAAAGCCGGACCACTCAAATCGGTAAGCCCCTTTTAAAATCAAACGAAGGCCACCGCGAAATTTATGCCGGCCCCTCCTCCCCGGCCAGCCAGAATGTGCCAAAAAATATGCTAAAATTATGTGAGTTTAAACCAAAATTTACTACACTTTGAAATGTGCCATGAAAAATGTTCATTGTGCGAGCGACGGCGGGACTGCGGGTAATTTATATGCGTTGGGGTGCCTTCTTCTCTGTTGTATTTTGGAAAGGTTCCATATAGGTGTGGGCTGTACAAAAGAGGCGCATAAATATTTTAGTGCCTATGTGCGGCACACATTTCGGATGGTATCCCGAGGGAGCCGCCTGCCCCGCCCGCCCACAAGTGTCATGCAAATCCGCATCCGTTTTATATAAATTTTCATAATGCATTTTATGCCCATGGTTTATGTATATTGGCCACCTCTCTCCCCCGCGTAACATATAGATTTCTGATATAAAGTATATGTACATGGATATGGGCGACGCGTGTGCCCGTGGGCCCAGCAATTGAGCTGATAATTGCAATATAAATGCACAATAATGAAATGATTCGTTCAAATAATTTTCGGGCGAATCAAAATGTTTTGTTTGGTCGCGTTTTCGTTTACTCGATTAATTGCTCAATGAATTTTCCATCTGAATGATGATTCATTCATCGTACACTTTAAATTAATGAGGTCAAATTGGGTCTTTAAATTAGGAAATTCAATTGGATAGCCGTGTCCTGTTTGTCCTGTTTGTTGATCAATAAATACGGCTGAAAATGTTGTTGAATATGCGCACAGAGGGTGAACAAAGTAAAGAGTAATCTCTTCATTTTGTTGTTTCTGTTTTACAAAACAAAGTAAATAATAATTAAGGTAATTAATGTGATTCTTCAGTGATTTTCTGGAAAAATTGCCATTCAATTAAGTCTGTTGTAAAATGCAGAGTATTGTCTTAATTAGGAAGGAATAAAAGTCTTTAAAACTCAGGAAAACTTTGAAATAGTTAATAAAATGCATAAATAATATAATAACAATGATTTCTGTATAATATACTATTTATAAATACGCCTTAAATATTTAATATATATTAATTTCATAAAAATTATGCTAAAAACCCTTTTTTATAAGACCTAGAAACTCTTATTCAATACTTAAAAAGTAAAACTAAGCCTTTAAGAACCCATAAATAATTCTAAAACTTAAGTATTCCTCTCAAATTTCCTTTTACCTAAATTTTCAGGGAGGGCGAGGATGGCATCTGGGAGCAGCTGGCCAGGATCTACACTAAGACGAATGCCACATCATATCAGGTGACGGGACTCACGCCCTTCACCGTCTACAGCTTCCGCCTGCTGGCGGTCAACAAGCTGGGCATCAGTCCGCCGTCCAAGGAGTCCTACTACATAGTCACGCTGCGCGAGGGTGAGTGCCGAGTCCTTCCCCTCATCCTCATCCTTCGTTACCCACTTTATTGGAGCCAAAACCATAAACTATTTCGCGTAGGCGGTTCCCATGTCATAACACATTCAGTATATGGTACGGGACCGAAGTTAAGTTACGCGACATACATGACATGACAATCTTTACAATCGCATTAATTTTTCATTTGAATTCCGAACGACTTGGCCTGACTTTTAAGTGCCCCGTCAATGAAAAGTTGCCACGGTCCCAGCCCCGTGCCAGCAATTACGGCCTCGTAAAGCCCGGCGGAGTCTCCTCACGTTGTATACGTTTAATTATTTTTCCGCTGACGGTAGGCCATCCGCCTAGGCCCGGCCAGGTGTGTCGTCATTTTATGGCGAGGCTCCGGCTGGGGCTCCTTCCTCGTCCTTTTACGGATGCACGGCAAACTCGCAGCAACATTAACTGTGTTCGTCCCCACTAAAGGAAATTACAGCTGCGGCCGCAATAATAGAAATCACGCGAGGAGTATGTTTTTTGGTTTTCAAATTATTTAAATTTGATTTTTTTAGTTTAAATACAAGAATTTAAAGTGAAAGTAGAGATGACAGAAAATATTGTGATATTTGTTTTGAATCGATTTATAGATTGAAATTATTATAGATCGAGATATGATTTGTTAACTTAATAATCGAATTTTCCATTCCATATGCCAAATATTTTAAGTTTTTGCAGATAAATGTGTTTTTAATATTAACATACCTCCAAATTAATAACCTAATGACAAGATAATTAACCCTAAATAACATATGTTCATAATAACTAAACAAATTAATAGGAGCTACCATTTTTTTACCCCCTATAGTACCCCTGCGAAAGTGGGTTTTCGGCACACTTAAATTTTAGAGGAGGCTTTCATTTCATTAGCATGCGATGACAAAGCCCACGAACTTCATCGTTGCAAAGTTTGAGGGACTACTACTCTTACCGAGAGTGACATTCTGCTGTTCTCAGCCATCGATGCACTAATTTCGGTGCAAAATGCCTAAGAATTCGTGTCACTTGGCTGACATTTCACCTGCTGCCGTTACTGTTGCCTTGACTGCCCCAGACAATGATTAATCGCAGGCCAGTGCGTGTCCCACATATAGTATATCCCCCAAATATGGCGATACACATACACAAATGGACTCCGAAAAGTCACAAAACTTTCCGTAGGCTTTAAGAGCGCGAGACACATTAATCAAAGGCAAAGTAGCAGCAGCAGCAGCAGCAACAGCGACAAGCTATTAGCAACACATTTGTCTTACGAACATTGGAAATGACTTTGCCACGGCACTGCTACAAAATCTTAAGGGATAATTAATAATTTACTTGCATTAGGAAAAGATCAGGAGAGTTCTTGAAATATTAAGAGATTCTGAAAGAATTTTGTGAATGTCTGCAAAAGGTTTCCTAATTTGTTCAAAAGAAAATTAAGTTTAGAACATGAAAGGCAACCCACCTAGCGCTTTCTAGAGCATCTTAAACTCCCGAATTAGCGGCTACTTTATTAGGATATATTCCGATTTATTTTTCCCAGTGCAGGCACTTTAGGTTTCGGCGTGAAATTCCATTTATGCCGCCCTGCCACGCACAATGGAATGCGACCCAAGCTGCCGATGCTGCAACACATGCGGTTACAAATTAGTCAATAGTGTGTTGGGCCGCGTCCTTAGCTCCTGAGAGCTCATTAAGGTCCTCCTGGTCCGGGGTCCTTCGAGCTATGAATGTGTGTATGCTGCGGTCGCCGGCCGAGTTGCCAATTTGTATAAATTAAGCCTGTGGCATGCATAAATTAACCAAATGACACACACCGAGAAGGAGCAGCATCAGCAGCAGCGGATATCTTGAATCTAAGCGGCGGAAAAGCGAAAACTTTTCAATTTGCCCAAAGCAAACTTTCCCTCGGCATCAATGTCAAGCCGAAAGACACAAAATATCTTTTAATTTATTTATAAATTCATTGAGCTATGCCAAGTATTTCGCCCTCCTTTTACGTGGAGAAAGCTCGTGGCAAACTGCCAGATCATCCCTAGCTCACCTGGTGCACTACGAAAAATTGAGCTAAGTGGGTTAGCATTTTAAATATTTAACTAAGAAAATAAAGAAAACAAAATATATATATATATCCAAAAATATAGAAAACACTTTGATAAATATTTTGAGCAGAGGAAAATAACACTACAACTAACTTCTGAGCAAATATTTTCAAGTTCTAAGAGACCACATTTCTAGTAATTTTGCCCAGTGTGCCTTCTGAGGCACACGCATCATTTAACCTACGAGTAATGCTCGCAGACAGGGCCAACAAAAGGGAAACGGATGCGCGAATAGGCAAGAAGTCCAGGAGCTAAAGGACCCCATACCAGCCCCCCTCCTAGTAAAAAAACAGGCCGTGGCACTTGCAACTTATGTTGCGTGACAGTGACAACTTGACAATGCCACAGACAACGTTCCGCTTTACATGACAGGTCAGGGGTTCAGCAGCTCGGTCGCAGAAAACTTTTGCGCGGCGTTTTTAATTTCGAATTTTTGAGTTTGAGAACTTTCTGGCAGCCCCGAGAAAGTTTTCTGGCCTAACCCAATCTCGCACTCACTCACTCACGGCTCTCTCCTGACTTAATCTCTTGCAGCTCCCACGGGCAAGCCCATACCCACGACGGCCCACAACACGTCCTCGACGTCGGTGTACATCTCGTGGAAGCCACCGCCGCCGGATACCATACTGGGCGAGTTCCTCGGCTACCGCATCACATATCGTCCTCGCGATCGGGACCCCAACGACACCAAGGAGATCTACATAAGGGACAATACAGTGGAGGTGAGATTCCCGGCTGCCCTGAATTACCTGAGTCCCCTGCTGACTTTCCTATTTAGTTGTACGCGGCAACAATAATTGAATTTCATGATTTCTGACACTTTTGCCATATGGCAAATGCAGTTTAGGGGTTCAAATGCAGTGTGAGAAATTTGTGTTGAGAATAATAATATGAAATATCTAAAGCTTAACATTTAAAGGGTACTGAGGCAAATTTTAGTTGATTAATTTTTATTTGAAGGAAAATGGTATTGATTTGATTTGAAGGGGTATTTTTAAATTTCCCTTAAAGCTCTGTGCCTTTCCTAAAAATTAAATTATTCTTGTAATAGGCACTTGTTTTTTCCAAGTGCCCACCAAGTAGAGAGCCAGATTTCGTGCCCCGCCTGCAGCGTCATTCAATTTCGCTTTGGTTTTCGGGGTTCCGGGGCTTGGTTTTCGGTTCGTGTCTGTCTGACTTGCCACGTGCATATCATTTTCTTAGCTCGAGGATTTCCCATTTTCCCGGCTTAAAGTTTTGTCTAAAAATGTTTCCGAATGTGTGTGGGTTTTTTGTGCCCTGTCATTCGCTGGCTTAAAGTCACATCAGCGGCGGTATTAAAAAGTAATTTACACCTGGCCAAAGGAAAACATTTCCCAGACACCTACACACTGAAATGCCAGCCGGGTTACAAGTGTTTTTCGGTGGCCACCTGTCAAGGTGTTGCCGTATCTCGTTGGGGACCCAGACCCCCGCCGATATCAGTGGCAATTTGTTAACGATTAGTTCTCAGCTGGGGCCAGTTGGTTCTAGTTGTGGGTTCTAGGCCAAAACAGTGGGTGTGTGTGTGCCTCGGCACGCAACTTGGCTAATGAAGGAAGTGGCAGGAAAATGGGGGCGGGAAATGGACAGAAAATGGGGCGAAAAAACGTGGAGGCGAGGCCCGGGACAAATAACTTGGGAATACTTTTCAATAAAAGATAAGTTTAGCTGAAAGGAAACACCAAACACTTAATCTTGTTTTGTTAAATTGTTAGTTGGTTCCGTGATGAGTTTGGGTTGAGAGGATGAACAAAAAATAATAATAAATACAAAAATATATACAAAAAAATACTGAAAATAATTAAAAAATTAGGGTAATAAAGAAACATAATTATAGGTAATGAATTCCCTGTAATTCACTTAGGAAAATCAGAAGATATACACTGCAAGTCAGATGTTTTTCTCTCAGAACTATGGCTATTTCTCTGTGCCCAATTTACCAAGCTTTGGCTATGGATTTCTGGCTAAGCCATCTTTTAAGAGCCAAATTTAGGAGCCAGAGCAGAGAGAATGCATTTCTGCAGCAGCATGCCGGATGCATTTGCCTTCTTAAAAATATGCAAAAATTATTAGCGATAATGCTCACGTACGACACTCGAAAAAACACCAAGCACACACCCACTCTGCCTGGAAAAATAGAAAAATTTTCGGAGGCGAGGAAAAATCGAGGGAAATGGTAACGTAGCGGGAGAATACAACGGCTGATTGCCACAAGCGCGGCACGCTTTTGTGCTCGAGTGCATATTTTGTCCTTATCTAGACGCAGCTCGCCGTCTCTGTCTCTATCGCAGGACCAGCTCTATCTGGCTGCTCCTTTGCATGTCGCTGGCATGCTGAAATATTATCCTTGCAGGCAGAAACGTGCGACTTTAGTTATGCTTATTTTTTGTTCGTGAAAGTAAAGTGCACAAGGAGAAAAATTATTTTAAAAATGGAATAAGCATAATAAATAAAATTAAAAACCGAAAATGACTTGGAAATAACCAACACTATATCCCAAAATAATTTATTAAATTCTCTTAAAGAAAATGGAAATAAATCTTGAAAGAACCGGTCGAAGTCAAGACATCCTACTTCTGATTACATCCTTTATATAAATCAATTAATAATTAATTGTTTTAGCTTCTAAATATATATATATTTAAATAAATAAAACAACCTTCTTCCTCATCTCAATCCAAAAACCCCCAAATCTCATCCACAAATTTTCTCCAGATGCACTAGTTATTTTTTGCCCTGCTCAAGTCATTTTGGTGGACTCCAGGACATGGCTTTCTGTTATTCCCATATCGCAGCATCAGCATTCAGGAGCCTGCGGCTTCTGTCGACCTGCCACGCCCCGTTTTGGCGCCGTCCCCAGCGCCTCCCTGTTTTGGCCAGGGGCAGCTCACATTGAGCTGTCACGTGTGAGGTGGAAAATTCCAGTTTTTCGCCAGCTTCGCCTGCAGGGCTAAATTTGCCAATTTTCTAATTAAAATTTCTGCGCCGTAAAGCATAAATTTCGCAACTTTCACGCAGATAAAAGCCGGAAAGTCGAGTCACACGATACCTCAAAGGAAGTTGCTCTCAACAAAAACTGGGCAAAAAAGGAAAGCTGCCCCGACACTGATATTGTTGATGAACAAGACGACCCGCAAAAAAATAAGCAAATAAAATAGAGGGTTCAGCGGGGAAAAATGTTGTAGAAAAGCGATGAGTTTTTCCAAGAGCCATTCGGGATTTGTTTGACAGATGAAATTTGCATCCGTCTGTACATTCAAAAATTCTTTTTTCTGCTCTCCGGAATGCTTTCCTCGCAGCAGCACCATCGAGCCATTAGAACCGCTGGGCAGTAATTAACGCAGGACGAAAGGGAATTTTTAGATGCTTATCTCGCCGCTTCACATTTTCAAAAGTTATGCAATATGGCGGCAAGTTGTGGCAACTTTATCAATTACATTATATCAATTACGAGGGGCACGAGGCACTGCCCTTGGGCAGTTCCAACTTTCTGCTGACCATAAAAATAAAAGCAGTTGTAAATTTTCGGCCTCATTTACTGGCGACTAAATAAAATGGAATTATATGACCGCCCGACCATATATAGAAGCACTAAATCCCAGCGACCACGACAGTTGGGGCCAAGAAAATATATCATAGATTTTCCTATTAATAATTTAATCAAATAGTTGCTTAGTTTTATCCTTTTCTCATCAGTTCTTTATAGTTTTCCCTTCAGAAAGTTGTGTTTTTACATGTGCAAAATATTTAAACCTGATTTATTGGCCTGCAAAGAGACTTCCCTAGGATTTATAGAGCTATTTTCTCAACCGCAGCTGTAAAAGGCCTAGGAAGATATCACGCTTTCCGAGGGGCATAACTGCTGCGATAGTGGCTGGCGCCGTCTGAAAAGCCCAGAAAGTAGCCACTTAAGCTGTTGGCATGGCAGTCAATCCGCTGCTAAGCACAAGCCCGGAATTCGCACAGTCGAAAACCCGTTGGCTTTGCGGTTTAACCGCAGACGAACTCACACACACATAGAGAGATACAGGATGCTCGTACACAAATTCGGCTGGAGAAGCCGAGCGCTCTAATGTATGCTACATAATTTGCGCTCGCCTCAGGCAGCTGACCATCTGCGAAGCGGGGAAAGAGTGAGTGTGTGTGTGTGTGTAAGTGGTGTGTTAGTTAGCGTAGCACTCTAAGTCTGCGGCTTGTTTTATGGCTTCGCACTGCTTTTGACCTTTGGTTAAACTTTAATCAGCCGGCACTCTGCTCGCGGAAATTCACGGACAAAGCCAGCGAAACGGACTCACTTATGGCAAGTCCAATGGGTGCGCTGAGGGGAAAAATACAGTTGAAACTTATTCTTTGTTTTACTTTTCAGTTCTATTAATTGTAGAGAATTTTTAATACTAAAGAAAGACGAATAAATACTTTACTCAACTTTGTTTATTACATAATTATTATTTTTGTTTGCTTAAATTACTTTCTTCTCCAGAAAAGTCTTTAGGAATTTATATGAATTTATTTACCATAAAAATAATAGTAGCTTATATTTGTTAATTATTATTAAAGTTAATTTCCTTATTTTTCAAACTTTCTTTCTAAAGATAACTATATTCGGCATATTTGCATACAAAATTGAAATGTTCCTTCTTTCCTTGATTTTTCTCTGTTTAAAAAATACTTCTCAATTTGAATTATTAATTTTTATTTCACATTTCTTTCTTTATTAAATTTTTTCGCCGTGCATACGTGTGTGTGCTCGGCGGCAATTAAGGCAAAGACTCTTTGCTCGTTGCCCAAGCAACTCAATTTCCTTTTGCACCGACCGACATCAACGCAGCAGCAACTGCAAATCAATTTTAAGTGCTGCAATTTTCATATTTGCCAACGGCAACGCACAAAAGTATGCAACGCGCAATTTCCGCTCCAAGCATGCACAATGCCGAACGAGGGGGTGGCTTTGGGGGGTTGTGTGTGCAGGGGTTTGCTCGGAGCCAAGCGGGCGGGGGTAGTGATTCCAGGGGCTGATGCTGCAGAGAAGCACTTGCTGGAAGTGCTCCACTTTATTTTGTTATGCGCCTTCAACGGCCAACAAATGAAAAGACTTTGGAGTGCACAGAGAACAAAAATAAAAAAACTAAAGGAAAATATGGGAAAAATTGGGAAAATATAAAAATATTTATGATTTTCAGCAAAGTTAAAAAAAAAAAAGAGAAACCATTTATTATAACCCGCTCGCGTAGTATGAATATGTTTTGAAATTAATAAAATAACTTTAAGAAACCCCCTAAGTATTTCTCCCTGTGTACATTTAGTGCTTGCATTTTAAAGCGGCATTTTTAAATGATTCTCCCCCCGAACTGAACTGAAAATCTCCTTCTCGCTTTCAGAGTCATGAAATACAGAATCTGCAGACATACACGCAGTACAAGGTGACCGTGCAGGTGTTCAATCCGGAGGGACTGGGACCGGAGACCACCATCCTGGTGATGACCGACGAAGGAGGTGAGTGTGCGCCCAGAATAAGTGCAAGTGCCAGAGCGGTTTTCAGATTCAGATGCAGATGCGGGGATCTCCCCGGCCCCGCCAGATGCATTATCAATGAGGCATGCCACAGAGTGCTTGCCCCTGGGAATTGTGGCTGTCAGGCATTCAGGCTATGGCCGCAAGTCAATAAGTTTTTGGCCAGGCCAAAGTATTTCTCGCATATGCACGGGTATCTCCGGAGCCGAGAAATTCCAAATATTACGGCTTATTGACATGCCAGACAAGTTACCAAGTCCGAAATGCTTATAATATATACACAACCGATCCGATACAAGATGCAGATGCAGATGCAGCAGCAGCAGCAGGAGCGGCGTCAAAAACAAAATTCGCCTTTGTGTGCAGTTTTAGTTTTTCCGCTCACTTTTCCCACTTTTCCCCAGCTCCTGCGCCTCTGTGTGGGAAAAGGCAACTTTGAGATTCGCTCAACCACAAAATGCCTCGCCCATGCAATGAAGCAAACAAATAAAAGTTTAACTCCGACCAGAGGCTAAGGAAAATATGTTGCAATTTTTCATATTTCCCACCCCTCCTCGCCCGGCTTCTTTTTTCGCTTTGGCATTTCCCAGCAGCTTTTCCGCTGCAGACCGCAGTCTGTATTGAAATGGAAGCAGAAGACTCCTTCTCGCACAAACAAATAGAAATACAAAATAAATATTGCTTACTTAAACTTTTGCCATGTGCTGCTCAGTCAGCAACAAAAACTGCCCAGGCATGTCCCTTCTATTTCGAGGTTTTCTCCTTTTCTTACTCCGTAGCTTGGATTGGGAAATGGGGTATATTGTTTTCTTGGGAAATTATTACCTATTGCAGAAGAAATCGAGCAGAATTTTAGGAAAAAGAATCTTAAATTCAAAAGAAAAGTTAGAAAAGTAAAATCTTAATAGTTCCCAGTTTCAGTCTTCAAATGGTTATTACAAATTTATTAAAGGATCTGTTAAAATTTTAAATAATTTTGAAAGGCCTCCGTAACGTCTGGAAAAAGTATATTGTAGAAAATGATTTAATTTTCTGTGAAAACAGTTTTTTTCAGCAGGTTGTTAAATAATAATAAATGTTTAATATATTCTTTAACAGCAACAAACAATTATAAGTACCCTCTACCTATTCTCCAATGTTTTCCTCGCTCTACATATATTATTCAAATTATATAATGAACTTCCCATTGCTTAACCCCCACAAAAGACTGCCAAAGACCGGGTATCCCATGGTCGCAATTCAGGCATCGCCTTTTGTTATCCTTTTTCGCCATTGTTACGGCTATACCCCGCCGATTCCTTTTGAATCCTGGACGATTCCGCCACGTGGATTTCCGCCGGCATCGTTACACTCGGGGTATCGCCAGACGACGCCGCCGCTGGCGGAAGTGTTGATGCCATAGACGCCGGCCGGCTGATGACGGCGGAACGTAAATTATAAGCAGTTGGCCATAAATAAAATATAAAATCGGGCAGAACGGATAAGGAACTCCAACGTGTGCGGATTCGGAGAGGAGGCTGGCCGGGGATGGGTGTGGGATTTAATTTCCTGCAGTCAGCGCAAATCTGTTTGCATAAGCACGCCGAGATGTCTTGGGCAAATATTTCCCAGCTCCGCTCGCGAAGTTTTCCCAGCGCTCGCGCTAAGACCCGAAAACTCTTTTGAAAGTTGCCAGAAAGCTTAGCGGCATAATTAGCATAAAATTCTGGTGAAAATCCTTTGGCATCCCCAGCTCCAGCTCGAGCCGGAAACGGAATAAAATCAGATTCGATAAAAACGAGAAAAATATGCAAGAGCCAGGAGGCAGGCAGCTCTCCCGTATGGATTTGTCTCCCGCATTATTATTATTATTATTATTTTTCCCTTTGCGGCTAAGCTGCTTTGAGTGAGCGGTGGGAAAAAATCTATATAACTCTGGATTTTTGCGACAGCTGGCATAACTCTGTAATTTCCGAATTTTCCACGTTTCTTCCGCAACATTTTTGTGTGCGGCAAGGTAACCTGGCAGGTGCAGACGGGCGAAGCTTTCCCGGGGATTTGCAGCGGCTTAAGCATCAACTTTTGGCCAAGGCCAAGACCGGGAGCAGGACCGGTACCAGGACACAGCTGCTCCTAATAGAATCCTGCCAATTCCGTGTGGGAGGCGGAAGAATGGGCTGGCAGAGCCGATGCGCGTGGCAGTTGATTAATTACCCTCGAATATTTGCCGCAAAACAGCCGCAAATAGCTGGCAAAACCAAGCCGGAAAATTCCGAGCACTCGAAAAAAATATTTCAATGTTTAAATAGAAGAAGAAGTGTGCTGACAGATAAAAAATCATGAAAACCTTTAAAGATTGTATTCTGAAGAATAAAATATTGAATTGGTATCCTAATTAACCAATTATTTTCAGATCCATTCCTTAACTACTTAAATGTAGATATTGATAAATAATTTTGAGATAAATAAAGCCTGTATTAAGTAATACAAAATTAGACTTTTCTTTAGACAACTATATAGTTTTTGACCGTCAAGTCTTTCCTTTGAATATATAGAGAAAATTCCATAATTAACTTGACATTCCCCCATAAAAATTTCTCTAATATTTCCCCATTAAAAAACTCAAAAATTCAACCCTTATTGTTCCCAAAAATTCTCCCAGTGTATGCTAAATTAAATTTTCAAACTCAAGAGAGCGTAACCAAAGAAACTCGTGCTGTGGCCGCCGCCTGCAACACACGGACCACATGCGGTGAAAATTATGAAGCCTTGCAGTGCAGCTTAGCAGCGACGGCGACGGCGGCGGGGTCGTGAAATCCAAGGAAATCCAAGGAAATCCAAGCAGGAGGCACACACAGAAGGCACAACCAGATAATGTCCTTAGAAGGAACTCACCCGGCGATTGCAAAACAATTCTAGGGCTTCACCGAGAGCTCTTTGCACTCTTCTTCGACTTTGGCCGCCGTCTTTGATTAGATATTTTCCACTCTCCTTTCGCTCCGTCTGCCTTTGTTATTGCGTTTTAACTTTTGACATTGGGCCCGGTCCGGGCTTACGACAAGGAGATCCTCCCAAATAGTCTTGTTTTCTTGGTCGTTTGCCTCGGCACGCACTAGGATTTCATTTGGCCCCGGGTCTAAGGGGGGCGACTTGTGGCCAAGGTGATTTTTTTCTTTCTATTTTGCTTGTGCTTACACTAAGGGTATACTGATTATATACTAAAAGAAGTATTTAAGATACTTTAAAGAATCTTAAATATATTGTATATAAAGTTTACAAGGAGAATAAAAGATATATCTGCAGGTGAAAGCGGAAAGAAGATGCATACTTTAATTGGAAATTAAATATCTAAAAGCTGTTGCCCTATTAATAAACTACATATTAAGATCCTTTACTTATAACTAATTTTATACCGACTTTAAAAAGTATCTTCTAAGCAAGCAAGACCAAGAATAAGATGCATTTCCTTGTGATCATTTTTAAAAATTAATTTCATCTCTCATGGAAGCAGTACAGGGTATTCCTTAGTAAGTACAACCTTCGCCCTCTTTAGTTCTTGTTTTTGTTTTCGTTGAACTACAACACAGACAGCTCAAGGGGCGTTTTTCTGTCCGGTGCCCCCTCCGTCCCCACCGTCCCCGAAACACTTGTCGCTCCAAGGAGCCAGAGGAGACAGTTGTTGGACAATCGTAATGGCTTTGTGCCTGGTGTTTCCCTGATAACTTCGTTTCGTTTTCATTTCGTGTACGTTGCACGCTGTACATTGTACGTACAGGGGGCAACACTTGATAGTCCGTACAACTTTTGACTTTAACGCGTCCCCGAGTGTCCTGGCCTGGCCTTTGCACCTCGAGCCTGCCTGGCTTAAAGGAGGTTAGCGTTCAAATCGTATGAACTGAGCTGGCTTAGACCCCGGCTGAAACGGGAGCACCAGTTGGTGGTGCAATTTAATTTGTCTGCTACTCGAGGGCCTGCGCCGGCTGCTCTTTAAAATCAAATTTATAATTCAAACAACCTGCAGCCCTTCAAATGGCTTTGACTCGCCGCCCTCTCTTTTGGCCAAAATGCAAAATCAACGCAGCCAAAACAAACGCTCCATTAGACGCGTTGCCAAGGGCAGCAGATGAAGCGCAATTTTCAGACACTGAAAATTGGAAAATGTATCAAATTAAATTTGTTAATTTTCTAGAAAGTTAGTAATTATATTCGAAAGAGAACTTGCTTTAAAAGCTGCAGCTTAAAATTTAAAATGATTCCAAAAACTCAATAAACTTTTCCCAATTTTCAGTAACCTATTTTAAAAGAAACCTAAACAATCTTTGATTATTGAAACTCTTTTATATATATATTATTAATAATATATTGTTGATAAACTATTTAAAACCATTTATTTACGTTTTAAAAATGAAGTGATAATTTGTTTTCTCTTTTCTAAAAGAAAAATCTGCTTGGAATCAAAAGATTTATGTCCCTTCCTCACTGATATCATTTTTCGAACCGTGCACTTCCTTAAAGATACTATTATCCTTCGAGCTCCGCTGGCAATTTATCACCGCCCGTTTGTCAAACGCCCACCCGAAAAAGGGGCGCGGTCGCGTTGCCTTTTTCCAAAGCCGTTGCAAGCCAAGAAAATTAATAGACACACGCACAGAGAGAGAGAGAGTTTCCACCTGGTGGAAAAGGGGAGCAAAAAAATATGGCAAATCGCACTTGCATTTGAGGAGATGCTGCCACTCCTTCAGTCCAAAGTAAATGGAAAATGCAGGGGAAAATGCAAGATGGAAAATGGGAAATCCATTTGCAGAGAGAAAGCGCGCGGGACTGTCAAAAGCTGGGCGACCGGAATCCGCCGGCGACCAAGTTTGCAGCTACAAAATTAATTACCTTTGGCTACTTTCAACTAGCTGCGGTTTTCTCTCTGGGAAAACTCCATCCCCCCGGGGAAACACCACCCCCCTGCTGCCTACACCTCTAAAAAGATGGTTCAGCGCATCCGCTGGCCCAGCCGCAGCCAGAAAAAAAGTATATATAAATACCAGATAGTAGGACCCAAAACTCTGGGCACAAGTAGTTTCCTTTCGTGGAAAACTGCGGGCGGCTAACGGAAGTGACAAGCTGCAACTCGGTGGACGGGGGAGAGCGGTGGGAAAATGCAACTACAACAACATCGGCAAAGAGCGACAACAACGCATAGAGATACTAGAAAAACTTTCCTTCGGCCAGAATGAATACTTAATACACTTTCAGGTCGCCCCCGGTGGAGATCTAATTGAGATGGGAATTAATTGTGGATTGGGTGGCACTTTGAAGGGATTTGTAGGGTGAGGTTGAAAGGTTTTTCGGGATACGTTTCTGACATTTATTATATTTAAATTTCTATAAAATTAGGTAAGGTAAATAATTAAATTATTTGTCAAGGAGAATAATGGTTTTTAAAGTAAAGTAAAGAAAGAAATTAAAAACAAAATTAAAGGTTTAAGGAAAGAAGAACAATACATTTTAAGTTATGTTGCTTAAGTGATAATTTATATCACAATCTTTAATTCAATCTTGACAAAAAATTACTCATGAAACAAAAACGAAATACTTTATTATTTACTTTGGTAAATTCTTAAGAGCTACCTGGAGGAGGCTCAAGCTTTGATAGGTCAAGCTGTTTGGTCAATTTAGAGTTTAAAATATTTACACAATTTTTAAAGAAATATATCCTTGCAAATCTACAGATCCAAACCCTTGAAACTAAACCCTTGTCTTTCAAAAGGGGAAAGGGTAACCTGAAGCCCGCAGCAAACAGCGGTAGGACACAGTCTGGAAGTACCAAAGAAAAGGGGCGGTGAGATAGCAGGGAAAGCGCGGGTAAGGCCAGGAAAATGGGAGGGAAATTCAAGGAGGACGAAACGACGACTCTGGCGGATAAGGTACAACGTGAAAAGTATGTTTTAATAAAAGCGGAAATGAAGCAGCGTTACCGTTATTTCCTGTTTGCGCACAGTTTTGTTTGCGGCAGGGCAGGGCGGGGAAAGGGGCCGAAGGCAAGGAAAAGCGCACCGAGGCCAGCTGCATTTTCATTACAGGCAAAAACCAAAAATGATAAACCGCAAACCACTTAAAAAACTTCCAAGCAACAGCGAAAACTTTTTCCTAAATAGACGAAATTAATGAGCAGCCTGCAGATCAGATTCTCAGGATTTTCCCAAAAATAAAAACATTGAGAAAAGCCAGCTGAGTCACACGAAAAGTGCAGCAGGCAGGAGGCGAGGATTTCACAAATTCATTGATTCCACTTTCGGACTTTGGGGAACTTGTTAAATTTTAAAGAAACTTGGAAAAGAGCACTTGAAAATTATCGGGAGATCGTAAAATAAAGCAAGGGTGTTTAATTGAGGAGCAGCTTAAGCTTGAACCCAAGTTGAATCACTAAAATCACTTCGTTCACTTCGTTGTTTTCAGAAATATTAGTAGAATCTGTACAAAAATAGTTATTTGTTTTCCGATTGAAGTAGGTTCCCAAGACGGATTTCCCGAGCCACGTGCCTGATAATGCGGGTTAAGACCTCAAACCTCATATGGGGAATGGGTTTCCAGTTGGCAAATCCCATTTCACCTTTGTGTGCGAGTTGCTTATCCTGCTCCACATCTCACAATATGCACACATATCACTGAGGAAAAACACGGAGCGAAAGAAGGCGGTGCTGGAGTTTCCCATCTTTTTCTCTTTCGGGAAAATCAGGCTAATAAAACATTTGCAAGCAATCAGAAAGTTTCAGCGCTTTTCTGCGATGGTTGTCATTGCATGTCTGGCCGCTGGCAGGCGGAGCTGTAATGCAAAATGAAGGCCCAAGGAGAAGACGACGCTTTCCACCGACTTGACGCCCCTCTCGTTTCCCATTTTCCCTCGACTTTTGGGGGCACTCGAAGCCGGCTGCCAGAATGAAAACGAAATGAAATGTTCGGAAAGTTGTTGAAAATGGCATTCGGCGTTGACAAATAATTTCATATCATGTCTGCGATTTCCTTTTTCATTTTTGGCAAAAGGATGCCCTCCGCCTTTGATTTCCTTCCTTCTGCTCCTGCTCCTGCCCCATCTTCTCTTTCTCCATTCCGCCTTGTCTGGGGATCAATTTCATTTGATTTTTCGTGCGCCTTTTGCGGGACATGAGACTATGCAAGCCATGAGTCTATTAAGGAGGACCACCCGCAGTCACTGATATTACTCTATTTTGCACAGAGAGAAATTGAAGTTTTACAAAATTTGTACAAAAAAAGGCGAATGTATGTCTAAAATCCTCAAAGATTTTATGAAATGCAAGCAGCTTTTAAGTAAGAAAATATCAATATTCTTATCTATAGATTTCTATCGGTAAGGTTAATATATTAATTGATATTTTAACATTGCACAACACGGGCCATAAATCTATATTCTGTAATTATATAAAATAATAAGACACAAATCAATAAAATATTTGGGGGATATTTGTCGATCAAATCTAAATGATTGATTGAATGCACTAAATTCAATATTCAAAAATTGATAACATCAAGATTTGATATATTATCGACTACATGCAAAATTTATCGATATTTAAGTGTTGGTATCATCAAAGGATTTGATATTTTTGCACGCTATTTTCTTCGATATATCGCACGCTTTTTCGTTATATGCAATCCAAGGTTTAGCTTAAATAATATTTTCAATTTATAACTTCACTTATAGATTTTTGAAAAAATACAAATCTTTTCCCCAGTGCATTCACCTGTCGTCCCCAGTATTTTCCAGAGAGTCATTCTCCCCCTGGAAAGTTCCCTGACAAGTTTTTTGACAAATTCTCCGCTCTCACACCGACACACGCTCAATCACTTTGGCCCGAGGCGGATTTTAAAGTCTTTAACTTTTCTTTTGACTTTTTGTATTTTGATCCGATGGAGGGGAACAATCTTTTTTCCTGTTCGATTTTCATCTGTGTTTTTTTCGTCTGAAGTTCATAGTCAAAAGGATTGCAATAACAACAACAAGAGCAAACAGGCAGCCGGCAATCTTTTTGATGGCACCTCCAGTATCTGTGTGGGAGTATCTGTGAGTGTGAGTGGTGTGTGTGGGTGTGCCGCACTCAGGCGTGCGTGTCTGTCACCGTCCACATGTTTCTCAGTGTGTGTGTGTGTGTGTGTGTGTGTGGGCCGGCTGGCCTGGGGGCTTTTGCCGCTTTTGGCTTCGGCAAAAGTGCAGAAAATTTGTGCAAGTTACGTGCTTGATTACATTTTTCCAAACTTTTTTCCCTGCCACTTTTCCTCCATGCCATTTTGGCCATTGACAGGGTGTTCGATAAGGTTAAGGTTCACAACGTTTTGGCTATCACTAGGATACACCATGAAAAAATATTGTCAAACAAAGAGCTGAAGAGCTAAGATTCGGTGCTAAGAAATGGTTTAAATGAAATTTATTGCACTTATTTGACGAGGAACAACTTAAATCAACTAAAGCAAAATTAAATTGAAAAATTAAGCATACATTTTAGATAATAATATGTTTACTAAGAATAAATTACCCCAAAGAATACGTCCAATAAAAATTAGTTTTTGCTTTGTGAGCATTTGCATTTTCTCAAGCAAATAAATATTCCTTTAATTCATTATACTCAACTTTACATTAAAAATAAATACAAATATAAATTGCTTAGACATTTTTGATGTAACTACTCTGTATATCAAATGGAAAATGTTCGACTTTAGAATTAAATCAAATAATATTTGGGAAAGCAAAGATATTCCTTGTATGTAGTATATTTCCCACTTATATCGATAAATAATAAATACATATTCTAGGATAGCAAACTCTCCCTTATCCCCTGATAACAAAACCATTTTCCAAGTGCAAGCTCTCTGTGGAAAATTTTCCACCAACCCATTCAAACGCAGTATCGATTAATGGATAATAGGCCTGACACCTGGCCGTGCAAACACTCACAATGGGAGGCTTTTAACAAATTGTGGTCGTGTATAATCGGCTTAAATTAAACAAATCTAAGCAATTAAGTGACGGGGCAAGACCGAAATCCGAAATCCAAAGCCCCCCCTGAAAAACGAACTCAGAATGCAGGGCAAGAGGCCCCAAATCAAATGGCAAACAAAGTAATCAACCCAAGGGCCAAGATTGCATGACATTTTGCCGGGAAATCGGCTTACAGCACATTTTCGGAAATTTCTGACAAATGGAGAACGGAGTGAAGGACTTCCTCCAACCAATTGTAATGCCTTTCAGGCTGCATTTTTGAGATGCAGAAATTGCATCGGAGTTTTTGGCTATAATTGAAGTTGCTTTTATGATTAAGTGTCTTCTGGCCACAGGTTTCGATGGGTTAATGAAGAAAGGAGGCGTTGCCACAGGGCGTATGATGGATTTGGATTCTTGTTCGTTCGTGTCCCTCCGCACACACACACAGCCACACAAGCACTACTGCTGCAGTCACGACGGCTGCTGCTATCTTCCTTCTGTTCACTCTGTAAAATTAGTTTTGCACTTTGTACATTGTCAGTGGCATTCTTTACATTTCTTGTTTGCCCTCAGCTCGAGACTCGACTTGCCTCCTCATTTCCCGCATTACCCGGAGCTGTCCCCGCTCGCTCACCCGGCTTTCCCCCGGAACTTTCGGCAGCTCTAACTCAGTTAGCCTGCCCAGCTGGCTGCGGTCCTGGCATCCGTGTATCTGTATCTGTATCTGTATTTGTATCTGTAGCTGTATCTGTATCCCGGTCTGTAGCTGTATCTGTCGCAGGTCCAGCAGCTGCATCCTGGAACTGTGAGTCTGTGTGTGCGGGTGTGGACCACTCAACTTCAGCCTGTCATGTTGCACGTCCTCTCGACTGGTGCACTGGGAGCTATTCTTAGGGTTTCTACGGCCTTTGATAGCATTAATGAATGTAGAATTTAATAATCAGGGGAGAAGGGGAAAGGCTTAAGAAAATGTTCAATAATATTTATTAAAGAATTTATATTGAATGTGAATAATATAGAAAGCCTTTTGTTCCTTGAAATTTATTTTTAAAGGAACAATTGATAGGATATATCAAACAATAACATATCGGACATTTTGATATATCGAATTTCTGTATGTCGAAAACTATTCAACGTAATGTTTAAGAATTGTAAGTATAGAAACATGTTGTCTAACCCCATTTGTTCTTTTTCAATTAGTAATTTTAATTAAATTTTGGGACCATCTACCTTTTGCTAATTATTAATTATTTCTACAATTTATTTCAACTCAACTTTTCCGGTCAGTGTCAGTCCTCTTGGCTCTGCATTAGTTTCCGAGGGCGACTTTCACGTGGTTAGTTTGCTGCCGCAGACAAAACTATGCACATTTAACGCTAAACGGAGGCTGTCTGCCTCCGCTCCCTGCCCCTGCCACCGCCTTCCGTAAATCAGTTTTGGGCCAAAGCTCTGAAATTTATTTAAATGCCCGAAAGCTCGTAATAAAGGAGACGTAGATTTATGCGGCCTTGTGCCATATGCCAGCTGCCAAGTGCCGACTGCCGACAGGCGAGTGCCAAGTGAGGCTGAGACCCCAAGTAGGCAAAACATTTCTGGACCAGGCCTAAAGCCCATGTGTGTCTGGCACTGATTGCCACAAAACTCAGACACATGCACTCACGTAGTGTGCATTTTCATTTGCACAGCGGAAAACTGGAGGGGCGGGAGGGGCGGTAAAGCGGAGAGCCCACTCCCCACGCACTTAGCCAAATTGCAGTCGGGGCTTGGCTTGGCCTGGCGAAAATGTCTTCGCGCAGTCGCCATCGCAAAAGCGTTAAAACCGCATTTGCAAACTAACACCCAAGCCCAGACACATATGCAGCATTTTCTTTGCCCTCTCCCCCTTCGCCCTAGAATTTTCCCTCCCCCACACCCCATAGAGTTTCCCCCCCGACTCGTGCAGCTTTCTGTGCGTTTTTAAAATGTAAATCCTGGAAATTTTATGCACATTGTGCACGGAGGAGGACCGGCGGAGCAGCGTAGCTGCCTGGCCATGGCTTATATAAAATTTTGTAAAATTGCATTTACACCACAAACACATTTGCATTTGAAATGCGCCTCCCTTATCCTTCCCATTGTTGTTGTTGTTGTTGTTTTGGGCATTACAAGTACAAGAGTCCCGATTCCAGGACACAGCAGCGGACAGCGGAAATGTCCAAGGCCCAGAAGGGAGCACACAGTGGATGTTAAAAGTATAGAGAAACTAGGGTTTATTTTAAGGGAACTCTTTTATATATAATTTAAGATTATGGTATTTTTTATAGACTTTTAACTAATAAGATTTTAGTTTGAAGATCTTTAGAAAGTCTTGGAAAATAATAAAAAGTTTTTAAATTTTACATTATCAATTTCTTTAGCAAAAAAGTTATTACCTTTTCTTAATGTTAAAATTATAAACTTTAAAAATCTTAAAGCTCTAGGGAAACTCTCTGCTATTTAAGGAAAATCGTATATAATATATTACTAGACTTAATAGAAAAATATAGTACGTTAATATAGACTTTCCTATGCTTTATCATCAATAATTACACTTAAAATACTACAGAATATATTTCCAGCTTTTAAAAAAATAATTTAACATGATTATATAAAGACTTCGAGTCTTAATAAGTGTAAATTAAAAAAATTAACACGAAAATTCAAAAAAATAAAAGTAATAGCTATGCAAATACTTTATGTAGAATTTATTCGCATTTCTTCACTTTTAATTTGGAAAATGGCCAAAGGAAAACTTTTCCCTCCTGCCGAGTGTATCTTTGCTTCTCAAATGTTTACACTATTTGAGTTTTAAAGTACAACACATGCATTTAGCAAATAAAATACATTTTACAAATGCAGCTCCACCGTTCCTGCTGCTGGAGGAGTTTCTGCATTTGTTTAGTCGGCTGCAATGCCTGGAAATCCTGTTTGGCAAATATCCTTGTCAGGAACATTGCGCATCTGGTCTAAGGCCCGGGTCCGGGCTTTAAAACGAGGCATTAATTGAATCAGCAGAATGTTCGTTTGTGGGTAAAATTATATTGCCGCTTTTGATGTAGCCGAACGCCGTCCTTTGACCAAGGCCCAAAGGAAACGGGCTTAGCAACCGAGAAGGACTCAGAGAACAGTGATTACAGCTTAGGACGCAATTTAATTATAAATAGCGCCAATTAATCAGGGCTTTCTGCCCTGAGCCCCGGCCGAGTGACAATGGCAACCTGGAACGGCCATTGTCCGCACCTATTCCCGTCCCGTCCCGTGTACTTCCCCGGGGCAGTTATCCTGATTTGCAGTCCATTGTGAGCCGGCCACGCCCAGCGTTTTGCATAACTTAAGCTCTCTGCCAACGGGTTGAGCTGCTTTTCTCCCTCCCCCTGCGTCTTCGTTCTTGTCCTCGTCCTGTTTCCCTTCCCGGTTTCCTTGTAGTTCCTGCGTTAATTTGATTTAAGCATTTATGGCATGCGGTCGCTGTTCTTCGCGCTCAGTGAGCAGCGAGTGGCGAGCGGCTGCTTCCGGCAGCTGTCATCGCACCAGGGTCACAGACTCGAACTTTTCGTCCTTTTTTTGGGAGTGGCTTTGAGGGACTTGGCTGTGGCCTTCAGAGGTCCTTAACGAACGGACGGGAAAAAGAAATCCTAGCTCAAGTTGTCAAAAATTGTAGAAACTCTTAAAATAAAATGAAAAGGCTGTGGCAGGACATTTAAAATATTGTTCTGAGCTGCGAGAATGTTGTGTACTTCTATCTTAAAAGACGCTTCTCAAAGATATAAAATATATAATTATTTAAATTAATTTTAAATTAACATCTTGAACTAAAAACTTATCCATAACTCTCACAAAACTTACTTTCTCCACCCTTAATTCAAGTTATTTAAATCTTTTCTTATACTTGACGTGTACTGGTCATGTTTCCCGAATTTTCGGCAACTCCTTGTTATGCATTTAACCCGGAATACACCCGGCATATATCAGGCATAAACCCAACATAAAAAAACCAAAAACCGCTGTCAACTCTTTCGGAAGGAGCAACTGCAAAAAAGGCAACAGCACTTTGGGAGCAAGGAAACATCAAACGACCTTCGCACATATTTCATCTACCAAAATTGTGACAGCAACGGCGGCGGCGGGTGTATGTTTCCGACCGCCAATATTATGCGGAAACTTTCTCCTTGTTTTTTCCCGCTTCGCTTTTTTGGGGCTGCGCCTATGCGGTTACCACCTTGCGTCGCGAAAAACGCATAAATTTTATTCAATTTCTGTCATTTCACGAAATGTATAAACACATCACGCTGCGCTGCCACGCCCCCAGCCCCCTGCCCTGCGGCAACCGCACACACCACACACCTGAGCCGAACATCGAACCCCGAAAACCAAACCAAACCAGAGACCAGGACAAACCAAACCAAACCAAACCAGACCAGAACAGAGCAGCGAACAGGACGCGCCTTGCCTGCATTGTACATTTGCGGTTCTGTGGGATTTTTCGGGGATTTTGCCAAACAGCCAGAGTCAAAATAACAGCTAATAAAAATTAGTTCGCAGATTTAGAGGTTTGAAAGTCTTTAAAAAAGCGACTAAAAGTATGCAATGCTTTTCTTTGGATCATAAGTTCAGCCTTAGTTTGTGATTTTGTAATGATAAATATTTTATAGGAATAAGAAATCTTCGAAAATTAACCCACTTACAACTTTTTTAAATACCAAAAAATTGTATTTGAAGTATGCTTTCCCTAAATTTAAATTAACAAAGAAAAGGAATCAAGTGGTCTGCTTAAAAACTCCCCTTTAACCCCATTAGAAGTGGCTTAGGCTTTGGCCCCTCAAAATAATTCAAAGAAGCGCTTAAACTTAAATTTAAAGGCCTTGAGAACAAAAGCATCTGTACTTCCTGCCGAGTGTTATTTTTATGACCTTTACTGTACTTACATGCACGTACGTACGTGCATATATATGTGAGCATTTAACCTGAGCGCGGCGTTACGTATACGCCGCGTGTGCCGCATGGCCAGAAAGCACGCGCCCCAAAAATATTATTTTCATTTTTCTGCCACTCGAGCAGCGGAAAAGTATTTTGCGCTTAAAGAAGCGCCCAGGAAACGACGAGCGGATGTGGCCCAAGGAATGCAAATAAAGCAAGGAGTAAAAGCTGGGAGAAACATAGAAGGAGCGCCTTGAGCCGGGGCACAAAGGCAAAGGCACAAGGCGCTGGCTGCCTGTCGAAGCCACAGGAAGGGAGGAGGAGTCGGGGCGCAGAGGCAGGAAGCCGGGTCTAAGTAAATTTTCAAAACATTTTGCTCGTCGTTGCGCTTTTGTCGCATTAGCGTACGTGATAACGTCATGGAACAACGGCCCCCACAATAGCATTGCAGAAAGAACAGAGCAGCATCAGCAGCTAAGCTAACCCATATGTAAGATCCAGAGCCAAAACATGGTCATATGTAACGCATACAGGAGAAGAAAAATATATTTTTTTAATATATAATAAAATATTTAAATACTAATACGTTGTATAAAAATAGAGTTAAGGGAACCAATTAAGCGAAATGTGATAAAGGGGACTCGCGCAGTTTTGGCTGCTTTTGATCTCC
This sequence comes from Drosophila jambulina, assembly GCA_018152175.1. Taxonomy (NCBI): domain Eukaryota; kingdom Metazoa; phylum Arthropoda; class Insecta; order Diptera; family Drosophilidae; genus Drosophila; species Drosophila jambulina. Next base: position 31,708,932 of record JAECXH010000012.1, read on the forward strand.
CTAAAATTATATTTATAGTAACCATATTAATAATAATTATTAGAAGCAATTTCAGGAACATAAATAGTAATTATTCCATATAAAAACTCAGACTTTTCCCAAATTCTTCCCCTGTACCGGTTTCTGCATATGCTTTTTTTGCAGACTCTGCTCTATTTTTCCTTTCCGAGGTGAAGCTCCCTGCGCATTGAATTTATTTTTTCCATGGCCGAGGAACGCCTTCGTAAATACGAAGGAGGAGGAAAAAACACACAGTGAGGAGTCGAGAAATCCCGATATTATCGACACAAACATAAACTTTAGCTCCAGTCAAAGTTTTAAAGTTCTTGGGAAATAAATATTTTTCGATTGCTGCGAGTGAAGCTAAAACGCTGCACAAATTTCAGCGAAAATTCAGTGAAATTTCACCATAATTGATGGCTTTGGTTAAGCTGAAAACCCATCGATGCCCCACTTTGAGCCACTTGACTGAAGCATTAGAAGAAAGTTTCCACAGCAGGCTAAGGATGTGTGTATGTAGTGCTTCGGGTGGTGTACAGTCGACGTTCCGCCACAAATCAATGTAAATGGCATGCATACATTACTCATACGCAGCGTGGGACTGTGCGGAGGAGCGGCGAGGGATTGAGAAGAACTTGCAGCTAATGATGCTTCAATTGCTGCTTCTTATGAGTTGCAAAACGTTGAATGAATGAGCGCCATTGCATTGACTGGCAATGTATGTGTGCTGCGGAGGGAAAGGATCCCCAGGACCTTCGAGTGCAGTGGAAGACTTGCAGACTTGGGTCTGGGTGGGGATGATGACGACATTGCTGATAATGATGCATGCGGCAAATCAATTTTGTTGTATTATGCCAAAAGTGTGCACAAGTGCTGCGAGGAAAATGCTTGGGGAAAATGGGGAAAAACTGGGAGCGGGAAGACCGCCAACATTAGCACTAGAGTTCCACCCAGACGCTCAGCTTTTATGTTGTGCCCTCTGCTACTTCTTCCCTCCTTTTTTGTGTGTATTTTTAGTTTGGTTTGCTGGCGGGTTTTCCTTTTTTATTTTCATTTTTCCTCTGCTTGTCACGCCCCCGCCGCTGCAATGCCATTTTTGTGTCGTAATACTTTAGGGGCATGTGGCATTCGGTACATCCCTGAAGTCCTTAAGCGACGCCTCCCCTCAAGGAGCTGCTAGCTAGCTGCTCCATTGGATGTGTAACAAATGTTGCACCATAGTTTTTCCTCTCTTTTTTCGCCAGAGAATTAGTTACTCGGGCTTAGAGAGTGAAAGAAATACAAAAGCCACGTTGAGGGAATTTTTATTGATTCCTGAGACCAGAGAAATAATAAATAACATGGCTCAGCTCTTTATCATTTATGGGAGTTTAATTGTGGGTTCAATAGTGGAGCAAGAAATATTTTTAAGGTTAGGGTAGAGACTTTTAATAACTTGTTTAATTGGCTTACAAAAAAATTAAAAACTCATTAAAAAATATTACAAATGTATAAACAAAAATCTCTGGAAAATCCATATTTTTCCCAATAAAAATTCTATTAAATGCCTAAAATTCAGAGAAATAATGAAAATAATAATCTTGTTGTTTACTCCTAGCAATTACTCCGCTAGTAATTTCCGCAATTAATATTGCAACCTCACCGTTGCAAACGCAAACAAATTTCTTCACTAACCAAACAATTCAATCGTAATTAAATCAAGTTATCAGCCACAAAATTTCATATTAAAAATGTTGATATTTCTGCAAAAGGAAAACAAACGCAGAATTTATATTGACAAAACAAAAAATGAGTGCAAAAAAATAAATTGATTAACCTTTTTGCCTAGAAGAGGGGAAACTATGTAAAAAAAAACACTGCAAACGTACAAGACGAAAATTTAAATTTGTATCGGAAAATGTTGCTGTAAATTGAAAACTGAATTCAATGTCGTTTTGCTTTTGAGTTTCATGACCCAAAACGATTTTATAATCGAAAATCAAACACAACAAGAAAGTGAAGGGAAGAGATGGTCGGATGGCTTCTTCTTTTCACTTTTTTTTCTGTGCCAAACTGTTACAACATTTTCATTTTAATCTTATTAAAATGTTACGCGCTCCCTCGACCCTCTCTCTTTCTTTTCTGGGCACAATTTCGCATTGAAATAAGTTTTTAAATTAATTTTTTGTTAGCTAAAGTTGGCCGAACTGAACTTGCTTCCCTGGCCAAGGGCTGCCGGCAAGGAAATGGGCGTGTGAATGGACCAATTGTGTTCCATATTGATTGAATCGAGGGACAGGCAGCGGCCCCTGTGTGTGTATAAACAGCAATTGTTGGCTATTTGTTGCTGCAAAATTGAAAAACTTTGGCCCGCCTGCCGCTGATTGACAGAAACGTTACAAAACGCGACAAGGAGCAGGGAACAAAAAATGTATGCAATTAAAATATAATTGTTGCCCGGGACCCGATTTAACAGGCTTCGCTGGAAATAAAAACGAATGAAGTATCTTACGGAAATTCCCAATGCCACAATTGCGTGTTTATTTATGGAAAAAACGCGCTGGTAATGCGCCCCCAGTGCAACGCCGTAATACCCCGAAAATTTGCCAGGAAAAACCCTGCCATTTTTACCCCATTTTCCCCTTTTCCGCCCCGCTCTCCCACAGCTGCTCCCCTGCAGCTTGTCTGTTTGAATTCCGTGTGCATTTCATTTGCCACATTGTTGAAGCGCTTTTAACTGCGAAGTTTCAGCAGGAACTCCCTTTCCTATTTCTTTTTTTTTTTTTTTGGCGCATAAATCACATAAACAACGTTCTCAGATTTTTCGCATATGATATTTGTGATTTCCGTAGATGTAGATGGGTAACCAATGCAGTTGGTTTTTCCGGGAAACAGAGGGAAATACTAAACAAAGCTGAAAGAAAGAGGAAGTCAAGCTAAAAACAAACAGAAATGCTCGGCTAAACAAGGGATTGTTTAAATTTAAGAATTCTTCAGTGAGCAAAGGAAAAATTTAACACAAATATTATCGAAATACCAAAAATAATTTCATTGTATTATACACAAGAATGAATAACTTTCTGATATATTCAGAATTGGTAAAGTTTTAACACAAATTGAAAGTTAATTTATAATATTCAAATTTTAAACCTTTTAAATATTGAATTATTGAAGTCTTAAATTACTTAATTCATAGATATTCCATATTATTATTTAAATAGAAAGAAGTACAACAAAGAATTAATCAATTCTTAAAAATATCTTAAAATATCTTTATAAATTATTATTCTTAAACTTCCAACTCGGAACTGGAAGACAAAGCCAGAGCCCATTACTCCATCCGGTGAGGAGCAATAAAAATCTGAACACAATGGCGACTCTGTCTGAGACTGAAACTGAGCTGAGTTATTACTTGGCCGTTTTTTTTGGCAATGATTTGTTATGATTTCTGATCCTGAGCGGTTTGATTGCGCGACTCGCGACTGGCAACAATGCAATGCGTTTTATGCTGCCATTAAAATATATCCCCCGATTGCTCCTTTCGCATCCCTCCGGCTGCATCTTTTGGATTCTCCTGGAGCAAAGTAATTTAGAGTCCTCGACATGTCAGTTTCCCACCCAAACCCACACACAGTAAGTTAGTTTCATGTAATCCTGGAGCTCATTGCTTATATCTCTCTGGCCATTTGCCATTTTTATTTCACTTGCCACACTTTTGCCTCGGCTACATTTTTCAATTTACTTGGGGACAAGCCGGAGACTCCCAGGATCTAGAACCCAAAAGAATAAGCGAAAAAATAAACCCCCGAAAAAAACCCAGGCAGCCGGCAAAACTTTAGCCCTCGCTTCGACGTAAATTTACACATTTTTCTGCCACATTAAGCGGCCCAAGAAGCCGAATTGGGTTGAGCCGGGTCGTGTATTCCCCAAAGTGCAATAAACATGCGCTCTACAGTCGCACACATTCGCATATGGACACTTGCCGTGGCCTACATAATTTCAAAAAGAAAACTAAAAGCTGGCCTAAAAACAGGCGGAAAGATCTTTTCGCAAGCCGCCTGAGCTTTCTTTGAAATATAGACATATTGATTGCACATTATAAATTTATATAAATGATTTCTACAAAGGAGAGCTGTGGAAATTTAACATTCGTTTTGTAAGAATAAACTTTAAAAATAATTTGTTTACCTATAAGACTAAAGGGTAAAGCAGCTTTATGAATATTTATATTTATTAGGGTAATTTGTATCTGAACTTGTGACTAGAATTCACTAAAAATAAAAAATACTTATTTTATCTAGTTTAATTAGTATTTATACACATTTTAAGTGCACTAAAAGATATTTTTAAACTAATATATGATTATTTAGTTGACGCAAGTAACTTATTATTTTTTAAAAAACTTTTTATTATGAATTTCCTTTAGCTTTAAGGAAGAACTTCTTCATATTAAAAAAGAAGAAAGCTTAAACTTGAAAGGAAATGAAATTGAAATATCCTGGTCTAGCGAAAGTTTTTCTATTTATCTGAACCTCTCAGAATTTATATATATATATATAAGTTTATAAATATATATATAAAAGCCTTGGTCTTGTTAAACACTCGACGGTTAAGGGCTGCACAAATATTTATTGTGTCATTGATTTTGCCGCAAAAGCCGTCGTCGACGGCTCGAGCTCATTCGATTTTCTTTCAAAGTCCATGGTGGCTTTTCCTTTCTCCCATTTCCCTTTTCCTTTTATCCTGTATTTATCCAGAGAGCAATGCAGCTGGAAAAGTGGCGGGACAAATATTAAATATAAAACTGGAGGAGGGAAAAGTCGGTACAACTTTTGCAGCTGATTGGATGTGAAATTAAATTTCGCACAAAAAAGCTATTAAATTGCCACGAAACAGACTCTAATTTGGATTAGTTTGGGAATATTTATTTGGGCATTAGAATAATGTGTAGACTTGATCTTTTAAATAATGGTTTTTTGATATTTTTGGGAACAAATAATTGATAAGCTCATTTCTTTGTGGATTTATTGCACTTTCAAAGGTGAATTATAGTTTATAAATGTATAATTATAAAAAATCACGATCGTTAATATCGTGATATTAATTTTTTTAATTAATTACCTCAAATATTTTAGTATTCCTCAGAACTACTAAAAAAAAAATCTCTAAATATGTACCTAAAAGAATACTGAGCAAAAAAGTGGATCAAATAAACCCATTACATACTTTTGAGGCCTTTTTTTATAGAATTTATTAGACAGAAAAAATAGGTATTATTATTAATTCCTGAACTGATTTCTCGGAAATAATAATATTTAATAAACGAAAAATCCCAGTCTTAATTAAAGGATATCTGTTAATTCCGTGTTGTAAACGCATAAATCCCAATTGAATGTGTTTCAATTGAAGCAAATAAATTTAAAAACTAATTAAAATAAATTGCTGACTTGATTAAGCTACATTTTTACACACTAAGTAATTTGATTTAATTTGGCTCTTGGCTCGTTAATTAATTAAAATTTGCATTCCTTTCTCTTCTCTCGTTGCAGGTAAGTCAGGTTGCCCAGGTGTGCCGCCAGATGTATGTGAGTGCGTATGTGGCAGCCAATAATTTGCGTATGACTTGTCAGTGGTTTAATTAAAATGAACTGCAGCATAAAGTGTGTGTGCACACGCGTGGCATGTGGACGTGCGGGCCAATGGTGTGTAAATAAAACTAATCCCGAGTTGAGCGACCGCATAAATCAGCCGCAGAATCGAATGCGAAAAACAGCGATCCAGTCGGGCGAATGTAATTATAAATCATCGGGTGCCCAGCCGCACACGAGTGCAATAATCATGGAAAGGAGGTAGCTGCAGGCCTAATTGGCCTCCGCTGTGAGTGAGGATATCCACACACAATATGCATCAATAATTCATAAAATTAAATAGCTCCTTGCTGCGGGAGCAGGGGGCTTTTGATGGACTCAACTCTCCTGACAGGTTCATATCACTCGTCACTCATCCGGCCCCCAGCTCCGCACCTGTCACACACACGCATAAAAACCAGACACGTATTTACTCACAGACAGGCAGACAGGACGCAGGACACACACACGGCAGCTCGTCCGGGGCTGACAACATAATAATAATAAATTAAAATATTAGCGCTTAATTAAAATTATCAATTCCCTCAAACCCAGGCGCGATTTGTCACCGAGCTCGAAGGTCCCATCAGCGGCATTTTCCCCTCTAAGCGCGAACTCCTTCCATTTCACTTGTAAACTCATTTATACACTGTAACAACAATTACATGAACATTTAAAATACCTTCAGATGATATTTAAACTCTTTTGAGCATTGAATCTCTCGGAATGCGGCCTAAAAGTTTGCCTTATAAATAAACCAAACAATTAGTTGCATACTCTTTGCAACTTTTTTTACACTTTTAAGTTCATAAATATTAGTAAAACCCTAATACAAAATCACTATAATAAAGTATATTTTCTTATGAAATATATATTTTATATTCACTAACATAAATTATTGAATACATCAAATGCTTAATAGATCTAGAAATCTAATCCCAAGAGTTGGAGTTCAAAAATTCAGTTCATCCATATTTACGACCTATACATTTCGCTCACTGTATACACACACACTCATAACTCACTCACTGTACTTTATGGCAAACATTTCGGTGTTTTTGCGGCGAGGCTTAAAAATAATACATATTTTTCAACTAAATCCATATTTATTTAATGGCATTCGAGAGCCCCAAACAATGCAATTAATTAAGTGCGGGCTTTATTGTTTATTTAACGCTTTGGCTTCGCGGCTAGCCCCACGGCCTTGTCTGAAAAGGGATTTGGCCCGAATCATGACAGCGATGTTATAATATTTAAACAATTCCATTTAAACTCGAGACCCGTGAAAAAGTGTCATTTTATGAAATATGAAAGTGAGAAGCAGGTTAACGCCGATAGAGAATACACATTAAAACTATTTAAGAATTGAGCTTTGAGGAAGTTTCACTAATTTGATTTCAGAAATATATTTAAAGGAAATATATTCAAAATAAAACCATTTAATTATAGTGAGTAATAAATTGGGGAAATATATTAAATACCAAGAACATTACTTTTAAGATGGGAACTTCATAGATGAATATATTTCAGGGCGAGGAACATTAACATTATTCATATAATCTCTTAGTTGATATGAAAAATATTAAACAAAACCTCTTAAGGTTATCAAAAAGAGAACAGAGAGAAAGGATTACCAAAATTATATTTTTTACTTTTTCTTCCCTTAAATCCAATATTCTAATTTGATAAAATCTACTCAGGAGTCGCCATTTCGTTAGATTTATTACCCAAGTGAATAAGAGAATGGAGCGAACTTCCCTGGACATTTGCCAGCTCATTTTTCACCTTAGTTAACTGACTGCAAACAGGATTCGATTGCAGTCTGCAGTCTGCGCACTCCGGGTGTGTGTCCTGGCATATCCGTAGGTGAATATAAATCAATCAAGCTCGGTTCAGTTTGGATGTACACACCGCACCCCCAACCCCTAACACTAATCACAATCCCCAGGAGGGGGAAGTGCCGGTTGACGGTGTAATGAGTGCCGAGGATCGATTTCCGTTTGGCAATAACTCAACTTCAACGAAATCCAATCTAAGGTGGAAGTTATACCTGCTTTGCTCCCGCCCGAGCAAGTGTTTACAGTTATTAATCTGATTATATTTAACGTGCAGAGGGAAAGGGAAAAGAGTTATCTGCAAATACAGAATTTTCCAGCGCTATCTGTGAGGTGGATTCTCCCCTTTGCCGCCCCCACCGCCAACTGCCGCACATTTCACTCGAAACTTTTCAAGTGCCCATATAAGTAATGACATATCAGTCTGACGACGTCGACTGTTCTTGGCTGATGTGATGCCATTGCGATGCGAGTGGGTGGGCATCGCACGGAGTCCTTCTGCCGAGTCCCGGAATGACTCCGGGGTCGAGGGCTCCGGCTCCAGCTCCGAGAAGCCGGCTTCTTGTCAGTCGCTTTTGCCAATTGACAGCATGACAAGTGAGCAGCATGAGAATTCAACTCGTACATACGGAAATATATGTAAAGTTAAAACAACACAAAAAACAGAAGCTGGAGCAGCAGCTCTCAGCCACTGAGAGCCAAAAAATGTTTGCTATAAAAAGTTTTCAGCTGCGACAACTTTTGCTTAACTTTTGCCAGCAAAATGTGCAACTCTCAGTCTGTTCAACGTACATCTAAAAAATATATACGTATATTTAGTATATTTATACATGGGAAAAAACAAACGCTTTAAAGTTGACATATTCAAGGGACAATCAAAAATAAAATGGGTTCAAGCTGAAGCAGTGATCTAGGTTTTTTAGAAAAGAAGAAATTGGATTGTTTGGGTTCAATTAGGGCATAAAATGCTATTATTTTTGATTCACTTTTAATGTATATTTTAGAGCTGGAATGTAGCCCCTTAAACTGACTATTTTTGTCAAGAAATAAAATAAGTAGAATATAAATTCGTAAAGAAGAATAATAGTAGAAGTAATATTGATTCTTAGGCATCAAACAAACATCATCTTCTGTAAGAAATCATAAATTATATATTTAAATTTGTAATACCTATATTATTTAAAAAAATCTATACATTTATGGGAAATTTTTAAATCATTAAAGTTGATTAAAGATTATATTTATTTTCCCTTATATACGAATTAAATTTTACTTTTTGTTAATATAGGAACACTACATTTTTTAATTTCTAATGCAATTGTACAGAAAATAGACATAAAAAATAGAAAATAATGACATTCTGCCAATTCTGCCACCTAGCAAACCAAAGACATAATGCTTAATGAAAATATAACTCGAAAAAATATATTTCAAAAAATGTAAATCCATCCATTAAACCCAAAACACCTGAAAGTTATCCATGGCAAAACTATAAAACCCCTTGAAAGGCATTTTAGTTATCTAATAATCATCAAATTCACCCCACATTTAAGTACATTTTTCTCTCTCTGCACATATGTACACTCCTCTATTTTATATGTATAAAATTTGTGCTTTGTATTTCATCCTGCGTGTGCCCTGCTCAATCTTGCCAGCAAGATTTAATTAATCAATTATAACGATAGCAGAATAACTTTTTTGTGCCAGTCCCAGCTGGGGACATGATGGCACACACACTCACTCACAGAGTGGGAAAAAAGGAAAGCCGGGCAACCACAGATAAATCCAAATGTCACAAGCTCTTTAACAATTTAAAACCCTGAAAAAGAGAGACAACTATTATTTGTTGGCAAATTGATGCACTCCAAAGCGCATTCGTAATAAATATGCAAGCGGCATTATTTACATGTGACAGCTGTGATTTCTTGCCGACTCCAATACACTTGGGCGGCATAAATCCCAATTAGAGAGTGTCCTGTATATATATGTATATATCAATTAATGGAGAGGTGAGGATTGGAGAGCTGTGCGGTCTTAAGCTGACTCCAATTGCTGGCCATGTTTCTGGCTTGGTTTTCCGCACAAAAACCTTTTAGTTGATCAATCTCAAGCGGAAACCTCTTGACAATTAATTGAAAAATGGTTGAAAGGGCTTGAAAATGGTTGCTTGCTGCTAGAAACCTCGAAACTATTGAGACCTTGTCTTTGTGGGGCATTGCATAAAATATGCCAATATTCCCTCGGATATGCAGGGAACTCCCGGGGCTCCCTGCTCCTCCTTCGGTCCCAAAACGACACCGCATTCATCACCATTTGCTTAAAGTGACGCGTCAACACCCCGCCCCCGGCTACACTCTAGGAAAAGGAGCAGAAAAAATATAGCTGAGAGGCGAAGAGAAACACGCAAAGCCCAGTGCAACTTCGGTTCATCCGGAGTGGAGCATTTTTTAACACTCATACGCCCCCTTGGCCATGCACACACACACACTCCCGATGTATATGCCCCGCTTTTCCTTTCTATGTATTTCGTCATATTCCCTCGCTGCAGCTGGGGGAATGCATTGTTGTTGTCCTTTAAGGTTCATCAAAGCTTCAACATTGTTTGGTCACAGTTGTTGGCCAACATCTCATCCCATTTTCCCAGCTTGCCATCTCCATTTTCCTCGTCTCCGTCCCTCGCTCACTCGTTCGTCATACTTCCGTAGCTGTCTTGTGAAATTTTTCCTGTGGGAGTTAAAATATGCACAAACTGATTCCCTTTTCGCCCCTCCCCGTCGTCTCCCCACATTTCACGTTGTCCTCCTTTTTGCCCCTGACTTTTTCGCTTTGGCCCCTAGAAGTAACCATAACACTGAGCGAAAAGAGGAGTGTTAAGAGCCGAAAAAAGTCATATATATTAAGAAACTATTAAATAATCGTTAAAAAAAACATTAAAAACTCAACATTAAATCTTGTAAATATTAAAATACACGCTTTTGATTTAAGGAATAATTTAATAATAAGAAGAATATCCTGAATATCCTTCATCATAATTAGAACAAATTTTAAATATAAAAAACAAAGTTCTTCAGATCCTTTACTTTCTAGTTTCTTTTTCTCTTACATGAAAATGCTAAAATATTTTAGAAATTTAAATTTCTATATTTTAATATCCTTAAATTCTACTTGTGTACTTGGCCTGACAGCAGCTCTGTGCAACCGAGTAGTTATGCTCCAGTGCATGTGCAACTTGTCTGTTGTTTATGACGCCCTACGCTGCCACGCCCCCTCGTCGGCATACCTCCTCCCCGACCCCTGCCCCTTTTTTGATGCAATATGATGGTGTGCGTGTGTCATCATCATCATCATCAACATCATCATACGTCTCGGTTCCGTGCTGAAATCGCAGGCATATCATCTACACACATGCACAACAAATGAGTCCTGGCGCAGGATAATAGAAAGAGAAAGAGCTTAGGACAAGGGGAATAGGAGAGAAAGAGAGAGAGATGAAAGCGCATAGAAAGAGAGAGAGAAGATTAAGGATATAAGGTAGAGGCAAAGGAAGCAGATCTCAACACTTGGCTGGCGCATCAAATGGAAACCACTTTGGCAGCTGCAGATTTGCCACCTCGCAGATTACAAAAACGAAGAAAAACTAAAGCTTAATTTTCACCTTTTGCTTACCTGAGCTTAAGAGTTTTTAAAAAGCATTTTTAGTCAATTTTTGGGTCATATTTCAGGGGCTTTTTAGGTGGTTTAATGGCTACAATGGGGATGCCAGAAAGTGTCGTATAAATGTCAAATAAATATTGTCTTCATTTCATCTCAGAAAAAATTAAAACTATTTATTAAGAAAGAGCACCTCGAAAGGTATCTATCAAATTGAAAACACATTTAAATTTCCAATTAATTCGGAAAGCTTACATGCATGTGATCGAGCTGCAACTATTCCATTTCTCCAACTATTTATCTTTGTCTGCTCATTTTGCGCTTTTACAAAGTACTACGGAGAGAGCGCTGCAAATATTTTTCAATAAAATTGCATTTTTCTATGGAATTTATCGAAGTTGCAGGGAAGCAGGGAGGCAGAGCAGGAGGACACCGAGCACCGGGAGTGGCGGCCCCACAGTTTGCAAAGATTGTTTACTGTGAGTAATGGCCCAGACAAATGGCAGGCAACTCAGCAGAGTCACAAACCCGGCAATGATGTCCTTTGGAGCAACTTGGTGATTCCATTGTGAGAAGGACGTTGCCATGCAGATCATAGCAGCGACAGGACAGAAATATTATGCCGGGGCATTATGTTCACAATGTTGTCTGCCATTTAGTCAGTTTTCATGTCATGTGAGTGTCGAGAGACAGAGCCAGGGTCTCGCATAATGGAAATCATAAATCTCCACAGTCTGGCCTCGAGTCCTTGAGTCCTGGCTGCCGCCGCCTGCAATTGATATGTCTGGGTGGACGAGTTGATCGTGTGACAACTTTGGGAAAAGTGAAGGAACAGGTGGTCTGAAATCGTGTCCATGAATTATGTTTGTTGGAGAGAGTCTGGGAAGTTAGAGCAAATTTTTGTATATTTGAAAGCAATAAAAATTCGAAATTAAAGCAACTGCAATCTTCGTAAATCATTCAAAATTTACCCCCAAAAATATCGTCCTGCGAGAACGTTAAAATGCAATATTTTTCACTTATTTCTAGCAGCACCGAGCGGATAATTTCCGCTGCTTTGAGCGACACAAACCGGCAAATTGCGATGAGTGTGCGTGTGTGTGTGGGAGCATGAAATTAAATTCCGTGCAAACAACAATAACCCTTTGAGGCAGCTACGAGCAATAACAGGAACATTTACCAGGAGGAGGTCCTGCTGCCGCGCAAAAGAGAGACCGAGCCGCTGGCCAAAAGTACGGCGGCAGCCAAAATAAATTGAATCGAATTTAATGTCAAAAGTGCAGCATATAATTGGCTTAATGCCACGGGTGGCTGCAACAACGTGTCGCACGCAATGCAACACCAAACTGCAACTAGGGGCGGCACTAACACTAACACAAATACCAAGGCACTGTTCGAAAAATGTGGGCTTCATGGGGAAATTGTAATTTTGCTTTACTTTCTAAATATATTTCAATTAGGTATGGGAGAACCTATCGGTAAATCTATAATGTATCGAAATGATTTTAAAATCAATGCGAATGTGTGCGATAAGTCGGTATTCTGTTTGATATATAGACTGTGCCAAATGGGAGAGCATAAGCCTAGATTAAACTATTATTGTTGGTAAAGTTATAAAAAAGTATACAAAAACTATCGGTACAACCAAAAAATATTTTCGGTAAACAATTGTGGAAGAAATCGATATACTGAATGGCCCATATAATTGCAATGTTATCGGGATTGTTTGTATTGTTTATATAAGTTTCTACTTAATCGAAATAACATATAAACGATAAATACGTTATTCTACATAAACAAAAAAAAGAAAACGATATAACTGTTTCCTCTATAAAAATCCTTTCTAAGGATTAAAACTACTACTACTACTTGCATAGCTAACTTTTCTTAAAATTTTTTTAATTTTTTGCAAGCTTCTAAAAATTTAAACAATAAAATTGCAAGTGTAGCGCTAATATTGTTACCGTATCCTTTGTTTATTTTTTTCTCTGTGTCCACACACCTGCATGCGGACACCTGACCCTCTCTGCTTTCACAGCTGCTCTCTCTTTTTCAGTTATTGCCTTTGTGCGTTTGGCGTTAAAAGCGCAAAATTCAATTTCGTTTTATTGTTCGTTAGTTAAACAGCGGGGCCGCTGCAGGACATGGGAGGCAGGATGCAGGAATAGTGGGGGCGTGGTAATTGCATTTCGCCCACCTGTGACGCTTGGTTACCCCTTTGCCAAAAGATCTCGGGGCGTATGAGCCACGTACATAAACGGGCACAAAGGCGACGTTGGCAGCAGAAGCATCGCAACCCCCTGCAAACAAATCATAAAACAATAATTAACCCACAGCCCTGGGGCCCGATCGAATGATGACGACGATGATGGGCGAAACCGCTTTGATTTCGGGGCCAAAATGGTAACTGTCAAAGCAGTATTCGGACCCAAAGCCAACCCTTAACCCCTGACTTGAGCAACTGCAACATAATTGACCCACTTAGCTGGGGGCACTGGGATTGGCTCTGTCGCTCTCTCTGTCTGTGGTTGTGATTTCGATCCCGACTCCTAACTTCGACTCTAGTCGTGGTCCTGGTTCCTGCCAATTGCCCAGTGACATGTCTCCCCCCACTTGACTTTGATAGCCAAAGAAACACAGAAAGAAAGGCGAGAGAAGTTGCTAGTGAATGAAATGAGCCAACAGCGAATTCTAAGGTCTTCTGCTGCTATATTTGATGTTATTTTGTATCGAAATAAAGCATAAAAATTATAAATAGAATTTATTTGAAGCAATCAGAGCGAAAGGAATGTCTCGGGTTTTAAAATCTCTTTAAAATATGCCCAAATGTATGCAACAAAATCTCCTATATCCTCAACTGAGTTGATTTCTTAAGGAGTACATTTTTGTAGCATACTTTTAGGCGGTGTTTTTTAATATTTCAAAGCTATTTCGATTTCTAACTTAAATTTTAAATTCTTATATATCTTTTCTTAACAATGTGCAATATTTTTTTATGTGCAAACATGTACTCCCACTCGGACTCGGACTCGGAATGGTTTCTGCGTGTGTGTCTGTGCAATTATTAATCGGCAGCCATCTCCGGTCGGGTTTTCCAGAAGGGGTAATAACAGCCAACACGGAAATTCAATATAATCCGATTTGTTATTGTGCAAGCTTCACTTTTGCGCAGTGCAGGGAAAAACGAGATAAACGACATGTGATTGGCTCATTAAATGTTATTTGATTCGATTTGATTGACTACAAAACCCATCGTGTTGTTGCCACACGAGCATTAGTTTATGGTTAAAGTACAAATATATGTGAATGTTTCCTGAAGTGGAAAGTTATTAGTTTACGGCACGCATATTCCGCTGGTATCCTTATCATTCCCACTTTAAAGGCCATTGAAAAGCATTTATGTGTGATCAATTGGGCCCTATTCTTAGACCCAGCCAGGGGATAATGTATTCAGGGCTAAATACAAACAGCAAATCGCCCACAACACCCATACATGCATAGGTATATCCCCTGGCAACTTGTTTATGCCACTTTCCCAGGGAGATTCTTCAATGGCAACGCTGATGAAGAAGCCGCATTTATCGCACTTTTCGGAGGGGCGAAAATCTCTTATTCATATGCTCGTGAGCACCTTCTTTCGCTTCGCACATAAATTTTCCAGCGTTTTTGTCACAATTTCTTATCTCATAAGCATAAAATTAACAACCAGCCAAAATGGCGACAAAATCAACGTAAGAAAACTGTGAGGGCGGATTCGGGAGCGTTGTTCTGAACGTTATTTAAAATCGACGCCTGCGGCGCAGCTATAAAAATTTGTGCGCCATAAAATGGAATTATGAGGACGACAACAGCAAGGACATTGGCGTAGCGGGTGCGAGAGCAGGACACGTGTTCTTATTAATTTTAATGCATATTAAAAATCGCATCCCTGAGGGCGTCTTCCCTTAAAACGAGAGCGAACTGTATCAATAAAGAGCCCTTAAAAAGGAGAAGGTAACATTATGTAGCCCCGAACTCGTAAAATATCACAAACCACACAAGCTGAATGAAAGACACACACAGGCACTGAGAAAAAATATTATAAAAATAATTCATAATCAAAATATCAAAAAAACTACACTTCAACTTTAAATCTCTTTGAAATCAACCTAAAACTTCGCTATATAAATTATTTAATCAAATATTATAAGCTTTGAAATCAAAAGATTTCAGATCCCTAGATATTTGTTTTGTGATTTGTCACATTTAATTTATTTAAAGTTACAAATAATTTATATTTTATTTTATTTTTTTTTTCTTTCAGTGTACCCACAAACCATACACACACATCCACACCCACACAGACTTTTATTGTTAAGGAACCGACTTATGTTTATTAGATTTTATGGCGCTCATCTCAGCTAAGCTCGATGGTTTGCGGTTGTCTCTCGGTTCACATTTTTGTTTCTTGGCTAAAATATCTTAATAGAAAACAGATAATTCATAAAATATTTACTAAGTGGCTAACACACACACACAGAGAGAGAGTCCCAGGCACTCCAGATCCTTTAAATCAGTCGGGAGGGAAGGTAGGAAGGGGGCCAAATGCCGATGGCAATGTCTGCCCATGTAAAATAAACCGAGTTTTAGCCACAGTTGTGGTTATGATTTTTATAACCACCACATAATGCCCTCTAAATGTCTTAGCTTGGTGAGGGTATGTTCGATATTAGAGGGATCTTACTTTGATATAAGGTGTTAGACTTGATAAGATAGCTGAATGTTTTTTTAATGTAAATTGCACTTACCAAAAAAGGTTTTGTTACGATTAAGTCTGTAAATAAAAGAAAGAAAAGAAGATCAATTAATGAATTTAAGTTAATTAAATGAATTAAATTAAATAAAATACTTTAAGAAATACTTGGCACATCAAAATCTATTTATTTTATTTATTGTGCCTAAAAGTATGCAATAATACAACTCCTTTTTCTCATTCAATTGTAAACATTTTATAGCATATTTTATAATTTTAACTTTAGAATTAATTACTTAATTAAAAAACTTAGAGCATTTCTTAGTCGAACCTTACACTAATACTCAGCATTTTGTCTTGTCCTCACTGCTGCTCTCACACTTCACAGATAAATAATGCACAAAAGTTGTTCATTTAACTTTGCTTGTTTGTTTCATTTCATTTGGTCTGCTGGTTCTGTGCTGTTCCGTTGTCTTGTTCGCCTCGCTTACCTTCTGGTTTGGATTTAGATTTGGACTTGGCCTGTGCCGGTGGCGGTGCCATGTGCCGCGAATAAATCTTGAGGGGCGGGAAAAGGCGGGGACGGAAAGGCGAAAGAAAAAAGTTGAGAAAACTCATTCACATAATTTTCCAGTTTATTGTGAGGTGCTGCTGCTGCTGATGCTGCTGTTGCGGCATGATATACACACACCTGGACGGCATAAACCTGCTCTAATTACGGGCCAAAAAAGAAACCATAAAATATAAATAAAAATCATTCATTTTGTGCACGTTGCCGGAGGCAGTGCGGGGCGAGCTCTGCCCCTGCGGATCCTATTCCTGCGGATTCCGGCGACTCCTTGTGTGCGTTAAATTTTTATAGCCTACACTTGGGCGCCCGACCAAGTTACTGCCACTTAATGAATTAACATTATTTTGATGGGTTTTATGCTTTTTTCATACTTTAGCAGCCTCGAAAACTCCCCTGGCAGCTGCGGCGTGCTATCGGCTATTGGTCATGCCCGGCAACACCTCGCCTGGCTTTTAACTTTTTAATAAGCCACAAAATAAGGCAAAGCGAAAAATATTATATTCCCAGCATAAGCATAATTCAAATCATTTCATTAACATTTGGGGCCGCATCCCTTTTTTATAACGGCGCACGGGGCACGGGAAATTGCTTTTTAAGTACTTAACTTCAATGCAAGCGGGTGAAAAAGTTTTGAGGCTGCTGCAACACCAGGGCCCTGGCACTGAGCAAAACCCTAGTCCTATTAAAATTAAGCATCAAATTGTGGCTTACTCAACTTATTTAATTCTTCAAAGTTGAGCCTTTAAAACGGGATTAAAAAAATATACGAATTTATGTGGGATTCTTGGTCTTTGATGTTGGGATACATTTACGGAAGCAAGCAGCAGGTTCAAGCTGAACGTTTTCTAATTTCTTAAAATAAGGGTTTAAATTTTGAAATTATAAGGAATTCAACATATAATATATAACAAGTTAAGCTAAATATATAAATATAACTTTACCTTATTTAAAATGTTCAAAATAGTTAAAGTAGCTAACAAGGTAAAATAAATTTACAAAATTCTCAATTTCTGGAATTTGTTTCGAAGAATAATAAATGCATACACATCTAATTATATATCATTTAAAAATCTATTTTAAATAATTTATTGATTCTTATTTAAGTTAAGTCCTAAAATATAAATTAATTTCTTTCTCTGTCACAAAACAGAAAAAATGAAGTGCAAGCGCCCAAGTGAAAGTTTTTATTAAATGCATAAAACGAGTCAAAGTCGTCTCTGCCAAAGGCTATATGCCACACGTCTATATATATCCTTTATATAAATTTCATATATATACTCTATATGTATATTCCCCTTTTAAATGTGTGTGTGGGCGTGTTTCGGCTGTGTGTGTGTGAGCGTGTAGGGCCATAAATCTAAGTGCTTTAACGCCTTTGGGGCGACTTGGCAACGCCTACTTTTGTGGCTGATGTAACTGCCAGTTAGTGGAGTCCCGACTCCTACGTCCTGCGTCCTGCGTCCTGAATATGTGCGCCAGCTACTGCCATACTGCCATAATGAGTTTTCAAGTGGTTCCCTGCATAGGCAGGTAATTTCATTCTAATGCCTAATGATGTATCTGCTGCTGGCCCTGGAAGGAAGCTTGCACAATGAAAGGAGGAAGGGCTGCCTGTTTAATCCTAATTCGGTTAGTTTAACCGGCTCTGCATCGATTAAATAGTTTTTGCGGAGTTAATAGAACATATTTAAAGGTGCAATTAATTGTTAGTGAAATTAATACTCGAAGCAAACGACAGACAGGCAGACAAGGCTTTATTCAAATGGATTGACTCCAGCTTAAGTAAAACCAAGTAACTGAATTAACTACTGACAAATACATCTTGAAATATATTGCATATAATCTGCAAACATAACACAAAAACAAATATATATAAATATATACATTTATCTGCCGATATGACGTTACCCGGAATCGCGCCAATCTCCAGGGGCGCGTTATAAACTAATTACATTTGATAAGTGTTATCTAAAGTCTAGCGATAAAGAACAAATTCCCAATAACCCGATAGCAATGATAACGATAAGCTAACTTAATAATAATGCAAATAAATATTTTCAATTAAGCAGGAAATATAACATGCAATTATTTCTACAAAGGAGGCAAAGTCAAGCGAGGCGAATTCGAATTTGGCGCCAAAAGCGGGAATTTCCTTTTGAAGGTTGAACACTTTGTTTGTTTATGAATTGAATTAGTTTGTTCTGAATTAATATTGTCAGATCTCTAGGTAAAATATATAATTTTAGAAATTATTTAGTTCTTTCGTCAAGAGATCTTATGTTTTGATAGTCAACCAAGACAAATATTTAAAAGAAAGCACATTGATTTAAAAAAATATATTTCTAATCTAAGCTGTGCCTAAATTTTGACTTCTAATCAGTTTTGGTCTGACACAAAACTTAGCAACAATCAAACACCCTTATTTCTTCCCATATTCCCTTATTTAATAATACATACTAAGCTACAAGAAATATATTAAAGAGGATATATAGCGAATAAAATACACTTTAGTTATAAAGTGCATAACAAATTCATAAAATGCTTAAATAGTCTTATCAAACATTAATAAAAATCGTATCTAGCCATTAAAAAAATGAAAATAATTCAAATTTCGCGCCAAAAGGCGTTGAAATTCCCCGGAAGAAGAAAAATCCCTCGACTCGCTGCTGGGCTCACAACTCGAGCGAGTTTGTCACCCTCTCTTTCTGTGGGAGAGAGTATTTCGCCACGCTCTCTGACTCAACCTCTCTCTCTCTCTCTCTGACTAGCAGCTGCCGTTTTAATTGAAGCGGCGAATTCATCTGCACGCCGCACCGCGGCGAATCCATCTTCGTATCTTTCTCTCCCTCTCTCTGTGTCGCGTCGCTCTGTCATCATCATCAGTCGCCGTCGTCGTCGTCGTCTCGTCGCTGTGGTTTTTAAATTCTGATTGTGGCCATCCCGTAAAAAGAGGCAAATGTGCAATGAAAATTAAATAAAAACCTTTGTCTCGGGTCGCTTAAATACAGAACACCTCGCACAAAGTGATGACAGGCTGGAAAAAGGCTGAAAAACAGTGGAAATCAAGGAAAAACACAGTGCGGAAAAGCCAGTGTCTGTGTCTGTGTTTGGTGGTGGCGAAAAAAAACTCTGTGCGCAGCAGCCGCCTTTTTTTGTGACGGAACCAGAAATCCATGAGATACTTTTTAGTATCTTTTCCGCCTAAACACAATGTATTCAGTGCAAAAAGCAAATAAGAGAGCCTAACAAATTCAAAGAACCTAAGAAACCAAGCTGTGAAGCTCCAAGAACCAAACAAACAATACGGAGCCCATAAAACCGTGTCACATATAAATAATAATAATAACTATAAAATGCTTTATAATCTGCCATGAATATGGATTCTGTTGGAAAAATATTTAGTTCCTACGCTTGCTTCTTTGCTCTTATTTCTGTTGTTGTTGTTGTTGTTGGCTCCCTTTGTTCGGCGCCTTTGTTGTTGTTGCGAATAGCATTTTGTGTACCTTTCAAGAAATCAATAAAACAAAAAAGAACCCACGAACTCCGCTCAAAACGAGTATCGTTGCCGCTCTCTCGCTCTCTGCTGGAAGCCCTCTCTCCGCCGCGCTCTGCGTGTGTGTGTGTTTTGTTGACATTTTACCGCTTGAAAAACCATTAAAAAACCCAGCAAATTATGTCAATAATTTAGCATATTTTCAAGCCACCGGATGGGGCATAGAAAATCAGGAGGGGGAAAACTACACAGAGAAAAGGGGAGAGATCCGATTCCCCCTTTTTGTGTATTTTTTTTTTTTTGAGCTGCGCAATTCGTGCTGACAGTTAAATGACACAATTCCCGGCTTGGATTTTGGGGCTGGGTCGCATATTCACAATTCGCATTTTCTGCAGCGAATTCGAGGGGGCATTTTCCACCTTTTCCACAGGGTTCCTATCCCTCGTAGCACGTGCACTGCGGCTCTATTGATTTTTCGCACAACCCATACAGCATGGGCTCCCGTTTTTCCGTTTCCCTCATTTTCCGGTTCCGGTTGCTCCCAGTTTTCTGGATTCTCCGGGTTCCCGTCTCCTCCTTTTCTGGCTTTCCCACTGCCGTGTTCTTGGTGCATGCGCGATGTTCACTTCCATCCATTTTCATACATTTTCATCTATTTTCGCACACTCAGTGCACTGACCTTAGCCCATGACTGTCAACATTTTGGGCCACACTTGGGGGAAAAGTGTCAGACTGATGTAATAATACATATATCTAATATAATATATCAAATTCATAGATAAGAGTCTTTCTGGATCATAAAGTCAATATTACACAAATTATTATTTTCACTTAAAGTTGAAATCTGAAGAATAATCCATAAATAAAATCGTTTAAAACCCTTTATATCCTGCTGTTTATATTTTAAATTATTCTTTTAAATACTATTTGCTAGCAATAAAATAAAATATAATTATGGAAACATTAAAATCATTAGACTGATAAATAAATTCTTTGAATCTTTTGAATTTGTTTCAAATTAACCTGCTAAACCTGTTTCTCAGATATTCTATGATTTTTTTTAATACTTTTATCTATAATTAAAACATATACATAATAAAAAGATTATTAAAAGATTTAAAAATAAACCTGAACAGCTTTCAAAAATCGTCCACCTCTTTCCCTTGTTCCCTCTGTACCTTTTAGTCACCTTTTCATCAGATTTTCTCTCTTTTTCGACTGCATTTAAGTACACATTTGTTTGGCTTACAAATTAACGCCATTCGAAGTGTTGGCTGGATAAACAAACAAGTGATTTTATTTCATCGCAGCTCACAATGTGGGCCATTCATAAGAGGCGGCAATTGGGGGTTCTCCGCGGCATGTAAACAAACTGCTGGAACTCC
Organism: Drosophila jambulina; assembly: GCA_018152175.1. Lineage (NCBI taxonomy): Eukaryota > Metazoa > Arthropoda > Insecta > Diptera > Drosophilidae > Drosophila > Drosophila jambulina. The sequence goes on from JAECXH010000012.1 coordinate 31,730,205, forward strand.
GGCAGATGGAACTGGAGAACCCAAACCAAACAGATTCGGAAACAGAAACAGATCCCCAAGTGGGGCGACTGGCCCAGATGTGGGTTATCATAGAATCTCACGCTCATTGCGACGAGGTGGGTGGAGTCCCAGTTTGCTTTTAGGACCGAGCGAGGTAGTGAGTTTTCAGCACGCGAGTGGCTCTTCCAGGAAAATGCATTCGATACTCGCAGGAGTTGTGGCTGGAAATTGCTCGGGGTCTAATAATAATGTAGGGGTAAGGGAACTGAACTCCAGAGAACATGGTTCTTAAATTTAATGATGTTATCATTAGTTGGGAATTGCCGGTACTTATTCCCCTTTTTTGTTTGGGAATGGTGTTGAAATGCAGTGATATCTTGGGGAAAGAATATAATATCAGATAATATCTTAATTTTAAGTTTTGATATAATCTCTTTTCTTTCCAAGGTAAATAGCTGAAACTTCTTAGCTTTACTTGTTATAACTTGCCTACTGTTTGAGCCTTAGCTATCACAAATTAGCATTGAAATTATCTTAAATTTTCATCACTTTTTAAAGACCGAAATCAGCCTCTGACAACCCACTCTTGCCGACCAGCCAATAGGTTTATTTTTACAAACCGTTTTATTCCATATTTCCGATAGGAAAGACCCTTCTCGTCCCACACAGTTCTTCCGGTTACCTAAGATTATTATTCCAAAGACTCACTCCCTCGAACATTTTCACTTTTCATCAAAAGACTGAGACAGACAAATTGTCTATTATTTCGTATCTACGGGCAGTGGATAATGGAACCCCATGTCTTTACGTATCTATCCGTCCAGACTTTATACATAAGTATTGATGTGTTGTCCAAGGGTGAGTGATGGATAGAGGGACACACTATGGGACATGTAAATGGGGACTTCCCACTGTTTTTTTGGGTACCTAGTATGTGTGGAGGGCAAGGGTATATATAGGAGGTAACTATGATACTTTTATTTCAAATAAATTGTTTTTGTATTTGTTTAAATTTTAACTACTGATCAAGAAAGCAAATTGAATCATAATATCAAATTAAATTAAAAATGAAGGCATTAAATACGATCTTTCTGTGGTTTTATAACTCATATTTAAGGTTATTTTTACTTCCTTTTCAACTTCAAATAAAAATCCCAGGGTAACCCTTAGTCTAGACCCTAACTTCCACCGCCTTTCCCTAGGTTTTGGTCTGCAGTTGTCAGGCAATTTGCCTTCCGCCAATTGATTTCTGTTTAGAGCCCTCATTCGTTTTTCCATTTTCCCCCGCAGTTGTATGTTGTATTTTTAGTGATTTTCAATTATCTGTCAGTTGTTGTCATAGTCGGGTCATCGGCGAATGCTAATCAGAGAGTCGGGGAACCGGGGAATCGGTGAAGCCACCGACTTGTGTCCACTTAGGAGGAGTCTCTCCCTCCCTCTGACCGTTATTAAGCACTTACTGGCCCCGCAAATGGCCGACAATTGTCGCTTGATTGGCCAATTTCCCCGGTCGGATCAGCGACTTTGAACGCGACTTCGACCCGCTTAACCATTTCATTTTATGGTGTTTCCCCTGCCTCCTTTTCCCTGCCCGGTTCTCGGCCTTTATCTCTGGTTTCAGAGTAATCTTTTGTGTGTTTCTATTTTTATAAAAAACCCTCTTACTTGTGGCCAGCAGTCGGCACATCTGTGCGTCTTTTTGGCACACAGAATAATGTGTATCAAATGTCACAAGGGAAAAATTTTCATTATGTCAGAAAATGTGAAGAAAATTCAGGGACAGATACAGACTGAATAGCATTTTTATAAATATTAGTTATAAATTTAAATGAAGAAAGGGAGAAAATTGGAACAACCACTCTCCTTTAGTTACTTTTTCATGAACTACTCATGACTCCATAGAGCTGGAACCCCTTTGTTAATCCATTTGTAATATTTTAAACTCTATAAATGTTTAGCCCCATTTAATATCGATTTTTCTTAGTGTATCGCTTAAGACTACACCCGAAGCTTTGGCTCTTTGGCTTACTTTTTGCATGCGGCAATTTGATGAGCTGCTAATTAGCCGCTACGTCGACGGCGACGCTGACTGCGGTTGCGGTTAGCTGGCCAAACACGAGCAACAATACTGTACAGTGAGCACTCTTAATAGTGAAAACTTTCTTCAAAAATATTACAAGAACTTAACATGCAATTTGAAATTTAATAGATAAGGTCAATCTATTTTTTTCTCTTAAATTTTTAAAAAGTCTTTCAAATCATTTTTGTAATAAGAAAGTAACTCAAATTTTCGTTTATTTTATTTCAAAGTATTAAATTTTAAAAATTAATTAGGGAATAAATAACAAACATAGGTGTTAATACACATTGAAAAATGTTTGAATAAATATTTGCCTTCATCAAAAAACCCTTCTTCTCTTATAATAGGTTTTAAAAATTATAGAAAATTTGAATTTTTGACTGTGATTTATGTAAGTCCATCTCATAGAGTCTCCACTTTACTCCACCGCCAAGACCCCGAGAATATAGCGTGCTGAGGCTAATTCTGAATGAATCAGCACGAGCTCCCTGTAATTTGCACTTTGCCCGTCTCCATCCGTCTCCGCTCCCCTCCCCGCCCCCTCTCTATATCTTTATTGTACTCTCCCCACCCCCTTTTTTCTCTTTGTGCATTTTATTGCAGTGCAATTGTTGTTGGCAGAACAAAGAGGAACGGAAAAGTGATGGAATGTTTCACTTATCCGGTGTCGTTAGGGTTCGTGTATGGAAAAACTCGACTCCAAATTGCAGTGCTTAGGCAGCTTATGGATTGAGATCGATTAGCTTCACATCCATTTATGTTTTTACAGTTAGAAAAAAGAGTTGTAGCAATGGGAGATAGAAAAATGAATAACATATTAATTTAAAAAAATTACGTACTGAGGTGTTTTAGGTTTCTAAGGGAAATTTTACTTATCGAGAGAAATGTCTGGTATTTAATACACCAACTAAAGTATCGCACACTTTTATATATCGAATTTTTAAAAATCGAAAATATTGCTTTTAACATTAAAATATCGAAAGAATGAAGGCATATGCAACAAAAAATAATTAAATTATTAATTAATATTAAGGGTTTGATATACCAAGCAAAATATCATTCTATCGCACATATATCGCACCGTCGAAATATCGATTTATGCAAATTACGCTTTTCTCCTTTAAAATCGATTTTTATTCGATATCTTCTGTCATCCCTAGTCCAGGCATAATTTGAGCTTCTCTACACATTTTTTAGTTTGTTTTTTCGCCTCGGGTATAATCTATACGCCCAATCATTAATTTTACGCGATTTTCCCGGCGCTCCTCCCCTGCTCTTAACCCAAAGCGCAGCATCTTAACCCACAGCTGGCGCACACATGTCGTCAGCAAATCGTTTGTGGGCATTGCCAATTTGTTGGCGGCTTCTATATGGGCTTATATATACACATTTATCCATATACATTTGTGTATATATTATGGGGAGTGTATTTTTAAGGCGGCTGCATCTTCGCCGGCGGATGGTTGAACCCCATTGAACTCTTTTTCGTTCCAAGGGATACGAAAACAACAATAATGTGCAGAAAAGTGTGAAGAAAATGCGAAAAAAGCGGCACAAGAACAGCAAAAGAGAGAAGAGGAGAACTGAAACAATGGCAGAGGAGTATTGAAAAAATGCAATAAATTATCATAAATAAAAGTAAAACAAAAAACGAAAATGAGAGAGGCTCAGGCTTGATGGGGTTCAAACTTGGGGTTCAGATTTAGTTTTTTCTTTTTTTTTTTTTTTTTGTTGGCCCGCTTTGAAAAATGTGTTACACCACAACAACAACAACAAGGGAGCTTTTTTACAAAGCAAGAAAAAAGTGATTCATCAAAGATAAACACAGATTTCTTGTAGTTTTCTGTTTTTGTTTCCGAGTCTCACACATTTTATGGTGTTTGTTTAGCGTCAAAATAGAAATTATTCAAAGTTTATCAATAAAAACTAACCACAAAATCATAAAAAAGAAAACTAAATTAAAAAGTGACAAAAGAGAAATACATAAAGAAATAATATAAATATTTAGCCACAGTTTATGAAAGCAAAAAAAAAAAAACTGCTTCATAAACCTGGACTTAAATATTATAATTCCTCATTTTTAACCAACAATTTTATTACAAATGTTTAGTGCCAAAATGGAAATCATTTAAACCCAACCAACTAAACCCTAAGAACCCCAAGTAAAAAAATATCGAAAGCACAAAACTGTAAAACAACGCACAAAATGTTGTAAGTTTCAAGGAAAATCGCCCTGAGAAACCCAGTCCTACTGAACAGTGGGACAAAAGCGCACAAAAAGTGAACAAAGAAAACGCACAAAAACGAGTAAAAATCAACGAGGGAAACCCCAAGACTTCCTACGAATTTTCAAACGAATCAAGATGCCACGAAATCAGCTCCACGCTCTCCTAAGAGCCCTGCTGCAGCTGCTGCTGTTCGCCAGCATCGCGGAGCACTGTGCCACCGCCCTGCCCACCACATCCCAATCCTCGCCAGCTCCATTTACCGCACCGCCATCGTCGCCAGCGATCATTGCCACCTCTCCATCTTCCGATCGCAATCTGGCCGATCTAGTCAATGCCAATACTAATAATAATAACAATCCGGAGACCGAGACAACCGGTTCCGGTTGGGAAACCCTTGAGACTGAATTGGGAAGTCCAGGAACCACGATGAAAAGCTCTACTTCCACGGGGAAAGTCGCTGAGAAGGAGCCGTCCCTAATGAGCACTTCGGCCACCTCCATTGAGCAGCAGGATCAGCCGCCGGAAGTGCCCGCCACCACGTTGGCCTTTGCCAATGCAGTTCCGGTTCCGGTGGCCGGTGAAATGGGAAACGGAAACGGCAATGGCGGATCAGGACTGGCTTTCAACGATGCCACGCCCCCGTATGCGGCAGTCGATGATAATTATGGTAAATAGAAGAAGATATATTTCTAAGGTTTGATCAGGGATATTTTGAAATGAAGCATATTTCATAGATATTTCAATTGCGTATTTGTATTCAAATATTTTACTGCCTATTATCTTAAATATGCAACCCTTTTAACCCTTCAATTTGATAATTCAAACACTAAAGAACTTGCCCTGGGCCAGCCCCCCAAAAAACTTCAATTCAAAGAAAGTTCGATGGGCCTTCGACAAGAATTGGCAATTATAGTTGCTCAACTAGGTTCATTGACACCGCAGAACTTTCACGACGCCCCCACAACCCTTAAGCCGTAACCCTTAACCCCACCGACTCCCTCAGCCCCCTCTTTTGACCCTCTGCTCAAACAGGCAGAAGAACTTGTGTAGTTGCTCAGTTATTATCTGCCGAAGGAACAACAATAAAATACATAGATAAATCCAGCACAAGAACAACAGCCATTGCATACTTCAAGGCAATTAAGAGAGTTTTCATTTCCGGTTTGGCACGCAGCCCCCATCCCAACCCTTTTGGGGGCGGGGCAGCGTCAACAACTCTGCCCCCGCCACTGCCCTTCGTGTAATATGGCAAAATTCTCACGCAAAACTTTTAGCTTTGGCCAAAATGAATTATTTAACATTGTTTTGGGCCGGGCTAAGTTGTTACACGGGGAAAAACAAATTACAAGAAAGTCAAATAATTATTACATTAATTATTATATTAATTAAAAGTACATTTTTATCTTAGGTGACTAAAAACATTTTTGGAATTTGTATATAACCAAAATAAAACAAAAACATATAAAGAGATACAACTTTTTTAAACTCATCACATTTGTTATTCTAAAATGTATAGTTAATTTTTAGTTACATTTCTTAGATAATATTTTAGAAGATAATTAAGACAAGGGTTGGAGACATTGAGTTCTCTAAAGTATAGCTGCTAATTTTTTAATATTCAGAATGAAAATATAAGACACTTTTATGGCTTTTTCCTAAGTATAATTTAACCCAATCAGTCCCCAATTTTCGCTAACTTTTTTCCTCCCTGCAATTACTACTATTTCTGGCTGCTATTTTTATTTTCCCTTCTAATTTCTTGATGTTGAACCTGCCTCATGAAATATGTCCGGGGCATTGACAGGCAGCCGTCGGGCTGCTCGTTAAAACTTGGCCAGCGGGGGTGCCAAAGCGGCAACAATTCATGGGAAGTGAGGCCATGTTTCACCGCCCCCGAAAGGACTACACCAACCGAAAGGACACGCGATGCGCACACAGGACACAAAACAATTAACAACTTAACTTTTATGGGCCACAATTATTTGGTATTTTATTTGTTAAGCCGCACAGCCAACTATTTTTATGGGCATGTCATTAAATTGGAGCGCCGCTGTTGAAGGCTGCCTCAGCAGGTCTTGAATTGGTCTCAATACCAATTTTTGGCTCACCCGAATTTGCATTCTCGAATTTCTCATGGTTAAATTCGCGTGCGCTTGAGCCCAGACTGGCAGACTGCAAAATTGCAGGACATTCTCCTCGAAGCCTGGCTAAAGGACCCACCTGATTTGCTGGCCGCACGCCAAACCCGTATTAGGTTGCAGTATTTAGGGGCAGGTGCTAGTCAACCACGCCCCCTCAAATTAATAAGAAAAAATCTGGGACAAAGGGAGTGGTCATAATGGGGTTACAAATAAAGTAAGTTACTTGTGTGGCAAGTGGACCAAGGTCCTTTCCGTTGATTCATGGCAGGAATCGGGGTTGCAAATATGAAGGAGCAAAAATATATCTGAGATATTAAAAAGTATTTTAAAGTTGAGTTTTCTATTTGTGTCTTGGGTGTTAACCATTAATGATTTCTTTTAAGTCTTGTAAAAACAAAGCTTATAATTCTTGTGTGATTAATAATAAAAACTAGAATTAGTTTAACTTAAAAGCAATACAAAATGACTAAGTAAACAAACCACTTAAACTTATAAATGTAAACAATAGATATATTTTCTTTTACCGTAGAACCTAATGGAATTTTCCAGGGAAAAACTCGAAAAAGCCTCAACAGTTGTAAATAACCTGCTTAAACCACTTTAACATTCAGTTTACCAGCTTATTAACACGTCCAGTCAACTAGCCCAGACAATCATAAATTAAAATATTTTTTTTTTCGTTTCAACCTTATTTGAATGCTTGGCTGCTCTTGTCAGTAATTACTGTTTCAGCCAAACGAATTCATTACTTTTTTCCCCAGAAAATTCGTTTATAGAAACACATATATGCTGGAAAATTTAAATAATTGCCAGACGGCAGTGAACTTTTGATCGCTTCAATAAATAAAGCAATCATTGGCTTGGCTCGGAAGTGGAACCCCTAAATATTTGGTAGTAATTACACGGACCAAGTTTACAAAGTTTTTTTCGTAAACTCATCTTGGAGGAAACACTTTAATTAATAAACCTGCTGAATCAACATTTTCACAAATCATTTTTTAGCACCACCCGCCGCTGCCTGTGATATTTCCAGCGAGTCATTAGTTTAATTAATTGTTTTGCCACAACTTTTGTGCCACGAGCAGCGAGGGTGTTGAGTTAATTTTTTGTAAATTCATTTTCCCTTTCAAGACCCACCAGCTGAGAGCTGTCACAAATTTTTGGAGAGCAACACTTTCGGCGCCGCCGAGCGCTGAAAAGTGCAGTTCATCAAGTGGGAGCACTCGAGCACTTTTCGAGGGCGGAAAATCGTGGGAATCTGCCTTCGTATCTGTCAGATACGTACTTGCAGTTGGCAGGCGGCAGTGTGACAAACAGCAGTTGACAAACAACTTTGACAACCGAGAAAGTGTCTCTGAAAAAACCAGAATTAATAGCTCGAGCCCAAAAATGAATGAGGAATGAGTTGCAGATAGGAAAAGGAACTGTTCGAGTGCCTGTGATATCTGCAATATTTATGGCTTATTTGCAAATGTATTATGTACTTGAATGGCAAAAATTTTTGTTAATATGATAATTAATGAGTCACAAATAAATCAATAGAACTGTATTTCCTGGGTTAGATAAGGTTTATATAGTAGTGAACTAATTTTGAGTGGAAATTTAGTTGTATAGTATATATGTTATTTTTAAAACTGCCAGCAGTTTAAAGTTTAAACTTATTTTAAGTCCTTTAAGAAGGATAATAGTACCACTGTGAGAAAGTGTGTTCTTCTTATTATAATTCCTACTTAAATCTACAAAAATTCTAAAATATTAAATAAAAAACCTCATACCAAATTTAATTTCTAATTTTAAGCTCTAATACACTGAATTTGAGTTACTAAAATCAACAGAAAGTGTAACTATCTATGTTTGCTCGACTTATAAACAACAAATTTTGCGGCTGCTTCCCTAGAACTTTCCCTTACTTTTCTGCTCTGATTAGAGGAACCAAAAATAGTGTTTTTCTCGCTCTCGACTTGACCAGAAACCACAACGCAAACACTTTGAACTTAAATATTCCACTCGCCACTCGAAGTTTTTGCCAAGAAGCCAACTGGCCAGTGTGTCCCTGATCTTTGGCTATATTATAGCCCCACTCAAAGTCCGAAAGTCCCCAAGTCGGACATGTTGCAGGCGCGCCAGGAAGTTGCTAATACAAATTGGCACAACTTTTGGCTTGTCAACGGCAAAAACAGGCAACTTTGCTACGTACTCTTGTATTTTGACAAATGATTTGCGTCTCTGCCCAAAAAAGCCGAAAAACAAAAAACACAGAGAAGGTCTTCAGAACTATGAGTAAAAATGAAATAAAAATAAAACCGAGAGAAACTTTGATTTTGAACTTTATCCGGATCCGGAGGAAAGTTTCCCTCCATTCGATCCACAGCAATGTTCACAGGACACTGAGTTATGAACATGACTTGTCAAGAAATACATTAAAAGTGCAAAGTAGTGAAGGCTCCGCAGGAGGATGAAAACAATCATTTAGTAGCCAGCAAATTTGGTCCAGCCAAAAAGCATAAATCATTGAACTTTTTACAGCTCCCCGACTCCCCCTGAAAGGGCCGAACAGCCATCAATCATTTAGCCGGCTTTGCTGCTGTCTTGATTTTAATTTGCAACAGGACTTTTCTTGCGAAAGGAGCGTGCTCAAGGCGTCTCTTTTTCCACCTTTCATAAATGATAAGCCAGCTGACTAGACTTCCCAACAAGTACTCGAGTATGTTGTCTTCCACGGGGACATGGTGATTCCCTCTGAGCTGCGCTTTTCCACGACCTGTCACTCGGCCTCATACGGGGTGTTGTCTACTTATCGGCTGCAGTGTACTGAGCCTAATTTATGGAGGAGCTCCTGCAAGGACTTCAGTTAGCAGAGAAGGATGAGAATGTGAGCAGTTAGCCATACAAGCTTAAGGTATAATTTTGTATACTCTTCGAGGATATTGAAAAAATATACTTAAAAATAACAAAGACTGTACAAAAAGCTCCCAAGTTGGTTGGAAAACATTTTATGTAAAAAAAATAATGGAAAGCAATGGTAAATTAAGTTATTCAATTATTAATTTAAGAAAATATATAATATATATATATTCTCTTTATCCTAAATTAAAATTCAGGGATGGTTTTAAGAACATTAACTTTTTCATAAGATTGATTATCAGATTACGAATTTTGAGATAATCTCAACAAATTCCCATCATTATTTTAAAAAATATATTACTGCTCTTGTTAATTGAGACATTTACTGTGATTACCTGAAATATATTGAACTTTTTACTACCCTTTCTATTCTCATAGAAAATAAAAACATTTTGATAGATGGCCTCTGTGTCAGGGCAAAAAAAAAAAAACTGAAATCAGAATCAAGAACTCAGATAAGCCCTTTTTTTGTTGTTGCTGCTGGGGAATATTTTCTGCTTTTTATGGCTCAACCACGTGCCAACCCGCATTTAGACACACCCACTCTCAGTAAAAAAAAAAAACAAAAAAAGGCGGCAGATAGAAAAATGTTGCTGCTGCCTCGGCGACAACTTCCGCCTAACTGCACTTCAACATGTCAATTTTTCTTGTGCAGAAAAAAGCCCAAGCCCAACCCCAGCCCCAACCCCCAAAAACGCCTACGAAAAATGCCATTCAAGGGGAAAACTCACAGCTCAACTTACAAGAGTGTGTGCTCTGGCATTTTCCACTCCACGCCAAGTCACTTGTCATGGAGGAGGCCTTTTGTCTGCCAGAGAACCCACACCCAACCCCCTTGCGAAGCGGAGCGGCGCTTTAAATCATAAACACCTTGTTAGTGCAACAACTCGACACTTTGAACGTGACATTGATGCCTGTTTTTTGTGTCCCCGATCCCGAGAACCCGAACCCGAAACAGTTTCCGTGTCTCAAGCATCAAAAAACAAGCGAACTCCGGGCCGGAAGGTGGGCTCTTTCGAGGGGGCTGCGGTGCCTGGATGTGGTTACCCCAACGGTGCTTCCATGTGCAACTTCCTGCCGATAACCTCTTGCTCACATGCCACAATATATATAGCCTTATCGCTCCGCTCTTGGCCATGGAGAAGGCAAAGGCGAATGCAGGCATCAGCAGCCAGGAGCCAAGAGAGTCCTGGCCAGACATTCGCCCTTAATTAGCCATCGTTGCCTCGTGGGGGCTTTAGACCAAAGGCGGACTTAAAGAGGAAGCTGAGGGAAAAATGTGAGCTCAGAAATTCTAGCATTTTCAGTTAAATTTGTAGCTTAATTTTGTAAAAGCTTAAATGATTTAAAATTAAATAATTTTGACAGCTTAAAGTTTGCGATGATTAGTCAATGGAATTAGATTCTTATCATGCTGGCTTTAAACCCCAAACATTGAAAGATAAAATATTTAGTTTTAAAATTCGCAGCAATATTTTCTCTTTCATAATCACAGCTTTCCAATTTGGAATATCTCAACACTTTAAATAAAATAAATCGAGGATTCGAGATATTTTTTAAACAAGTATTCTTACGAACTTAAAGGTATGCTATGTTAACATCACTAGCATTACCTAATTTTAGACTGTTTTCTCTAAGCAATTTTAAAGTCAGTTACTGATTTTTTAATCTTCCAATTGGAATATTTATTTACCTAAACAGAGAACAAATATTATTTCTCCGACTGCTTTAACCTTTGCTTTAACCCTTCAGGCAACACACACACCCACAAATTATCTGGCTTTGACCCGAAAATAGACACATGTCAAAGGTCCACAAACGTTTGCAAATTAGTGAACATTACAGTTGCCGTATAAAAATCCCATTCAAAAGGGTCATCGGTGGATTTCAACTGACAACTCGAGTGGCAAAAGCACTTTGAAATATATACATCCTATATATATATTTGTACAGTTTGTCGTTTGTCTGTTTGTCAGAATCAGTTTCAAGTTGTGTGTGTGTTGGCCCCCTTGAAGTGTGTCAGTTATGTTGCTCCTCCGCCCTTTGTTTTGTGCATTTGACAGTAAAGCTTTGTGTTTAAATAGAGCCGAAAGGCATTCTAGTCCCAAGATGTGCCATTTATGGCAATGACATCGCTTTAATCAAAATGTCTGTTCGATTAACGTAGATTATATGCCATTTAAGTTGAGTTCAAAGTACTTGGCGTTTAATTGAAGAAATAATTGTGAAGGAAATAAAGGAAAGCGATTAAGGAAATCAAAGAAAACATTTTAAAGGTCATAGTAGTGATCATTAGTCAACTATCAAAGATATTCTTATTTTAAATTTGTATCTAAATAGTTTATTTTATTCATTAAGATATTAAAGGTTTTAAATCTCTTAAGTTCTCATTCAAAACATATTTTAAAGTGCTTAAGTGTGTCTTAAAATATAAAATATTTATTGTTCTCTATGAATTCAGCAAAACTACCTGATTTTTAAAGACCCTTCTCCTTCAGGGATCAAAGTTCAAAAAGGTTCGCTCTCACACACACAGGCAACACACATACTCCGCTGCTCATATGCCCATGTGTGTGCATTCAAAATGGCTGCCGCGTTACTTCCGCTAAGTGATGGCGGAGCCTTTTGGTCCATTCAGTGTTTGCTCTTGGCCATCAAAGCTTTCGGGGGACAAAACTTTGCAGCATTTTTTTATTTTTCTCACAGCTTGTTGTCGTTGCTGTTCTCTCCTCTTTTTTTCGGTCTTTATTTCGCATAATTTTTGTGCCTTTGTGGAGCCTTTGACGCCTTTTGAAAGGCAGTCACCTGGGTTTTCTACCTTTTTTTGTGTGCGAGTGTGTGTGTATTCTCTAATTGTTTGTTTGTGTGCATGTCTCTGTCTTTCCGTGTTTTCCCTGCTTTTGTTTAGTTTTTACGTCTGGACGAAATCCGTAAAGCAGCTCGTAAAGTTAAGCAACAACAATAAAGTACGAAGAGCAACAACTAAATAAGGCGTAGGGCTTACAACAATAGCTGACAGACGCCCCTTCCATTTATATATATATATATTTTTTACTATTTACAGACAGAGAGAAAAAACTTGGAATTAATTCTAATTGAAACAAGCTTAAAATATTTATAAGTATTATATATTTATCAAAAAAGAAAACTAAAAATTGTTTAAGCTTGTTTTAAAGATATATTCAATTCCTTAAATATTTAATAGACAGGCTTTCCTAAACCCATTTCCTAGTTTTTCAGTGTACTCTTCAAGCTGTTTGTTGTTTTTATATATATTTTTTTCGAGGCTCAGACAACTTAATGCTATTTGCTCTACACACACACTAAGTCACCCACACACCTTGCCGCCCCTTTGAAGGATCCTCAAGCTGCCGCCTTTTGTTTGCAGTTTTTAACAACTTAAGCACGTCGTCGTCGGTATTGGTTTTTCCAAGGCTCTACTCCTTTTTTACACCAGATTTTCGCCCTCGACTCTCCACGGGGAGTATGTATTTCCTAGTTACATCTATATTTTTTCTACTTCCTGCCTTCGCCTTTGTGAAAATAATCACGCGCGCGCTTTGAGTGTTCGCCCCTCTTAGTTTTCCCAGGCTTTGCGGATTTTCCTTTGCTTTTTCACACTTGGTTACTTCCGGCGCCTGAGCCTGAGCAAATAGTGGGTGAAAAATTAGAAAAAAAAAACGTATCTATTGTTTTCTTTTAATTTGGCCCAGGACTTGTCAAATGTTGAGGCGGAAAAAGAAAGGGCTGGAAAAACTGAATGTCTTCCATGAGCGTTGTCAGAGAAAAGGCTGAAGCTGTGGATTTATATTTAGATAGATCATTAAATAAACAATTACAATTAAAAACTAGCAACTATAATAAATCTTTTAATATATGAGAAATTCTTTTCTGAATTTTACTTGTTATTCCATCAATTTTAAAACAGTTCTAAGAAGAAAACAGACAGATATTGATTTAGCTTTACCTCACTTCTACTCTTTCTATAAACTACAAAGTGCAATTAATTATTTTTTCAATTAGCATTTTTCTTACCTAAACTTGTTTTATTTTGGCCTCGTCAATCATTCTGCGGCTGATTGATTTCGGCTCTCATTTCAGTCTCAATTATTTATGTAATATTTGCCAAACAAAAACCAATCACCGGCACTTAGTGGAGGGCTTTTCCCCGCAACCTGCTCACCTGCTCACCTGCTCAGGTGAATTGCCAGCTGTCTACTGCGAGTGGCAAACCTATTAACTTTTCTCCCCTCCTTTCTCTATAATCTCCTGAAAGGACATTTATCCTTAGGTGTGTGTGTGTGGAGCACTTTGTTGCTTAATTGATTTTAATACAACTACACCGTCGCCGCCCTTGGTCCTCTCGAGTGAGTCGTTCGCTTTCATAGTTCGAGTTCGAGTCTATAAATTGGCTTTTCCTTTCCCTTTCCCATTTTCCCTACTTTTTTGCAGATGCAGCAGCAGCTGCCTGTCCGTTTCCCATTTCCATTTCCGTTTGCAATTGCAAAGAGCGGAGCCCAGGCCAAGGATGAAGTACAAGAAGAAATCGAAGTAGGAGTAGCAGGAAGAGGAGTGGCAGTGAGGGAGAACCGAAGAGGCAAAGAAAGTGGAAATGCCATTTATTGAATTGTATAAATTTCTATACATTGACAGCGGACTGTTTATTCTGTTCAGCCAAGTGTTCATGTGTGGGTTGCCTCTGTTTCTTACTTGTTTACACACGGAGAAAATGTTTGTTTTCTTGTATTTCTAATTAGTGATTTTGATGGAAAATATAAGGAAACTTTTATATTTGTAGGATAAACTAAATAAAACGCCAATTTATGAAGTTGTGTGGTTTTGAAATCAATTTAAGTTGTGGCTAAAAGTATGCTACAAATGTGAGAGTTTATTTAATAATTTAAAAATTTAGTTGCATACATTTACATTTTTTTTAATTTAATCTTTTTAAATTTTCTATTAAGATGCCTCAAATTTAAAAGATATATATCTGTAATAAAATTAAAGAATTAAAAGAATGCCAGACTTTTTAGGCTTTGGCAGATTTGAAATAGTTTCGTAGCCTGCCCAAAAGTATGCAACATTACATTTATGCCTAATTAGTACCCATTTTAATTCCCGTAATTTCTTCCAGTGCTCGAGGCATACAAGTATGGGTGTTTTGTTAAGCTTTATCGCATTTGCATGGCAAAAGTCTTCGGTCCGGAGTTGGGGTCAAGTGGCCGTTGCCTCAGCCCTCGGGTCACTCATTTGTTCTTTTGATTGCAGAACGCTTTTTGCTCGTTTGGCCGGGTCGGGACAGGGCGAGGGCGGTCTTTTGTTGTATTAGTAAAATAAATTACCATTTAGTGCTTTTTGCCACTTGCACACATACACAGAGACGCCCAGGCAACCCCTTTGGCTGTCACACATGGTCGAGTGTGTTGTCCTTTGGCTTGCAAATGAAATTATTGCCAGGGCTTTTGCATCCGCTGCTGGTTTTGCTGGATTATAAGCCACCATCAGTGAGGGGAGCAGCTGTGTGGGTGTATCTGTGAGCGTGTATCTGTGTGCGAGTCTCCACGTGTGTGTGTGCTTTGAGCTGCCCCACAGTGCAGGCCATAATAAATTGCTAGCAATCGCATTTCCGTTTCTTTATGCGCTTCGATTACGTTGCGCTTTACTTGCGCCAATTCTTTTCCATTTCTCCCTCTCGGTAATTGAATATATAATTTTTTCCCCCTCCCCACACACACATGCCATTTGAATATAAATTGTTTTATCTGCTGCTGCAAAATATTCATTTCAATTTATTTTACTGGCGATTGCTTCTTCTTCGTCTCGCCTTCCTGTCTTATTTGTTGTTTTCGTTCATGTTGTTGTTTCCCTGCCTTTTTGTTATTTAATAAATTATTTATGCATTGTCATTTGGCGTCATCCGGCTTGCACACGCCGCTAAGTATGCAAACATTTCTTATTTACAAATTCCAGATTACTTGGCGGGCGGCGGTGTGGGTGTGGGGCTTGGAATAAAATGTTGTACTTTCTACTTTGAGAACTCAGGAGTTGGGAATTAACTTTGGAAGGCATAAATCACTCAAAGAGAGGGTATTCGTGGGAAATATTTGGATTAAAAAATTCTACGAAAATCATAAAGAATAACATTTAAAACTGAATACTAACTTAACAGAAATCTCTTAAAATTTCATATTTAATCAGTTTTTCAGTATATATTCTATAAATTCTATAAAGTATCTACTAAGTATATAATATTCCAAAATCCCTGCCTAAATAAATCCTTCTTCCTTGTTTGCCTAACTCCTTGGGGGACAGAAGGCTCTAAGCCGAAAAGTACCCAACGAAACATGACCTCTAAGTACAAGAACAAATTTAACTTTTGACTTTTGGTACTCATCTCCATCTTACTCACTCTTTCTTTGCAGTGCCAAGCAAACCCCAGAATCTCACCGTCCTGGATGTGTCGGCCAACAGCATCACGATGTCCTGGCACCCGCCCAAGAACCAGAACGGAGCCATTGCCGGCTATCATGTGTTTCACATTCACGACAATCAAACTGGCGTGGAGATCGTTAAGAACTCAAGGAACTCGGCGGAGACCCTCATACACTTTGAGCTGCAGAATTTAAGTGAGTTGAAACTACATAAGGATACTACTTTTAAAAGGGAAACTACGACCTTTGATTGCTGGAAAGAATTAAGAAGGGTTTTTTGGAAATTGTTAAAGATATTATGAGGCTCTGAGCAATAGTCCTGCCAACCCTTTCTCCTAATTAATTCAACCTTTCGCTTGCCTACGGTAAATAAATTCGAAACGGTCATTTCGATCAAAGGACTCCCCCCGCTTTCCACACGATTTGGTCCTCTGTCAACTTGAACATCAAACTGTCAGCCAGTCGAAGGACGACGGACTTTGACAGCACAAAAACGCCCACGGCGAGCGGGGGGAAGAAACCCTTGAACCCTGAACCCCGGGGAGGGCTATTATTACCTCTAATTGAGGCTCCCGTCAAATTGTTTGCCAAGCTGCTTTGTAATTAAATAGTTTCAAGTGGCTGTTGCCACTTTTTGTTGTTTCTGACGCTTATAATCGCACACCGCCGCTAATTTCGCTGATTAAGGCGGTGGCGCGGTGTCTGCTTTTAGGCTGCCAAAACAGCATCTATCTCGCGGAATGCGCGGCATTACACTCGGAGGAGTTCTGCGGCGGTCGGGGGAAGGCAGCTATGCAATTAACTTGCAACAAAGTTATGCTGCGCCGCATATTCCGCATTCCCTCACATGCGCCCCCACATTGTTTAATTTAATTACACGACTCAGGTGCACTTCTCTCGGCGCCTGCAGAAAATTCCAAAGGAGCCGCGGCGGCAACCGCCATGGCAACATTTAATTATATCCAAATTTAATCCAAGTAGATGTCAGCAGTTCCTCTTGTTAATTAAATACAATTAAGGCTGACAGCTTCGCTTGAGGCAAAGTTTTTTTTCGCATTTTTGTCGTGTTTTCTCGTGGCATGAAAAATCAATTCAGCCCCAGCGTTATTGTTGTCCCTTACATTTTCGCTGAGTAAAATTTAATTATAAAGCCGAACAGCAACCGCCAGGCAGTGTTCTGCATCCTGCATTGTCCTGTGGTGACGTTGCTCATAATGGCCAGCGAAAGATGGCCCGATATTCAGAAATATATACGTACACAAGAATGCAACTGACATCTGCTGGCAGTATTTACGACCAATAAAAAGCCTCAGCTGTCACACCCGAGGGGTCCTTAAGTGGGAATAAGGCCAAATTAAAGGTTTACATTAATTGCTGGGCCTTAAGAGTGACAGTCAGGCAAGGAGACAAGGATAAAGTCGTAAATTCAATGAAATTGAGTTGAAAAATGGTTGAAATTCTTTGGGATTTTATAGTTTTCTAAATTTTTAATTATGATTATTAATTCCAGGACCCTATACCGATTACCGTGTTATTGTGAAGGCCTTCACCACCAAAAACGAGGGCGAACCCTCCGATCAAATTGCCCAGCGAACGGATGTGGGAGGACCCAGTGCCCCTGCCATTGTGAATCTCACCTGTCACTCCCAGGAGTCCATCACCATACGCTGGCGAAGACCCTACGAATTCTACAACACCATCGATTTTTATGTAATCAAAACACGACTGGCTGGACAGGATACGCATCGGGACATAAGGATAAATGCCTCGGCCAAGGAACTAGAGACAGCGGTAAGTCGAATTAATGGGTTTTGTACCTTTAACTTATCACATCAAGAAGGCAAAAGTAAATAGCTAACTCTAGGGATTGCAGCAAATATCGATGTATAAAAAGATAATCGGTTAATCGGTTAATCGGTTCTCCCATAAAGTCCGATATACATACATCTAAATTTTATTTTCTGATTTGATATACTTTAAACATCGATATATCAAACTTTACGATATTTTCCATATGTACTTAAGCGATATATTTTATAGATACTTTTGTAGACATTTTTTAACGATTTTTCTCTTGATATCCACTCCTCCCCGACTATCCCCACTTATTAAATCCCTTTGGGAGTCTGGCAGCCATAATTCAAGTGCAGGTTTGCCCGACAAAATATATATATATATTTGTAGAAGTATTTCCGCGTTGTTAGCAACCATTTTTATGGCCCTGCCAAGTTGGCAACATAGAGTTTTCCTCCCTCTGATATGTCAATCGAGTCGGCTTATCGCGGCTATTTGGCCAGAGCCACCTACATATATCCATTAAAAAACGAAAAGTTCTATGATAAACTGCCTAATACAGACAGATATGCAGAGAAGGAGCAAAAAAATATATAAATAAAATACGAGGGCCAGTAATAATTGCATTTTTATGCAACAAACAACAAACGGCATACAGAAAAACCCCGACAGCCAAGAGGCAGCTGTAAATATTTTACTAAAAAATTTCTATACCCCAAAAAAAAAAGGATATTCCACACGAGGGCCAAAAGTGTTGCATACTTTTTCGCTGCAACCACCGCGGCAAGGGGAGAGGGTGGAGGAGGGACACCCGCACGAATGGGGCTTACCCACCTGCGAAAATAAATTAAATTTATGTTGTTTTCCTGTCCGCCTTTGTGCCGCGCTCGCCCCCGCCTTTCCTTTTTATTTAGCGCCCAGAAAAAGAGTAAATAAATATGAAAAAATGAAAAATACAAGTTTAGTCGTGGGGAATGCGGCGAGGCAAACAAATTTCGCAACAATAAAATGTTATCATACACATAGCTGACTTTTCCCATATCTGAGTAAGGAAAAAAACACAGTTGGTTTCCCTTGTTTTTCCCCCGCTTTCCCTTCAGGAACTATCCGTCTTTTTGGAGCCGGGCTCTGCCTCTGCAGTGTCGCCTCAACTTCGACATCGTTTGCTTTTGTTTCGGTCAGTTTGGAAAATATTTTTGTAATTGAAATATTTTGTGAGCGGCGAACAAGGTTTTTGTTGAACAACTAAACAACAGGAATGGCAATAATTTCTACCTTTGTTTTTGCACATATATGAATGCAAAAGAGGGGAACGGATTTGGCCAAAAGTTAAATGGAAACCAACAGAAGTGAAAAATACATTTTATTCAAAGCCGAAAAATTGTCTCAAAGTAAACTAGGGACCTAATGGAGTCGAGGGAAATAAATAAATTGATGAGTTTGCCAGTGAAATCTAAGGTTTAAGGATTTTTTTCCTCTAATTAATTTCATAAAATAAAAACATAGAGTTATATTATTATATTATTATAAACATTGATTGGTTAGCGAATTAAACAAACTTTCTTTTACGCCCTTAAGATAATTGAAAAAATAAATCCTTTGAATTGAAGTAATGTTATGATTCAAATTTTATTTAATTGTTTATTTTCACTCTTTGGTAAATTATTATTTATTTTAAAACGTAATACAAAAATCGTTTATCCTGTTTTACACATCTAACTAATACCTTTCTCTACTATTCATTTTTCCAGATGATCCTTCAAAATCTAACCACCAACTCGTACTACGAGGTCAAAGTGGCAGCGGCAACGTTCAGTGTCATAAACCCGAAGAGAATAGTGCTGGGCAAATTCTCCGAGTCAAGGATTGTAAGTAGTGCATAAAGATATCCAATGCGACTCACACCCACGACCTCACACCAACACCTGCCACATGGCGGAAAACTTGGCATTTTGTTTTGTAATGTAGAAAAATAGGAGAGAAAATGCAAGGCGGAGATATAGAGTAAGAAGAGGCGTGGCATGCCATAAACTTGGCAGCCTCGGCGTTGTCAGTTTCCATATCAGATTACATGTCCGAAAAGGAAAGGCTGACTTGGGTTTTTACAGCAGAATTTATTTAGTTGGAAATATTCTATCCTGCTTTTGGGGGTTGCAAGAAAACGGATCTTTATTTTGTGTATGCCCCCTCACCCTTTTGTATCTCCTTCTATGCATTATTGAGTCATGAACCAGCCGGACCCCGGGGCGTATGCGTAATGAGGGGCTTATGCGCACTTAATGGAAGTCCAGGCAACAACAATGAGTGGCCACGCCCCAGTCATTGTACTTGTGCAGAGAGAAAAATTATAATTACATTTATAGATCTGGAGTTATGGGAATATTTTAATTAAACATTTAACATTTCATGGTATCTAAGTCACTGATTTACCATAACTATTTATATATTTCCATATTGTAGCTGTAACCAAAACAGTTTTAATTTAAAACCCCAAGAAATACATCAAAAACTTCCTAATTAATTCAAAGATGCGCACTATTATTAGAAGAATATAAATAGAAAAATAATAATGGTAATGTTAATCCTTTTTTTCTTGTAAAGTACCTGCGTTCGTTTATTGACATTTAAGACCGCACAGCAACTCCTTCCAACCTGTCATAACAACATCCTTAATGACATTTCATACAAACGCACCCACACACACACACTCCGCAAACTTTGTTGCATGCATAAAATATGTATAATCCGAAAGTTGTGGCAAAAATATAGCAATTTAGTTGACCTCAACTCGAGTTTGGGGCTTCGGAGGGGGTGGGGATTGCGGATGAAGGAACCGCAGCGACACGCCCGTATAAGTATGCAGCAATATTTTTTGTGGCCTCTCCTCCACCCCCACAACCCCCCTCATTCATAATTCATCGCAATTGTTGTTGTTGCTCCGCCTGAATTTCAAGTGGCCTGCACCTTTTGGCCGCATTTACATGGCCCGCTGCCATTTTCCGCTTAGCGCACATCGCGTCACCACCCCACTCCCCTCCCCGGCGAGAAATGGCGCTCATTTAAATCCTTTCTTTCAGTTTTTCCTTTCCTTTTGTGTGTCAGAATCACAGGAATCGTATGCAAAAAGCGGAAATAAACAAAAGCAAATATGGAGAGGAGTGCGCGAAAAACAAACAATGGGGGAGGAAAAAATCAACAAAAATAATGCTCGAATGTAATGATAACAGAGGGCACACACACCACACACTTGGTGCACACATGGGTTCAGGGAAAATTTTTCAGAAATCGGTCGCCATATTCGAATATTTCCTCGAGGCGTATTTGTTACTGATTTTATATATTTAAAACTACTTTTCCTAGTCTCCGAATAAGAAATTTAATCTGAGGTTAATAACATCAGCTGGATTTTTTAATTTATTTGATTATTAATTGATTTAAAATAGAAAATTATGATAGGGGTGGTAGAAAATATCTATATACTAAAGATGTACCGATATATAAAAGAAAAGTATCTACTAATCGATATCTTAACGTTGCAATGCAATTTATAAGTCGAAATTCAACTTTTTAAATATTTTGAATATTTCTTTATACTAACGATGTTGTAATGTTAACTTTCATATTTTTCTATATTTTAAATTTCGATATATTGAAGATTTCGATATTTTCCGTATTAGTTCAAAAACCAACAAAAAGACAATGAATTGAATAAGATGCATACCTTCATCTCTTTATTTTTCATTATTCTTAGGCATCTTTTAAATAATTTTTGAAATTATAACTCTAACCCAACTTCCCAATAATTATTTTCCAATTTAGATACAACTGCAACCGAACTGCGAGAAACTTCAGCCTCTGCTGCGCCAATCGCATAATGACTACAACCTGGCTGTTTTGGTGGGCATTATCTTCAGCTGCTTCGGCATCATCCTGATCATCATGGCCTTCTTCCTGTGGAGGTAAGTGGCGCTCCATGTCTATATATTTATACCTATATCTATATCTACACATAAGCTATACATAGAGGAGGAAACAAGTGCAGCCAAGGCAGCTGCTATTCCTCAGACAGTCGCGTGCAGTTCCATAAATAAAACTGGGGAGCAGAGTGAGTGCTGGGTTGTCAAAGTGTTGAGTGCAAAGCGCTGTCCTCCCACTCCTTCGATTGAATTTAAAAATAAATACACACGAGTCGCGTAGCTGCAGCTATAGAAAATTGCTATTTTTAAACTATAAACTTAAAGCGTTGAAATATGTCGAATTTCTCAAGCGAACCAGAAACTGAAAGGGATGTGTGCTCTCACTGGAGGCCTTAAAACGTTCCTTTTTAAATAATTTGAATTAGTTCATGTTAACATTCACGAGGCGTTAAATTGTAATTAATGCTCGTCATGCTTTAATTGTTAATTTAAAATGAATATTAAGCAGGCGAAGAATTATCAAATTAACCGAATACAAAATATGGTAATTTCAGTTTTTAAAAAGAATATCTTATCTTTTCATTGCAAGTAACCTTAATAGAGCTCCTGCTTTAATTTAATTAAATATCTAGAATACTTGAATCGATTTTCATGCTATGAATAATTACTTAAGAAAAGTAAATACATTTAGACAACATATTTATCGAGAATTTCCTTATTTCAAATTTCAAATTCACGGCAGAAGAGTTAATAAATTCAAATTAAAACATTTCATATTATTACAATACATTTTAATAGGATTTCCCCATTTTTAATACCCCGAAATACCAGATTATTCTCAGTTAAATTATCTGTGAAGCGTTTATAACATCATTACAGAGAGTACTTATCCAATTAGCAATCGTCATGCTTTCTATCTCCCTGTGATTTCCACGCTAATATTAATTAACACAAACATCAGTGGAAAGCGAATAAAAAAGCAAATAAAAATACAGCAAAAGGGATTCCAATGCTGAAATAATTAATCCTTTCGCAGTGTCCCATTCAAACCAATCCATAATTAAGGAAATAACTCGACCATTTTCACTCCCCACTCCTGCCCGGAAAACGCTAGAAAACAGATACTCATATTCTCTCGGAAATGTTAATTAAAATTCAAATCGCAAGAAAAAAAAGAAGGAGAAACCAAGAGTCCGGAGCGAAGCCAAAGACAAAGACAAGCAAAACAATTTTAAGTTACTTAAAATCTTTATTAAATGTAAAAGTGGTTAACCCATTTGCCCAGAGCCCAGGCAGAAGCCGGCGAAGCATTTTCCCCAGCATTTTCCCTACGACAAAAAATGTGTGTGTAAGGCAAATGAAAAGCGTTTTTTCACCCACCCACCCACAGCGACTTCAATGGAAAAGAATTTTTGCATATTTTCTTCTGTCGAAGCGATTTTTTATGCTGCCAAATGAAAGTTACCCCTTTTTTCTACCCCTTCTCGGGTTGCCTAACAAATTAATGCCATTTTTATTTATTTTTTACAAATACCCGCGGCTGTGGCGGCCACTGGAGTGGTGGTGTTGCCATCCCATTCTTCAAGTTACCCAAGTTTTAGAGCGGAAAAAATTATATATTTTATTAAGCAAACAAAGGCGAATTTTCTACAATTTCCTTTTCAATGCAAACAAATAATAAAAAAGGAAAATTGAAGAGCGGTGAGTGGGTGGGTGGAAAACCCAGAACAAAAGTCAGCCGAGGAACCAGGGAAATGCGAGAAGGAAAAAAGGGTTCGGCGAGAAAATAAAAAATCTTGCAGAACTCAATTCGCGGCCCTGGCTCTTGGGCGAAGTCATCATTTACATTTGCATTCACAGTGCACTAATCAACGTTTAGTGGCAGCCACTGGAGGCCTGAATGGGGCCTGGAACTTCTGGGAAGGAGCAGCAGCGCCACAACCCCTCCCCTTGGGTGGTGCAAATTATTTCAATAAATGCTGACTAAGTTCTGCGGGCCACACACTCTGGAAAGCCCTCGGTACACCAGCTTGTACGTCGCCAAGTGGAAATACTTTAGCAGTTCGTTATGGCAACAATTTGCTCTGCCATGATAGCCGTCCTTCTTGCTTACAACTTCAAAGTTTTTATTCTCTTTAGAAAAAGGGTATTATTATGGTAGAAAGGATTAATTATCTAGTTCATTTTAACTTAAAAATTGGATATCCCTGCAAAAATTTATTTTGTAATATTTTTAAAGAACGTTACGGTTAACTTGTAAACATGTTTCAGTAATTTAAAAATGAAGAATCAATTTACAAAGTGCCTAAGAATAGGGTAAACAGTTGCTATCAATTTGAAAACGATTTTTGAGCGATTTATCAATAATAATAGGCTAACTAATAATAATCGTTTTTCCTATTTGAGAATTCCTATTCTTTTTTAAGCCTATATTAAATATTTTAAATTATCCTACAAAACAATATAAACACTTATACTTGTTCCAACTTTTTAGCAAGTAATTAGGAAAATAAAACGCTAAGAAATTGAAATCAGTTGAAAAAGGGTCCCAAACACTCTTAACAATTTTAAATTTTACATTTTAAATTTATTTGAAATCAAATTTAAGCAACAAATATTTTCTAACAATATTCTTAAGCAGTTTTTGAGACGATTTAAAGGCCAAAAGCTTAAAACACTTTAGCTTAAGAATTTAAAAAAAAATACAATTTATGTTACATCAACTCTAAATGTTCCTAGAAGGGTATTTAACCGTCACCAGTTGTCCGATGGATGTTTCTTCTATAATATTTTCCATTTGCATTCCGACACCGAAATAGCAAAAAAGGCGACAACTTTTCCCCCTTTCCTCCCTGCGATTCTCTGTGTGTTAGTGGCCGTGTGTTGTTGTTAGTTTTTCATATCTGATGCAGTTTGAGAACATTGTTTTTGTGTCGACGTCGACGTCGACGACGACGGCTTTATTTTGCCAGTTCATGTGTATGTCTGGGTTTTCCTGTGAAACTTTTCCCTTTGGCCAGAAATAGAAAAGTCAGGCAAGAAATTGTGTGTGAGTATTGATAACTTTTGCCGAAAAAGTTCCATTTCACATTTCCCACCCCGCTCTTTCGAGGGAGTCTATCAACTGTATCCAATGATACTGAATTCCTTCAGTTGGGCAATGCAACTTTTATTGCGGAAGTGGTTGTCTGCCGCAATTAAACGATTAACAAATATATATATCGACTCTCTATCTCTGTATAAGGCTGCGTTTCTCAATTGATTAATTGATGAGCAGCAGTTGCGAAAGTATCGTAAAGTTCATTAGGCAAACGTGGGAGACCTCTCCCTAATGCATTTGAGAAGTATTGCGTATAATATACAAAACTAAGGTTAAATCAAAGTCGTGCTTGGATAATAGCTGACATCAGGATTATATAGTATTTTACCTGGAACAATCACAGTATTTATTGGCTTGAAAGCAACCGTGTGAAGACGGGGAATTGTTAGCAAATTAAAATTAACCTCTCTTTAGCCAAATAAAAACAAGAACTTCCTAGGTAGAGCACTCTTCGATTGGGAATTAAAAATACAAATAATAAGTGAGATTAGAAGTGTTATTCGAAAGAAGCTGTTGGATATGATTTATGGAGAATAATATCGCACTTAATAACATATCGAAAAATATCGTTCATTTTCACTTTTTGAAAAATTAAGTATTAAAAAAGATTTAAAAATCGATTTTATTAATAACTATCCGAACATATATATATTTCTGTTGACGAAACGTTAAACGTTATCGATCTAAATCGACTTTTGAGTGAGTCATCGAAATACCGATATCGATATCGATCATTTAGATATATGCGTGTATTGATAAATCTATTATTTTAGTTTTTCAACTTTCTTTTCGATCAAACTAAATTTATGTTGTTAGCTTTTGTATAATAATTATTTTGATGGCATAAATTTCAGCTTATAAGAGGCTTTCAATTATTTAATGAATTGGTAAATTCTTTAGAGGATAGCCCAAGGTTTCTAGCCAATATTCACTGTTTGTACACGAGAAGGCAGGGCAGAAACTGGCTTTTTATTGCAGCTCGAGGTGCACACAACACTCACGTTGTTATCAAACAGCTGATTCAAAAAGCTCAAAGCTCGCTCTTTTTAGTAGGTTCCCCCAGTTTTTTTATCGCTCTCAACTTGTCAGACTCTTTGGGGGCCAAAGATCAGGCAGCTGAGTGAGAAAAGCGAGAGAAAAGCTCTGGCAGTGCGCCGATCGCTAATTGACAAGAGTTCAGTTGTTCCAAGCACGCGCCTCTATAAGCACGAAAAAATAAAACATTTTTCTGCGCCGTTGAGAGAAAACAAAAACAC
Source organism: Drosophila jambulina (assembly GCA_018152175.1). Lineage (NCBI taxonomy): Eukaryota > Metazoa > Arthropoda > Insecta > Diptera > Drosophilidae > Drosophila > Drosophila jambulina. The sequence goes on from JAECXH010000012.1 coordinate 31,756,056, forward strand.
AGAAAAAACAGCAATAAATAAAAATCTTATCAATAAAACACACGCGGGGAAAATACGTTTAATTAAGACAAAGATAAGCGGCGAGAGGAGATACCACCAGCTGGCACATTGTTTTATGCGCTTTTATTATAATTTTTTGCCGTGTTTGTTTATAACGCCACAGCCTCGCCGTGTCCGTGCTGTTATTGCGTACTAATATATATATTATATATTTATTTTGGCGACACTGCAACGCCAGTATGACGTAATTTGTGCAAATATGTAAGGGAAATTATGCGAGCGCAAAAAACGCAATGCAATTCTAAGCGCAGCGACGACATTATGTCAGGTGGCAGGGAAAAGCGGAAAAGCAGCAGCGGCAGTCCCATGCTGCCAGCAGCAACATCAACAACTGCAGCAACTGCAACATCGGCACCAAGGTTGTTGCGCCGCAAATCGCAACGTGGAAATTGGTTTACGTAAGTTTTTCGCAGCTGCACCCCCGGGAAAATGATCATCAAGTGGGTCACTTAGCGTAATTCTCACGTGTTTGGTCAAACACAAGCAAAAAAGTCATAATTATAATATATACACTGGGAGGAATACAGTAGGCGCTGAATCATAATAGCAAATATAATAAACTTGGTGAAATTAAATAGCTTGGAATTAAAATCGTTTAACAAGTGCGGCTAAAAGTATGCAAGAAATTGTTATGAAAAGTGATACCAATTCTTCGGAGAATTGAAGTATTTCCGTAAAGAAAGATAGTGAATAAATTGATTGGAATAAAAAGCTAATAAATATATTTATAATAAAATCTTGTTAGACATATTATTCAGTGATTTCAAGTACCTCTAATTATGATTTCCAAGGGATATTTCAATTCCCATTTACAGTGTCACCAAAAAGTATGCACTGCCATATTAATGACTTGAAAAACTTTTCCATCAGACTGACTTTCCATTGCTCAAATTAAATAAATATTGGCCATTAAAACATAAACAAAATACACCACTAAATGAATAACCACCTCAAGCGGAAGTTGACAAAAAATAAATAAATAAACACATTTTTTTGGTGCGTAATAGAGAGTCGCCGCAAAAGCAAAAGCAAAAGTTGCTGGTAAACAACAACCGAGGTGAGATGAGAGGGAATTGGAATCAAAGAAAAACATATGTAAATATATGTGCATACATGAGGGAATTTCGCATTTTCTATCTATTTGTTATTTTTCCCACTCTTGTGTCCAGAGCTGAGTCCTCTGTCTCCCGTCATGATAAGGAATATGTATTGAAACAATTATGAAAGTTCTGATGGCCACAGAGCCACTTTTGTTTATGCTCCGTGAAACTTCGTAGAGTAAACAATGAAACATCTTGGAATTATTCCGCGGAATTGCTTACAGCGGCAGATGGATATCAGCTTCAAAAGAGCAAACATTGAGAAATTAACTTATCAATACTTGGAAACTAAAATTATATGGATATGAAGACATCTCATTAAGATAGGTTATCTTTCCCTAATGCTCGGGGAAACTATAACAGAGATAAATTTAATCTTAAAGGGAAGAATTCACTCATTTTAAACATTATAATGTTACGATCCTCAGGCGTATATATCTATTCATTTTAGACATTTTAGGATCTGTCACAACAATCTCTAGATTTCTCCACTTTCACCCCTAAACCTTCTTTAGAAATCCTTTCAGAAATTCAGCACTAAAGACAACAACCGGAGAGAGTTGAAAGTTTGCTCTAAACTTGTCAACTTCTGGGCTGTTCGAGAGTGCACTTGGGCGCAAAAGTTGGAGCGTGCTCCTTGTAATCACTTAAGCCAATTACAAAAACTTAACCTCAATTTGTGCCAGGAAAGGGGGTGCCTTTGAACAGGCCGTAATGCCCGCCACCTTTGTCATTATTGTCACTCATTTAAAGCAGCTTTGTGCAAATATTTGCCCAGACTTTGGGCCAGGACCCGGCCAGCAAAATTACTTCCTTATGCCTGGCTGCAGCTGAATGCCCATAGTCCTGCTGACCAACCCACAAAGCCCCTTCCACTTCCCCCTTTAGAAATATACACCTGTTATATACAACAATTTGTGTAGCTCTCTGCGCCACCTGCTTATTTATGCATTTTGATTTCGTTAAGAACTGATTGCAGCTGCTTCATAGTTCCTCTCAGTTCCACAGCTTTTTGCCAGGGAAAAAGGATTCCCTCCTTCAGTTAGGTATAGAATTTGCACCCTTACACCTTTTCACAAGTAGCTTCTGTGGGGAAAGTAGGACCTGGTCGGTCAGTGAGACTTCTGCTCTAGTTACCACTGTCACACCAAATGGGATTGTGTTCAGAGTGGACAAGAAGATAACTCAAAGACAAAGTTTGCTTTTAAAAGAAAGCGAAACCTCTTCATAGGAATCTTGAAAGCCTACAGCTATTGAAGTACAAAGTTTACACCACAAACCTAATTAACACTGGGCCCTCTCTCTTAACTCCTTCCAGCAGAAAGTGCTTCCATGCGGCCTACTACTACCTGGACGACCCACCGCACCATCCGAATGCCCCGCAGGTGGACTGGGAGAACCCCGTGAAGATCGGCGATGAAATCCGTGCCGCAGTCCCCGTAAACGAGTTCGCCAAGCATGTGGCCTCCCTGCATGCCGATGGAGACATTGGATTCAGCAGGGAGTACGAGGCGATACAGAATGAGTGCATTAGCGATGACCTGCCTTGTGAGCACTCGCAGCACCCGGAGAACAAACGCAAGAATCGCTATCTGAACATTACAGCCTGTGAGTTTGGAGTTTGGACTATAATTTTCGAATTTATTTAGTTATTTTTAATACTTTTCCCGTCTCCAGACGACCACAGCCGCGTGCATTTGCATCCGACGCCTGGCCAAAAGAAGAACCTGGACTACATCAATGCCAACTTCATCGACGGCTACCAAAAGGGACACGCCTTCATTGGCACCCAGGGCCCCCTGCCCGACACCTTCGACTGCTTCTGGCGCATGATCTGGGAGCAGAGGGTGGCCATCATTGTGATGATCACCAACCTGGTGGAGCGGGGCAGGCGCAAGTGCGACATGTACTGGCCCAAGGACGGTGTGGAGACCTATGGCGTGATCCAGGTCAAGCTCATCGAGGAGGAGGTGATGTCCACCTACACGGTTCGCACTCTGCAGATCAAGCACTTGAAGGTACGTGTTTCGAAGTGAAATTAATCACATTAAGCTTCAAAATTAAAAATTCATTTAAACCTTTAAGCTCAAGAAGAAGAAGCAGTGCAATACGGAGAAGCTGGTCTATCAATATCATTACACCAACTGGCCGGATCATGGCACACCGGATCATCCCCTTCCCGTACTGAACTTTGTCAAGAAATCCTCGGCCGCCAATCCCGCAGAGGCTGGGCCCATAGTCGTGCACTGCAGGTGAATATTAATATTTCTCTCTTTAATTTCTTCATTTAAACACCATCTATCCTGCTTTTAGCGCTGGCGTTGGTCGCACTGGAACCTACATCGTCCTGGACGCCATGCTCAAGCAGATCCAACAGAAATCGATCGTGAATGTCTTTGGCTTCCTGCGCCACATCCGAGCTCAGAGAAACTTCCTCGTCCAGACCGAGGAGCAATACATATTCCTGCACGACGCCTTGGTAGAGGCCATCGCATCCAGGGAGACGAACCTGCTGGCCGAGCAGGTGGAGGAGCTGAAGAACTGTACGCCCTACTTGGAGCAGCAGTACAAGAACATCATCCAGTTCCAGCCGAAGGACATTCACATTGCGTCGGCCATGAAGCAGGTGAACTCGATCAAGAATCGCGGCGCCATCTTCCCCATCGAGGGCAGCCGCGTGCATTTGACTCCGAAGCCGGGCGAAGATGGCAGCGACTATATCAACGCCTCCTGGCTACATGGCTTCAGGAGATTGAGGGACTTCATAGTCACCCAGCACCCGATGGCGCACACGATAAAGGACTTCTGGCAGATGGTCTGGGACCACAATGCGCAGACTGTCGTGCTGCTCTCGTCGCTCGACGATATTGTGAGTATCTGCTCTGATTTTCTCTTGAACACTTCAATAAATATTCCTGATTCCGTCAGAACTTTGCCCAGTTTTGGCCGGACGAGGCCACGCCCATCGAGAGCGATCACTATCGCGTCAAGTATCTGAACAAGACGAACAAGAGCGACTATGTGAGCCGGGACTTTGTCATCCAGTCGATACAGGATGACTACGAGCTGACGGTCAAGATGCTGCACTGTCCCAGCTGGCCGGAGATGTCGAATCCGAACAGCATCTACGATTTCATAGTCGATGTGCACGAGCGCTGCAATGACTATCGAAATGGACCAATCGTCATTGTAGACAGGTGAGGGGAACCCAAATCTGCATTTACTTAGTACACAATATCAATGGATAATAGTAGTTCACACCTTCCTCTAAGTTCAACTGAACCTTTTCTAAATAAATTCCCTTTCCTTGTAGATACGGTGGCGCCCAGGCGTGCACCTTCTGTGCGATCTCATCGCTGGCCATCGAGATGGAGTACTGCAGCACGGCAAATGTGTACCAGTACGCGAAGCTGTATCATAACAAGCGGCCCGGGGTGTGGACCTCCAGCGAGGATATACGCGTCATTTACAACATACTTTCATTTTTGCCTGGCAATTTGAACCTGCTGAAGCGCACGGCGCTTCGGACTGAATTCGAGGATGTGACAACGGCCACGCCGGATCTCTATAGCAAAATATGCAGCAATGGTAATGTTCCACAGCACGTCATTCTGCAGCAGCAGCTGGGAATGCAGCAGCAGCAGCAGCTACAACAGCAGCAGCAGCAGCTCAACCTGACCACACTCCATGATACACCGCCCGATACTAATCCAAGCCTATCGCCCATTCTGTCATTGTTACCGCCCGCAGTTGTCCCGCTGTCCAACTCATCCACACCACCACCATCATCACCATCCCCACAGACCATCATTGAACTGCCCTCACCCGCAACTCCAATAGCTGCTTCGAATACGGCTACAGCTACACCAACAATTCCAATCACGACAACAACAACAACAACAACAACAACACCTTCACCACTCGCCTCCCCAAACAGTTTAACCCATACTAATGCCAATTTCCATACCGTTACTAATGTCAATGCTGCCAAACTTATGGAACTCGAATTCAATTTCGAACAACAACAACTGCAACATCAACAACAACAAATGCTGGCCCGCATTCAACAACAAACTCAACTTCAACAACAATACAACCCGCACCATCAACACAACAACGTTGGTGAATTGCTAATGAATCCCGCAATGGCTACCACAACCGCTTTGGAAATTTCACCAACAACCACATCAACGTCGTCACCAACAACCACCACGATGGTCAACAACAATAATATTGACAACAACAATATTAATAACGTCACAACCACAAATGCAGCAGCGACAGATGCTCAAAACTTAGATATTGTAGGCTAAACTAAAGATAAATTTACAGAGAGAAAAAATTAAATCATTTTATAAATGTTTAAATATAAATATTTAAAGTTAAATTTAAAACCATACGATTACGTATACATAGCGATGTATTTATTAACATTTAAGTCGTTTAAGTGAGGAGAACAACACATAAATTATTATTCATTCGCCGCGTAGCAAGCTCATGTTTTAACTTTAATTTGTTACGCTAAGTTGTTCTCTATAAGTACTATCTAAATTATTTCGTTTTTGTCATTTATATATACACCTTAAATTTAAGTTTTTACTATAAATATTTTTTACAACCGTTTTAGTCAGAGGGGAAAAAGTCAATCGATTATAGTTTTGAAGCAAGGAAAGAGCAAAAGTTAATCACGAACCGAAAGAAATGGTAACGTAGCAAAATGCACAAACCGAACGAGTAGAATTTAAAACAAAAAAGAGCAGACATTCGTCTATATAAAATATAAATATACAAATACGAGTAAAGATTCGTTAATGCAGGTTAATGCTGCACAACACACTTGTGCCATGATTTCTTAAGCTACCCACAAAGCAAGCTCCTATTAAAGTAATAATTATTAGTTGAATTCATCGAGTTAACTCTTTGCATTTCGAATTGATTCAGTGTCCGTCCTAGTATCTGTTATCTTTCAAGTTCACGTTTTCTGTTCAAAAGAAGAAACTCAAGTTAAAAATCGAAAGGCGAATTTAATACAAAAGCGACTTATTGGCAAAAATAATCCGAATTAGCAAAAGCACTCAACACCGAGCACACACCACACACAAACATCACTGTAAATCCCAAAAGTAAAAGCAGCACCAAGAGCACGAGTGAACATCACGGAATACACTTTGTAAATAGAAAAGCTAGGTCCAGGCAACCGAACTGGGTCCTAAGTATACTCCTCTTCCTGCAAAGCTAAGAAAAAATATTGTAAAATAAACCCTACAGCGATAAGTTAATGTAAAACTAAAATAAAACGCAAGCAAAAAGTATTACTATAAATATATATAGACAACAATACATGTGAAGAAAAGGGAGTTGAAGAAATAGAGAGCCCCGAATGCATAACTCGACTCCAGTTTGGTTTTTCTCTTTATTCGATGCACACGGGGTGTTATCACATTCGCTGGGCGTAATCGTAATCTGTACAGTTCTAAAAGTTAGCCTCGTATGTGGGTTAAATATTAAACACTAAAGCTTTGCACTCTGAATTGCCATAGCTGAATGCCTGTGTGTGGAAAACAGAGGGAGATATATGCCAAAGAAAACTCTATGCGAAAGAATCGTCTGAAAAAACACGTCTCAAATGCAAAGAATGTTCTTATATCCTCCGCACACACACACAGGACAAGCGTAGAGCGCAAGTAATTAGTAAATATTTTTACATTTTATATGTAGAATGAAAATGAAGAGAAAAGAGTAAGAACGAAACGATAAACAAACATGTTTTAAAGACTGGTTTTTTGTACACTTTAACTTGAATAAGCATGGTATACTGATTATGTAAATGAACGTAACGAAATGTCAACAAAGGTCCTTCAGTTCCCTCTTAGATTTATCCCTATCGAACGTAGTCAGAGACTACTGGATGCACAGTTGATGGGTTTCTATCCCTTCGATCCTGATCTTATCAAAGCGAGAGAGCATTTCAATCCAATCATTTGTCAGCTGTTACCCAAGTAGGCGGCTCTACAGATAACCAACCAACTAATGACCAATTTTTTGTGAGATTTATGTTTCTTAGGCACTAAACCCGATTTAGACTAAGGTAATACTTATATACGCTCTAGCAGGCTTGTAAATTCTCATACTGACAACCGATGCTTCATCTGTAATATAACGAACCAGAGAATCATATTATTTCGATACCAAATATGGGAGTAACTATGCATTTTAACTGTTGCAGAAACGAGAGCAAAAACACATAAATAGCAAACTATAGATGGATATTTCTATATACACATTATGTACATAATGTCGCAGCCAAATGAGGAAGCTTAGTCAACAGAAAATTACGAGTAATCAGGAGTTCTACAAATTAAAAACCAGCACACCAGACACTTTTCGAGCAAACGAGGAAACCTTTCCGCGACTAAACTACCTTCACACATTTAACTAAAGTAAAACGAAACGATAAAACAACAGATTATCTACTTGATGGTGTTATATGCAATTTATAAATGTGATGAATGTCAAAGTTAAGAGTATAAACCATTTGAAAACAAACAAAAAAGAATATTAATAACGAGATCGATAAGAGAGAGCTGAAATGAAGCGAAACCTTACACAAGTAAGCAAAGCATGCCCACGATTTTAGAGCTAAGCATAAACCTAGATCAAGATAAATATTACCCAGAGGCAGACCATAGATTTTAAAGACACAGACGGTAGGGACTCTCTCCCAGCTTATAAAAACAAAATAATGGTATATATATATATATAAATATATGTATATGTACGGTACACCTAAGCTAAGAGTAAGCCAATGAGAAAATTGAAATTATGAAGCTAAAGATAGGCAAGGATAAAGAAGCGTCGAAATAAAGAACACATCAAATTGCAAAAACTCTTACCCCTTAGCTGGGCGCTTGTGTTTCCACGCTGAACTCCACTTGCATCAGTCCGAATTGGCTGCGGGGCAGGATATTAGGGGTCCAGGTAAGCAGCATTCCATTGCCGACCTGTTCTTTTGGTGCCACTTGGAAGACAATTCTCGCCATGTACAGCCTCAGTCTGGCGTAAGTCAGACGCTTTTTACCCGGAGCCTCGCTGACCGGTGGACGCACATAGGGCACGAAATGATTGCCATCCGGATGACGCTCAAAGGCCCGCTCCAACTGCAGCTCAATCTGTGAAAGTCGCCATATAAATATGTCTCTGAAGTTTGTATTATTTTGGTACCCACATTTGAAGTGCTGAAGATACGCCTGACGGTGTGCGAGGTCGTAAAGTGCCAGGTGTATTTGGTAAGACCCTTATATCGGCCCGATTCTATCACAGTTACCTTATCCAAGGGGCGGCGCTTTACTCCCGCACTGAAGCACTTGCAAAAGTGCGAAAAGGTGTCCTGAAATGAAGTTAAATAAATATACCAATATTGCACTACCTTTCTCAAGACTTATACCATCGTTAAGGTTTAATTGGATTTTTATACATTTGGTAGTTCAATATTTTTAGTTTGATTTGAACGTCATCTCACCTTGTGCACATGAAAGTTTTGTTGGACCGAGCGCTTTGTGATCCCCGCCTGAGGTGTTTCGCGGGGCTCTAGTGCCTCGTTTAGCAGCTCAACCACATGATCCAGCCACGCGGAATACGCCAACGCCGGCTGAACGGATGCCTCCATGCAGGGAGTATCCACGGCCTGAGTTGCTGCCGCCACAACTGGCTTATTCACAATTAGCGCTCTTTTGGCCGGCAAGGGCGGTTGCTTTCTGGACTTTACTTTGGCCACGATCTCCGAGGCCTTAACGGGAGCCGCCTTTTTAACCATCGCTATGGTGGCCAACTCAATTGGCAGCTGATCGGTTACCACCGCAGGCGAGGCCTCCGAAAAGATGGGAGGAGCGGCCAGGATGTTGTAGGGCTCACTGATCAGCGGCAGCTCAATGTCCTCGCTGCTCAGGTCAATCTGATCCGTTGGCTGGAACTGGTCCATCAGCTCGATATTGCAGTCCGTGAGCTCGATGGGCTCTGCATAGACATCGCAGTTGGACAGCAGCTGCGAATCGTTGGCGTAGTGGATGAGGGCACTGCTGGCTTGGTTCGAATCACTGTGGCTGGTGGTGGCCGCCGCCTGCATATTGTCAAGATTGAAGGCGGCATCGGATAGATCCGGCAGGGGAAGCTGGAGAGAGTTAAGTTTGTGGATGAATTTGCTATATTATTATCCACGTTCTATTGTCACTTTAACTCCGTACAAGTGTTTACTCACGTCCAACTGATCGCCAAAGACCAGAATGTCCACCTGAGGATCGAAGTCATCATCCTCCATGTGCAGGCTCAGTCGCAGATTCTCAGCAGCGCCATTTCCGAGAGGAGTCTCCAACTGCGATGGCATCCAAAAGGACTGCAGGCTGTTGGTAAAGTGCCCGTATACTCGTTTGCCCTGCGGCGAGCTCAGGATGCCCGCCAGTACGAGCAGCAGGTGGTCGCAGATCTCGTCCTGCATCACCAGAGAGTTGTCCGGCTCCACGATAATCTTAAGCTTCCGGCAGGCGCAGGCATAGCTGGCCGCCGGCTTTCTCTTGGAGCCGTTGGCCAGGGCGGTGACGTGCAGTCGAGCAGCTGGGCAGGACTCGGAGCGTTCGCACTTCACCACAAAGGTGGTCGCGTTCAGCCGCTGGACGGCCGGCAGGTGCTCCTGCTCCTCGGCGTACTTGTACAGCTGCCAGAGCTGCTGCTTCTGCTCCTGGCTGATGTTCAGATTCCACAGCACCTCGCGGGACACGCTGTAGGCCTGGGCCTTTGGAAACTCAGGGCCCAGTTCGCGGCAGGTCTTTACATGCACGCAGTCCTCCGCGGCCTTCACGCCGCCCTTGTGACAGGACTCCACGTAGCACACCGCCTTGCTGGACACCACCGCCGCATCCGGCTGCAGGGACACGGTCACCTCTTGTATGACCACAAAGTTTCTCGGCTGCTGCTCCTTCTCCTTGGATCTCAGCGAGTAAACCGTGGACCCTGGTCGCAGAGACACCAATTGCACGGCGTCAAGAACATTCCGGCGCTGCGGGCACTGGATGTTCCGGCAGAGCTGGGCTCGATTTCCGTTTAGAGCACCACAGTGAACACACTTCCGAACGCCCCGCATCGTTTTTCGCGAACTTTTTCCGAGGAAAACATACGATTTTCCGTGTTTTTCACTATTTTCACCCGCGAACGATTCTTTACATTTCCCGCGCGAACAGCTGACTGGGCTATCGTTATCGCTGTAATCGATATCGTTGGGGATATTCCAGAACATATGTTTTTGAGTGATTGCCAGCCCTGGCCAGGTTTTATCGATAACCGTGTACAAATTTCGGGAATCGGTTATATTTGTGGTTTTCTGATCTTTTAATTTGAGTTTGTTTTGCATAGGCGAGATGTCGCATCCCCTGGATGCCCAGCAGCCGCGCGTCCGCAAGTACCCGTTCGTGGGCATGAGAATTTCCGACCACACCATACTGGACACTATCGAGGGACGACACAACTGCAGGCTGTGCCACCGTTCGAGGAAGTTCTTCTGCTACAATTGCTACATCCCCGTCGGCGAACTGGCGGATGTGCTGCCCCAACTGGAGCTGCCCCTGCTGGTGGACATTATCAAGCACAAGAAGGAAATTGACGGCAAGAGCACGGCCGTGCACGCGGCCGTCTTGGCGCCGGAGCACGTGCGAATCCATACATTTCCGGACATTCCGGACTACCGAAAGGAGGACGGTGTCGTACTGATCTTTCCCAGCGCCAAGGCAGCGACGGTGCCGCAGCTCTTCGAGCGGAACGTTCAGCTGCAGATAGGCGACAACTACGGCCTGCCCAAAGGCCACCACATGGGAACCATGCTGCGCCGCCGCATGGACGAGGTGGAGATCCAAGGGGGAGACGACATGCCGGCGCATGAGCTGCGCTGCTGGAGGCTGGACAACCTGCCCATCCGCCGGGCCGTCTTCATCGACAGTACGTGGAACCAGAGCCGCGGCATTTACGCCGACGAGCGGATTCGAGGCCTGAGAACGGTGGTGCTTCAGAACCGGCTGTCGCAGTTCTGGCGCCATCAACGCGGCAGTCCCCGCTGGTACCTGGCCACCATTGAGGCCATCCATCAGTTCCTCCTCGAGGTGCACATCAACGCCTGGGGCCTGAGCGCTCATTACCGCGGCCTGGACAATCTTGAGATAACCGAGAGCTTCCATCGGCTGGCCGAACCGCTTAAGGTGGTGCCTGCGCCGGCGGCGGAGGAGAAGGCGGGCCGGGAGTCGCCGTACAACGGACAGTACGACGACCTGCTGTTCTTCTTCGCCAACATGTACGATCTCATCCACAAGTACTACGATCACAACGAACTCATAGCCTATCGCCGTCCCATTTAGTTATAGTTTATATTCTTGGATAGAGTGAGAAATACACGATTTACGCCTAACTAGGACTATTACTTCTTCTTCTTCTTGCACTCGTCACTGGACTCGGAGCTGGGCGAGGACTTGGCGGAGGAGCCATCCGTTTGGATGGGTTTCTGCCACTTGAGGGGGTTGCGACGGAACAAGGGCCACGGTGGAATGGTGATCTATGGGGTTTCGGGAATTAATTTAAGGGGATTCCAGATGGGACGGAGCCTATTTACACTCACCAGGGAGGAGAGCAAGAAGCCTGCTCCCAGGATATACACGGTTTGCGAAAATTGCTGGACAATAGCTCCGTAGATTAAACCGATAACGCCGAAAACTGTGATGATGAGCCGAGACCAACGCTCTGCCTTTCCTTGGCCCACAAAGTCCTGCGGTTTAGAGGTTTTTTATAAATACTTTATGGGCTAATTTTTGTCCCTTAAGCACTCACCATGTGCGTCTGTATGTCCAGCATTTTGTTTGTGAGATTATTCGTTAATTTTAGCTACTTTTTCACGTAAACAAATTCGGGGATGCGGCACGTCAGCAGTAAGAGTTGTTATCTACTATTCGATTTGTTGGGGTGTCTGCTATCGGTCACTCGATTATAAGGTAGGTAAGCTATCGGTTACTGGAGTACAAAATGGTGTATCGAATATTATTTCTATTTTTTGAATTCCTTTAACGTATCTACTATATAATTAGTAATTATTTATTAGTTAATATTCAATTTCAATTAATACGTATACGGATTTAAGCGAAATAGCTTTTGAATTTTAATTAAACAAACTAATAAGGGACTTAGAATCCTTTTCAAAACAACCAAATGTCCTTTAAAAAAAAACAGTAATATATTTTTAATAAATATATATTTTTTGTATTTTTTAGTAAAATATTAGACAACATTATTGACACCTTAAGACCGCCAGGTGGTCAAAATGAGCAATGTCTAAAGGTATGTATATCAGACTAAACAGGCGCGAACAGATGAAATTAATAATATATGAAGATGAGGATTTAAATTGTGGATAAATTTAGCTAGTCAAAATAAAAAAAGACAGAAAATATGCTATAAATTAGCATTAAAAAATATATCTTATATCAAAGCATGTTTTAGGCCGCTATTAATGAGTCATTGCCAAATGTGTGATTACTCTTACCCCGACCCAATAAGCATAATAATACTGTAATCATTCACTAACAAATAAAAAGAGATACATTTTTAAAAGTATTGTCGTGATTTAGTTAATCGTTCGTTGTTGCTCAGACATTTATTTGTACAATGCGTTTTGATGGCGGTTCGAACCGTGGACGTAATTGATGTGTGTTTCTTCTAATAAATAAGTGGCGCTTCGTAAGGCTACGATTAAATATATAAGGCGAATGTGCGTGGGGAATGTCTTAGTTTATGCTTTATCCATTCCATTATTATTCCATTATTAGCTTGGCATTATGTTTCCAGTTCCTGAGGACCTCGCTCAGACTCTTTGCGCTTTTGTGCGGCGCAGGTTCACAATGTTGATCACGCAGATGGCCAGCCAGGCGAAAAGGGCCAACCAGGCGAAGACCAGGGTGAAATACAGGCATGCAGCGGTATTAATGCGTCCATAGCGCCTCCGTTCATACGAGATGCTCTCCACCAAGTAGTCCATGAAGTCGAAAACGGCGGCACACGACAACCGGGACTTGATCACGGGCACTATATTGCCCACGCCCTGAATTTCCTTCAACAGCGATTCCCTGTACTGTTTGCAGGTCACCTCAAATCCATCCGTGAATATGGCAGAATAGATCAGCTGATAGATGGCCATGATCACAGAGATCACGGTGGCCGGGAGCCCTGCCAAAGCAATAAGAATAAATGTCAGTTAATATCTCCTTAAATTGCGGCAAGATTACTCACAATAATACGGGGAGAGCCCATCGGGCGTGAGTTCCGACTCTGTGTTTACCACGATCATGTCCCCGGATCTGTTGAAAAAAATAAGCAGGATAAAAAGTATTTGAAATTAAGCAAAGTATTTCAGCAATATAAAAAGAATGTGCTAAAAGAACCCCAATAAGAGCTTTCAATGTACAAAATTCTCAATTCTTTTCCCGAGCGACCTTAACTACTTCCAACTGTCTTATTTGGCAATTTCATTACTCATACGCAGCGTGGTCACTATTAGCATAAGGCCTAATTAGACGTCTCATCTTGAAGAACGAATGTGTGTCCCGGTTAACCGATCGATTAACCCACTTGACCCCCAGAGACAGTCGCGTCGGAATTGGAATTAGAATGTCCGGATCTCGAGTAACCACTCACCGCTGCATGATGGTGGCCGTGCCCGCCTTGGGCTTGCCCCGCCCGATGCACATCCGATATCCATGGTAGACGCCCAGCACGACGGCAAAGAGCAGCGGCAGCAGCAGCCCATAGGTGGCGTAGTGGCAGTAGGCGATATTACCGCCCTCGAAGCTGTTGTACGTGCTCCGGCCGTGGAGGACGCAGCCGCAGTTGGTGTCCGGACAGGCGTTCAGGACGTAGCGCCAGTGAGACCAGGCCACCGCCGAGGTGATGCAACAGACCACCGAAGTCACGATCGCCGTGGGGTACAGAAAGGATAGAGCTCGCTCCGAGTAGTACGACATGATGGCAGATCGGTGGGTGGTGGGGCCTGAAATAAAGTTTTAAGAAATATTTTCTTATTTTCAAAAAAGCAAACAATTTTCAAGTATTCTTATCTTGATAGTTTTAAGTAAAATTCATAATTAAAGTGGGACTGTGGGCTTATTAATTCCATTTTGGGATTCAAATTGGTTTAGACTCAATTAATTGGGCATTTTCGAGCTCTGTAATTCCGCATAATTGTAATTGCACCTAATTTGTTTATGACAATTGCTCAAGGGGGGTCTTGGGATTGATCAGGGTTGTCTTTTCGGCCATTTATCAATTGACCAAAGAAAATACCATCTTTAAGTATATTATTAAAAAAAAATAAAAATAATAAAAAAATGTCATAAAATTATACTTTTCAAATATACAAAGTTATAATTTAATTTAAAAGATTTAGATCTAAATTCATTATTTTCATGTTTATAAATCACTTTACTTTAACATTTCTCATTTTACCAAAATCAATTATTTAGAAGGACTAAAAATTTTTTTAACATAAATATTTAGCAGAGACATAAATCGGGGGAAAATAAACAATATTTTGTAACAATGAAAATAACATAATTTATTTTTAAATCTTTTTTTTTTTCATTCAAAATGTCCGCTTTAAAATAAATAAATTACTTTTGGTATATTAACAAATTCATTCAAAATTCAATAATTATATATTAAATTTGTTGTATTTATTATAATCCATATTAATTATGTTTTTGTAACAAAAAATAAGTATTTTGTATGCATTTTCTTATATTATTTTATTCTCTTTTCTGGGCGTCTCTCTCACTCTCACTCTCTGTGTGAAAACTCACTCTCCCAAACACACACACACACTCAAACAAACTGGTTGCAACCTGCAACGCGCACTGTACCAAATATAAACAAACATTTATGCCTCGTTTTTTTTCAATTGTACAACTCACGAAATATTATTTTTGTTTATTAATGTTTAGTTTAAGTGATGTGCCACATTTTTCACATAAATCTGAATAAATACCAGAACTCCCCTGCTGACACATGCACGCACACAGGCGCAGTAGAGGGCACACCTACGTTTATCGGTATCGCGAGAAACAAACTGGCTCGTTGAGCGGCGGATATTGTTGTTAATAACTTATAATAATATCAATTCAATAACATTTTTCAAAAAAATTGGCTTTTTACCTAACGCGGAAAGTGCTTGACTTTTGGTTTCTGCTGTTTTTTGAGTAGCAAATGCACTGCGAAATGTATATTCTGCGACGACGACGCGCACTGCAAGTATCTGTATCTGCTAACCTGACGACCGACGACTGACTGAGTATCTGTATTTGTAGCTCTGTTCTCGGCAATCGTTCTCACCAAATTGAGATCGTGTTATCGTTGTTGTTCTAGAAACGATATATTTATTTAGTTTGCACAAATATCGAAATTTTTATATTTTTTTATATTTTTGGATACTTTTTGCCAAGTTGCATTGAGAAAGCAATCCAATAGATGAAAAATTATTGTCGATTGACATTTTTATTTATTTAATTTATTTATTAATATAAAATACTAATATCTAAACAAAATTTATGAATAAGAAAAAATCATAAAATTAAATATATATTGATATTTCTTATGGTATTAAAAATTTTCATTTTTTATGCTTTGAAAAAAAAAAACAGATCCGATATTTGTTTTAAATTCCTTTGAGCGGCAACGTAAAAACGGTTGTTAACGACTGTAAAAACGGTTGTTATGGCGATGGCTCCAGATCAGAACCAGTGTTGCCCACAAAGAAAGCTAGATGGAACTTAATAATAGCTTAAAAAAAAGAGAACTGCTAAAAATAACAGTTTCTTGAAAATATATTTTTAAAATGTAATATTTTAAATTAATAAGAGGGCAAATAAGCATTTTCTTAGTTAAATTTATATTATAATGTGTTGCAATTTCAGTTAAAAACTAGCTTTCTTTTTATAAAATCCCATATTTTTCCATATAATTTTTATGATATGTTGTCATTCTTTTTAAATTTAGTTATTTAAAATATTTTTTTATGCCCCTACAGGTAATTCGGATTTTTTTAAACTTAAAATATTAAGTTTTTTACTGAAGCAAACATAAATACTAAGTGAATTATAAAGCATTTAACCATAAATCTATACCTGTAAAAAAGCATAAATCTATAATATTTATCTATTCAATACTAATATTATTTTGACAGACACTTGTTTATAAGTAAGGTTTAGTTTTTAGTTGTATATAATATGTTACATTAAATGCGGCTCTAACTATCTACCTTTTCCTAGAAATTATGCACTAACCATGTTATCAAAGTTCAGTGGAACTATAATGCATATAGACAGTTTTTTATTTGTTGAATCAGCGAAAATATACGAATATTGGCCTATAAATTCGAATTTCATCGGGATGAATTCACCATTCAACGTCTAACTATGGGATCGCCGATATTCTACGTTCTCTTCGTCGGCATTTGCTGCCTGGCTGCGGTCAGGGATGCCCATGCAGAGTGCTGCATCACCGTGGAGGATGTGACCTTTACGGTCGATAGGGGCACCTGCTCATCGGTGGGTGGCTATGGAGGCTCCATCTGCGAAGTGAGGATCTGCGCCGACGGAGTGGCCCAGGTGGGCAGCTTTTGCGGACAAGGTCCTTGCAACATTTTTGGCTGCAACTGCGATAACGGATGCTTGACCGGCGAGTGGACCAAGAGCTTTGTGGAAAGAAACAAGGAATATGGAGTTCGAATTATCCACTCCCATAAGTTCCCTTAATACAAGAGAGTTAACTTAAACTTTGTTTTTGAATAAACCAATTATTATATTTGGCAAATAATATAAATGAATTTTTTTGAATGTCTAATAAATTGAAAAAGTTATATATACTTTTTCAATGTGCTTGGCTTGGCTCCAGGGTAAAAGCTGGTTGCCATGAATCAGACAACACGGAGTCCAAACTTATAAGATCTAATAAATCAATTTTTATTACTATTGTCATGAATATTTTTTTTAATATTACCGTTTAAAATTGCATACATAGTGTATATGCAGTTCTGTGCAAAATTTTTGTATAATAATTATTAGTGTCTGTAACTAATGGACACTTTTTGGGTACGATCTCAAAAGATTTAAATTGGAATTTCTAGTGCGCTCTTTTGCTGAGCTAACTTTCCTTCCGTTAGAATTCTAAACAGTTGATATACAAACCGAAGACAACGGACAACCAAAGAAATAATTTTATTTAGCTATTAATATTAAGTAAAATATAATTCAAATACATATCAAATGCAACAAAAAAAATATTTGCGCAATTTGATTAAGTATTCCCCTTTGGGTTCTTCCACAAGGAATGAGATGCCTCAAGACTCCAAATGCCTTTAATAACAACGCAATTTTCGATAAAACTTGCAATGGCGCATGGAACCAGAACAAGAACAAGAAAGTCATATAAATAAATATAAAAGTAGTTGCTTTTTAAAAAGCTATATAAACCCTAACGTCAAGCTGATTGGGAACTAGTCGAGAATTTCGGTCCGTTGATGCTGTTATTAGGCAAAATGGGGCTTTACCCTATTATTTTCGGAGCATTCCTCGAGTTCTTGATCCCGCAAACAGCGAAGGCGGATATTCCCGGATGCCACTTCTTAGAAACAGTGAATATAACGTCTAGTCAGAGCCTACAAAATGGCTCCTATGTGTACCAGGACATCGAGGTTCCTGTCAACTTGACCGGCCAATATGAATACATAACAACGGAGTTGAAAATTTATCAAACTTCGGAGAGTCACTTACGAGGATGCGTCTGCCACCTGAAGCCTTGCATATGGATTTGCTGTCGCTTTAAAGACTGGGATGGATCGGATGGCAAATGCACCGACGGTCTGATGGAGATGCTGAGTGAGATTAATCCCTTCCTTAACGTGACCCTCAGCAATGGATCCGTGGTCGAAAGGAACTTGCTAACGGATTTTACCGTGTTGAGAGACAGAATGCGGTGGCAAGATTTTTGGGTAGAAGCTGAGTACACGTTGTTTGAGGTTCGTCGTTCTTTCTGTTTTTTGTTTCCATAACTAACTTGATATCCCTAGAATGGAAGTGTATTGCTTATGATTTACAACACGCTTAACTTTAGGGGATATGACTGTCTCCACCCGAATCAGTTCACTTCAGAGAGCACAAAGTCCTTTGTGGTCGCCTTTCATAAACACCTGTATTATGGGCCACGAATACAGCAGCTTCCAATCGAAACAAAACGTAAGAATGGTTACTATTTAGCTATTTGAAGTACTTCCCGTATTATATTTTATTTTTTCTGACCTGCAGTCTTGTGGCTTTCAAACGCTTTCTTGGTTATCACAATCGCAGTGTATCTCTGCGTAAGGAAGCTCAGGAATCTGCACGGACAGTGCTTCATCTGTTACATGATTACTTCAATTATGTATTTCCTGCATATATTGCTAAAAACCGATCAAATACCATTGCAGCTGTGCGCCCTACATGGTATGTATAATTTCAATAAGTTAAGTATGCGAAGTCTACTACAAAAGTTATAAATTTATTAAAATAAGTTGGCAAACATTTTTGTATTGTTTAAATTGCAGGCTATTTTATATACTATTTCTTAATCGCAAAATTCTCTTGGCTCTTGGCCTTGAGTCATCAGCTATGGCGAGGCTTTACTTCGGTCCACCGAGCTGAATCTGAATCTTCCTTCGGAGCCTACAGCATCTTTGCCTGGGGAACGCCAGCTGTCCTGACGGGAGTACCTTTTCTGATTGATCAGATATGGGATGGCGATCCCCACAAAATGGAATGGGTGTCCGGTATTGGTTGGCACGATTGTGATTTTAAGGGTAGGCTCTCATTCGGAGCTGATATTTCTTTCAAAAGGGATATAAGACATCCTTTTTCCTCGTCTACAGGTAGCAGCTCTTATTATAGCTACATTATTTTGATGCCGATGGTTATGCTAGTAGCATTGAACACAATCTTCTTTATATTGACCACCATCAGCATTATAAGAGTAAAACTCTCACTGAGACACTTCTCCGACCAGGACGAGAGGGCCAGGAACCTGAGCTCGAGAATGCAAACGTAAGAATAAGTTGATCATCAATATCGTGACATTTGAGTTTGCCACAATCCTATTTCAGGTATAAGGTGTTTTTACGGCTGCTGATCGTGATGGATATACAGTGGAGCGTGCGCGTGATTTCGCACTTTTCTGGTTGGAACCTTCTTATAAATATTTGCGTATATTGCGATTCTTGTATCGGCATTATTATTTTCGTGCTGTTTGTCCTGAAGCGCAGCACTCTGAAGCTTCTAATGGAAAGGTGAAATTTCCTTTTCTACTTTCTTTTCAACTATTTTAATTATCAAATTTCCTTTAACAAAGTATTCGAAAATAGAGACATTAACAGCAGGCTGGATTAAGGACGTATTGCTCATCTACTTCGGATATTTTAATTTTTTTTAAATATAGAATTTAATAGATTAAAATTCTGTTTTTACAAGCCAGAGCTGCGCGCACAGTACTCCTGAGATAGCCGAGTGCTTTGCCGCCCTTGGGGGCACAATGTGAGCAGATCTGCTATCAAGTAATATAGAATTTATGAATTCCTTGAGGAATCATAAGGCAAATTTCTGCTTGAACCGATATGAAAATGAATACCTCGTGTGCCGCGCCCCACTTGTTGGCCGGGAGCCATCAGAGCACCGTATGCAGGTTACATCTGCTTGTCTCTCCGCTTGGGGATCGTCCCCGAATAACCCCTCCATGTCCATCGGAGCGGTCCGACCAACTAGCCGAGCGAATTTTGGCATTCTGCTGACCATTTTTCGCGGACGCCTGAGTTTCCTCAGTCGCCAGAGAGTTGTGGAGCCGTCAAGTGCGCGGAACGCGGAACCGATCGCCGTAGAGTCGACCGATATCCGGCGGATACTGCAGCCAATTAGCAAGTAATTTGCCAGCGAAGAAGTGAATGAAATCATTGCAATTTGCCAAGTATTTCCGCAGCAGTGTCGTGGCGAAAGTTTCGAAATTGCATTATTTTTCGGCGATTTTCGGGGCGTTGCAGCCACACAAATTGGCGACCAGAGCCAGGCGAAAGGCCTATAAATAACCCAGGCAAAGGGTAAAACAAATTTTTGATGTGTACTCGCAAATTAAAAGATGAACAAGAAAACAGTGTACATAAAATAAATTTTGCATAATTCGCCCGTGCCGAAAGTCGCTTGATTTTAACGAACTGACTGCAAGTCGCGCCAAGGCATCAAGTAATTAATTAATGGCCTCTGTTCTTGCATCAATTTGTATTTGTAGAGTGACTAACAATTTCATTTGATCAATCAATAAAATGGGTAATTATGTGTCTTGTGCTGCTTAAACACTTAAAACGTATGGCTTCTATCATAGCTTTTGCCTGCTTTGTTGGATAGCAGATAAACAATAAATTTTAACTATGAACTCTACTAAGAAGAATAGTAATTTGCTGGAAAATGAAGATAGTAAAATTAACATTCATTATTTTTTAAATTTATTCTGAGTTGTTTTTTAAAACATTTTTTTTAGAATAACTGCTTAAGCTGGTGTATTTCCCTGTTAACCCAATAATATCCTAGTTACTTCAGCATTGCTATTCATATATATTGCTTGTTTTTAATAAAGTGATATTTGAATAGGTAAATACATATTTCAAAGTATTAGAAGAAAAGCTTGTGCTGATTAAATTAAAAAGTTACTTTTTCATGTCAAAAACAGCACTGACCCAAGCAGTGTGATCTTTTTAAGAATGTTATAAAATCCCACAGACTCTTTTAGCATAACTGCTTACACCAGTTGTATTGAAACAAATATTTTGGAACAAAACAAGTCTGCTTTTACTTGGAAAAAACCTCCAAATCTCTACAGGGAAGCCTCCCCGAATCGTAGATCTCATGAATGAACTGCTTGTGCTACTTATAGACGCCAACACAATACACAAATCGGCGCCCACCTGCATATTCCAAAAGTTAGAGTTAGCACCGATAGATAGAACCAGACTCACCCGGATCCAGAGCCGCAAGAATACACCACTACACAGACCCTTTCCCGGCTGACCTGACCCGAGGCGAATCCTGCCATGGATAATTGGAATGTTTTGGCAGCGCAAACGCAGGCGATCGGAGGACGCGACGACCTCAACGCGGCGGGAAAAACGCGACTGGTGAGTGGCATTCCAATTACTATATAGTAAACAAAACAAACCCGGCCGATCGGTGGGGTATATATAGAAAACTTGCCAAACAAATACAATGTTTTCAGATACATGTACAGAGAAGTACACTGAAATAGAAATACATTAATTAGAAGTGTTAAGCAGGTATTTTAAAAAGTGAAAACTAAATCATCACAAGCGCTGTAAATATAAATTATTTAAAATTATGCTACAAAATGTAAGACATAACTGGAGACACCAGATTTCAATTCAGTTTGGCTTCTTAAATATTTCATTGCACACTCTTTTGACACTTTTTGTTATTAATTTTAATAATAACATACTTTTCGCCACACATTGTAGTGATTTCAAATATCTACAGACTTTATAAATAGAAATTTGTTTTGCTTTTAGCAACAGTATGGATTCAAGTAAGGGAAACCCATTTTTTCTCAGTGCATTTAATACACTCTGCATTCTTCTTGGACTGCATGCAGTGGCTGCTGTTCTGGGAGAGTGCGTAAGTAGCGCGGGCCTGCGAACAGCTGATGATGGCTCCGAGACAGGTCTCTCGACTCTCTGATGCCATCGTTACTAGCGCTCGTCTATTAATAGGCACCCCCGTGCTTCTCTTGAGTCGATTGCCTGGCGGTGGGTCGGTCTTTTGGAGAATCCGATGCGATCTCGGCGGGATCTCCCACTAGCAGTAGCGCGAAAGTAGCTCAGTCCGACGGACATTCTGTGGCAGGCCGAAAGACGCGTGGTGTTCCTCTGTTCTCTACCTATATACTTTTTATATAAGCAAGTGCTTTCGGATCCAATCTATATTCAAGTGCAACGCCTGGACTGAGTGATGGACATTTCCACGGATATCTGGGGTCAGCTGGCCGTCGAGGCCTCGCAGGTCTACCTGTCGGATGGCACAGTTCGCAGCCCTTTTGCCGATACGGTATGGGTTCTATGAGGCTTAGAGACATACTTTACTTATTCCTTGCTCTTTGTCTGGGAGAAAATAGCCCCAGCGAAAGAGAAATATCTGCAAAATAACATAAATGATTTAATACAACAAAAAAATAACATATAGACGCACAGCACTGAGAGACGACGACTAAGAGAATAAAAGTATTAGGGTATATAAGCAGACTTATTACTTTCTATTACCCTAGAAAATCTCTCAAAATTATTAAAATTTATATTTAAAAAAATACATTTCCTTCAATTTCTCCGTACACCCAAAATATATTTATTTCTCGACCGCAGACCATCGAGAAGCTGCCCGACAAGGTCCTTCTGCACATCTTCTCGTATCTGTCGCACCGCGAGATTTGCCGCCTGGCCCGGATTTGTCGCCGCTGGCGTTCGATTGCCTACGACACGCGTCTCTGGAAGAATGTGTCCTTGCGCCCGGAGGTCTCCGGCCTGCATGTGGGCTCCCTGGAGATGCTGCTCCAGCTGATATCCGTGAGATTCGGGCCAACGCTGCGGTACATTGAGCTGCCCATCGAGCTCATCACGCACACGGTGCTCCACGAACTGTCGGCCAAGTGCCCCAATCTCACGCACATGCTGCTGGACTTCTCCACGGGTAAGTCAACTTGGATCAAGGTATTAATATACTATAATATATCTTATAATATATGTATATTTTAGCTATGCAACTGCACGACTTCAGCGAGATGCAGGCCTTTCCCACAAAGCTCCGCTACATGTGCATTTGCTTGTCGGAGGTCATCTTCATGGAGGGCTTCATGCGCAAGATCTACAACTTCATCAACGGCCTGGAGGTACTGCACCTCATAGGCACTTACGAGAAGTGCGAGGAGGAGGAGGAGGAAATCTACGAGGTTAACTAAACTATTCCCACTAAAGTTATATAGATGCCTATAATACCTTTATTTCCACCAGGTAATCAACGTTCACAAACTGAAGTCAGCTACGCCCAATCTGCGGGTGATTAATCTGTATGGGATCAACTTCATCGACGACTCGCACATCGACGCCTTCAGCTCCAACTGCATCCAGCTGGAGTGCCTGGCCGTGAACTTTTGCAACAAGGTCACCGGATCCACTCTGAAGACCCTCATCCAGAGATCGAAGCGTCTGACCTGCCTGCTGATGAACGGAACCAGCCTGAAGTCCGAGTTCGTGATGCAGGCGGAGTGGGACAAGTGCGCCCTGCAGGAGCTGGACATCACGGCCACGGATCTGTCCACCGAGTGTCTGGTGGATATGCTGACCAGGATTCCCAGCCTGAAGTTTTTGTCCGCCGGCCAGATCAATGGATTCAACGACAGCGTGCTCAAGCAGTGGATGGAGTCGGGCACAACGAGGTCAGTAACTCCTGCTTTGTGTCTAAATTCGTTAATTGAACAATTCCAACTTAGATCTCTGATTTCCCTGGACCTGGACTCCTCGGACAACATCACGGATGAAGGCCTGCTCAAGTTCGTGCAGCGCCAGGGGCACCAGCTCAGCGCCTGCTGTCTCTCGGGAATGCCGCACATCACGGACCAGCTGTGGATGAGCATTCTGCCGCTGCTGGGCAACTGCAAGTACGGATTAATATTATTTTTTTAAATCTATAACCTTAACCAAACCTGTAACCCCTTAAGGATCATTGTCATGGGCACCGCCGAGAAACTGGGCGTTAACATCCATGTGGATCAGCTAATGGACACCATTGCCTCTAATTGTGGCAACCTGGAGCGTCTGGAGTTGCGTTGGGATCCGGACAACTTGCGTTTCTCCGACAAAAGCCAGAAGGCCATCGATATATTGCGAGTCAAGTGCCTAAAGCTGCGATGCATGGTCCTCAGGTAAGGACTTTGACGGGTTCAGCTTTTTTTCAAACTAAAATTCCTGGCTTTCAGCGATGGTCGTTACTATGAGACGGTGAAGGCCAATTTCGAGCGTGCCGATCGCATCACTGTGGTCCGAACCACCACCTGTTGCCGGGTGTCACCTTACCACCTGCTGCGCAACTATAACGATTTGATTTTTAACTGAGATCGTTTGTGTGGGTCTTGAACTAGGGATGTACGTATATCGAGAGGAAAAGTTTGAATTCATATATTAACCAAATATTATCCTATATATTTAACATCGAAAAGCGATGCGTTATCAATATATTGATATTTTCTGCTATCCCTAGTTCAAGCCCGGCTGCTGTAGAAAAACATAGACCTTTGAGGCAGATATATCAACCTATATCTATAAAAATCACCGCAAACTATATTTTTTCCAGCTTTATAACCTAAAGCGTGGAGATTCTACTACAAAATGCAGTGCGCTTTGGAGTTATAAGTTGTTAAATTTTTAGCTAAAGTAGTGATGAAATAAATTGAAATTTTGAATTCAAATTTGAAGATTCATTAGGACCAATTGTGCATTAATCCAAATAAACTTCATCCCAATGTTATTAGAATGTTTATATTGTTATATAGACCCAAAGAAGGCCCCCAAAAATGTAATACAATTGTTTCTGTGTTTTTGCTTAAGTTTGACTATTCTCTGTTTGTAGTTTTCTGTATTTTCCGATTCTTTTTCGTTTAATTATATTAAATCTAAATAAACGTACATAGGTGTAATTTAAATTAAAAAAAAAACAAAACAATGATTTTTTTCTTTTTACATTTACAAAATTATACACATTTTTCATCTCAATTGATTTCGTTTTATTTATGTTTTTAACTAGTTTTTTTTTTAATTGGTAACTTGATTAAATCATTCTCAGACTTTACCACAAAATGTTTTTTTTCTTTTGCTGCTGGGTTCTTTTTTACACTGCTTTAGGGCTAAGTTTCTTTTTTTGTTTGTGTTTTTCAACGTTTTTGGATCAACTTTATACCATAAACTTAACTTACATAGATCTCTGGTTCAATTATCGTCTCTTCAACTCGTTCGGGGCGCGCGTTTATAATTTAAGTTAATTTAATTTAAGCATGGCTGCGTCTGACTGTGGCCAATGAGGATCGCAGGGTGTGTTGGGTGTGTTAGGAAAAGAGAGAGAAGCATTCGCATTTTTACATAATGTATATATTAGAAGTTCAAGAAGGTACACCTATTGCGGTTCCTGGGACATTCGGAACATGTGCGTTGTATTGCTGGCCGCCGCCGTGGCCACCGCTGCCGCCGATGTGGCCGTTGGCGGTGGCGGCTGGGCGGATGTGGAGCTGATGTAGCTGCTGGCACTGCTACCAGTAGCAATGGTATTGGAACTGCTCGCTACCACAGCAGCTGCCGACTCCACAATGGCCGCGGCAGCCTCGGCTCCAATCACTGCCGCTGCTACTGCTGTGGCATTCGAGGAAGTGGTGGCCATCTCCGGCACATCGGGAGCAGTCCGTTCCGGCGTCCGTCGTGGGGCTACTCCGCCAGCATTGTTGCCATCCTGATAGAAATGATTATTTTAAAGAATATTCCCCCAGGAAAGGCTTCACTACACTCACATCTCTTGGATAAATCCTGAGGGGCTGCTCTGCCTGAGCCGCCGCCACTGGTTCTGGCTCATGGGCATTATCCTCCGCCTTGTCCGTGTACATCATTATCTCGTGGCACAGAGGACAACGATCCTGAACGTACAACCATTTGCGTAGGCAGACACCGTGGAAGAAGTGCCGACACCGCGTTATCTTGGCCGAGTACATCTCCTGCAATATTTAATATTATATATTGTCCTTTCTATATGGTCGCCGACTGACAATCTCACCTGGTAGCATATAGCGCAGACATCGTCAAAGGCCTGCAACTGGGCTGTCGTCGCCTCGGGCAGTGCGGAGATCTTGTGGACCGCCGAGCGGCGCTTCATGAACACCGACCATCCCGCCCGGGCCTCGCACCATATGTTGAAGTAGGCATGGATGCACATCATGATCGCTCTGATGGCGCCGCCTGTAGCATTTTGGGCTATCAAGTTATAATTATCGATACACAAAAGAAATCAACCAAATAAACAAAAACAAATTACATGCACACACAAATGGGACTGAAATATGGCTGGACGGACGCGGAACAAACCTATCTGGATGTGCCCCAGGGAAGCGATGAATCCCACCGTTCACTCAATGAGTTTAATGCCAAGAGGATGCGGACGCCACTTACCCGACTCGAAGATCAGGATCCAAGCACCGTTTATGAAGAGCAGGATGCCAAAGCAGAACTCGACCGAATTGCCAAAGGCCCGAACGTAGTACAGATAGTCGTCCAGCTTTTCCCAGAAGAACTGGCGGCGCGCGTCCAGGAGGAAGAGCGTGTAGGTGGCCAGCGAAACGAGCACCTGCAGAAAGGTAATTAATTTATTATTATTATCCACAGATGAATGATAAGATATGGTCTTACCTTAACGATAACCTCAACGGAGAAGGCGGTAACTGCCAGCAACCAGGTGGAGATGGATCGCTGTGACCAGAGGTAGTAGAGCAGGGAGACGGGCATCACCACCAGAAAAGCGCACACGGTTAAAGCACGAACGTGACGCTTCCTTGAGGGATTCCGCGCCGCACTCAACGACATCAGAATGGGCGACACGATGTTGTGGAGGAAGTGCAGTAAGGCGGTCATAAGCAGGCATAGGTTCCGGCACAATCTCACAAAGCGCTTGTCCGGCGCAAGAGAGGTCAGGCCAGTTTGCAAAGCCAAAATGTAGAAGAGCACCGCCGACACAGTGCCCAGGGATTTCTCCTCATCATTGTCGTAGGTAAGCAGATACCACTGAAAGCCGCGACCAATGTAATGGCAAATCATCGAGATGACACCGGTCATGCCCAGTACGGCGGTTAGTGTCTCACAGCCATCGACTAGAAGCTTCTCGGTCGCTGGCATTAATTCCAAGGGTTGCTCATTTTCCGCCATAGCCAAGGCATAGCCGCCTTGAATGATCCTGTTTCAAGAGTTAATCATAAGTCATTATTGGTTAATTAATTGTTAAAGAACTTTAGGAACACATTTGTATAATGTATAAAATTATGTTTCCCTTATTTCTTACTCACCTGATCGTCCAGAAAACCCTCAACACATTGGGCACATTCAATCGCTGCCACTCGTTCTCGATCAGAGCGGACAGGCCAAAGTTAGACACGAAATTCATGGCATATTGATACCCATTGTACACCGTTCGACTCGCCTCCATGGCGCTGTGCATCAGCGTAATCATTGTGAGGATGATGGGCGTAAATCCAGCCACCACGGGCAGCTGTTGCACCATCTTCGGGGGTAGCGGAAGCATGGCCACCAGTATGGGACTAGCAAAGATAATGGGCATCGATCTCTGGAGCATCTCATACCTCGGACCCAGATGGATATACGCGAAGAGCATGCCCATGAACCATTGGGCCATTAGGTGCGGTGCCAACGACATGACCACCCCGCCCGAATCCAGTAATCTCGTGGTGTTTAGCGATATCAGGTCCTCCAGTATGCAGGGACTGCGCTCCATCAGCGCCAGAGCACTCACGTTGGACCAGTAGGAGAGAAAGGTGAGGCCGAGCGAGGTGAGAAACATGTAGACCATCACCAGGTGACGGGTCCAGAGCATAAAGATGCAGGCGGCTGAGAGGAAACCTGCAAGACATAAGGGTAGTGAATGAGTCAAGTGCTAAGCTTTGGCGTGGATTTGTAAGGTTTTATTTTTTTAATGAGCGGTCAAAGTACGCGCGCGATTAGCGGCCCTTGGAATTCAGCGGTTTCGTCAGCGAGGTCGCAAAGCAATGAACTTTTAAATAAATTGATTTGGCTTTCGCCTCATAGCGAGAAAAACATAATTGTTATTGCATTTCCCCCGATAGATGCATAATAACTAGTACTACAATATTGCAGAATACCATAAATATTTGTTATAAAATTGTAAAGTATTTTGCCACAAAAATTACTTAAATAAGTGCAAAAAGCAGCATGTTGCTACATTTAAAATGTGCCATTCAAAATACGTATTTTCTAATGCAATATAATTCAACGAAGTCTTGTTTACTTCGCTATCTTTGACTATTACCTGACCTATCTAAACTCATTATCATTATTTTATTCTATTTCCACAGATAACAGACCTATTTTAAAATTTAACAGTGATTCGGTACTATTTGCTACAATCTTTTTTCAGTTCTTGCTTATTTTCTAAAGCAGTCATAGTGATTAGGCGAGAAAAACCATGTGAAAGCATTCCAAGCTGTTTCTTTCGGTGGCGTTTTTTCCTACGTCAGAGGTTCTAGGAGTATGTGTAGGTATGTAGGTTTGTATACATAATTAAGCAATCTGTGGGACCTAGCCAGTTTTCATTATCAAGGATTATTATCGATTTCCTCTATAAGAAGGTGGAGAACAAAAAAAATATGAATTAGCTGAAGAAAATATTAAATCGTTTGCTTAAATTATATTGATTTTCAATTAGACTTTCTTTTGTATACCTTATATTTCTATATGAGATATATAATTATCCCAATTGCTTTTGAATAGATGGGAAATGGTAAGTAAAAAAAAAACTAAAGATATGTAACATTTTTGGAGTAAATTTGACCGAATTCGATATGAAATTAAGCAAGTTTTATAAATTTGTAAATAGGCAAACCTAAAAATAACGGATAAGTAAATGAACATTCATTTTACCGAAATTCACAATAATTAGCCTATTAGGCGAAAAATCAATTTACAATAGATTTTAGCTTCTGAACTGTAAACGAAATAAATTAACTTTTAATAAGTTTGTTGTTTTTTTTTTAATGAAGATAACTGGGAAAGGTGCTTTTGCACTGACTGAGCCAAAGACATGCCACTAAATCGCACCTTGACCGAGGCTCCACTGGAATGACGTGTTCATTAAGGAAAACACCTTTAATGTCCCCGAAACCCATCAAGGGGCTCCCGATAATGACTCACCAAACAGGCAGATGACAAACTTGACGGTGGTGATGCTGAGCACCTCCGATAGCGTCTCATCGTGCGCCAGCTCGTCCATCAGAGAATTGAAGCCGGAGCTGAGTATGCCCTCCGATTGCGCCGCTCTCGAGGCATTTTCGATGCTTCGTTCCAGGGCCTCCTGGGCGGCAGCGGCGACTGAGGTGGTGGCGGCATCTATACCATCGCCACCCCCCAGGCTGAAGAAGGCCTTGATGCTGGCAAAGGGATCTTGGTCGGCGTCCGTGGAGGCGTCTGTCTTGGGCAGGGATTCGTCGGACGACGAGGACGACGACTTCTCCGGATAGAGCCGCGTGGGCAGGCCCATGCCGATCTTCAGGATCTCATCGATGACCATCACGGGGGGGACGCGCATTATGACGTCCACCATACCCAGAACCTTCGTTCGCATGGACATTGTAACTGTCTGCTGATCCCGCGTGACTCGGCAATTTGTGGCCGCCTGGCTGCGCTTCCAGTTCCAGTTCCACTGCGATTCCAGCGACGTCCAATCTCTCAGTTGCTGTACCTTCTCGTCGCCGCACGCATTTGTTGTGTGGGGTGGCCTTCGCGTCTTTCGATTTCGCAAATAACAAACCAAGAAAAACACAACACAACAAGCGGAATGATGACAGTGTACTTGCGCAGGTGTGCGTGCGTGTCAGTGTCCGTGTCGGTGTTGGTGTTGGTGTCGGTGTGCGTGTTTGTGTTTGTGTGAAAATATATCAGATTGAAAGGTAAAGAGGTAAAAGGTAGGATCGTCGGCAGGTGGTACGTTTCGTCTTCAGTTTCTCTCTCGTTTGAGCGCTTCGCTGGGCCCTTGCTCGTTGCGCACGACTTTTCCTACAATTTTTTGCCCGAACTTTACACTTTTTCACAATTGGTTTTTTGTTTTTCTCCTCTGCTTCTCCTCCTCCTTCTTGGTCGTCGCACCGCGGCTATCGATAGGCGTCGGCTATCGGTATCGGCTCTGTATTGACAGTGCAAGGGGCAGTGTTGGGAAACTCGTTTCGAAACCTATCGGTAAGCGGCGCGCTTCGGCGCGTTCGTTGCGGAATTCAAAGTGGGAGAAATGTTGGCGGGAAATTCAATTTCATGCGCGCTGGTGCTGTGTGTGTGCGTTTCGGGCGGAAATACTAAAAATTTGAGTAAATAAAATCTACTGGAAATTCGAAATTTGCAATGGTTAGGGCTAGGCCATCTCATTTTTTTTGTAACATTTATTTATTGAAAAAAAAAAAAAAACAAAAAACAATATTAATATATAACACAAATTTTAACTATTATTTAAGGTAGTTTTTGTAGTTTTAAAATATTTCTTACTTTTGTATATATTAAAGATTTATTCATTCTTAAAATCATTTCATATCCTCATATATTTTAATCTACTAATGCCCACGTTTTGCAATTGGCTTTCTTTCAAAAATCACTTCCGTTTTCCATATTTCGACCGAAATGTCTGCAGTATAAGCGATTCCCAGGTAAACATTTCCTGAATTCCTTCTAATCCGCATGAATTCCCCCGCGGTAAGTCATTTGCGAGAATTTCCTCAATTGTTCGGTCATTAACTTTTGCCATTTGGAACCTTAATTGTTGTTCTTTCTTGTTTGGGCCCCCTTCTCTTATGCAAATGCCTCAAATTGAGGCAATGCAGTCCGCATCTAGGTTTCGCGTTGCCCCAAAACGCAACGCTCGTAATTATGCGCAATTGTTTAGCGTTTAGCTCGGAGAGTTCAACTAACATAATTGATTTTTCATGCCGCGCCACAAGAATTTTAAATAAACTGCACACACGGGTCATAACAAAACAAAAAGCTAAAAAAAAGGCAGCCGTTTGTAAGTCGAAGAATGCATGCAGGTTTCTCGATTTCTATATTCCGAACTCAGGGTATTTGGGGTAACGCGATTTGGATTGCAAATAGGTCAGAGTTTAATGCTTTAGGGTTTTGTTTTAAATTCCGCACGTGGGGGTTTGATTGGCTTTAACAAATGTTGTCACAAATGCTTAACAAATTTGGAAAAATACGAAACATTTTGGGGGAAGAATGACATAATATATAAAATACTGTAACAATATATTGACATATATATTTATTTTTGTTTTAATTAATTTTATGCTTTCGTGTGTTTTTATTTTTTATTTATTATATATTATATTTTTTTGCTATGCATACATATTTTTATATATGTGTTTTCACAATCTTTAGTTTAATTTTATTCTCAATATATTCTTTGCTTTTATTTATTACTTTAATGTTATTCTTT
Organism: Drosophila jambulina; assembly: GCA_018152175.1. NCBI lineage: Eukaryota > Metazoa > Arthropoda > Insecta > Diptera > Drosophilidae > Drosophila > Drosophila jambulina. Next base: position 31,787,617 of record JAECXH010000012.1, read on the forward strand.
TATATCTACAGAAAGAAACTGCAAATGAATTTAAAATTATACTGATTTTTCATAAATTTCTAATCCTATTCTTACTAAATATAAATATAAGTTATATTTTCGTAGGTTTTTGTGACTATTTTATGTTCTGTGAATTAAATTTGTATGCATATGATATATTTTTTAGAATATAATTAGAGTATCTTGAGTGCATTATTCCTGCAATAGTCACAGCCCCGCTAATTTGCATAGTTTTCACGAGGCTTTTGGTGCCAGCGAGTCGCATTGCATACTTGAAGGGGCAGCAAATTGCACAAATTACGCTAGGCAAAGCATATATTTTTTATTTCGTTTTATTTTCTCCTTTTAGAGGGGCAGGCAAACAGTTAACACTCCCCGAGGCACTGGGGGCCCCCAATATGGGCCTCATATATTTAATGTAATCAGTGTAATTGTCATCGGCGAGACCCGGGAGCTCGATATGGCAGCCCTGCTCCCGGACCGAGATCCTCCGGTCCGAGATCCTCTCTCTTCGCAGTTCGCACGCATGGCAATTGTATAATTTATCGCTCCAGTTCTAATCGGCGGAGCTGTCATTGAGACAGCTGACCAGGCTCGGGATTCGGACTCGGATTCGGATCGGAAGGCCGGCAGCTGCTTGCGGTGGCTGGATCTCGGGGGAACGATTTAATTCGCTAACCATATAAGTCGGAAATTTGTACGTTGATTAACGCGCCAATCGTTTTACACAACAACGTACAAAGTGTCGATGGTCGATGGTCTCTCTATGGTCTCCCTGTCTCTCCAGCTCCCCTGTTTTTTCAACGACTCCAATCGCAGGTTTAATTTTCCAACGGCTATGTGTGATTTCATTACACTTTGGTGGCTACACTGCTATAAATCTGGTATTCATTTTAAATTACACTTTTAAGAAACCTTCTCTGTGAATAGTTTATAGAGGAAAGTCATAATCAACCATTTTATTTTGGTTTTGCGAAGCTCTGTGGCAGCGTCGTTCTCAAATGCTTGTGCATTGCATTCCTCAAGAAGTTCTTCCCTAATTTACATTTTCAAATTCAAAAATAATACTTATTTTTTCCAGGTTATATGCGAATGGGCAGGAAGACAGGACCAGGACCAATATGCGAGCATGAGAACCAGCGCAATGCGTTTCCCAGCATGTGATTACCACTCACAGATAGTGGCTATATCGATAGATATAGACAGGTGGAAACCTGCTGCGATGCCAAATGAATTAGCAGCCGTTAACGCGGCCAAAAGAGGCTGTAAAATCGAAGTCTTTTTCGTTTTACGATGCGACTAATATATATCTTATACTTAACTTTATAATATTTATTAAATTGAAGTGTTAACCTAATAAAAAGCAAGAGATCTTTAATAATTATCTCTATTTTTAAAAGCTCATTTGAACTGTAAGTTTCTCATTAATTAAATTAACAAGACTACTTTTATAACTAATGAGATAGTATGTCTTTGTTAGTTTCTTAGTATTAATATTAAATTACATTTAAATTACCTCATTTATTTTATTTTCAGAGCTTAACAAATGCTTTCCTTTATCAGTTTTAAGCCACTAAAGGGTATCTACAAATCAGCGAAAAGAAGTTTTTCATTTGGAATCATAAAAACCACGTCTCAACTGGATGTCTAGTCTAGTTTTACCGAAATCACTGCCATTAAGCTGTTAACAATGCCATTTAATAACTGACTATAACCAACCAAATTTAATTATTTCTAATTGTGTAATATTTAATTATTTTTAACAAATTAATTGTTTCCGAGTGGGTCTCTAGCTTAATCACTAACAAAAGCTAAACGTAAACTAGGTAAATAAAACCAAAATCATAATTATTTATAGGAAAACAAGGCTCAGTTGTTGATTTTTTATGAGTTATTATCAAAAGTGTTTTTTTTAGATACTTATTGGTTTAAATAAATTATTTTAGGTATACTACTGTTTTTATATTAGCTGCATTTATTATTTAATAATACAACGGGTAAATTAATAGGGTAAAACATTTCAATTAGAAATATATATGAATATGTTACATTTTAAAAATATGGAAATATTATTAGTTTAAAAATGTCCATATTAATTGGTATCGTTTCCCAAAAAAAATAAGTAACACTAATTAAAAGATATAATTCATAATGTATAATTATTTAATGTATAAATAATAAATTAAAAATGTATAATGTATGTATGTTAAAAAGAATAATTTGTGTAAAATAATATAGAAAATATATAATTAACTCTCAAGTAAAATTATATCACTTTCCAACATAGAAAAACAAAGACAAATATTTTATTTTAATTTACTTATTTTATAAATAAAGTAAAACCGGACATAACTATTTCCAAAATCATCCCTTTAAAGAACAAAATAAATTAACCTTTTTTATATATATAACAGAATAATATTTCTTCCCAGCTAAAGCTGCAGGATTATCTTCTGCGGCTTATCCCCAGTTCGTATATTTATTCGCTTGGTTTTAATTGGATGCCACTTGCGGCAGGAAAATGATCACAAACCATCTTCCGATTTTTGTGAGTTTGTCATAATTGCCTTCACCATCGTCCCGAATCGGCTGAAATATATTTCATATTGAAATGGATCCCAGTATCCGAAACAGCGACGGGCCCCAATTATCTTTTGCATTCGGCGAATAATTAGGAGCTTGATTGACATGCGGATAAGGAGACATACACTTGGAATGCCACAGCAAATTATCGAACGGCTACCGTGCTGTGTTCTCCTGATCCACAAAAATCAAAGGCCATGACGACAGCAGCCAGAGGGGACGCTGGGCTGGGGATGGGACGCGGATCGCGATTCGGAATGGGGATCGCAGGACAGAGGACGACAACGACGCCTTCCATTTATTGTCTGCACATAGAGTGGTAATCTGATGCTGCGACCGATACAGAAGCCACTCCAAAAACAATGACCGGGACCGGGAGCGGCGGACCACGGACCGTGGACCGTGGTCCATGGACTGCGATGGAAACCCGTTTTGTGGCATCGCAGCAATTACAATATGTTTAACTACGTCAGCGCCTTATCGGCGGCTCCAAGGACTTGCACTGGCAGAAATAAAACAGTCCAGAGTCATTATTAGTGTCATTATCAATAAAGGACCTCAAAATGGTGTTCGCTAGAATGACAGAAAATTGAAAACACCAATATTGTCTTATTATTTCACAGGAAAGTCGATCTAAAATTTGATATTTACTATGATCGGGAAAGGATAAAAGGGAAATAAAATTAATACGAATTTTTGAAATGATGTTCTAAAATGTCCCCCGATATATAAAACCCAGTGATAGGGAATTCTAGTCCTAAAAAACGCCAAATGTGCCGAGGCTTTTGTGCTTGTGACCTTAGTCTTCTCTCAGGCTCTAATCCAAACTCTCACCAATTTTTCACAGTGTTTGCCGTGGACATTTTGGGAGCTACTTCTCCCTCCCTCCCAGCCGGAATTTCCCCCCGACCATGTCAGCGATTAATCCAGCCGACTGGCCATCAAACCGCTTGTTAGCCTGGATTCGGTTGCAGATTTGGGATTGGGGTCTGGGGATCCAGCTCCTAAGCAGAACTGGGAGCCGCCTCATCATCGATTGTGTTATCGATGGCGTTGCCGGCTTGAGCCTCCGTTTGTGCCTGGGTTCTGGGACTCGCGAGTCCTGGCCCCCATTGGAATCTCATTTGCGATTAAGTTCTTATGGCCACTGTGCGCGCTCCGTTTCGTGGAAAGTTTGGCCCGGCAGCAGATCTTTATTGTTCGATTGGTTTATTTATAATAATTAGGTGCGCTGTCCCTGCAGTATTTCTTCTCTCCGTCTCGCTCTGTCTGTCTTTTATTTATTTTATTTTATTTTATTCGCCAAGCTTATCGGCTGTGGCTGGCCCATAAATTCTTTAAGCTCGCACCTTTTTATTGTGCGCACTCACACACGCGGCATTTGCAGATTGCAATCGCGGCGGGGCCTGCGCGCATGCGCAGAAAATCCACAGAAAATGAGCCACAGAAAATACGGGCCAGGAACCGGTAGCTCTAGGGATGCATATCGAGAGGAGGATAAAAATATCGAAAGTATCGGAAACTTGGAATATCGAAAATATATAAATTAAAAAATATTTCGTTGAACCTATTTAGAGGAGGAGTCCGGCATGATGCTTCAACAAAATACATTATCAATATATTGTCAAAAACATCGACAACTTTGATGAATCGAATTTTAAAATATCGAGAAAACATTATTTTAACTTCGATATACACGAATAACCTCCTAAAAATTTGATTGAATTTGATATTATATATTATATAGATTTGTTCTGCCATCCCTAGGTAGCTCCCGTCCCGACACGACTCTGGAGCGCGTTCCTTTGGTAAATTGCTCACATTAGCAGGTTGTACGACTTATTAAGTAAGCACAATTTGCGTGGACGCCGCCCAAAAAAAGGAAGGGAAAGCCAAGGAGGATACTGAAAATAATGGTCAGCCGTTAAAGGTGGCGACCAGGAGCCGCCTATCCGGACAAGTGATTGTTTTATAATTGCAATCGCAATTGCAGTTCGCAGTTCGATCCGCTAAATTGGACCCGACTTCGGTGGGACCCAGTGCTCCTCCTCCTGCCCGGTGCTGAGCCGTGTTGTGTTGTGGGCTGGTCGGCGAAATTGGCAATCCATTTGAATGAATAATTGCTCAATTACCGAGCACAGCCGCCGCTGGCGAAGCGCCTAACGAGTCACACTTGCTGGGCGGAAAATTGTTTTCGAAATTTGTCTGACTTGCGGTCAGCATGGGTGCGACTTAAATCTTAATTGGAGCGGAGCTGAAGGAAAGAAGTCGTTATTCTGTGTCCAGAAAGTAAACACCTGCTGGCTCGGGGTTTCCTGGGCATACTTCAGGACACGAGAGCGATCAGTTCGATTAATTGGGCTTTATTTTGTGGATTATTGGTTATTAAATCAGTCCGAAGCTGGGACATTATTTTGTTTAGTCTTATCGGAAGGGAAACTTGACTAAACTTTACTTTACTTAAGCTAATACTTTACTTAAAAAATACTACCGATTTATTCGATTATAGGTTTTAAAATCATATTTTAATCGATTATGTTGTCTCATTAATCGAACCGACTATTGACAATTTAGTTTATTATTATATTAAGCTTAAAAAAGTATTTTTCTTGGATTAACTTAACTGTGCAGAAATTACCGAAAAAGCCTTCTAACTACTTTAATTAATTAGGGCTTATCATTATAAATTAATCGATTTTGTCATCGAAATAAATTAAAATTTACAGAAATAATTAATTTAGTTTAATAAAAAAATCTAAGTTCATAGTTGGAAATTTTGTCTATTTTTTATGATACATTTTTAGCGAATTGGTATAATTTATTCGATAAATTAAATAAATTATAAAAAGTAGGCTTCGCATATTAATATAGTAAATGAAATTGCATCCCAGATAAATATTTTATTTTTTAAGAAAATAGTTAAGATTTGTTTTATTATAGAATTAAAGTTAAGTTTTTATTTTTAGTTAAAATTATTAACTTAAGCATAGCATTGTTTTGATAACAACAAAGTCTAGAAGCCAAAAATGGTGATATTTTTAAGCAAAATTTTTAATACGGACACGCGAGGCAGCAAATTAAATACAAAATATTCGCGGATCGAGTCGATTTGGGCCCGCAGATTAACCAAAGTTGGGAAAGCGCGACAAAAATGGCGCTAAGCCCGCGGAGAGCGGGAGACAATAAGCGGCATCGGCCGGGGCATTATATAGGAGCAGATACAAAACAGTAGCCGAGGCACTGGCATTAGGGTGAAATCGGAGAAATGAAACTGGACCAGTTTAAGCGGAAGCACCGATGCCCGATGCTTTGTGATGAGGATGGAGGCCTCGCGGCTGGAGCTGGAGCTGGATCTTGGATGTGGATGTGGATGTGGATGCTGGCTGTTGGCCGCTGGATCTGGGATCGCGACTTGGACTGCGGCTGTCTGCGGGCACGTAAGAAATTTCATACTAATTGGCATAAATACCAAGTGTTGGGGAGAGAGACGTTGCTCGCTTTGGCCCGGCGACACTGACAGACTGATCAACTGACGAACTGACGCACTGACATTGAGCTGATGCTGCTGATCCAGGAAGGGGCTTCAAATAGATACAGTGGAGCTTACTGTGAATTATTTTTTGGGATTATTTGATTTTATTTTGGTATTTGGAAATAATTACTTATTGAATTCTGAAGTCACTTTAATATTTAGAAACCAAAACGGCATATGATTTATACACTCAAAGTTAAGTAAAGAACGTCTTGGTGTTCATAAAAATATTTGGCTACTAAAAATTAAATATCAGAAAATTGAAGATCTCCTTAAATTATTTTAAACTTAGCTTAAACAATGAATAAAATTAATTAAATGATAAAAAAAAGAATCAAAATTTAATGCCGGAGTATAGAGCAAGCATAAATAAATGTGTTTCTTATTTTATATATCCTTTAACTGATTCCAATTTATACATTTTACAATATCGCAGGTAAGTTAAGCATTTAAAAATATATACTCCATTATTATTCCTTCTTTGGAGAATCTACTGTGGGTTGGAAAACCAGAGACCGAGAGGGGCAAACGCTTGTCGATGAGATCTTCACCTTGGCAATCATTAATCGTCTGCCAGCGACATAATATCGATGATGGAGCTGTGTCTCTCTCCTGAGCCAGTTTGAGATCGTTTTTTATTTTGTTTTTTTGTTTCATTTTATTTTATCCTCGATCGCTCCGCTAGTTGGCCGGCGTGCAATGCTGGAATGCTCATCGAACCAATTGAAATTGCTGTGACAACAATAAAAATTCAACTTTGGGGCCTCTTTTTGCAGGCACAGCCGATGTTGCTGCTGCTGCTGTTGCTGCTGCAACTTGCTGCTTGCTGCTTTTCAACATTTTGCCGTCTGGTTTGACTGACTGACAATTAGACGTTGCTAAAATGTTGACTGATCAAGCGATTTGTAGCTGTAAATCTCTATTCGAGAGTTCATGTCTGGCTCTGCCTGGGAATGCTGCTGCTGCTGGCTCGCAGGTTTTGCTTTTGTTTTTATTTATTTGCTTTGCCAGCAACACTCTTTTTTATTGCCTTTGTCTGGCCGTGGTGCTCATTGGTCCTCCTCCTGGCCTGAGCTGGCCTGGCTGGCGGCTACTTGTCGCTGTTAAAATCCAATTAATCGAACAATTTACTTTGCTGCGTTTAGCGATGGTGTCGCTATTGGGGCCCGGGATATGGGGGATATTCGATGTGCGATTGATAGTCCGTGTCAGGGAATAATTTAATGGTATTTGCTCTCATATTTGCCTATCTTTGAACCCCTCGCCCTGTGTAAAAAATTCTATAAGCTATGAGATAGATTAATGGTAAAAGGGTCGAAGCTTTAGTTTATGGAGTTTAGTTGGTCCCTATTTATGTTTATTTCTATTTCTAAACTTTTAATTAATTGTAAAACTTAAAAATATGTCTGGATTTAATGGGATTTTTTACTTTATATGAGAATAGGACACTGCACAGAAACTTAGCTTAAAGAGTGGCAATTAAGTAAATGTACTTAATCATAAATTCATAATTTTTTTTAGTGTTGTAAATAAACATTTCTAGTTTATTTTGTATAGCGAAAATGCGAGCATTTGTATATTCGTTAATAAAATAATTTATATATTGTATAATGGGTTAATCTCAAGACACGCATCAGTTGATTTTGTAGTTGAATTTGCCTCTTCTTGAGCTTATCCCATTATACAATATTTAAATTAAATTATAAACGAATATTTCGCTTTCAGAAGACTAAAAATCCAAATCAAATTTATTGTTGTTTTAAATTTATATAATTACTCACACGTGTTTGTTTTAATTATTAGCTCATTTCTGAAAGCATCTCCCTGCCGCCACTGACCTAACCCTTTCCATTTCCACTGGCACTTCCATTTGGCTAACGATCTGTAAGTGTTAAGACATAAATTACATACCGCCGGGGGACATGACAGCCCAACAAAATGTGGACTCTTTTTCGGGGCGGCCACCCCTTTTCTGTGCCTTGGCAACCGAGCATGATTAGTGTCAATTTTTGTCACTTTAATAGCCTCGTTTATGCGCCTTTAAGCCGATCCAGGGGCGTTCGCTCCGCTCTGCTCCGCTCTGCTCCGCTGTGCCTCGTTCGGTGGCATTAAAAAAGGAAGTGTGCCCTATAAAATAGGCCAAAAAAGGCCGCCGCCCCAAATGGTGGCAGGAGAGCGCAGCAGCGCGACGTTTTCATTAATAGACGTTCTCTCCTCGGTCGGATATCAAAGCGGAAACTTCAGAGTCGTGCCGCTACTCTACGCCCGTCCCCATTAAACCACAAAATTTATTGCGCCAACTAAAACGAAATCTCGGCGCATATCTCTGACAGTTGCAGTGGAGTTGGGGAGTTTGGGAGTTCGGGGGATCCGATCCGATCCGCGATCCCCAGTGCTCGGTTTCCAGTGAGAGTTCCGCGATCCTGAAACAACTTAATTCAAGTGTTGTCACTTTGTCGTGTTCCATAAACGCTGAAAAGCGCTGCTCATTAATTTTCAAGTGTAACTTTTATTAGGTATTTAAAATGCGTGCGATGGCAACATGCCGCATCCCATAAATTCGACGGGCGGTACGCACGGTGCATCTTTTTATTTATATATGGTAGACCCCGGTCCTGATCTCAGAGTATCCCTCACCCAGCCACATGTTGCAGCCTTCGCAGCCTCCCCAGCCAGCGTGTCGCACATACTTGAGATTGCATTAGTCCGGTCTACACCCTCAAAAAAAAATATATCGTTTCGAGGGGAAACCAGAGCACTTCAGGGGAGCCGGAGAGTGATCAATGCCGCCTCATCTGCCCGTTCACAACCCATTGCATTAATAATCCATAACGCAAAGAATCTAGGGTTTAGGGATGGCTGCGTGACAATCATTTAAAAAGTGTTTTAAATATAATATTACTTAACATAATAATTGCAAATATTTTCTGATTTAAAATCAATTCATGCATATTGACAGCATAAGTATAATTCATAACTATTAACATGAAGCTAAGTTTTGCACTTCTTAAATAAAAAAATAATTATAAGGAAGGCCCGAATTTGAAATCGAATTTTTACCTTAGCCAAATATGACTTCATTTAAACTTCGAGAGCTTTTTTGATTATTTGGTTTTGTTATTATTATGTTGACAATTTAGTATTAAATATATATATTGTTTTCATTTTCAATTTTTGATTATATATTACATAAGGTTTTAATGCGAATTTAAATATTAACAACTTCCTACAATCCTTCAATATTTGTCCTTGATATATCAACATGAAGACCTTAATTATGTACATAACAAATATATAAACATTAATTTACAAATTGACAGCGTAAATTGAAGTGTAGTTAAGACCGGGGTTAAAAATATTAGCAAAAGTTTATAATTAAAAAGTAAATTTTGTAACAATTATATTTTAACTTATCTTCTTTCTAACTAATATTATTGCTATTTTAATTTAATAAAAAACAAGGTTTCCATTAAAACAAGACTATGTGTTAATTATATCGATTTATTTTCCATATTTTGATTAAATTGCGTTTAAATAGAAAGAAAACAAGTGTTTATTTCAAAAATATGAAATTTCATAAAAGTTCTGAGTTAAAGCCTTTTCTCGGTGTGTACACACTGACAGCGGTATTTTTCTTTCCTTGGCGCAAAACCACTTTCGGTATTTTTTGCAGACCGCCAAATTGATTATTCTCCCGGCAGGTGTGTGCACACTGTTCTTTGTTTACGTCCGCGTTTCGTGCAAAGTTGAGTGCGTAATAAGAGTTTTCCCTAAGTAAACCCGCGTAAACTAAAGTGAAAACGCGGATCTAGTGCATCTCTAGTTGCCACCCACGGAAGGGAGCATCCGAACTATCCGGCCAATGTCGATAAATCAAGAGTGCGGTGCGCGAGTGGAGATGAGACACCTCGGGCGCGCCGGAGCTCCGCTGGGTAAATCGAGTGAAATATTGTCGCAGCTAATGCTGTTAATGAAACAACGTAATTATCTATTAGGAGGGACTCGCGGAGCACCCTACTTAGGGAAATTCCGGGTCGCGGCGCTCATTAATTATCCGGGAAAGTGAAAGTGCGGTCGAGAAGAAACGGAGACACAAAACCAAAACAAATACATGGCAAAGGCAAACACACGAGCAAATGCAAAGACAAAAACAAATGTTCTCGGGGTAAGTGATGGGCATGCGAGTGACATTATTGTGTATTAAAAGGATTTTGTGTGTGTTTTACATAATGGCCACAAAGAACTCGATCAAAGCAAGCCGACTTGGTTTGTTTTTTAGTGGGGGAGAAAGAGGGGGAATATTAAACCTACATAAATAGAAATCCCAGAAGTCCTTCAAAAATAAACAAGAGCCTTAGAAGTTTTTCTTACTTTGATAATTATTTTTTATTTAAATGGGAACTATTAGTATATATATTTAATATATTTTATTAATAAATTTAAGATGAATTCCTATATAATTAAAATTTTAAAAAGAAAATCTTAATTAAAAATATATTTATATATATGTACATACATATATATACTCGATAAAAATAATGTGGGAGACCTACAAAAAAATATGTATTTCAAAAATCCACTCTGCTCTTCCTTTTTCTATCGCTCTCCCGCTTTGAATGTGAGAGCAGTTTTGGCTCTCTTGAAGCTGGTAGCTTTTCGGAAAGTTGCCTTTCTCTCTTCTGCAATTACTTTCTTACTTCTTTCTTCTGTTTCTTGGAATTTCCGACGAAAGAGAATTAGTTGCACTCTAAGAGAGTCAAGTGCGTTTCTCTTTCTTCCAATCTCAAGAGTTATTTTTTAACATTAAAGAAAAGTTCAATTATTTCATAAGTATTATTTTATTAAACAAAACATACTACTTGTGTTCCCTTACAAAATCATTTACAACGTTAATATTTAAGTTTATGATGCTCTTAACCAACATTATCTAAAAACTCTCCCACCAAAAATTGAGTTGTTATCCAATCACTCGCATATTAAGCAAAACAGTTAGCTTCAAAACAGCGGGCGTTCGCCACGCCCCCAATCAAATTTAAAAAAAAAAAAAAAAATAAAATGAAAAAGGCGGAGGCGTTATGCTTGAACTCATCTGAACTCGAGCGAAACGCCGACGAGCGGGGCAGCAATTCCATCTCCATTTGCCGCTGCTCCCCCCGCGGCGTTTGTCATGCGCTTAGATAACATTGTCATTAATCGTTCGTAATTAATTATCGGCTCTGGTCCGGGGCTTTATTTTAAAGTAGTTGTTATTATAACGAACTGTCAACACCTACTTATACAGCCCAGTGGAGCACTTCCCTCTCCCCTTTACCGCCTTGGTCTCGCAGCGGTGCTGCTTTGGCTATTTTAAGGCTATATTTTCTGTAAGCGTTTTGAGTATTTTTATATTGAATTATATTTAAAATGTTTGTAATATTATTCAAAGTTTAACTGTGCTTTTATAAATCTTGGTGATCAGTGAAAAGTGCCTAAAAGTTTGGTGAGAAAGGTAAGTACAAATACATACATACATTAGAATAATTTGATTAATAGAAAAGGTACGATGTTTCGTGTATATTAAGCTAATTTCTAATATTTAATTTGAAATCAGTAGCTGAGTCTTGTTTTTTTATTTCCTTTATTTTGCTTATGAACATTGTTGAAAACCCTCCACTGAAGCATAGTTGCTCTAGCAGTGACCTTGGGACTAGCTTGGCGTAACCTGAGTGAGCAGCTCTTTTGGCTCTGATGAAGAGACAGCACTGGCACTCCCCTCCCCGCCCAGTTGGGTGGTCAAACACTCTGACTGACGGTGGCCCGCCTCGAAAGAGCCGAAAACCCGTTTGCCTCGCTCCCTCCGCCCCTCGGAGGCATGTGTGTAAATGTATGTTAATTTGCCGATCGTTAAATACGAAAATTTGTTGATTTTATTGTCGTCAGTTGGGTTTCCTCTGGCTTTTGTCTTTTGCATCTTTAATTGGTTAACCATATGGCCACGATCTGATTTGTTAACGTTAACCTGTAACTTGGGTTTTACTTCTTGTGTGGGGCTGTTAAATTAGCGTTTATCGGGGCGAACATTAAGGCTTAATTGTGGCTTATCCGTTGGCTATAGCAAGTTGGTCGATAGGAAACGAATGCCTAACAATTTTTGAGTGGAATTTTTGGATAAAGGTGGAATTTATTACCTTTAAAAGTATTTACAAGTAGATTTTTAGACTTACATTGTTGCAGTAGCAAGCCATCTAGGCAGTGGATCCTCTTCCTTTACCCCTGACTAGGAATTACATTGGCACAATTGGAATTTAATGGAGTCAATTTGGTGTTTTGGTGATGCATAAACTGGGCAAAAGTCTTTGGCTGTCTGTGGATTCAGTTGAATACAAAAGTCACAATGAAAACGGAAAGCTGGAGCTGTTAGTGCACTTGACAAAATAACTATCAAATCTAGACTTATTGCAACTAAATAGAAGTAGAAAAGAACTTACTGGGTTTTCATTTCTTAATTTAGCATCAAGTTAGTTTCAATAAAGTTCAGTATTTTATCAAATTTATATTTATTAAATATTTTAGATATTTATTTAAAAAGATTGGTTAAACCAAGTGAGTTTTATCATCACTGTTTATAAGAGGTTAAATTAATTTTCCTTAAAAAAAAACAGATGAACATAGGTTCTTAACAAGACTTTTTATTCGTTATTAAAGATAGGTACTAAGAATACCAATCATATCACGTATAATAAACACTTTCGCTATAAAAATAGTTGTTCAAAATATTAAAATCTTTCAGAAGGAAGCCATTTTATTATATTTTTCGCCGTGTGACGTTGCTGCCGAGTCCGAAGCTGCTGCTGCTCCTGTTGCTGCTCCTGCTAACAATGCAGATCAAGAGATGAGCGCGTCCATTTCGGTCCGCGGATGAGGATCGGCCATTGTGTTCCATTTGGCATGTTGTTTTAGGAGCTCGCTAAAAAGACAAATGTGGTGTGGAGTATTTGTGGAGTGGCTGTTGGCGTTGGAGTCGCTGTGACTGTGGTTCTGTGGGAGCCAGCATAGCGCGTGTTAGTTCCACTCGTTAAGGATTTACGAGCAATTTTTATCACTTTGAGGATCGCTGACAAATCCGGCAACAACAATGCAATGCAATGCAACATGCGCATAATAATGGCAAGTTGTGTCCGACTCGCACACACACACACACTCGGAGATATGGCCACAATTTCGGAGGAGGACATCCTACGAGTATATATACCATATGTAAGACAGGAAGCAGCGCGCTCGCTCGCCTGTCTCATCGTTGTCGCTGATGTGGCCAAAAGTGGCCAATAAAACCCAGCGACGATGTCACCAAAACAGCAGCAGGAGCAGCAGCAGCCACAATTGCAGAGAAGCAGAAGCTGCGCAACGATGACGACGAATTATAGCAAAGTAATCGCACTGCAAGAGTCCAGTCTTTGTCCAGTTTCGAGATACCCTTACAAGGGTTTCTTCAGAGCTTAGCTCAGGTATAAACTCTGAAGCTCTTTGAAGATTATTATAAAAAAACAGATTTAGGAAGTGTTGCTTCCTCGTAATGCTCAGAACTGATAGCCAATTGTATATAATTTTAGCATATTTTTGTGAAAGTAAGCATCGGTATGATACATTTTAGCTTTTGCACAATAATTTCAAACTAAATGCAGTTGCTAGCAAGCAGATTTTTCTATTTTCTGTCTGTCGATTTTTGAAATACAAATAAATAATTATAGCATTTTTTCTCTATAAAAAGAGCATCCCAAACTGAACTTTCCACAATTGCAGTCCTCCTTGGCCTTTACTTACATTTATTTCGCATCTTTCGCTCTGTCTCCTTTTTTTCGCTTTTAACCACATTTTCAACTTGGCCAATACTGTTGTCCTTGTTGTTATTGTTGTTGTTGAGGTCTTCGGCGTTGATTTCCCTTCCAATTTATGTGACATATTGATTTTAAATTGATGATAGTCTATTTTGCGTTGTCCCAGCGAAACCAACTTATTTAAGCCATTTTAAATTGGACTTTTTGAATGCGTAGACCAGCACTTTTGACCTTTTTACATGGAAAAGCTTTAGAAATGACTCAAAACTTGAATGTAAGAGGAAGAATTATAAACAAAGATGTAAAATAATGCGCTCGAACATTCGTTTTCAAACTTGAACTGTAAATCCCCCAAATTTAAACATTTTTGGTATGCAATTAAACCATTTCCTGGATTGCATGCCCATTATATGGGTCGTTGTCTTCGTGGGCGACGTTGATTATGTTGAGAATCTCATCTGGTTCTTCAGCAAAATGTCCATCGAGTCCTGTGTGACGGTCGGCTTTCTTTTTGTTGCTCACGGTGATCATTAACATTTTGTTGGCCTACGCCGTAAGTCTTGGCCAAGTCGCGCCTTGCAGCCGCTTAGCCCAAGTTCCACTCTAGGACAATCACAGGATCGTCGGCACATGGCTGCTGGTGAACTTTAGTGTCCCTTTTTCGTGTTTCATATTGGTAAGCTAATTCTGGTATCCGATTGGCTATGCCTTAGTTGTGGTAAAGTCCTTCTGTGAGACTTTGACGACGGTCTCCGAATTCAAATGGAAGGATGAGGACTCGAATGAGGAAGAAGTCTAAGTGTATGTCTTTGCGTAGTTTTCTAATGGCCTTGTACAGCTGTGATACATTCAAATACAACCATAATGCTGTTGCAGGCATAAAACTTTGCCAAAACTGGTTTCATTTCGCTCTCCAATTTACCTGACGTCCTGACATATTGATTTAAAATTGACGATAGTCTATTTTGCGTTGTCAATTTAGTGTTTACCTTTTTCAAATTGGCATTTTGCTGCGTAAGAGCAGTGGTCCTACCTATATATGACTTCATCAGCAGGAGCAGCAGCAGGTCCACTCCAGACGAGTTGGCTGGGAAGAGGCGAGGCGAGCTCCCTGCCTCGCCATTCATAGGCCCGCATTTAAATGCAAATTTAATTCAATTAATGATGCATCAAATGCAGCCAATGCCTAATTGCCATGCGATGATCGTCGCTGCCTTGTCCGCCTGTCTCTCTCCTGTCTCCTGTCGCCTGTCTCCTGTGTTTTTATTATTTTTAACCCCGACCAAGCGGGTTTCAATTGCTCATCCTGAAGGATTCCCAAGCAGCTGCGACTGCTGCGACGATATTGATGATTTAGTAGTGGCTGCCGTTGGGCTGGCGTGCCTGTGTGGCACCAAAGGCGTAATTAGACAAGCATTGTGCAAAAGCGTTAATTAAAAACCGCAAAAAGACACAGGCAGCAGCAGGCAGTTGCCATTTTCCAAGCGAGCAATATTGACTGCCAGCTGCGACAGCGCCATGACTCCGCTAAAAAGCACTTTGAAAAATATTTCAGTAACTTTAGCAATCTAAAGCTTAAAAGTGTTCTGTGAATGTTTTTTAATATAAAAAACTAGAAAATCTGATTTATATTTATTTTTATTCATTTTTCTATAATAACTTTAATAGGATATGTATTTTATAGATGCGAATTCTTTGGGGAAAGAAAGGTTACTTAAAAACAATAAATAGAAATGTCAAATATGTATCATCTTGCTTCGTAGGGTTTATCGAAATATCTGAAGTTGAGAAACTATTCATGGTATTAAGACTTAATTTTCATTTTAACCTCATGTAAAGGCCACTTTTGCCATGTTTTTTTTTTATCAAAAAATATCAAAAATATTAATGTATAAACATTAATATTCAATAATGCAAATAATGATTTTTCCAAGTGCCTTTTTCTATGTTCGCCTTCGTAATGAGCCCAGGCATCGATTGCGTAAGCTCTCCGCGGATGCATCCACTCCACGGCCCAAGTTCCGTGTCCCAGCTACCATGTCCCCAGTGTCCCCATGTCCCCAGGTCCCCGGGTCCCATTAAATACCCGATCATCAGCAGCGGGGGCTGGCGCTGCTGTTGCCGCTGCAATCAGCTAATAATTTCCTTTTAAACGATCTCGGTGCGATGTGGCATGAATGGGAGGCTTCATGCGTATTTATGAGGCCCGTGAGCCCAGAGAGCGATTCCTGTTCGCTGTCCGCCCAGGCCGTTGAGTGTCTACTATTTTGGATTGATTTTGACGCCAGGAAGAGATGGGTATGGGAACGCAGAATATTGTAGAGTATTGTAAATATATAAGTCCATAGAACAGCGAGCTAAAAGGGGTCACATCTGAGGTGTAAGAATGGATCGTAAATTAATGTTATTGCCTTTTTAGTATGAAGTATCCCTGGGCTTGTTGTAAATATTAAAGATTTTAAGTAAAGACCTATATATTTTAAAATATTTTGAAGTAAAATAATGGACAAATTCAAACTCAGTACGCTGCTTTAAATTATTTTATCGATCTGGTTGAGCACCAAAAATACTTGAATTTTAAAATTACACATGGATTTTTACCTAAGATCTTATTACCTTTTGTAAAATCTGTCAAAGTTCTCATAACTAGAACTGATTTTACCATAAGCGACTCCCCCAAAAAAACATCTAAAAGTAAGTTAATTCCTTACACTTATTTTGCTCCAACTTAAAACACAAGTTAATATTTTGTAAATCACCAAAGGATGATGCGCATCCTGGATGCCAGGAAGCTGCTCCTGAGTCGCACTCCAGGAATGATTCAATATCCTTTGGCTCGTGAGCAAAAGACAATGCCGGTCTACGATTTTGCCTGTAAAGATCCACCCAAATGGGGTTACTCGCCCTTTGGCCGGGATCAGAAGAACTGGACCGAGTGGACCTTGGCACGGCTGGATGATCTCCTGAACTGGGGCCGCAAGGGCTCCATTTGGCCCATGACCTTCGGCCTCGCCTGCTGTGCCGTCGAGATGATGCACATCGCCGCCCCGCGCTATGACATGGACCGCTTCGGAGTGGTCTTCCGGGCCTCTCCCCGCCAGGCAGACGTGATGATTGTGGCCGGGACACTGACCAACAAGATGGCGCCGGCGTTGCGAAAGGTCTACGACCAGATGCCCGAGCCCCGGTGGGTCATCTCGATGGGCAGCTGTGCCAACGGCGGTGGCTACTACCACTACTCCTACTCGGTGGTCCGTGGCTGCGATCGCATCGTCCCGGTGGACATATACGTGCCGGGATGTCCGCCCACGGCAGAAGCCCTCATGTACGGCGTTCTGCAGTTGCAGAAGAAGATCAAGCGCATGAGGACGCTTCAGATGTGGTACAGGAAGTAGGGCGAACTCTCCTTCGAATACTTTCAGTGTTTTTTAAGCATTAAAAACTGGTTGTAATCCCTTAAATTTTCTTGGTTTCTCGGGGGTGGTGCAACCCTTGAGTAACTGGAGTACAAAAGGACCTTGCCTGCCCCGGATGATCCGGCAGATCGCTAACAAAGTCAACGAGTTAAGCGCATCGGTTCCAGCATCTCCAGAAAGTAAAGGTCCTTGAGCCGAAAAGTCGCTTAGTCACCGAAACGGGGCTCGTGCTCGAACCCTCACCTGCACTCGAAGGGGACCGATGAGGGAGGATCGGGGATCGGTTACAGGATCTCCAGAGAAAGAACCGCCAGACAATAAACACTTGTGGCCCTCTCTGGCTCTCAAGTGCCGCCGCTATATGAAATATGAAGGGTTCTTGAGGCGTATGAAAGGATTTCGTGGTCTTTCGAAAATCCTTTGCGAATCTCTGCCGACACACACTTGAGCTCGATGGGAAGGAACATCATTAAATCCTCGAGAGTGCGGCGAGTGCATTAAATTGTGGGACAAACTGTCGCATTAGTGTAATCCATTTGGCGACACACCCACAAAAAGAAAATGGGAAAATCGGGTGAATGGAAACCAAACTCGAAACTCAATGAATGAGGACCGCTCATTGAGCTCCGCCAAATAAGAAGAAGGACCTGCAGACAAAGGCACAGCAGGCAGGCTGCTGATCTTGTGATCTCTCTCGCATCTCCTCGGCATCCTGGGAATCCGTGACTCGGGCAATTCCAGCGAATAATACCAAAGGTGCTGTCCAGGGACAAAATCAACTTGTCTCAATAATCTCTCGGCAATAAAAATTAATAACAAAGCCACTGGCAACAGGCTCTGGCCGGGCATTGTGCGGACATTAAATAAATTTAACAGCTCAATGACTTGTCGAAAGGTGCAGCCAGGCCAGGAGCATGGGAATCGGGAATCACTGGAGCGTTCGCGGCCAGGCAACCATATCTTAATTAGCGGACCACGGCCTGCATTAACCTTAATTTTTGCTCTCTTATTTTATTATTTTTATTTTGGTTGTACTTGCCGATTTCTGCTTAATTGCGGCGCCGAGGCGCCAACGAAAGAGCTCTGTAATTTGCACAGAGAGAAATATATTCACCTATTTAAATTAATTTATCACCTGTGGGATATATAGAAATAAAACACAATATATTATTGTGTTTGAAAATATTCACCATGTGGCGTTACACATCTTAATTAGTCTTTAGTTTAACGTTAGAGGCTAATGAAAAATGTGGTGCCTTCCCACTGAAACAGCTGTATAACTCCGTGACTTTATAATACAATTTGAGTCTCTCTATTTTCTCATAAAATTCACTTGTAAAAATATTTATTTTTTATACAAATCGAGATTCAGGATCCTTAATTAAACTATTTCCAGTGCAAAGTTGCAGTTCTTCACTGCGATTTGCAGTCGAGTGTCCAGCGGCGCATGCCTCAGGAATTGCACTTGAGTGAAAATGTGGCAGCCTCGGGTTCTTCAGAGGGAGGGGCCACCGCCGACCACCGAGGTGGGTCCAACTACCTGCAGGGTTCTACAACTCTATAGCAGTGGAACCCCCTTTTTTAACAGTAGAAGAGGGTTCGGGCAATGTTCCACGGATCATAAATTATGTCAGAGGGGAGAGATATAGGGAGCGGAATGCCCAACGAATTGTGTGTGTTTAACACCTAATCGCCCGTAATGCTGTGCTCTTACCGATTGTGAGGTCCTCCAAAAATCGACTCGCCGCCAAAAACTGGGCCCGAACAATGAAAACCCCGAAAAAGCAGAGCCTCTAGCTTCATTCATTCATTCATTCCTCGCCTCGGGAACTCATTCATGGCCTCATAATGAGAATAGTTTGGATGTCTTCTTTAATTCTTACTTTTTTGGCATTGTTCCTGCTGCCGGAGATTTATGTTCGGCCATGAATGTAAATGCCTTCTCCAAAATCTGTTTTTACTGGCTTTATGGGGAATTGATTTGTTGCCTCGTTTGGTGGTGGAGTCTTTCATAAAATTATTATCACACTTTTAGCTATCTGTGTCTGATCTGCTTTCTTCTGGGAGAATTATTAAGCTGATTTTAATTGCGTTCCGGGATGCCTTATGCCTTTGATCGGGGCGTCGTAAATCTAATTTAGTGTTCTCTCTCTCTTTGGGAAATACAAAACGAAAATTTAGATGTTTTCTAATTATGCAACGAACGCTGATGATCTGATCTCTTCTGAGTGGGGCGACGTGTTTTGTGTTCGGATTTGATTGAAATTTATCGCCAATGCAGACACGGAGAGATCCGTAATCTTCTCCAGGGCGTTGGCTTACATAAATAGCCGGGGTCTTGGCCACGATGGGTCTCTGGACCCAACTGCCAATTTCGGTCTAGTCGTCAGCGCTGAAAGCCGTTATGGATACTTTACAAAGCCATAACGATCGACTTGTTCCGATCTGATCTCTCGATGTCCCCCGAGATCATTTGTTAAATAAAAGTGAAAATTTGTTATTTGTGGCACTCGGTCTGTCGGCTTGTGTTCGTCCCCTCGATAAGAATCTTGATTTATATTATATGAGTCAGGGATTGGTTTATGTAAGATCAGCATTCCCGATGGAAATCTGTAAACTTTTCCCCCATCACAAGTCAGCAGGTTCAATGTCACATCGAAGCAGATGAAATCAACTTATTTTCGCTTTCTATTTAAAATAAGTTTGAAAAGATTACAGTCAGTGACTCATGGGAAACTGCACAGAACTCCAGCAAACACACAAAAATTCGTTTTATTTTTCGTTCATTTAAACAATATATGTATTATAACTACCTCTCTAATATAAAAAAGTACACAAACACCCAATGTGTGTACTTTCAAACCCCTCTTGGAAGTTCCTCTTTCACGGCCTGCTCGCGATCCTCCTTCCTTGCTGGGGAAGGCTGTGTTGGCCCAAATTAGTCGCCAAGCTGCCAAAACGTTTAGTAGCAAGCTCTCACCAGAGAGCTGCCCCTTATTGCAACCTCACCCCATCCCGCCAATTGTCCATTTGTCATGCGGGGACAATAAGGTTGACATACATTCGACCAGGTACCCTTTGTTTTTGGCCAGGCCCAAAGCCCAAAAGCCAACTGCTCGTCATCGGGCTCATTTTCTGGGGAGAAGACAAGACTCGCTGTTGCTGCTGCTGCTACATTGCGCAATAAAACAAGAGTCGCCAAGGAGAATTGAGGAGAATTGCGGAGAATTGAGGAGAATCCATCATTAATAAGCCCTAAAGTGGCTGCCCGATGGCCGCTCCAGGCGGGCAATAAAAACAATGGCCAAAATGGGCAATGAGCAGCGGCCAACGCACAGCAGTCACATGTGCACTTGTTGCTCGCATTGTAGTGCCTGTTGCACTCTGAAAAATAATTATTAACTAAAGATTACTTACTCATTTTGAGCCCTAAAAAAGGGTCATAGTTTTTATATAGAAAAAAACTATTTAAAATAAAATAGAGAAACTATTACAGAAATAAGCTACAAAAATAATAGAAAGCAACTATATTAGAAAAATGGATTTAGAATAGTTTGAACTTGTTTAATTACAAATAATATATTAATCTGTATAAAAATATAAGATAAAATCTTTTTATATAGATTTTCTCACCCTGCATGGGCTTCATTGCTGTTGCAGCTTGCAAACAAGCCCGAGGGAACAAAAAGCCAAACCGCTTTAGGCCATTTAAGGCAACGCAATTAATTATTTTTTAACTGTTTTGTCATTTCGGAATGCAGCCAGCATCGGCCATCGCCGATCGATTGGTCCTCGAGGCGATCTCTTGGCTCTGTCTTTTTGTTTTTTGTTGGCTGGTTTCCTCCTTTTGCTGGCTTTTAGCCTTCCTGCTGCGGCTAAAGGACTTTGACATGGCCGCAGTAGCTTTCGCTCGTTTGATCGCTTGATCGGTTGATCGATTGATTGCCGCTGCCGTCGAGCAGCAGCCACAAACCAGCAGCCAGCAGCCAGCAACCTGCAACCTGCAACGTGCAACGTGCAACCTGCAATCGGGCAAAAAATGCGCCGAGATTGTAAAACGCGTCTGTAACAAGCCGTTGCGTTAATTTGCCGCTGCCGATTGGCTACCGAAATAAAAAAGGCAATACAAAAAATAAATAAGTTGCAGCAAAAAAAGGTAAAACAAAATAAAAGAGTTAAAAAAGGGGCAAGAAAAATAAGCAAGTAGAGAAATAAAGCAAGTAAGAGTGTCTTTCGGAAATGGAAAGTTTTGTTTCTCAGGGAAAGATATGAAAAAATGTTAAACATACCTTAGATATAGATATGAACAGATATATGTATGAATATATATATATAACAAATTAAACAACCAGTTGCCGCCTCGTGGCAATAAAAACAATAAAAATTCATAAATATTTCAGGCAACCTCGAACAAGTTGTTGGCCGCCGCCGCCTGCCTGCTCGCCGGGTCTTATTTGCTTTGTCTGTTTTGATTATAAAAAGCATTCAGCTTTAATTTGTCAATTTCTTAATTGGCGTTTCGTACGTTCCACATCGCCAGTATGGCCGTCTCTTTCTGGCCATTATACGTGCGTCTCTCTCTCTTGCCTCGGGCCCGGGGCAGGAATTCGATACACACAGATACTCACGAATACTCGTGCTCAGTGATAGAAGAATTTTAACAAGCTACGGTGTTTTGGAATTTCGTACGTGAAGAATCCAAAAATGTTTTACGCAATTAAAGAATCTGATAAAATGTCTACAAGCGAGGAGAGCAGCAAAAACTACAACAAAAAATTAAATTAAAAAGGCGATGAAACACTGGGGAAAATACTTGGTTTCGGGACTCTCTTTGCCTTTTAATTAATATCCTTCTTTCACCTAAAAATCGAAAATAAAAGTAGTATTCATTAGGTCTAGCTTTCGGTAAAACTTACCAAAAACCGCGATACTTACATTTGGTATTTGCTCTCGCGAGGTTGCAGCATCAAATCGTGTGTGTTGGGCAACGCACTTGAAGATCATTTGCCTTCTGAAAAATTTAATATAAATTTCATCAGAAATCAAATAACGTTGGTCTCAATTTATATTTCTTATATATTTAAAACTTTTAAAACACATTTTAGTCTTTTTCTCTTTGCCTTTTCAATTGAAGATAAGTTTTAATTTATTTTCCCTGTGCATATAACCCCGATCCTCTGATTTCGCCAGCCTTCAGCGCATATCGATCACTTGTCCGCCGGTAAATATGACAAATTTCGAGGAACCACCAGCACCAGCACCAGCAGCATCATCATCGACATCGCGAGAGAGTAAAAAACAGGCGAAATCAGAAGCGAATGCACATCAATATCAGATGTCGTGTATCTGTATCTGTATCTGTATCTCTCTCTCCCAGACAGTGCCAGTGTTTTGTTGTGGCACAAACCAATTAAGCCGAGATTAATTGGCCATGTCAAGTGGCGTAATCGAGCGCGAACACAGGTTTGACATTTCATAATTATTTCAACTGCCTGCCTGGCTCTGGCTTTGACTTTGACTCCACCAATCTGCCGGACCCGTCCGTCGTCTCCCATGATCGATCAATCTGTATCTGTATCTTTCCCTGTGCGTGTGTGTAGGAGATGCCTTATGATAGATACTCACACTCGGCTGTAGGTATTTTTAGTTTTTTTTTTTTTCGTATAATTGTCTGTTTTGATATGTTGATTTCATGCGATAACCACATGGGGTTCACTTTGGGATTATTGATATTTTTGAGGTAATTATGCTGTCAGCTTGGTTTAGGAAAGTTTTCTAGTTGGATTTTCACTATGTGGAATATCTTTATAAAGATAGTTGTGTGGGGTTATTCCCTGAATGGTTGGAATAAGTTTTAGATACAAGCTGTGGAAATTTTGTTTCAGTTTATCCTATTTATTCAGTTTTTTAGACAAGTCTTCTTAGTTTTCTTGATCTCTGATTCAATTCATTTTCCTTGAACCTGTTGATCCTTGGACCTACCCCACTTTCAATGATCAGAACTTTCCATCTTCTGGGCATTCTTTTTTCCAAAACTCAGTGATCTTTTACCTTTTGAGGAATCACTTCCAGGCAATCGATAGCCTTTTAACCACTTTGTTATTGAAAGTTCAAACTTTCTCTGGGCACTCTGCGCCCAGTTTAATCATCATCAGCATCGCCCCATCGCTCATCCTATATCCTATCCATATCCAGCCTATCCACGCCCAGGCAGTCGCTCCGTGGCCATTTCCCTCCCGCTCATTTTGCAGCTAATTTGACAACAATTTACTGTAATCACAATCGATTCGTGTTTGCCAATTTTTTAATTGTTTTCAATCCTCTTTTCTTCGGCCAGCCCGAGGGCCGGAATGGCAGCTCCCCGTCCTCGCTCAGACACACGATCGAGTAATTTACGATGGCCTCATGGTGATTGGGTTCGCCGGCACAGCTCATGACACCCAAACCCGAACCCAAACCCAAGCCCAAGCCCAAGCCCAACCTCAAAAGGAAAATAAAAGAGACTAAAACCGAAACCCATGCCCGAGCTAAACAAACGAACTCCATTAGCAGATCTTTACTGGGGCTCTCTTCGGTGGTTAGTTCGTGCGAACTTCTAGGAATTATGTTGTTCCAATTAAAATAAAAATTAAAATAAAAGAAGACAAAACAAAAGGCAGCCCACAGTCGACACTTGGTTGTCCCCTTGCCTCTTCCTGTCGGTTGTATCGATTTGTGAAATGGTCGTTGAATAGCTGGGACACTGAGAACAAATTTCTATGTTTTAAGGCAACTTTTGGGACCAGGTTGGTCAGGATTGGAGCCGGAAAAGCATCAGAAAAGCGTTAAAAAATTCTATCAAGCTGTGATTCTTCAATAGGTAAGAACGTACTCTTACTTACTCTTACTGAAGGGCTTTTTACTTCAATTTAAGCAGTACTTATTTGCATAATCCCCTTTTTCTCTCAGTGCCCTTGGGGAGGTGAAGGTGAGGAAAGTGTACTGGCGCTGGCTGATTTCCATTTAACCTGCTGCACCGGAGACACAAGGACTGGCAGACCGAGGACCGTAGACTGAAGACCAGAGACCGGAGGGACTGAAGACTGAGGACTGAGGACTGCAGCTGCACCTCGTGGATGCGGCTTGATTTCTTCGCGCACGATACGAATCGTGGCTGCCTTAAAACGACTTTAATATGTAAATTCGATTTCGGAAGCCAAAGTAATTAATACTAGAATGCAGCCTGGTGCAGGGACAGGGCAGGGGCAGCCTGAATTTAAAATTAATCCAAACAAACGGATAAGAGGGAACCCAAAAAGGCAGCAGAAATGTTAATTTGCCGTCGTCGTCGTCGTCGTGGTCGTCTGCAGGAAGCTACATTCTTACGATCGGAGGTGAGAATATTTCTCAACATTGCGTCGATTATGCCGGATATTTATGGGCTAATCGGAGGGATTTCTTCCCTCAGTGGCCCCTTTTAGGTCCGGACCGAACCGAACCGGACCGAGCAGGCCATTCAAATAAAAATTATGCTTGACATATTGGTATAAGTTTTGTTTTTAATTATGAATGACATTCTCGATGGGCCATCGTGTGGGTCTCGGGGTCCGGGCCTGCTGTGAAACCAGAGCTCTCTTCTCCCAGAGCCACATTTTGAGATGAAGATAAAGATCGCCTCTCAGGAAAGAGGAGATACACACACGGTATACGAATAATGAAACTCATTGTAAATTATCGCTCTGTTCTTAACGTCGTGTTTTCGTGTTTTTTAATTGGACTTTGGGAATTTAGTGAAAAATGCTAATTAGTTAAAGGGTTTCTTCTCCGCGTCTTCTATCTGGTCTCCCTTTCACCGGAGTTCTGTTTTCGGGTCTGGGGATCTCAGTTGGGATTGCATTTCATTGATAATATTGAACGGATTCCCTATGAGATTTACGTTGGCTCTCCTGCCTGGATCTCCTCCATCTATCTATAAAATTAGATTAGCAGTTAATTGGTTAATGTGCACAGCCAGCAACGTTTGTTAATTGATTCTCGGAAGAGCCAGGCCATGGGGAGAGTAAGAAACAAAAATCTGGTTTGTTTAATTAA
Organism: Drosophila jambulina; assembly: GCA_018152175.1. Lineage (NCBI taxonomy): Eukaryota > Metazoa > Arthropoda > Insecta > Diptera > Drosophilidae > Drosophila > Drosophila jambulina. Next base: position 31,813,032 of record JAECXH010000012.1, read on the forward strand.
CAACTATTTAGGTGCTGGCTCTTGGGGGCTACCGACTACCGACTCTCTGGCATGTTGCATGTTGTTTTTCCCCTGATTTGGTGGCATAAAGTTATCGTCTTTGGTTGGGTTTTTCCTTATAGATTTTTATATACAAGTACTGGCTGTACACGGGAAAAATTAAACTATTAAGTTCGATGTTCTGGTTTTTTTTTAAGAAATATTATAGAGCGAATATGTTTACATAAGAGATATACAAAGCTGACGATTTAGTCGATATATCAAAAAGAAACATCCATGTATTTGAAATACTATTTGTATGTTTTTTTTGTAGATTTGATAAAGTTTTCCTATCTCTTGTTATTAATAGTATCCTTGTTTTCACAGTTTGTAATATATTCCTGAGATACGATTTCCTTCTCTTAATATTAATCGTATTTGTGTTGGGTGTAAAATTGGTCTTTTAATCATTCTCCGATACTCAATTTTTTTAACGCTGCGTGCACGGTAGCCAGAAGTTTATTTTTTCCTTCTTTTGGGTTTCAGAGTCGAATAGATTTTGGGGCTTTGGAGTTTTTTGTCTCACTAATTGGTTTTATGGGTTCGCCTTTCGCGTTTGTCACTCTCCTTCGCTGGTCATTTGTCCGAGTCCATTATCTTTTTCAGGCAAAGATTTTCAGATTTCGTAAGCTTGTTTCTTTCTTTTTTTTGGCCATTAAAATAGTTTATAATTTTATGCGAGGTCTTGGCATTGTGTGACTTGGATTCGGCATTTGTTATCAACGAAAATATTTTGATCTCGCTGATAAGCCAGAGATCGGGGCGATCGTAAAGCGTTTATATATATCTGTGTGGTAATGTCCCCCATGGAAAGAGACCTCCGCCAAATTGGGTCACACACACACACACCCAGTCAGTCCGTAGAATGTGCCGCCGCGATAAATTCTCGAACAAAACGGAGGCACCGACTCCACTTGCCACGTTCAACATCATCAGCATATATGGGCGGCTCTGGCTCCGACCCGACTCCGACTCCGTCTCCGTCCCTGGCTCCGGCTCCGGCTCCGAGACCCGAACATGTTGTAGGTTGTCTTGTCGCTGCCTTGTAACCCGATAGTTTTGTAGTTTTGTGGTAGCGCACTCATAAATTTACCCCCGCCGCCCCGAGCACCGCACTCGCATCCAGTGTCGCATCTCAGGTGTTAAGCGGGCTCTCCGATGTACTCTATATTTATTTCGGATACTTTGACTTAGCAGGGAGCGATGGAAAGGTCAAGGAAAATGTTTTTATAAAACATGTAAAGTTGTATTCAGGCTGGGTACATTTAAAATGCTTTTATTTATTTTTCTAAAACCAGGAACAGCTTTAACATTATAAATAGAGAACAATTTGTGACACCTAATTATGATTTTTCACTATTTTCTAATATTATTTTATAGAAAATTCAAACATCTTCTAAAAATTATTCAAAAACTGTCTTAGTTTTGAAGAAGAAAAATATAAATAAATAAATTGATTAGCATTTGAATTGTCAAAACAAATATTAAAATCCAGGGAAATCAACAAGGATAAGTAATAAATAAAATTTTTTTCCTTCTAAGAATCATTTAATTTATTTATTTAATTCCCTTTTACCAACCCCTGAATCCATATTAAAACCATAAAAGTTAAAGTACATAAAATATAATTTGAATTGTTTAGAGTTTTCATTTAATTTCGATAATAAATACTTAACATAATAGGGTATTTAATTTTCCACCTGTATAGATTTTCTATGTTTTTTCAGTTTGTTATTTATAACTATTAGTAGTCGCAAAAGTTAAGGAAAAAGTCGATTTTGGCTTTTACAGTTTTGCTGCTCACTTGTTCGCCGGCTTTGCCGCTTGTTATTGTTTTTGCTTTTGTTGGCGGCATTATTTATTGCTCGAAAGTCATTCCATTTTAATAGTCATGCAAATTAATTTTTGCTCATTTGTACAACAATAAAAATGTTAACTAATTAATTTTGATTGAAATTTGCATGCAAAATGCGAAAATCAATTTGCACGCGTCGCGTTATTGTTTGTTTATTTTGTTTTCTGTTCGAGTGATGGCCGAGCTTCGATAAGTGGCGGGAATTGGGAATTGAGAAAAATTTAATATTCAATAGAAATAAATAAACAAATTAAGGTAAAGCCAAAGCGACACGCCATTTGGGCAACTAGTTCAGTTTTTGTTTCGATATGGAAAGCGAAAGTTGGCGATGTTTGAGGGTTTGTGGTTAGATTTAAAGATGTTTATTGTATTTTCTCTTAAAATAAAATGCAATATTTAAGCTTTAAGAATTCCTGGGCTAAAAATGTATATATTTTGTTTATAATATGTTAATTAAAATATTTCTAATTGTATATATGAACTAGGTATTAGTTAGCTTGGGATATGGGTGAATTAAGTGATGTTATCCTTCTTCTATAGCTGTCTTGGGAAGGATTTTGTTTCTTTAAAAAGATTTCTTTGTAAATATTATTATTATTATATATTTAATGTACCAAATATTTTTTTTGGTATTTATAGAGCTCTTCAATTGATATAAATTCTCCAAGCAAGGGAGGGATGTGTATTGGAAACGCTAAAATAGCTTATGAAAACTTTGAGAGCTTTCCTCGAACAAATCCAAAGCCTTATTGCCAGAACAATAGAAATCCAGCAAATACCCAATTAGCGTAGGCACAATAATAAGCTTCTTTGGCACAAAACGGAAGTTATGTTAATTAATTTTCGACTATAAAATCCGTGCTGGCAAAGGCCGCGAGGCAGCTCCACCGACACTGATAGCGATCTGTGGAAGGAAGCCGGGAACAAATGGAATTTTGAAAATATTAACGATAGAGGAGGACCGGGGAGTATCTGGTTTCTGTTCTCCTTTTGCCCCAGAAGACGACGACGACGATTTTTGCCCAATTATAAGCTAAAAGACATTGAAATTCGCTTTATCGCGAATTCGTTTGACCGAATGCGAGGAAGCCGCCGAAGCTGCCAAAAGGGAATGCAAACGGACACATATACTTATATATATCTCAAATTAGCAAACATTTTATATCTGTCAGCTACTGTTCTCCCTAATTAATAACAAGATGCCTTTTTAATTCCGTTTCGTGCGTTTTGCGCGCCGTTGCTCGTTTTAATTGCCCTCGACATTGCTCCTCCTCAAGGAGCTGCTCCGGATATTCCCCGTTTCGGGAGGGACCGAGATCTTTGGTCCCTTTTTGCCAAAGACCAAACCAGATCCAGATCCAAAACCATCCTGGCTGTGACTGGGACTGGGCTTCGGCGAGGCGCCTTCGTGTTATGATGCACTTAATCGCCGCTGCTTGTAATTATGGCTAATTCCCCTCGTTTATCTACAAAGGAGTGCTGCTGCCTGGGTTCTATGAAATTATTATTATTAATAATTTATGGTCTGCAGCGGCAGGGAATTTGATATTAATGTGGCAGTGTAAACAAATTATGGTCACGGTCGGCTGCTGCCTCACATGTTGCAACGAGGCTAAAAGTGGTTCTTTGAGGCTAGAACAGTTTGGCCAATTAAATGGAAATTATTGTTATTTTCTATAGAGCTTTTGAAGAGGGAAAATCATTGAAAACGGGAATAATTATAATACATAGTCAGGGTGCTATGTTTATAATAAATATTTAAAGAAGTTTATGTATTTTATGAAGTTAACTTTGTGGCATTTTTCTGGTTCAAAAAATTACTTTCTACATTAATGTAATTTTATATGATATTTAAAAAGCATTTCCTTAGCTGTATTTAAACGAAAAATATATCTTCTTAGTAAGAAATGATAATGTCTTAGTTAATCAATCATAAAAATATAATAGATTTCTAAATAATATCTTCTTTTCAACAATTGACTGTAAAAATAGATAAAACAATTTATCTACTCTTCCAAAGTGACTAAATATAATATATAAATAAAAAACATTCTATAAAAATCAGCCAAAAAGGTACTTTCCATCGATCAAAAACAAACCAAACTAAATTTCACCCAATAAACACAAAATTTAATAACAAACATCAGAAAAATGGCTCCAGGAAGCTACTACAAAGTTGCATCGGAGGACAATCATCAAGTCGGTGTCCCATTGTGAAAAAAATAGATAAACACCTCAATCCAACGACACTAAATTGACGCAAATGAGATCAAATGGCCCTGGTGCGAACATATGCCGTCGGCAGCAGGCAGTAACTTGGCCAATTGAACGACCAGAGCCCGGCAGGGAAAGCCATTCGGACCATAGCACTCGACGTACTGACCATAAATCCACCGGCTCCAGACATTTTAGCCCGACATGTTGAGTGTTGAGTTTGCAAACCAGTTTTTGTTTTCCTTTTCGGCCAACGAGTTTTAAACACCAAACAACCAGAAAAAACTTGTTTCGATCGCGGCGATGGTTGACGCCCATCGAAAAAAGCCCAGGGAGCTCGAGGAGGAGGAGCTTTGGCCCAAGATGGTGGTGGTTGACTGGACAAGAGCAAAAATGGTGGCTAAATAGCGATCGAATTTATGGAATTATTTCATTGTTCTAGGAATTCCAATGCAAATGGCTACACGGGCACAATGGCAGCCGGGGCAGCTGCGGATATTTCGCATATTTATTGGGTTCGATCTTCTGGGAAGGCTGTGTGTGCTGGAGGCACTCCCTGGGCTTTGATGGCTTCATTATATGCAGTTGTTTTCGCCCTACAAATTGGCTGCTTTAATATTTCTTTTGGCCAATTAAGTAACGCAAAAGGCAGCATAAAAATCACATGACTCTCGTGCATTTCCGCCGCATGGCAATTAAGTGGACTCCGTATCCTTCGGAGACAGCTGGAACCGGAGCAAGTGCGACTGGATAGTCAATTGAGTGCTGCCGTCGCTGCTCCAGCTCGTCATTAAATGCCTGAACAAAATTATCTTGTTAAAATTACAAATAACACGAACATGGAGTAATAAAAACGTACGGAATGAATAATGTGCGCCACGTTAAATCGCTGCTCGCTGAGTGACGAGGACCGATCCGATCCGATCCTCGGGCAAACCAGTCTCCAGTCCGCGGTCTCCGAGTCTTCGGGGTCTGCGCTCCGCGGTCTCCAGCCACTGGCATCCTTCATCCGTCCATCTCGCACTCGGCCAGCATTCTTATAACTTTATTTTATGTGTCGATTTTTAGTGCTCGCCGCGCGGTTGCAGTTTCGTGAACTTTCCAAGTTAATTGGTTAGCCATTTGAGAGCGCCTGTAACGACTGCCAGAAGATGTGCAGTTTTTTAACCATTTTCTTCTCATTTTTTTGTTAAGCATGTGAACAGTTGGCGAATGAGTGCCTCGGATTGATCGCATACTTTAGCTGCGATCTCTGGGGTTGCCAGGGGAATTTCGCAGGAATTTTGCAAGAGTTCTACTAGAACTATTTTTCTAGTTTACAATTGGAATTAGTAATTTGAAAAATATTTGTTAAATATAAGTATGATTTATGGAATGGGAAATAAAAGAAATATAACTAGTTTAAAAGCATGTTCGAAGTACGCAAAGAAGTCTTTTAACAAATAAGAATGTTAACGTACATAATGTACTTTAAATAGGAATCAGATTTCAGTTTCTACCCTTTTTAAATAACTTAATTACTCTATTTGTACTTAATTTTAAGTAATTACTCGAATGTATTAAGGAACATATTTATAGTAAATTAATTCAATGGGCTTAAAATGCATATATAAAATATAATGCTAAATACAAAATATATATTAAACAACCTTCATGGTTACTTGGCAGTTTACTAGTATTTTATAACATTTACTCCGGTTACAGAAATATGTTTTCTTTTTAATTTTGAAACAGAATAGCTACTATTTTTTACCTATTTTTCTGTAGATAAATAACTTATAGTGGCTTTTCTAGACAGTTTAGGGCAATTTGCTGTCACACTCTACGAAAACGGAACAGCGCTCTCTCGCCTTTCCCCCGGTACTCGAAATGTACATAAATATAGTGTATATCTGTCTGGTGTCTGTGTTGGTACTACTTAAAGTTCCGTTACAGATTTTATGCCCTTCACGTAGCGCACTTAAAAACTTCACCCATCGTCGTGACCGCCGCCCATCGCCAGGTATTTTTACCAAGTACTTTGCCCTTCTTCTTTCACTTTTCGGCCCCGGGGTGGGGCTGGGGCCGAAGCTTCCTTCGCCTCACCTTTTAGTGCATAGTTAAAACTGCTTTATGTCTTAATTAAAGTTTATAGCGCGTTTTGCCCCAAGGCGTCAAAAGAGAGTCAATGCGCATTGGCTGTTGGCCAACTCAACCAAGATCATCGACAAAAGCGGGTCCAAATGAGTTTTCCTTCTGGCCAAGTTCGTGCACTCTGAGAAATCTGGGAAATGTATATATTAAAAAGGGATATTTCTGAAAGAATATAAATAGGAGTCGTTATAAAATTTACTTAAAAGAATGAAAGCAAGAAAGCATGGCAAATAGTACAACATAATGTGGTGTATAGGGACTAATGTATAAAATAAATTACATAGCTAACCTCCAGCTCTCAAAACGTGTATTTTATGTTACTATCCCTACCTAAGAAGATACCCCAGAACTTTCTCCCAGTGTACTCCTCATCCGCAGACCGCGAACAGCTTGAGCTTGGCATGTGTAAGTGTTGGGCATGTACAAATCGCTTGATTGGCTTGCACTTAATTGCCAATGGCCTGCAACTCTGGCTCCGAACTCCCACTTGAGTTTTTTACCATTTCGAGTTTTAGCCTCGGATCAGCTTCAGCTTCAGCTTCAGCATCAGGCTGGCATGTGCTTTGTGGCCATTTCTGCAGAGCCTTCCTGGGCTCTGTTTTAGTGTGTTTTTAGTGGCGAGGTCGTGTCCGCGGCTGCCGCAGCTCCTTGCTAATAGGCAATTAAGCCCCGGAGTGCTACCTGCCATTTTGTTGCCCTGGGGCAAAGGTGTTTTTTTTTTTTGGCCATGGCTAACAAAGCCTGCCTAAATGCCTGTCTCTGAACAGCGTTGACGGGTCAAAGTTTAATGTAAGTCATTAGCCGGAGGGATACTTAACGCAGCTGCATCGGCATACTCATTAACGAGGATTATCGCAGGTTAGGGAGATATAAATACACATTTTTTTATTTAAAGCAATGTTTAGAAATAGAGAAAATAATAAAGAAACAATAAGCTTTCAATTATAAAAATATATTTATCAGTTGATATAAAGACGCAATTTAAAAAATTTGAATATATATATACTTGCCACTCTAAAGGGTTGCAATTGTTAAGTTTGAAATTCTTGGCATATCGATAGTAACTATCGATACGAATAATATCTAAGAATTGAAAGCATTGTAAAACTTCACTTCCTTTGTAAGGCAATTTAGAAAAGTTCAGTCTTAAGGTGGAGCTCAAGCGGACCACATCTTTATTTTAATATTTTTTTACAAAATGTACATTTATTTAATTCCCTTTTATTTTAATTATTTATTCAGTTTTAAAAACTTTAAATTTATTTTTAATAAATCCTAGTTCCGTGTCTTTTAATTGCTTTAATTAAAAATATAAAATATTTGTCGGGAAAGATGTCTTACGTTTTTTTTTCGGATTTTCCTGGACCTCATTCTGATTTTTATTATTGTTTTAATTAAATCAATATTTCTATATTTTTGTTTTATTTTACAAATTGTATATTCACGGATTTAATTAAAAATATAAAATATTTGTAAAGAAAGACATCTTACGCTTTTTTTTCTGATTTGCCTGGACTGTATTCTGATTTTTATTATTGATTTAATTTAATCAATATTTCTATATTTTTGTTTTAATTTAAAAATTTTATACTCACGGATGTTTACTTGAAGTTTTGGTTCAAATACATATATCTACAAATTATCACAGTTGGAACTTTGAGCACATCTGTCTCTAATTATTTTTTTTACGTTTTCTATATTAGTTAAATTAATTTTTATATATTTTAGATATATATTATAATACTAATTAGGCAAGTTAATCTCTAGCATCTCCCTTCTTTTAGCTTATGCTTTTATTAAAAATCTAGAAAATCAGTCGAGTAAGAATCTTGACTTTCTCATTGCTTAACATTTATATGTCTTTGATGTGGATTTTTATTATAAATTTAATTTAATCTACATATGTAAAAATATATGGTACACAATTTCAGTGATTTCTTGAGCTTCTTAACCTCTTTGCTTGCAATTCAAATCGTAGATTTGATGCCAGCTTTATATATTTTGCAGAGCATCCATCTTTCCATTTATGATGCAACTGTATTTCAGTTATTTGTCAATTACTCCTGCGAAGCGAGCTCTCCAAATTCCAGAAATCCGGCTCCTCCTTAATGAAGCTCCTTTATATATATAAATGTTCCCTATATTATGACTTGGCATCCCGTTCGTTACGCAATTAAGCAAACTTCCGCTGGAAAAAGGTCGCCGCTTCCGAGGCTTTCTTCATATTTTGAATGCCAGGCGACTCTTAATTGCGTATACGCCACGTAGCCGGTAACGGTCGCTGGTCGCTGGGCAAAACGTCTTAATTAACTCCCGTCTCCGCCCCAGCTTTTCACCGCTTTCCCCCTTTTCCCTTCTGTCTCTTGCTTTTTATAGCGCCTCTCGCTGCAATTATTATGATTACTTATTATTGCTGCCTTTCATTTCATTTCGTTTCGTTTTGCCTCGCCTCTACTTTTTTCAGAGTCTCTCTCTCAGTCAGCAATTTAATAGCCGCGCAACCAATTGCAAATATTTTCCAAATTGCATTTCATAATTTCGGCTTTTTGCTTATTTTCCAGTCCACTTGACTTCCTTTCAAAAGCGCACCGATGGTTTAGTTTATTGTCGCAAATTAAGAGGCTAAGTGGGCAAGTAAGGAGGTAATTTTAAGCGGGCGAAAAGCCACGGAATTGGCCCCTTTCGTGCGCGATCTGCCGCTGGGGCTCATCCCTCTCTGTAATTTTGTCCAATAAAATTACAAGATCGCATTAAGGTTATCCCTAAAAGCATATAATTTTGGGGGCCTCAAGTGCCGCTTATTGAACGTGGCATTGGATTATGAATAGCAATTGCTACACTTGAATCAGAGAAAGGGTAATGGGGTACTGTATATGTATGTATTATATGTTTATAAATAAATTATTAGACGTAAAAGGATTAATACGTTTTCCTTGTATAATACACTTGGTATTTAAAAACAATCGCTAGCTTAAGTATTTTCAGCTTTAAGTACAAGAAATTGACAAGTTCTCAATCTTTTTCGTATATTAAAAATGAGAAAAGTAGATTAACTCAAAATGTTGTCCGATAAATAGGAATTTTGAAAATACAGATATTTATTTTTGTATTGTTAAGAATTTTAAGGTTTTGCTTTAATATAATCACACTTATACGACATATAAACCTTATATAATACCGATTAATTTGTCGTCCTTTTGGGCAAATTTCGATATACAGCATGGGTAGTATCGCCGTCGATTTTTTCTGGATTCATTTTGACCACATTCATAGATACACTTTTGAACCGAAAATTGCTGGGAAAAATTCCATCAATATGCAAAATTTTTCAATTAAAATTGGCCAGCCAAATGGCAGTTGCAAGCACAAAGGGGCCAACAGAGGGAGATAACTTCGCCATATGCACAATAAGGATAACGGCGAAAACAACAAGGATGTGGACGATGGCGAGAGGAGGCGTCGAAGACGAGGAGCTGCAGGAGGACGCACAGCAATCGACGGCAATTTATGTGGCAGTCAGCGCCATTTTCACTTCATTGTATCGCGACCAACGTCAGACAGCAAAAAATTAATAAAAAGCCAAGCAAACAAAAAATGGAGCAACAATAAAACAGAAATGGCATCGAACAAAAAAGGAATACAGAAAAAAAGCTGCAAAATATCATCATCATGAAGAAGGTGTGTAAGCCATTGTGAGCGTCAACGGCAACAACAACTGACAGGAAATTAGTTTCCATTTTTTGATGAATGCTTCGACAGGATTGCTGCTGGCGTTGTGTTTTTTCTCTGCCTTTTTTATGCGCTCCTTTTTCCCTCCTGTCGGCGTTTGGGGATGCTGAGCTGCGGCAGGATCGTCAGCCAGCGCATAAATTGCCAGCAAACAAAACGTGACAACCGCTAGCCACGCTTCAGTCTGCCGGCAAAATAAAAAAAACACGGCTAACAAATATATGAAGGCAATGCTGCAACTTCCTTTCGTTCATTCATTCCACAATAAAATATTAACAGCGGCCACATAAAATAACAAACAGAGGATGCTGCAATCGGATCTGCGGAACCAGGGGATACCTCGTTGTCCTATTGCTGGTATTTAACATATAACAGAATATCAAACATATTAAAAATTCTATACGGTGTCTTATTCACACTTAAATTTATTTAAATATTTGTATAAGCTTAGAATAGTATTTTAAATACATAAGTAAAAATGTATTTAAGAAATCACTTAGTATTAAGTACTCTTAATTGTTAAATTTAATGTATAAAATCCCTTCTATATTACATTTTAAGTACAGAATGTTTAAGTTTTACATCCAAGTTCATCAGTTTATTCAAAATACCCTCACAAAACCAGAGCAAAGTCCTCTTCAGGGACAGCCAACTGACACTATCGCCCGGCCATCAATTGGCAGCTCCATAAGCAACAATCAGAAAATACGTACTAAATGTATAAAATATGATATATACGGGTATTTATAATCGGCCATAGAAAGCGAGTTAGTTTCCACAGTTTCCCTTCCTGGAAGTGTTGTTCAGGCTTTTCAAAAACACATTAAAAGCTTCTTCACAGCTTGTCATAAATTGCACCATGTGTTGCTGCCAAGAGAGGAGAAAATAAAACAAATTAACAAATTAAAGAAGCGGGTGTCATAAAATAAGGGACTGAATCCATTAAATTACTCGAATTTCGTGTCACAAGGCAGTGATTTATTCCCCGGTTCGGCAGAGGCATTTAAATGCGCTTTTGATTTACAAATAACAAATAAATGTTATGATGAGTGGGAGATCTTTGGAATGCCGCCGGCAGTGGCAGCTGGTTGAGAGGACCCGGAGACCCCAAAACGAATTCATCTAAAGCTTACAGTGAAAGAAAAAATAGGGGGAAAATTGTGAAAGAGTTGAGTGGGAAAAGAATAAAATTTTGAATATTTAAAATATATTCTTTTCATTAACAGAACCCCGAATTTTACACTTATAATTTGGTTTGTTTTTGGTTTAGCTTAAAAATATATTATAAATTTGAGGAAGGATACATTTAAAAATACTTTTATTTAGGAGAATCAAAAACAAAGCCTTTAAATGTTTAGAATCCAAAACCCTTCTCTTAGTAGTACAAAAACAAACACCATCTTCAAAGCTAAGCACTTACATTACATTTTAATTTAAATGTTTTATTTTTCGTATAGATTAATAAAGCAAACTCCCAGCTGTAGAGAAATCTATATTTTTTTATTCAGTTTCTTTTACAATTCGTATCATTTATTTTTCTCCGAGTGCACATCTCTTTGGTTACGCTCGTAAAACGCCAACTAAGCGTCGAGAGCCACCAAAACCGAATATCTCGGACGCTGATTAAAACATCTTTGGGCTGTGAGTGAGCTGCTCCTATGAAGATATCGATGTGCGTCCACTTAATGGCCCATTAAGACGTTTGCCAGCTGAAAACGCCTCGGGATTTGTGGGGATAGGCCTGGCGGGCGGGCGGCATTAGCATCTAGCGAGAAACAATAAATCCTTATTAAATGCCCCGCGAGCAGGGCCACGACTATTAACTGATTTTCCTTTGAATATTTCCCTCGCAGTGCATAAATCACTTCAACCGTCACAAAAGGGCAACTCTTCCACGGATCTGTGACATTTTAATTGCTGCTTAAGGTTTTCGAATTTGATTTACCGTCGATTATGAACTAACACAATTTCTGTGTCGATGATTGAGTCGTTATAAAATTGTTCACGCGATTTGAAGAGATTACTTTGGTTGTTAATTAAATTATCAAGAAATAACTATAATAAAAAAAAGTGTTTCTTTTAGTAAATATTTAAGAAACCATTTTGGAGTGAAAAAATAAATTATATAAGAGCATATTATATTGTTCTAAAATAAAAAACCCACGCCACCTGCTGCTTTAACAACTTGATTTGTTAATTAATTGTAAACCGAGTCATGTCTAGTGTTGTTGTTTTATTCTAATTGTGCCTTAAATCAGTGACACGATCAAACTGCAGTTAAAAACAACTCCATTTGTTAATTAATTGTAAGCCAAGTCATGTTGTGTAGTTCGTGGAAATCCAATAATCACCTTTCTGGCTCTCAAAAGAGTTCTCAAAGAGTTGTAACATTTTCGTTCGATTGATTATATTCAAATTAGGCTTTTAATCAATAACGCGATCGACTTTCAATCAAGCCTTCGTTATTTGTTAATTAATTGTCGGGCAAAGTCGTGATCACTTCTTGATTATTTTTACCAATCAAGGAATTCAAATAAATGCATTTGGATTAAAGCAAATCAAGGTATCAAGATTAAAGATAATTGTAGGTAAAACTTGACCTAACAGCTAGAAATGGTTTTTATTTGAATAAATATTCAGCTGGCTAACTAAAATACTCATAAAATGTAATCAAGAACGATTTTTAAATATTTTAAACCCCCAAAGAGTTATAAACTTTTTTAAAGATACACTTTCTATTATCTCATACAAAAAATCTCAATACTTGTTTATTTTTCTACTAATTAAAAAATTCTAAATTTCTATATTATTCGCTTAAAAAAAGATTAGAAAACGCCAATAAATGCTAATGACAGCTCGCTGTTGATGTTGTTACAAATTCATCTGTTAATTATGTTGCCTGGAGGCAGTAATTATGCCACGATCAGTAACACGATCAAAGGTTAGAGCCATGTCCTGTTTAGCCATGTTAGTTGCAATCACTAAATACTTGACTCGACGCTCCGACTGATCGTGAAAATCAAAAACAACATAATCATAAAATGCGCACACTAAACGTGGCGTTCTCCTTGTCCCCTTGGATGTTTTGGCTTGTTTCCAGGCTATTTTCTTTTCGTTTTTTCTGTTTTTCTGCTCACTGGTCTCTGCGTTCAAATGGCACTTGGCCCAAAGCGTTGGCCCTGGCAGCCAGATAAGATCTTGGCCCCGAGCATCGCTCTGGCTAGCTCCCGGCTTTGGCTTTGGCTTTGGCTTCAGCTCCGACTTCGGCTTTTATTATCTGCAGGATCGCTCGCTCCTCGCTCGCTGGGCATGCAAATTTCCGATGCCAGGGCCCAGGATGCTGAACGCATGCCGTAAATCACCACTTTGGCCTACAGCAACAAGAGCCGCAACAAATTTACAACAACTATGCCGTGCCGCGGCTGCACGATCAAAAAATATTGAAAAAATACAGCCAAGAAAATCGAAGAGCTTAGCAAAAATTGCTTCCCCAAAGTCATGAATCAGTTTTTCATAGAGCGCAAGCGCACCTTTTGTTTGCCGGCCAGGCGATAACTTCATTTTGCGGCTTAATATGCTTGTTGAGGGCCAGGTAAGTAGTGGTAGTAGTTGTTGCCAAAAGCGTGAACTCTCCAACACCTCGACGAGCATTTTGTGTTGACACAAAGTCGGACCCGGAGTCGGAGACGGAGGCTTTCCTTGCAGGCCAGGAGAGACCAGCGGGCCATGATAATAATTTTTCCAGCAGCCATTTGAGGCTGCCTGCTGTTGCGACTTTGGCTGTCGATTAAGCGGCGCGACAATTTTCCATAGTGCGCCACAGATCGTCCTCAGTGGGTTGCAGTGCGAAAAAAAAATGAATACAAGAATCTGAAGAATAATTTGACATTAAAAGCTTAATTTTAATACAAAATATGGGAACTTTGTATACCAAAATTGAGAAAATATGTTTTAAAGCTGTTCAGTAAGGAATTTGTGCTGCAGGAACTGAGAACGGTTGAAAATATCAAGAAATTTATGAATTAAATATTTATATATATCATAGTCTTTAATAAATCATATTTGTACAATAGAAAATAGACACAAATTAATTAAAAAACATTTTTTTTTTTCTAAACAAAACACATTAAATCGATACTCAAAGCTTGTAATATTTTTGATACGATGCTAAGTAAGAGTTCATTGTCGTTAAATGAAAATTTCCTTTCGGTATACAGGATATTAGGAACCTTCAAAAGTGCCTTTATCTGTTTTCTTTAAAAAATTAAATACCAATTAAATTATATTAATTATTATCAGAAATTCAACGGGTTTCTTTTATGTTTCCTCAAGAACCTTCCCCATTTTGTAATTTCCATTCTAGACTTTCTTGGTAACAGTGTTGGCCTAGCCACCCACTCGCCTTGGGTGCTGAGTGTTTTACAGCCTCTGGCACTTGCCTTCTTCTGGGCCCGAAAAGGGGCTCGGCCAATGCTGGGTCGGGTTCCCTTCCCTCAGGCAGCTGAGCCTTTCTGGCCGGGAGTCGTGAGCTTGGGGCACGATTTTCCACCAAGCAGCACATGCTGCGTCGCGTTCGCGTTCTGGCCGCGGAACGTGGCCAGGTTGCTGGCTGCTTTCTGGCTTGTTGTCTTTGTTAGTGGTAGCAGTTAGTTGACTGCACTTACCACTAAGTTAAGATGTTTTTGTCTCCGCAGTCCGCTGTCTGTCGCTGTTGGCCCCAAGCCCCGAGTCCTCGAGGTGTATGCGCAATTACCGTGGACAGGCCGGAGAGTCTCAGGCTGAGGTCTCAGATGGAAGTGCACTGAGAATAATAAATGCAGAACAGAAGAGAAATTAACAGAGCTTATAGCCATTTGATTTTCGATGTTGGGGTTGAAGAATTAAATTTTTTAAGATTTAATTAGCATGATGAACTAGGAGAAGAAATTAAGAAAATTATGAAAAATGTTGAATTTTATACATATGTATATATATATATATATATTCTATACAAGTTAAAATATTTTATTTTCTTTAGTTTTTAGATACTTTTATCTTAGTTTTCGTATAACTTTTCTTCGACAAAATTATTTATCATATGATGTATGGCATTTCTCAATAGAATTATAAAAAGTTATATACAATTTCCAGAGATCTTTCATAAATAAACCGATAATTACATTCTTTTTGTTTAAGATTTTCTTTAATCACTTTATTTCTGTTTAAATAAATACTTTTAGCATCTAAAAGAATAATTAAATTATAAATATTCTTCTAAATTCCTAACCCTTATTTGCTTACTGTGCAATATCCCGACTCAGATCCAATCCCCAGCAGCCAGAGCGACTCCATTGCGGGGCTGGAATGCCGCTGCTTAGTTTTTCTTTTTATTGATTTATGATTTGTTTAACACAAAGGCGCATTACAATGGCCGGAGTGGGCTTTTACGTAGAATTTCCTGACTCCTGACTCGGACAGCTCATAAGCCGCCATGCCATGCGATGCATTTAAAATTGTCTTTACCAAATTTGATGGCAGCCTTAAACTTCATGCCGCATTTGGGGCCCACAACAATAGTTGCAATCACGGGACCCTGCCACTCGCCCCTCCCCTTCCCCCTGGCACTCGCAACACTCATAAACCAGGCTTAACTTAACATGAATGCAGCTCGGCCATCAAAATATTTTATATTTCTCTCCGGTCAGTGGGGACTTTGCATTTTGCATGGCTGTGAGGAGCTGTGGTTGGGTTCGTAGCAGAGATGCTTTCATTTGGCAATTTATTTAGTAATGCTGTTAAAATTAGACAACTGAATTAATTTTCTCCAGTGACAAAAAGCTTGAAATATTGCTGGCCGGGTGTTAAAGTCGAGGGAAATGTTTGGGTGCTCCTCCTATGACTGGGTTCGTTAGTAAAGGGATTACTTTAATAAAAGCAGAACTAGGATCTATGAAGACAGTTTATATTGGGTAATTTTTTCTCTACTACTTTTAGCTAATTCATTTAAAATATTTTTTAGCTTAAAAGTTAGACTAAACATTTTTAAGAGGAATTATTGCTTCTTTAGTTGAATTCTTTTCCTAAACAATAAGGCTGTTTTCTTGAGGTGCGGGCTCCCCAGCTTCTGTCTGTAATATGCAACTTCATGAGATTAGTTCAACTTCAGATCAGGGCCCTGACGAATCCTTTTCAAATCAAAGTTTCAGAATTATCAATGCCCCGAACGACCCTCCTGCGATAATTATTTTCCCAAAAAGTCAGATCGTTAGGCCTGTCAATTTCCCACTTCAAAGTGCGCTGCTGAAGAAGTTCTATTGACATTAAGCCCCCTCGCATTTTCAGGCTCAAATCAAATGAAAATCCCCACAGAAATCGAGGGAGATGAAAAGTGCCAACTAAGCATGAATTGTGATAAATAAAATTGTAAACAAATCAACGATCGGTGGCTCCAAGCTGTCTGGCATATTAGCCAGAGATACGAACGAGATGGGCCAAAGGGCCGATGACTTGGCCCAGACGCAGTGTCTGCCAAGTTTGAACTGCAGCAGCATTGTTGATTGATTTATTGACGTTCTCCGCCTCGGAGGAGGCTGTGAAAATTGTAATGATGAAAAATTAATACTGGAAATTGTGAGGATAGCTCAGCGATAGAGCTAGAGATACAATTGAAGGGGTTCTCAATAGAGGAGAGTCTTCGATCGTTAACAATTATTTATTGCTTAGGGAAATTCTGTGGACCATTATTACTCTTTTCTCGTATTATTCAGTTAGCCCAAGATTCTGATCGCACTTTCTTCCCCGTTTCGGGCCCAATCATCGCTCATTGAATTCGATGGGAAAGCCAAGGCTTTGACAATTGCCGCCCCCAAGAGCGTTGGTAATTCCCGAACTGATTAGGCATTCATACGTGCCGTGATTAATAACAATAGCGGCCAAACATTGTTAACCTCAGGTTAATTTACGCTTTAATCAATTGGGTTCATTTACACCAGAAAGAGTTGCCCCTAAACCGTGAGCCGCCAGCCCCCGAGCACTCCGATCATTTGTTCCGCTTGATGACCGGCCATCCATCCATCGATCGGTCGATCGATCGGTCGGTCGGTCGGTGGATCGTCTTGAAGTCGCGGAGTCAAAACACTTGAGATAATTGCAAATTGAATTATTGCTGAAAATATATTGAAAATTACTATATTTTGTGCTACAACACATTCAAATTGATGACTTGATTGATCGTCCTGCCTCGATGTCTTGATTAAAGGAGCGCCGCCTCATGCCACTTTGCCTCATGCTTCCCGCTGTGTCCTCCATCTCTTTCCTTTTGTGTATATCTCTCTCTATCTGAAGAGCGGCGCTCGCTGAAATTAAGTTAAACAAATTTTATAACACCTTTGCTCCGGCACAATCGCCACTTACTTGGCCGCTCGATTGGAATGCAATCAGTTGTGATTTGTATACTCTTTCAAAGGGTATCTTAGAATTTGCAAAAAATATTTGAAATTTTTGAAAAAGAATTTTAAATAGGATAATTTGTCTAAGGATTCTGAGTAATCAGCCTGGGCACCTCTGCTCTAATTAATATTCCTTAAAAATCAACTTTAAGTCAGTTTATAAATGTTTTTTCTGTGCTTTTTGTGAATATATCATGCCAACATCAAAAAGATTTCATTTAAAAAGAATTACTTCTGAATATTACATTCTTAGGGTATTTGAATCTTCGGTTTCCCAAGTTACTTTCCTTTATGGCAATTTTTTCACTCGCTTCTTCTTTACAAATGATGATGATGCCGATGACGAGGCTCGGGAGGATCAGGGAGGACGGCTTCTCGTAGATTACTCGCGCACTTAACCTCACTCACTTATAACAATAAACTAAATTGCAGTTGGCCAACAAAGTATGTAGTATCTTGTAGTTACATCTGTGCAGTTGTTAACGTGGGCCCCGGCTCCTTCCAGCATTTTCCCGCTCCCTCGCTCGCTTTTCCTGCGTGTGGAGAGTCCGAACAATGAGCACTGTGATTAAGTTGAACGATCGGCGGGTAAAAAAGATCACAAAACATAGCACCGATCATTTTGATCATGGGGCGGCGAAACCTGGGCAAACTACCAACAGAAGGGGTGGATTTAGGGAGTTTGAAAGGGGTAAGGGAATTTTTAACCAGAGGTTAAATAAATATTTTAAATACAGAAAGTATTCTTAGCTAGATAGAGGTTTTCTGCTTATAACAAATAAAGAATCTTGACTTACAGACATTTTATTGTCTGTAATTAGGGCGAGTAATTGTTAAAAAAAAGTCTATTCATATTTAGAGAAGGATTATATACCAAGAACTTTTTATACAACCCTCGCTGGCACCGCGCACGTCTCCACTTAATGATCGGCAATTTCAAAAACACCTCAAATGCGGCCAATAACGTAGCCAGCTTCAGAGCAACAAAGATGAGGAGGCTGTCAGGAGACGAGGCCTAGCTACACCCCCGCTGATCACTCTGATCGGTGATCCGAGATCCGAGATCGGTGATCCACTGCTGCGGCTACCCAGTAGGATATTTATCGTGAATTGAGTAGTTAAATTACTCAATTTTGATGCCGAGTGTCGAGTGCCGAGTGGCAGAGTGTTGAGTGGAGGCAGCCCAAGGCGGCAGCTTCGGTTAGTTATCACACCTGAGAGACAATGGGACAGATGCACAGCTACACTTGCCTACTAGGGATATATAATATATATTTAAATTAAGAAATCTTTGTTGCTTAAATAATTAAGAGTTATTTTATTACTCACCTTTTGCTTAGAAATCTCCATCTAATTGAGAAGAGGAGCTGCGAATATGCAGCTGGTTTCTTGGCTCAAAACGGATCGCCTATGCAAATCACGTGGCGATCATCGCTCTCCTGACGGAGAACCGGGTCGCCTGCACTTTAATTAAAAGACGATAAATTTGCCAATCTCAATGCACAGGAACTGGCCTTGTTCGAACCTTCTTCTCCTCCTTCTGACAGAGTCCCCAGTTGCCGGGAGTGATATTTATTTATTGTTTGTACCCAAAGTGGCAACACAAAAGCCAAGGTGTTAATTTGTTGTTGCTCAGAAAAAGCACTGAGAACAATTTCAGAACAAATTATAAAACATGAAATATGTTTTATGGTAACAAAATCTAGGAAAATGTGAAAAATAAATGTGAGAAAGAGTTGTCTTAGACAGGCTAAAAAGATTGAATTATTGTTTGTATTTTGTTTTAAATATATTCTTTCATGATAAAGTAAAAAATTGATTTATGAAGATTATGATGATTTAAGAAAGATTTTGCTGTAAAATTCTGTTTATTTTAAATTTTTCTTTTCTTTCCTTGACTTTTTCTTATCAATCGATATTTTTGTATATTTTACTTGCTTTCCCAATGGCTTTCCTTTCCTTTTTATATAGTTTTAATTAATTATTTGTGGGGCTTATCAATATCTTGATAGAGCTGATGGCTTATTGGTGTAATTTTTTGAAAGTGTTCCCCTTCGAATTGGCACTGCAGAACTGCAGAGCTGCCACAAGTCGCAGCTCCCATTCATGGCTTCTTGGCGCGCCGCATTTTGGCCTTTTCATTGACGCTAACGAACATTTTTGTCCGATTTAATCCCATTTCATGGTGATCCTGCACAATTGCCGGCCGAGTTTGCGCCCGAAATCCGAGTCCGAGTTGGCCAGGAGTAGGAGTAGGAGGAGGAGGGGTAAAAGCCAGGCCCAAAAGCCGGACGAGTGCCGGGCAAGGGCAATTTATTTGGCGCGCTCGCCAGACGACGACAACAAATTCGAGTGCCAAATGATGCCAAGAGCTGGTTTCGGGCTTCGCGCGGATCCTGCATTCTGCATTCTGGCCTCCTCCGGCCTCCGGGCCAGCCCAGTTTAGGTTGACGTGATTTATTGGCCAAGTGCCACTACCTGAGGGCGTTTTGTCGCAAATTAGTTGCATTCGGCTTCTGTTAATTTAGCAACTGGGGCTAGTGCCTTCCCAAATCCAACGCAAATTGTGATAATTTATCGAAGGCGAAGTTAAACAGAAATTACTGCGTCCTCCGGAAAGGAGAAGAATCAAAATCAGGTTCCCCCAACAAATCAACGCCTCGAATTGCACAATTTATGCGACTTTAACCTCGAGGCAGCCGCAGGGGCCACCTTCAATTTAATATTTTATTAATTTGACATATCAACTCGATTGTGGCTAATTGCGCTAAACGAGTATCGTATCCCACAAGCTCACCTTGAAGGTGTGGCTGGCCACGAGCTCAGGCTAATTATGAGGGGGAATCTCGCCAGTGACTGGGGAAACTTTGAATAAAGCGAACAATATTGATTGGACGGAAGGCACTCACGAAAAAAAGTTAAAGGATTATGGGTTGTATTGGTAGTAAAATGATTTGGGTATCATTGTAATTTTTCGTTTTAATTGTAGTTGAAAAAAAAAGATCAAGGAGAGGTTTAAAAATTGGTATTCCATTAATCCTTGCTTTTGATATATAAAAATAAGGAATTTTAACTAGTGGAATTGGTCTGTTAGGATGGTTAATACAACCTTCTGCACTGACAATTCATTTTCTCAAGTGATATAAGATTTTAGAAGTTATCTTTGAGGTAATTTCTAATGCATATCCAACTCTCAATATTATGCATACATTAATTACACAATATTATACATACATATATGCTTTATAAATATGTGTCCCCTTACTGCCGATCTCAGCTACTATATAAATGACCCTATCAATCCCTGAACTCCTGGCACTTTCACACACAACTCCCCTTGAGGTTGCTGGGTATTCCGGAGCTATTTACTTGATCCGCCTGGATGGGTCGTTAATCACCCTTCTGCAATGGGATGTGACCAGGGGGAACTGGCTTCACCCATTGTTGGCCATTTATCTCCGGCCTGTTTGCGGTTTACTTTTAATTTCAAATATTGTACATCTATTAGCAGGCCATTAAGGATGGCGGGAGACGAGCCGAGGCGAGATGAGATGAGATGCATCCAGCACATGTCGGTTATCGGGACGTCAGCCAATGTCAGTTGGTTGTAAGAGTCGCTGCGACTGTGTGACATTCACTTACGGCCGCCGCCATTGTTTTCCCCTATATGTACATGGCACAGACCCCTCAAAACCTATTCATTTCTATAGTCATTTAACTCTTAGAGAGTGCTGGTGGGTTAGCTACTATAAAGATGGATTTTGGTTAGCTTACCAAGAAAAAGTAATGACTTCTTTATAGGCAAGTGAAATCACTCTGTTGAATTTTTATGGTTTAAAATAAATTAGAAATTTACAATTTACAGTCGCTTTAAGGACTACAAACTGATGCTATTTCTTACACAAAAATGTTGTATTAAACATAAATTATTTTCTATTTCCCTTCGGTTACCTTTATTTCCCATTGAAATATTTTTTAATATACTCAACAGCCAGTTGTCTAAAGCCAAAACTAACAACACTGTCCTGCACCACTCCACCATATCCTTCCCATTCAATTATATTTGCTCAGGCATCGCTCGCCGCCTGCCTGCCATCCTCTTGTGTCTTAATTATGTCAGCGCTCAATCGTGTGTTAATAATCGTATATTTATAATCGTATTAGCTGAAAAAAAGAAGGACACACTCACAAAGGACATAGATACCCAGATGAGTGTGGGATGGGTGAGATTGGGAGACAGAGCAAATTTGTTCAATGGTTTGCTCACATTTTTTATGCCATTCATTGGCACTTCAAAACCAATTCATATAAAGACATCGCTCCATTCTTACACGTTTACTCCTTGTCCTCGGAATGTTCGATTTTGGAAGTTGACAATTGATTTTACCCGGGTCATAATATTAATTTGTAATGGTATTCATGGGGCAGATGTACCAAATCCTACAAAGAGTTGGGTCTGCGCTGTAAATGGGAAATAAAATGCTATGGTTTGTGGTTTTGTAGTTGGAAAAATTGCTACGTAAATGAAATTTATATAAAGAAATACTGAATAAATTAATGGGTTTTGTTTTAGATTTTGATTTTTAGGAGTATTTTCTAAGAAATATTTTAGTTCTTAGTTAACTTTTTAACTTTTTTTTATATATTAAAAATAGTAATTTATAAAACTAAGTCTCACATTTATTTTAAGATTTTATAAATACATATAAACCCTCTTAAGGAAAAATAAATATTTTATAAAATGTATATACCTTTTGTTAATACAAATAACAATTACTCCTCCTCCTATTCATACCTACATATATCCTGATCAGTTTCAAATGGATTCACTTGCTAACACTGGCAAGTCGTTCCACTTTAAGGATCTCCCGCCGAGTGCATAAATCACAACAAAATCACTGCATTTTCCTCCTAAAAAAATTCGAGGCGTCAAAACTCCAGGAAAATATTTGACACCGAAACGCAGCCAAAAGAATATTCGGTAGCGGCACGGCAGCTTTCATGTCCTTGGCTCGTCCTCTTCTTTTTTTATTTATATTTCTTTTGTGTCATTCGATGCCAACTGTTTGTTTCAATCATATTTACAAGCAACCCGGCTCGGTTCTATGCTCTCTGGGTCATTAAGTCCCAGTTCATAAAATGCAATCTATTTTTTGGTAGCGTCCCGAGTCTAATTGTCCTGCGACTGCGACTGCGACTGCGGCAATGGCTTGTGAAAGGGAAATCACGCGCTAACAATTGAAAGGATTCATTAATAAACTGTCTAATAGGATATCCATATCTCTCGAGTGCCTGCAGCCGCCGCATGTCCTTTTGCCAAGGCTCCTTGTTAACCCTCCGGCGTAAAATGTTTTACGCTTCGTTGCATTGAAATTCATTTGAAAACGATTTCTCTTTCAGGCCACTTACACAAAGCGCACACAACACACAGCACTCACAGATACCAAAGTGAAGTGAAGTTAATTTATTAGACATTTTGTTCGCATTAAATGGCAGAAGGACATCATCATCATCGGTAGTCTATTAAATTCGTGTTCTGCCCTTTTGTCTGGCTCGAGTGCTCGAGTGCCTCATCTGCCTCATCTGGGGTTGTTGTTTGTTTGTGTGACTCCGACTTCGAATAAGGATCGGTGTAGGGATCTGGATCGCCGCAGGATCATGCAGCAGTTACACTAGGCGAAATTGTTAGGAATTTTAGAAAAGTTTTTGTAAATTTGTGTCTTTGAATCTTTCATTTGTTTTAACTTCAAAAAATATACCTAGAAAACCGTCTTCCTTTATTTTCAAAGGAATTATTTTGGATCAAATAGGAATTTTTAGATTATTTTTAAATTAAATTAAAAACAAATTAAAATTGTTAATAATACAAAATAGTAATATCTTACATCCTATACATTTCATAAATTAAAATGAAGTCCTAAAGAAATATTTTATCACTCTACAATTCTATAAAAAATATATATCTCCCATCCAACTTTATTTTTCCCAGTGCAGATGTGGCTGCTAACTGCGGCTGTCGCTTTTTACCGCCGCCGGGAATCTTTGTCGCCTTTAATTTCTCGTTAATTGTGAAAATATTTATACTCATTTGTGCATTTTGCACCTTTTGCATGGTCCTCGCAGCTCCCTGGCTGCCTGCTGCTCCGTGTCCTTTCCGAAATCCTCCCCTATGGCCGCGCCGGGGCTAATTTAACACTCGGGGTTGGGCCCGGCCCGGGTCTGGTTCGACTTGATTGCCCAAAACAATTCCTACTCAAAAAGTCATTAGGGGTTAACTAAAGTGGCGATGAATTTTCGAAGGGAAAAATTTAACTTGATTTATAAAGGACTCCTTTGGGTCGGCCATGGATTCCATTTGAATTAACATTGAAATTCATTTGGCGTACTTGAACCGGGGGGCAAGTAGCCAGCTTGACTCTGCATCTTTTTCGCCACGGGGCTATCTCTTCAGTGGCATCTTGGGAGATTGTCTAGCGGAGATAAACCAGTCCTGCCCCTCGAGCAGCAAGTGAGAATTATGGAAAATTAATGGGAAGACAATGAGCCAATTGAAACTTGTAGGCCATAATTGTCTTTTGTGTTATGAGTGCGGGAAAATTATTTAAAGGAGGCAGCAAAGGATGGTTTACAGTCAGCTTTGAGGTATTTGTTGAGCTTTTAAAATGTTTGAAGAGTTTAATTTATCAATTTTCTTGGAAAATAACAATTGAATTCTTAACTGAACTGAACTGAAATAATAAATAATAATTAAATGTAATTTTCATAGAAATTTTAACCGATGTATGTTTCTTTTTCAGACGAACTTGGTTTTATTTTTAATACCAATTTCTTAGAACGTTTGAAATAAAAAAAAATTTGTATAAAGTAATATTAATCTAACATTCAGCACATTTTTTCTAATTTATTGTACTTTCAACTTAATTGTATTTTTCGATAACCCCAACTGCATTCATTTCTCCTGGAATAAATATATTTTTATGATTAGGCTGCGATTTCGTGTCATTTTCAAAGAATTCTAAAAATTTATTTAACTCTGTTTTTAATTTATTAAGAAGGGAATATTCTTTGTAATTCTTCAAAACGATTCCTAATGATTTATTTCGTTTTTTATTTATATTATTTTCTCATCTGTTTTTATTTTTTCTGGCTGTTCGGAGAAGTGATTGAGTGATAAGCTTTGATGTCAAATGTCAATGAATTTTTTATTAAATAAGGTGTATTCAAACTTCGTTAAAATTAAATTTATTTAGCGTTTCAATAAATTCTAAGAATTCATTAAAAATGTCTTCCAGTTTTATTCAAATTTGTTTACTAAGTTTTTCAAGCCAATTATTCTGAGTTCTTTTTAGATAGATATTACAGTCAACTAAGTTTGTTCTGGGAAGTATATATTATATTTAATATACGGAAACAATTTATTCTAATAACAAAAACAAATTGATTACAATACATGTTTATTATATTTTAATGTTAAATGATATATTTTAATACATACAATTTTAATATATCAAAGTTTATGGTATTTTCTACGTCATGCCAAGATTTTGATTGAAGTATTATAAAGGGCTTTTTCTCTCGATATAGATCCCTAGTTAGGTCTGTCGCTCTTTTCATACAGTTCCGTTTTAGATGTCATAAATTTATACTACAAGTAAATTTACCTCTCTGGGCTGTGGGGTATATGCCACAGTATCAGTGTATGCCCTAGGTGTCAGTTTTTGGAAGTTAATAAGGACTATTGCTTCTGTGGCAGCTCGCTGACACGCCCGACATGCGATGATTTATTGAGGCGGTCAAAACATGTGTTGGAAGTGACAGCTACTTGCGCATCTGTAACGCCGCCGGCGCTGACGCCCCTCTGATCCCCGATCCAACACTATATCCCATTATATCCTGGACTCCGCAGACAAAAAACGCCGCGTGTGTTCGCCGCATTTTCACGGGAATTGTGAATTGTGTCGTTGCGGTTGCGCCCAACTTGTCTGCCACTAACGATCCCAACGATCCCTGGCAGCGGCAATCAGTCTGATCTGAACTGAACCGAACACTATGGCTTGGCTCTCGTATTTCCGTTTCGGTGTGGGAATTTCCGCGCTTCGAGGAAAATTGGATCAGGTTCAGGTCGCCTTCGCTGGCTGCGATCAGTGGAGTGGCTCAGTAATTATCAATTATGCTCAAACACATAATAAACATTTATAATCATTTAGAATTCGCCATGCTTGAGTACAGGAAACAGCTGCAAAATTATATAAATACGGGACTTCCTCTTGAGAGAGTCTATTGAAAGGAATAAGTTCTAATAATTGATATTAGAATAATTAATAATAATTCTTTAAATACAACATAAACCCTCAAAGAAGTGTCAACTATTTGTGATAATTGAATATGAATAAATGTGATATAATTTATATGGTGTTAATTAAAAGCTACCATTAAGAGTCTTCTCTAGGCTGAACTTCGATTATTTATTTAATTATAGATTGTGATAGACTAACTCTTTAATCCCCTATAAGTTACCCTAGACAACATCCACCCTCCCTTCTAATTAAAGGCTGATTTTATGATTCCATGAACATCAACCTTGGTCCAAAAAATATTCAGATTCCCCGCACACATTTTCCCTGTTCCCATGCGGGGTCTCTCCTGGGTTCCGACTGAGATTTTAATCGCTGGACGTCAGCTGCCCGCTGGGACATTTGGCTATTTGGGAGAACGTCTGGATATTTCGCATATATGCATATACACTCTGGTGCATATATTTCGGCACGCACAGTTAGGCGCGAACAATGGCGCTGGGAGATGGCGGGAATTTGAATGCCACACTATGGGCCATGTCAGCGGCGGCCATTTTGCGTTGAAAGGATAACAATAATACCCTCAATCGGCGCTGCCCGCCTGACTGGCTGTTAATAATGTCACTTTGGCAATTGACCAGCATGAATGAGCCCCGGCTTCCCAGCGTCCCAGCATCCCCCCTCTGCTCGATTCAACTCTCATTTCCGAGGCGAGACAATCGCCGCCATTAATGCAATTGCCCAAAATGGGATGTCATTTGCATGCCGGGACGGGCCTTAAACATTTTAACAAAACGATAACAATAAATTTGATGAAAATTGCATTTCATACGCATTTCATGCCTTGTGTGTAGTTTGATTAAATTGCCTCCATGTGCATTTCCCCACAGCACAAAATGTCACGATGGGAAATTGTTGATTAGGGATTGATGGACTGCATGGGTAAATGGAAGTCAGGCATAAAAACATCCCTTTTCTAATGGGTTTTGGGGTATAAATTGGTTTCTAAACGATAAAACAATATAGTTATTAGGAATACATATTTTTGCTTAAGATGGTTATTAGAGATTATTTGAGAAAGTAACAATTGTTCTTGTAAATATCTTATATTTTATTCTTACAACTTTCATCAATGGAATACATGTTTTAAAACATCTATTCAACTAGTTTTAAGTCTTGAATATTTTTTGAAGCCAATCAATTATAAATTTCGTTACTTTGTCACAAATTCGTAACAATATCTGCTGGCGAAATGCTTAAATAAAGAAATGTGTTCGAAGCTTAAAGAAATAAGCATACTTTGCTGTAATTTCCATTATTTTTCGAGTTGTAAATATACTTTATCCAAGTATTCTTTAAAATTCTTCCTCCAAATATCCATATTTACTTTCACCCAATTCGCTCCCAAACCCTTTGGCTCATTAGACACCACCGAAAACCGCTCGGCAGTTGGCGTGAAAAATATGAGAGATATTAATGAGCCGTGCCGCTGGAGGACAACTCCCTTGGAGGACAACCTCCGTCCTTAGGCCCATCCTTTGCTTTCGTAATGCGATCCTCAAAGAAAGAGACCGTGGCGGAATGTGCGACCACAGAGAGTGTCCACCTCTGGCGCCAGTTCTGGTTAGATGCCTCTGGTTTTTCGAGGTTCCCTGGAGCCGCGGGCACGCTTCGCAGAGAAAGCCGTCTCTTGGACAATATTTACCACTTGAGGGGGAGAAGGAGTGAGAGAGAGCCTTTCTCTAATCGGACTAACTACCGTTTAATGTTTGGCCAGGGAAGTGGCCACGCCTAGCAGCTGCGTTTTTTCAAGAAGAAATTCAAACGCAGACATGAGATCTCATATTTTTCTTATGGTTCAGTAAGAGTTCCTCATAGTTCATAATTACTTGTGATCTTGGCGCCTTTTCTTAAGTAATTAGAATAGTAATTAAAATTAGAAAGTTGCTTGGCATTGGATAGAATGAATTAAATTATTATTTATTGTCTATTATTATTTATTTGGTTGAGAGGAAATAATTTGAATTATAAAATACATGTGCTTCCTTCTATTAGAAAATTCTTTTACAATTATTTATACATTTGTTTTAGCTATTTATTGTCTCTTTTATGCCTATTTGCTACGAAAAAAATACTTCTCAGAATTGTAAAGTATTTAAAAGAATATATAATAAGTTTACATATAGTATTAAGAAGATTCCTCTCGTAAAATATTTTGCACATTTCATATTTAATATTCCGACTTCCATATTTTCCTCAACCCAAGTAATTTTCCCGATTTTCCATAATTACAACTGCCGCTCTGAACTTGGCGCCATAACTCAACAAATTAGACAGGCAATTTCAATTTGAGGAGCCAAGGGTACCCAAACTCCGAAGCCGAAACTCGAAACCTAATCGAAACCCACCGAAATCGAAAGTTATCAGCGCTAATTGTCAGCATCAGTCCATAAATCTCAAGAGTTTTCCCGACTCTATGGGGTAAGGGTTATCTCCTCGCTACCCCTCGGAGTAATTACACGTCTTTTGTGTGCTAGTAAGTCGCACCGAGATAAGCAATTTGGGGACTAGTCAAGCGTTATGCCTGCCGATTAGATGGGGAGACGACAGCCTCAATTGCAGGAAGGGATGTGGTGAGGGACCCCAACTCCAGTGGCCTCTCCTTGATAAGACCAAGGGTTTCTGTCAGCGATGTTATCCTTTCTTATGCTCAATTACAAGCGCTATGTTTTAATTTGGCCGCGATAGTGAGTAACCGCCAGTCCCGCGGGTCTAATGGAAAACTGTTGATAATTTTCATAGCTTATTAAATTAGTCGGCTGCTCAGGCAGTGCTCCTCTCCGGGGTTTATTGAACTCTCAAAGAATCGGGAAAAATATAGACAATTTGAATGGAATAACGATAAGACAGAGGAGAGGCTAATGCAGGGACAAGAAAAGTGTTGAAATATTTGTAGCAACCACTCAAGAAAGTGTAATTTATAAATGAGAACTCTAATTCGTATAAACTATGAAATATATAAAACAGTAAAGGTATTCTCTGTAGAGATTTAATTATTATGTTATCTATTATACATATATTTATTTACTTTATAAACCCTTAGTATGAAAGGTAACAACAATATTTCTAGTGATTTTCATTTAATGAATATTGAGGTGACATGAATATAGCATTTAATATCGCTTATTCAAATGTAGAAATTATATATTTTAATCAAACTTCTTAAACTTAACTTTACTTGGAATTTAATTATTACTTACTTGAATGTAAATTATATAAACAATATATTTTAAAAGTCACGAATTAAAGTTGTAAAGTTTTTAATACTGCTGAAGAAAAAATCATGCCTTAATTTTAACTTATGCCCAATTGAACTTACAAAATGTAATCTATAATTTAATTTCAACAGTTAGTTAAAAAAATAGAAGATTTACCTTATAGCTATAATATTTAGGTACTAAATAATTAATTAATCATTGTATAGTCCCACTTTTAATTAACAAAACCTGCCTAATTGACGGCCAATTTCGTTGATATTTTCCAGCGTGTGGCGTGGCTCAGCTGGAGTTGTAGGACTTGGGGGCTGGGTCTGCAGCCTGAGTAAGAGTATGAATCTGAACCTGAATCTGAATCTGAATCCCAGTACTCGTACTCGTACTCGTATCCGCAGACACAATGCTGGCTCATTGTATCTGTTGCACCTTTTCGCGCGGCTAAAATCGGCTGCATTGTTTTGGGATCTTGGCCCAGCGTCGCTTTCGGCCATTGTTCCTATCAGTGGCCGGGCATTGTTGGCCGTTGCGAAATACAAAACAAAACAAGAAAACCGGAGACAAGAAGCGAGCAGAAAGACAGACAAAATTTTACACCTCTTTTGTGAGTCCCGGCCGTGTTTCGATTGTATTTTAAATAGGTTCAAGTGAAGCGCATCTAATTGCCAGCTGAAGTGCCAAGTGTGTTTTGGCCTTAACGCCTCCCTGGCCGGCTCTTTTCCCGGAAATCAAAAAGGTGCCCTGCCGGAGTTGATATATGAAGCGTGTCAACTGGCATCTTTAGTGGTTTTTAATTTGGAAATTGTCTTGGTCACTCCCCGCACGAAATGTGCCAAAAATCG
The DNA here is from genome assembly GCA_018152175.1 of Drosophila jambulina. Lineage (NCBI taxonomy): Eukaryota > Metazoa > Arthropoda > Insecta > Diptera > Drosophilidae > Drosophila > Drosophila jambulina. The sequence goes on from JAECXH010000012.1 coordinate 31,842,837, forward strand.
AGGAGCGGTTGCCGCCACATTTTCGGAGGGCGTTTGCGTTTGTCCAACAACTGGCGTGGCCAGCTATTATTTTTCTAAACATTATTACACAATGAGAATATAAGTAACAAAATTTTTGGGAAAATTATACTGGTTTTTAATCAATTATTAGGTGCTTAAATATCAAATAAGTAAGAAAAGTCTTTGGAGAAAAAAAAGAAGTTGGTTTAAAATATATAATAAATATTTCTTAATACTTTCTCTGTTTTGTTCTTTCCCGAAACCTCATATTTTCATATTTAATTCCTTTTAGTTACCAAGACAAATTATATTAAATTGTAGTAATATTAAGCTCAAGACTTTCCATTATTTCTAAGAAATGGAATTAACTAATTCTCTTTCACTTAAACGTACTTTTTTAAATCTTTCAATATACTTGTCTAAAAATAAATTACTTCTTTTATAAATAAATTTTTTCCAGTGCCAAATTTTATGCAGTTTTGTACCCACTGTATCAATTGCTTGTTGGCACTTTTAAAATTTTTGTGTGACCCTCACAGACAACCCGCATAAAATCCCCCAAGCAGGAGTCCAAAACGAGGTCCTTGCCAACAGCAATTCGCAATTAAAGCATATGTCCGTGGCGATCTCGGGGAATCGTCGTCATCGTCCTCTCATTACGGAGATGTTTATCGGGCATTTGTTTATCTGCGAGAATCCCTCCTCCTTTATACATACTTATGGTACATAGTGTATATTTTGTGCGGGAGGTGGCTGTCCTGCACCCTCATTATTTCTGGCTTTATGACGAGAGCGACAAGCCAATTATGTTTGGATTTTCAATTTTTGAGCATCTGGGCCTGTCGTTAATCGATTTGCGCCGAGGCAACGAGGAAACTCTGACAAAAATCGCCATAATTGGCTAACAAAGTTGTCAGCTGTCGTCGCCGCAATCTGCATATGAAAATCTCTCCGACTTCGACTGCAGCCTCAACTTCAGACCAGTCATGTCCAGCTGGCAAATGTGCACTTTTCTTTCATTTTTTGTTTTGTGAAACGTGTGTGGTCAGCTCACGTGTCAAATGTCTTGGAGGAGTGTTAGGGTACACAGAAAAATTTTTGAAAATTTGAGTAAATTTGATATTATTTCGTGGATATGATGAATATTAATTATATGTTTATGGGAACTAGTGATCTTTATGAATTCATGCTATAATTTTTAACTTATTCTAGCCGCAGAAGTGTGGAAAATCTAGTTTAGTTAACCGATTACTAGTGATGATACAATTTTCTATTTTATTTCCTATTTCTGGATACTTCTGTATAGACAATCCTGCAGCAGCTCATTCAACAATTCGAAATATTAATATTTTAGAAACAAATTCTATGAAAAACGGATCTTTAACTATTAATTTGATCTTCACAAATACTTATATTTATTTCTTCTGGTGTAGGAGGAGTTAGAGGCCCAAAAATGATTTAATAATGAACTCGTCGGGGACAATGGATACTCATATATGAACTGCAGTTCCCCTTAAGCACTGCCGCTCCCTTGACATTCTCCAATCTCTGCTGACAGGCCAATTGTTTGATTGTTCGGTTTCGCCAGAAATTGAAAACAAAAACAAACCAAAAAAAGGAACAAAAATGGGATATGCAAAAGATACATGCATGCACTCGAGAGTCCTTCCCTCAGCCACTTGTGATGGGTGTCAAAAGGCAGCGTTTCGCTACAAGGGATTAGCCGGATTTGGGCCTTTGTTCGCCTCGAGGAGCGGGAGCGGGAGCGGGCGGAGATCAGCCAATTTGAAAGTCAAAGAGCAAACGGCATTATGCGCTTATGGGCCATACATGCAAGTTGCACTTTTTGATTGATCCTCTCACAGCTGCCCGAGTCCTGGAATTGTCATTGTTTGAGCGAGCTGAAGGGAGCAGCGCAATTAAAAGATACTTTTCAGTTGATCCCCTGCTCTCGCTGAAAGCCAAAGAAAATCGGATTTTGCCGTGGTCATAATCGCAGATGAATTATCCCGAGGGATAACATACTTTGTCAGGGGACCTGTGAGAGTTGGCATTAAGTCAATTGTTCACTCGATGAGTTATCTGTTGATCTTTGGGGTATTTTTCACATGGTAAATAATGGGAAATCTATAAAGGATTTGGGTATTATAACGAAGAATTAATATAAAGACTGTTTAAATGAAGGTAAATCTGATTCATGGGAAAATAGTTTGAAGTATTGGTTCTACGGAAATTTTAATAAGGATTTCTGTCAAATCTGTATTTTATTAAGAAGTGGAATATAATATATAGTTACCATAGTTTACTTTATAAAGTAAAAGTCTCTTTAAGTTATTATGACACTTCCCAAGCCAACACCATCTGTTGATCTCTCATCTCATCAAGGATTTAATTTCACTCCTTCAACGCCACATATATCAAGGATTCCCGGCCATTTGTAAGCCGCTAACAGCTACCAACTGACTCTGGCCTTATTAATTAGCGGGCCATAAAGCCAAGCCAAGTAGCTCACAAATTTCAATCAGCCGAGGCCTCGCCGGATCGCTGGCAGGGGGTTAAGGCTAACCCTGACCTTAAGCCAAGTGTCGACGTTGTTGTTGTCTCCTCGCCGGCTATTGATATAGTAAATTTCCAAAGAAATCTTAGAGATGCGTGGCGGTTGATAAGCGTGAGGCAGCGGCAGCATTTAGTGGCAGATGCAACTGCGCTTTATTGTGTCGCCTCCGGTTCGCGTTTGGTGAGGGGTTTGGGTTTCGTTTGGAGTTTTCCTCTTGGATACACACTCACTCTCTGGCCGTGTTCATTAGCCGCCATAATTTATATGAGCCAACATATTTATTGAATGTTTTGGCAGTCGTTTTAACGGCTAGCTCGGGACTCGACTGGAGGCTGCTTGGCCCAGCTGCCAGCTCTAGCGAGTGCCATAAAGGGGCACTCGGAAAAAATATATTCGGAAGATAATACAATAGAATGAATCCTGGAAAATGTAAGAATTTCATTTTAAATATATAAGACAGGAAACTAAAATGAAAACAAAGCTTGATATGATATGTTATGATATATAACACCTTCCTTATATAAAGTTTATTGCAACATAAAAATATATTATGTTTTTCGACAAAAGTAAACCTTGTCTAAATTCTTTAATGAAACCTTTTTTGCTTGAAAATAGTTAAATTTTCCTTTCCCATCACCCCTGAAAAGTACTTTAATTTAAATTTCTCCGAGTGCAGCTCACTCGCTTGTCATAAAGTTGGAACTCAAAGACCTGGGACAGTTGCCACGAGGTCTGGCTTACGTTCCTTCGGAGCACGGATAGGCACCTGGGTGCCGAATTCCAAGGTGCCAGGGTGTGGTGCCTCAGCGTCTGCGACTTTTTGGTCTTTCTGGCCTAAGCTCACAGCGTGCAATTATTTTTTCGATGCGAGTGTGAAAATAATAAACCTGCCGAGTATATATGGTAGTTTTGTGTGCAGAAAAAGTGTCCTGCGGTTCCTGGGACGCCCTCAGTCCGCCGCTCGAGTGTGTACTTGAGATTGAAGGGACGACAGGGACTGCTACCCAGCTGTCCGGGGAGAGAGTAGCACCCAGATACCCTACCTGAGTCGGCACTCGAGACTCTGTGGGTGATGGATGAGGCGAGACGCTGGGAGCGTCGCAGGACTCAAGTGCTTGTGGTGTGTCCCTTTGTTTGAGTTAACATTATTCTCTACTTTAAATACCAATTAATAACTGCAGCTGAGGACTGGAGACTGAAACTGGAACACACAAGTGGACCGAGCTAAGGCCAAGTGCAAATATCAGTCGATGGGAGTCGAGATGAGGTCCTTACACTGGGGCAAAGTTAGAAAAAAAAAGGTTTCTATAAATTAAATTAAAAGCAATGTCTTCTACTAATTAAGAAGTATTTAAGAGTGTAATTCGTTTAGATTCAATTTCATTTTAATATTTTTAATCTGCTCTTCAAATCTATAATTTTTTTTAGGAGGGAATCTTTGCAATTCTTTTTTAAGCATTATTTAAAGTATAAATTAGTTGGGAATTTAACTATTTTCTGAATTTTCTTCGGTGTAATTACCTCTTTCCCTGGCGATCTGGCGTGAATGCGTCATAATCTCCGCCACTTGAAAATGATGGCAAATATTTGCGGAGCAGCCGCTGCTGCCGACGACGCCGCTGGAGGTTCCAGGTCGGTCTGGGACCGGAGGTGGACTGCGGCGAAGGAGAGTGGCCAGCCAGCCAAGTGACGAGTGACGACAACTTGAAACAATTAATGTGGCATTTGTGTTACGCCGCATGACTTTCGGCTTCTGCGCTCAGATCCGCACCTCGGCAAACAGATGCTAATGGGTACGACAAGTCACAAGTCAGCCGCCGCCGCCGCCACCGCCACAGCCACCGCCGCCACTTACTCAATTACTTTGCCAAACATGGCCATAAGTTACTACCATTTACCATCATCGTCCAGCATTCGGAGTATTTATGATTTGTTTGCTCATCGGCTGGGACGTTCCAACTACCAAGCGTCAATATTTTCCATGCAAATATCCCGAAGCCGGACCCCAGCTGGAGCTGGGGGGAGAGGTCTCTGGGTCTGTCAGGTGTCGGCCAAGTCGGCACTTCTCAGAGGGAAATATCTCGGCTATAACAGCAGCCTGGTAGCCTGGCCTGGCCAACATCTATTATGACTTCAAAGCGGCAACGCGCGCCAATTGTTCTGGCAGATTTTCTATAAACTTTTGACTCACATTTGCCAATTAACTGCGACACTTTGAGTGTGCGGAGTCATGGGGCAGCTAGCTACCGGTCTCTATAAATAAACTCTATCTAAATGTGGACAGGAAATTTGGATATTTAAAATATAGAAGCTGAAATGCACTCACTGTGAAGGGGAATTTATACTGAAACCTTGTGAAATGGAGCTTAATTGAAGACTAACAGAAAGAAAAGAATAAATAAAGATCTCTGTGTTCTCAGCTAAATCCATATAGGGAACCTTTTAAACGTTGATTATATAATAATTACGCTAAGTTTTCACATATATTGTTTAATGAAATATACATTTTCGTGTAAATTTTATATTGAATCAATTTGTATTTGGTAGAAACCGTTTCCCATTCATCATTATTCTTAAAACAGTCGCTATTTAATTTTAATGTAGGGAGAAGCGATTTTGTTTTAACAGTTACAAGTTTAGTTAAAATAAAGGTAGAAAATGTATTTAAAATAACGTTCATATTTTTAAAGTAAGTTTCCGTAGTAAAGCAACCTTTCTCTGGAAAGGGTATCAAAAAACGCGCCGCTCGCGCATTCAAATCGCATCAATGGGCCTTCGCAACCAAAGAGAACCATTGTCCAGCTCCCGGGTCCAGCTTGGGTTTCGGATTTGGCTTTGGGCTGGCCAGTGAATCGCCTTCAGTGCAGCCTACAAATAAAGGCGGCGGAGGAGAGGCAAGAGGATCGCCGGATCGCTGGATAGCTGGATAGCTGGCGGCTGTGTGCGATGTCAATTAGCAGCTACGGAATGACACTTTATGTGCGTCGCACGAGAGAGGCTTCAGCTCTGGGCCCAGGCAGTTGGACTTGAGAATTGGCTACCAGAATCCGGCAGAAATCCCTGTGCAAAGTGCAATCAGTGCAAAGCAGAAAGCCAACGAAAGCCAGCGACCATGAACGGCGGCCAACGCAGTTGACAAACAAATGTGCCGGGTCCGAGGAGCCCCCGAGAGAGCCCAGAGAGATCTAAGGCAAGCAAACAATTGATATGGCCCAGACGCGGGCTTTGTGACTTGGAACCGGGAACCGGGGACAACCTGGACAGAGGCAGAAAAATTGCAACTATATTTTAAAAGGAATAGTAAAGAAATTCTGATTACAAGAATTTAAGTATTGTTCATTTCAAACTATAAAATGAATTTACCTTTAATGAAAATCAGTCTCCAAAAAATATTAAACATTTAAATTTCTTAAGATTTTTTCTTATAATTAACCCTGCACCGCATTTAACTATTTATTCAAGATAAGAATTTAAGACTAGAATATGCATATTGAGCGGAAAACTCAATTTTGACGCATAGACCAAAATAACGATCTTGACTTTCTATGGAATATATTTTAAATTTTCATATATCATATTTTTTAATATCGATAAATTTAGTAAAATAGGAAAATATGTTAGTAAAAATAGTATTTATTTTTGTTTATATTTCTAAGTATATTGTTGCCTTATATCAAATAGAACGTTGATTTATCGCACCGTTAAAATATCAATTAACATATAAATCGACTCTTGTGTATGTAATAAATAGCTAGAAACCTTTTACAAAAGGCAACTTATTACAATAAATAGGAAAGTCCCTATGTATATAGAAGAAATTCCCTATATATATACCCATTTTCTCTGAGTGTTCGCCTCCGTCATGGAGAACAGTAAGAGCGTTTGTCCATCTCCAGCATCTGGGAGCTCCTGAAGGTGAGCACAGGACAGGAGGGGAAGGCGATTTGGACCCGTATCGCCGCAAAGTGACTTGTAAACATTTTAGCAACTTTTCAACTTCAACTTCAACTTCAACTGGGAATCGGGAGCCCCAGAGTCAAGAGCCTAATGAACTGCACTGTCCAATGGCCAGGATGATGGGCAACTGGGATCGTGTGATTGTCAGTGCAGCTTGCAATCGCGTCTGCAAATTGACAAGATAAATACATTTAGCTAATTTGATTTTAGCTGCTGCCCGAGTTTCGGCCCCTCGGCCTTTTCCCTCCGAAGGGAAGCTGGAAATTTGTACGCACAAAGCGCAATTAAGTTGTAATTAAGCGGCACACAAAGGCTGCCGACCATTTATGGAGAGCAAAGTCGGCAAAAGTCGGCAAACTCGGCTAAACGTCGTCCTCTCCCACGCGAAAAACAATCAAAATTCATTAGCCAAGCGACGACAAATAAAGCCAAAAGCAAGGGCACCCGACTTGGCCAGGGGTGACTTTGCACGAGACACCTAGAAAAAAAACATGGGGTTCAAAATCAAAGACACGTTTAATAAATGTATCGTTGATGTTAGAATATAAAATGTATGCTTCATAAATATTAATATTTTGCTAGATTAATCGAACCAAATTACAAATAAATTTAACAAATAACATATGTCGGATAATTTTCGAATAAATTCCATTTTGTTCGAAATTAAGAAATTAAAGTCCAAGTCATTTAAGTCATTTAATTTCTCAAAAACTCCTTCAGCTTCAGAGTTCCTTAAATCCACAATAAAATATTTTCCAGAGTGTAAAAAATCCCCGTTGTGGAGGGGATGTGTAAATATATGCTCGGGATGGCATGGAGCCAGAGAGCTGCCCGGAGAGGCTGCCGGGGGGCTGGGGAGATGGTGGCACATAAAAGGCGACAGAACCGCACATCCTGCGCCCGGAAGCAGCCGGCTGAAATTACAAAAGTCAACCCCCAAATGGCAGAGAGCCATAAAAACGCTTGAAAAGCGTATGCTTGCTTGCTCCTCCCACCCCTTGGGTATACGGAATGGGAGATCCTCCCTGGCAGCATCCCAAACCGAAAACCCAACCGAAACCCCGCCTGGAAGGCTTTTGAAAAATTGCAAATTGAATTAAGCCAAAGTTAAATGGCTAAATGACTCGAGCCAAGTATCCTCCTCGCAGCCATCTTTTTCCCAACCAGCCGGGAGCCGGGCTCCGTGGGTTCTGGGTTTTGGTTTGGCTTTTGGGGAAGCGTTTGGGGGTTGCGGTTTGGCGCTTGATAGTAGCTAATATGCTGCAAAGGATAGCACCGTGCACCATGGGCCATGTCGGAATGCCAAAAATCAATAAATAAAATAACAAGGGTTTTTGGCATTTTATACGGAAAGGATTAGGGACAATGTTAGGCGTTTGGAGGATTAAAAAGGGAGACTTAAAAGAGGTATGAGTGAATAGAAACGAAAAGAAAAATGTAGAAAAAATATTTAAAAATGCTATTAGGCAACATAAGGATTGTTTAAGCACAGAATATATGGAATATACTTATATTTATAAACAAATGATGATTTTCTAAAGACACCACAATATTAATTTGCTTAAAAAACTGTCAGTTTCAAACATGTAATAATCCTAGGGAGGCAAAACTTCTCTTAAATAAAGCTATATAAAAATGAACACCCTACGCCTTCTAAATTATTTTAAAATAATTTAAAAATACATTTATGGATAAGATTCCCACTGTAACCAGTCTCGGAAACCCCGCACCCACACGGAACAAGCAAACGCAACGAGCGAACGCCTTTTGCCAAGACTTGGCAAGCCTCTGGGTCTCGGCCGGGCCTGGTCGGGATTGGAGTGTTAGTGTTAGTGTTATTTACCAGGCTAAATTATTAAACGATTGTTAAACGAGCGGATAAAGGATGAGCGTGAATGATGATGATGATGCTGCTGGCGCTTGGGGTGGAAAAGTGGCAGAGGGACCAGCCCGGGATAGAATGCCGAGCGAGAGGCGGAGGAAGCTGCTCTGCCTTGTTAGCCTGCCAGCTGAAGGGGAAATTTGATATTAGGTAAATTTATTTGATTTACATTTTTATGGGGCACCCGGCATGCCGCAGCCAGGGTGGCTGTACCGAGAGCAAGGGAGGTGGGAATTTCCCTCGTTGTTTGCCAACGTCGTCCTGCGCTTATCTGGCATTACGCCGGCAATGAAGATAAGAACCTGTCTAGGGTAGAAATAATACCAGCACACACTCGCTCTCACACACAATGTCGAATGGAATAAATGCAAAGTGAATTAATAAAAATGGCAGCGAAAAAATAATAATCATAAACGAGTTTGCGACGCACGTCGAGATTTCTGACGTTCTTTGTGTTGGGCACGGGAAGAAAAGAATCCTTAAGCTCGGGGCTTTATTCTCGATTGTGGTGTTTCTTTAATATTTCTAAGATATTATTTATGACAAAATTATGATTTTGAAGTGGTATAAATGTAGGGGATTTTTATAAATTATCATTTTTGGACTTACGAAAAATGGAACTAGGAAAGAGAACTGCATTTTGTATATTATTGGTAGAATTCAATCAATTTTATCAGTTAGACAAAGTCGTAAAAATTACAACTTTTTAATAAAGTTAAAGTGAAATTTAATAAATTTATTAATATGATAATGTTCCTGTAGAAAATTATATCCCAAAGTTCATGACACATAATTCACATGTCTATATGATTAGAATTTAGAGAATCCATTTTGTGTTTTTAAAAAGTCATACAAATTATTAAAATAACTCAACAAAAGATTATCCTAAATAAAATTAATTTAAGTAAAAATAAGAACCACATGACAATATTATTTAACACACATAAGAAGTCAGTATTATGTTTACAAAATGAACTTGCGATGTACTTAATAAGAAAAGTTCTTTACTTGAAACAAAATAAAAAATCCCAATTAAACTACATATCATTAACTATAATTAACTACCTTTAATTACTCTCCTCTTAACACAGATTATTATGTCATTATAATATTAATTAAAAGCCACTTTTTTTCTCTGCAATTATTGAATGGCGGACTTGCTGTCAATCAGCGAACTCCGCCGGAGATCAAGTCCCACCCAAAAAAGGGAGACAAGCAAGAAAAAAAAACGAACCAAGGCAATCAGTGGCAAATCAGAACTTTATTTATTTGCTTGTTGTTTGCCAAACATTTACGCCATCAGCAAAACGACACCCGAGAGCTCGTTAAATGCTCAGCGATGCGGATGTAATTCAATAAACGAGCGCTGCGCCATCATCAGCGCACACCCCGCCGTTTAGTGTGTGTGTAAATGACTACAACCGCAGGGTGTGTGTGTGCCACGGGGGGATGGTTTATTTACTCGCCAAACCAACCCCTCAGTAAGCACCCGAAGGCGAAAGGGAGAAAATCCCCCGCCCGATTCAGCCATCCCTCTGCAATAACGTTTATTGAGTCGGAGTTTCGCACCAGCCTCGTCCTGCGTGTCCTTCGAGCGGGCGCTTCTGAACTGTCAACATGTCAACTGTTGGTTTTTCGGGCTCCTCGGGATCTGTCCGGGGTGGGTGGGTGTTGGCACATTGCTTTTTCGGCCTGTTTAAGCGATTTAACGCATCGCAAGGATAATGAAATTTTGATTATGCGCCGCTTGGCTGGTTATCCTCGCCCGGGATAACTGGTTGCTGCCGGGGTCGCCATGAAATTAGCCTCGTTTAAAGGTCCTTTGGCAGTGGTGGGGCAACGGGAGTGGGTTCAAGTTCGTGGAGCTGCTAATTATGTTTGCAGAGAGTGGAGGAGGGTGACTTGTATTCTCATTAGAGTTTATTAAATGGTAATAGGGGAGGTATTAGTTAAAGGTAATAATAAAGGGTAAAAATCTTTTTTACCTATTTAAAATATTTCACATATATATCTTTCTTTACCATATTTTTTCAAGTATACATTACTACATTTTAAGAAATTCTAAAAGTACGTCCAATTAATTAACTTTATTCTAAACTCTAAGCCCTCTAAGTCATCTTTATTTTTAATTCCAAACCCAGACTAGCAACCAATTTGCTGACTGGGTAATTGTTCAGTCTCGTATACAAACAATTATGCAATTCAATTCGGAATTAATTGCACAATAAAACACGAAATTCTCATTTAATTGCTGGAAAAAAAAGGCACACGAAGCTACAACCCACATAAATATGCAACGCCCACACACCTTACACACACTATGCCCCACACCTCCTTCTAAAAATCAAAACACAAATCGCTTGGCGGGAAATATAAATTCGAAAAATTATGAAAAACTATCAAAACATTTACATACAGACGAGAGCAGGGAAGGAAAAATGGGAAATGACTTGCTCCCCTCGATCCACGCACTTGGAGGTGTCAAGTTGGCTTTTTTCTAGACAAGTGTAGGGATTTCTGTAGGTATTTAAAATATTTTAAATCAAATTTTATTTTAAATATATGTGACATTTGACATTTTAGGTGAGCTGAAACGAGTTGTATGAATATTTTATGTTCGCAATAATAGCTTGAAGGTTTTAAGTATTGTTCCTGTTTTGAAGAATTGAGCTTTAGGAGGTCAAAAGTAGTTGGAATTAAAAAAATAAATTTTTAGAAAATTTTTATTTAAAGCTGGAGTTCACAAAACACAACACAAAACAACCTTTAAATGCTCTCTTGTTTTTAGCTACTTTAAAAATTTTCTCTTAGCCACATTTGCATGGCTTTTTCTGGTGCTTTGGCATCACTGCACGCAGCCAAATCGGCGGCCATTTATCAATTGACCAACTTGGCCGGAGCGTGGACTTTGTTGGTGCTTTTGTTATTGGCCGAGTTGGTGGTGCTGCCGCCGCTGTGCTGTTGCCTTTGCCGGCTTCGTTTCATCTTGGACTCAGGGGTCGGCGGCGGGGGCCGAGACTCGCTTATGATGTTTATTGAAAAATTAATTTGCGCCTCGTTTTCGTATCCCTCTCTTTTTTCGGTGCCCATTTGCGTATTTCAAAGCGCAATGAATAATGATGCCGGTTAAGTAGGGGAAAATAAAGGAGAAAAAATGGGGAAAAGAAACGCTCGCCTGAGAAATTAATATTTGTAATTGGCTATAATTGTTTATGCCAACGGGCCGCAAAACTCTAGAAAACGCTATGAAGACAATAATATTATTAATGAGCAGCCCAGCCTCCACTCAACACATTTTGTTGCCATTTCGAAATATTTAATTGAAAAGAAAGCGGAATTGTCTGTCTTTCGGGCTTTCCGTGGTAATGAAGAGCTCAACTTTTGGGGAAGTAGGAAAATGTTTTTAATCAGCGAAGCCAGTAACGATGTGAAGTCGGAAAAGTGGCAAAAGATATTTCAAGAGTTAATTGAATGGCTGGGAATGTGTGAAGACTATAAATTGGATTATTGACGGGGCCCTAATTGGGTGAAATTAATAATAATTGAATAGGACTTGTATGAATATATTTTGATAATTTATGGCTGATTTAAAATGACCATAATTTGAGCATTTAACTTTAAAATTGATCAAGAAAGGTCAATTTTAATAGTTTATGCAGATGAAAGTTCAATTTCCTAATAAACATACAATTATGTTTATATTTAAATTGATTTTCCAAACCATCTGTCTAAAATAAGTATAAAAGATAATAAATAAACACTATTAAATAAATCTACATTTTTGTATATATTCCTCTGTCTATTGGAAAATAATTTTTATACTACAAAATTATCAAATTAATTAAATTAATTAAATATTACATGTATTAATTGCTTTATATTACTTTCTTATAAATAAACCCCCAATTAACCCCTTTTAGAAACGCTGGCAACTAATTAAATCAACCAGACAGACGACAGCTATTCGTCAACTGTTCTAATTGAGCCCTTTATTCGCCTCCCACTGGCAATTGCCATTAAAATCCCTTCCCTGATTTTCTACCCGAGGAAAACTCCGCCCACTCAAAACCCCAAGCTGAAACCCCATTTTCCTCCAGCGGAAAACAAAGGAGCTGGCGGAACAATGGCTGCTCCTGCTGCCGCCGCTGGTGAAAAGTTTTCGAGCCAACAATTTCGCATAATAATCCTTAAAATGAGTTTAATTTGTAGAGTAAAATTATAAACAGAATGGGATGATGATGGCGGAATGGAAATCCTTTATTTTATGCAATTTATTCGGTGGGGAGACCATTATAAAGCTCACCTTTAGGGATAGAAATTCAGATACAATCCCGAAATATTTTGAATTTGTTAAGGCTCACATAAAATTAATCAATTTTATTCAAAATATATACATATATTTTTAATTAAGTTTTATATTAGATTATATATTTAATTAGTGTATACATTTTTCTAAAAATTATTTATAAAATAATGAATCGATATATCGAACATGATATCGGAACAGAGTTGCTACTAATGTATGTTGGCAACTCTGAAGTTTCATTTATAACGAGATATCTTTTAAAAAGTGCGAATTTGTGAACTATTTTTTCTCTCCGTGTCCCGCATTGATTTTCCTGAATTTTTGTGATTTTTGTGGACCCAAAAACCTCCGATTTATGCGTACCGATGCTTATTTTTATGGCTTATCTGCCGAGGTGCTCGCCCAAAGGACACACATAAAAGGCAGCCAGAAGGACGACAAAGCAGACGAAGGCTGCTGAAAAAAGCATAATTTCCTGACCGAGATTGCAGCTTTGCGATAATGCTGCTCGCTTAATGATGGGCTTATTATTTATTATATTGTTTTTTTGGAAAGGACATTGCTCATACGCCACCAAGTACCAATTAAATTCGGGTTTCTTTTCGGGCGACTAATACCCCTATATATAGCGATATATATCTGCTAAAATCTCAGACTTGCAGACGTCAAATGAAGTCATTGAAGGCGGCGGGAAAGAGACGGCAGTAGCGGGGAAACCATAGAGGGAAACCCAAGTGGAAATGGACAAGCGCTTGCCGCCGCCGCTGCCGTCGCTGCTTGTTATAGAATGCTAATACGCGCAGCAGCTCGGCGAAAAAAAGAACAAAGTGGAAAAACGCTTTGAAGATTGAATTATTCAATAATAATTAGGCGTGCGAGCGGGACAACCGTAGTCCGCCCCTATCCCCGTCCCTGTCGCTCGTACTCACCACACTGGAAATAAGGCGAGCGAGAAAAGAAGGCGGCGCAAGCAGAAAAGTGGAGAAAATGCAAAAGAAAAAAGCAGCCGCGAGCGAGAAGGCCATATGCGAGCCAATAAAAATGGTGTCGACTCTGCGGGGCAGGCCCTGGGCGAGAGCGAGAGCGCACATCCGGTTTTCGAAGCCACCACCACCACTGAGTGTCTCTCTCGGCGCCTGTGTGCGTGCGTATCTGTGTCGGCGTCCGCAAGAGGCAGCGTGTTCAGCGGTGCTCAGCGGCAGTATTCCCATATTTCAGTCGCAGAACAGACGTGATCTCAAGAGGACGTGTCTCCGCTCTCTCCCGCTGAACAGCTCCCCGCAGAAGGCAACTGTGCAGCAACAGCGCCGCGTGTGCGCGAGTGTGTGTAATTGGCGTGTGTGACGAGCAGCGCATTTAATTAACAAAAACCGATGATAATCAAAACAAATTAAGGCAGACAGACGGAAAGTTCAAGTTAAATAAACAACCGGAATAAATATAAATGAAGTAAAAGTGAACTATTTTAAACATTAAACTTTTGTTTTCAAAAGCAACCAAGTCAACTACAAGATTATAACACCAACCCAGCTCTAGCAGGAGAACATTTAGCCCACTTCAGAAACCAACTCCTGGAAACATGCCTGAATGAAACACTTCCAAAAGTATATAACACTAAAGAGGAGTTACACGTTGCAGTTCTTCGCAAGATTCTAGAATGAAAAGAGCTCTCTAAGGCCCTGCAAAGATTCCAGAAAGCCTCAGAGAACGACTCTAAGACAAACCCCAATTCTTCGGAAGGCTTATGTTAAGCATGACAGTGACCGGCCTGCGCCAGACGATGACCAGCCCCACGGTGCCGCCGAGCAGTATCAGCCTCTCCAGCGGCGGCGGGAGCAGTTCCACCACCAGCAGCTCCAACACCATGGCCAGCCTCAGTCCCAGCCTGCATCCCTTGAGCAGCCCCACCTCGCCGTCGGCCCTGCTCCTGGCCCACCAACAGCACCTGCTCCAGCAGCATCACCAGCACCAGCAGCAGCAGCAGCAACAGCAGCAGCAGGCGGCCCTCCAGCTGGCCGCAGTGCATCCGCCGGCACACCACCTGCACAAGACCACCTCCCGACTGAGCAACTTCAGTGTGGCCTCGCTTCTGGCGGACACGAGACCCAGGACGCCACCAAATGCAGCCGGAGAAGCGCCGACGAACCTCTCGAGCTCGGCGGCCACATCGCCCATTTCCCAGGCCAGCAGCACGCCCCCGCCGCCGGCTGTGGCTTCTGTTCCTGCTGGAGTGCCTGTGACCACCACCACCTTCCACCCCGCCGCCGTGGCGCATCATGCTCACCTGCTCCAGGCGGCGGCACATGTCCATCACCAGGCCATGGCCGCTCAGCTGAGACAGCAGCAGCAGCAGCAGCAGCAACAGCAACAGCAGGCGGCGGACGCGAGGGTCAATTCCCCGCCAGCCTCCACCAGCAGCACGCCCAGCTCTACGCCCGTGGCGCCGGGTTCCGCTCCAGGCTCCGGAGCGGGAGTCACTCTCTGCCTGCCCGCGAAGAACGAGCGCCACTCGCCGCTGGGCAGTCACACGGACTCGGACCTGGAATACGACGAGGAGCTCCTGCAGGAGCACGACGCCGACCCCGACCACGACGAGGAGGAGGACATCGACATCGAGGACATGAATGCCGACGACTCGCCGCGCTCCACGCCCGACGGCCTGGACAGCAGTGGCGGCGGCAAGTCCATGGAATCTCCGCACAGCGTCGGCAATCCTTCGGGTGCGCACATGTCCTCGGCGATCCTGTCGCCGGCGGCTCTGGCCTCCGGCCACGTGCCCATCCGCCCCACGCCGTTCAGCGCTCTGGCAGCGGCGGCAGTTGCCTGGACGGGAATGGGAGCCGGTGTGCCATGGCCGGGCGCCCGGCAAATGCCGCCCTTCGGACCGCCGGGTCTGTTTCCGGGACAAGGATTTGGAGGAGGTAAGTGTCGTTATATATTCACTTTTTTCTGTCTTGAGTGGAGAGCTTGTTAGCCGGGTTCTTAAATATATATGTATATATTTGTTTTTTTGTTGGAAGGAAATTATAAACCTTATCGGAGACAAGTGCTTAACTTTAGGGAAGTTTAAAGGAGTTTTTTAGGAGTTGAAAATGGAATAGGAAGATGTATTATATACTCCAAATAATTGTTAAAAATATTTATGAATTAGAGACCTTTGATAGAAATATTTTTACAGTCTTTAGATATGTTTCCCGCTTTTAAACAAACCTCTTTAAGATTTATACCCTTTTTCCATTTAAATCCCAAAGTTCAAGGAAAGTATTATTTTATATATTACTCTCCTCAAGACCTTTTATTTATGAACTTCTCTCTCTTAATGTATTATTCCTTGACCGGTGAAAAATATAGAAAATACATATCTGAGATCAAAATCCTTTTAATCTTTCAAAATGTATATGTGTAGGTATTTAAAAACGATTTATTTAGCCATTGTTTCTGCGTTGCTTCTCCCTGGCAAGTTTATCTACACCATTTTGTGTCGCATTTTAATTCAATTAACTCGGCCGTCCCTCGTCGGCTTAATTGGCATCATCGATGTGGTGTGTGGCTGCGGGTGCTCCATCATGGCCACCTCATAGCCGGAGTCACCATCACGTCGTCGTGACTGCAGTTTTGTAGCAAAGTGCGTGGCAATTATTATTGCCGAGAGGAGGGCCCTAAATGAAACAATGAAATATGCCTGATTGCCGGGACCCATTGCCATACACGATGATGATGGTTATGATGATGGGAGTCGCGTCGCGTCGGTTCTGATTTGCCTCAATTGGCCCACCGTCTGATGCGAGATTATTCATTCATTTTTCGGCGCTTTCCGGTCTGCCAGCCAGCCGGCCAGCCCCCTCTTGTGCTTGTCCCCAAAATCTAATAATAAACGCATATAAAAACCCCAAAACGGACTGTCTAACTGGCTGACCAGACTAATTGAAGCGAGTCTGGCGGCGGGTTGCAGCCGATCTCTATCTGCATGCACAGTTCACACTTTGCCTGCATTTCCTGGAGCCTCCAAAAAAGAGCGTGTGTGTGTGTGTGTGTGTAGAGGGGAAAATCCAGGGGAAAACCCCGGCCAAGTCACACTTTGATGGCGGGCAACTGACATGTGAACCTTGCATTTCCGCAACACTCTTCGAAAAAGGCCACAAAAAGCTCTTGGCAAAAAAGTGTAAATTTGTAAATTTGCTTTTTATATATGCAGTGTTCCCGCACAATACTTCTTGGTTTTTGTGTTTTGCATTGTTTTATAAAGCTGTCAGTTTAGTTTGGCACAAAAACGCGCCATGGAAGGGCGTCGTCTTGTGGATTAAATAGGTTAAAAACGGAACATTAAAGCCCTCCCTAAACATTATGTTCCAGCAAACCCAAATGGGCCTTAAATAGGAAAATTGAGGTATGGAAATAAATCAATCTCGAATGGTGGGCCCATCAATTTCCCTTCGACGACTTCCAACCACTTGAGCTATCTTTTGTCCAAATTCTATAAAAGAGAGGCCGGGAGATAAATAAAGTATTCCAAACATTTGCCGCTTATTTTGTCATTTGGCTGTCAACTGGTGCATGTGTATAAAATACCCGGGAACAACTTCATTTTCGTTTGGCAGCTGGTTTTTTTTTCGGGTTCCTGTCCTCCGATATTCAGCGTGTCTCATTAGCCCAGCAGGTTGCTGTCTTTTGTGAACCGGCGATGGGGTCCCCTCCGGAGCTCTCCCTTGACCCGCCGCTATCTCCTTGCGGCATTATGTCAAGTGTTAGGTACTTAGTGCCTTGCCAACTGCAGATACAGGTCGAGTATCCGAGTATCTGTCGGCGGCGCAGCTACCGTTTGTCGGCGTCTCCTTCATGGCCTATTAAATTAAACTACCTCCGATTAGGCTTTGGGAACACACGCGCGCTCTGTTCAGCTTGAGGTTAGTGTGTGGGGTGTGTGTGGGCCCTTAAGGTTAAGTTTTGCTCTTGGGGTTTATAAATTGTTGGGATTTTATATTCAAATTAAATTTAGTTTAAGAAAAGTTCCTAGGCTCTATGTTTTTTAATGTGATTTATCTTTATATATTAAAGTTATTTTACAAAAATATTAAATTCTATAAATACATTCATTCCCTATTTAAATTTATAGCTATTGCACCCTGTATTACCAGTAGCAATTCTAAAAATTCCTCTCTCATTTTTCTTTACCATTTTCCTTTATGTTTTCCTGGCAATTTGATTAACATTTTCGTGTTGCAAAATGGGAATTTCGCTTTTGTGCCTTCATAATTTAACTAATTGCAAGCGCAGTCAAGTCACGTACAGTGCACACGCTCGCCACCGTCTCTTCCCTTTCCCCTCTGCTTTCCCATTTTTCCACATATTTTCCACACTTTTTACTAAGTATTTAAGCTCCCTTTAACCCCCCGTAGCCTCTCTGGGAAGCCACCACGCATTGCAGCTGCAATTCTTGGCAGCCATTATAGAAATTAATTTTCAAGCTGAACAAACGAGCAACAACTTGGGAGTCATTGCATAAACACACACACACACACACACACTCGCTCAGTCGCTCTGAAATTGGTTAGAGAGAGAGGGATAAACCTGGCCAAAACGATGGGGCGTGGCATGTCAGCTACGCCCACCCCAAAACACGCAATTTTCAAACAGGCCAACGGCAGCAATTTAAATGTTGACAGCAGGCGGCGGCGGCTGCTGGGGGTTAGGACGGGGGCAGGGCCCGGTTTGCATGCGTTTTAACACCATTTGCAAGGCTCTCCTTCGAAAGCTAAAATAATATTTGCATTCTGCACGCCATCTAACGTGCCAGAGCGAGGGCATCGCGGGTTAAGCCGGCGGCGGTGCAGACATTTTGATGTATGTTTTCGGTAAATAAAATTTATTTGCATTAAATTACCAAAGCCAGACAAGGTGGCGAAGGTGGATCTGGCCACCTCCCGCCCTGGGTTACAGATCCTCAGCGAGCCCCTCTTTTCTACCTGTCCCCCTCTGTCCCGGTGTGTGTGTGTTAAAGTTGGTTAACATTCTGCCAAATATTTGTAGACAATTGGTAGTTCAACTAATTTGAGCTGTTGGATCTGGCTGCCGTTGTGCTCGCTAATAGTGCTGTTGTGCGCTGCCACAGCTGAGTAATTAAATGGCATTTGGAACCTGTCATAAGACAGGCACCTCGGCCCAGCCCAGCCCACGGGAACTGCTGCTATCTGGGAGTGTGTGTGCCTGTGTATCGGGGGAAAGGAGAGGCCTTATCTCGCCCAGAGGCAGCGAACTTCATTGCAAAACACTCACTAAATAGATACTGGCGAGCAGGCACGCAATGTGACAAGATTTTCCGAGGAGTTGCACAGGTGGGCAGTGGTCAGGAGGCACTGGGAAAATTATAACTATAAAAGAGAATATACAAATTCGAAAGAAATTTAATGAGTAGGTGAATGGTATCTGTGCAGATTTTAATTTCACAAGTAAAATAATAACAACAATATAAAAATAATTACATTAACATGTTTTTATAATGTTTCTCCTCATGGTTATTTCTGTATATTTTTTACAAGTTAAAATATTAGGAAGTCGCCTGTCATTTTCTATTAATTCTCTAATTCGGCCTTTGATTTAAGTCATTTTATTGCACATTAACCCTCTTAATTAACAAAAGTACCCGCTTTTTCTCCACCTGCACCCAGTGATCTAAGGCAACTGGTTATTATTAACACGCTTCTGGCTAATTAATTGACTCGTTTAACCGGTGTTAGGGCCCCTCATCGGCAGATTGCAATTTTAATGCCTTACGCGCTCTGGGGAACAATTCCCTTCGGCCAGGACCCACTCTATCTCGCTGGCCTAATCGTTCATTTAGAGCTGGCTCCTATTTGGAGCTAATTAAAATCCCTCATTACGAAATCGGCTCATGCCCAGAGGCCCATATACCCTGGCGATGGATATAGGCGGCCCCAAGCGATTGCCGTCCTGACCGTAAGCGTGTAATTGCATTAGCCATCTGCCCATTTGGCCGGCAGGCTGCACTGGAGCAACGTTGCTCAACGCCAACGGTTTTCACCGAGGAAAATGGAAAAAAACGGAGCCGAGTCAAGTGCTATGCGAAAACGCTTTAATGAAGAATTAATTGCCAGCAATTTGCACCGCAAATCAATCGAGCGTTGTCACCGCTCGTCTATATACAGAGATTTGGTATGGCTTTTGCCTTCCCTCCGCGAACCGATCCGATCCGCGGCGATACGCGTAAATTTCACAATTGCCTGTTGGCCTGTCTCATTTGCTGCCGTTGCTCTTATACGATGTCGCGTCTACAATACACCGGAGAACTCAAATTAATTGAAAATCCATTACAAACATAGGCTAAATGTCACAATTGGCGTTTGTGGCATGTATTTGCGCTGGCAATGGCGACGTATTGCTGCTGTGGCAGCCAGACTGCACACTGAAAGCAAATACTTGGGCAAGATTCTAAATTGATGATTAATCTGTAACAAATTAATTAAACAATGATTGGAAATGAATTTATTTAAAGATTGGGCGAAGAAACCTCTTAGAAAATATTTTCATTCATTTGAGTTACAAATTAAATTTTCAAAAATAAGTTTGATTATTTTATATCTCAATTAGTATTTATCAAAGCTAAGAATAATATTTTTTTAAGCCAAAAAAATTCTCTGTGCATAACAGCCAGCAGCAACAATGCCTATAAAAGAGCAAAAAGGCGAAAACAAGTCTCGCACTCTGGTTTCTCGCCCCCGTGTCTCTGGCCTCCTGTCTCGTCTTTGGGCTTCTCGCTGCAGGTTTTTCGCAACCAAAGCCAAAGGCATTTCCATGGGGGCGGGGCACACGCGAGGGGAGCCGGAAAATCCAGCTCACTTTGCAATGGAAACCCCATTCCAACAATTTAGCGACAAATGAGCAATTAATTTTGAAATAAATGTAAGAAAACGGCAGCGAAAAGCAGCGAAACAAAGAAAATAAATTATAAATAATACAAATGTTTAGTTATCAAGGAAACTCTTCGTTCTCTAAAAACTAGAAACCTTAATAGATAATAATCTAAATAATGATCTCATCTGGGTATAAATATTATTACAAAGCCGCCAAACTAAAGGCAGCCATAATTGGACCACGAATTGCATATAAATATTAAAGCCAAGCCAAGAGTATAAATATTATTGTAAAGAAAACGTCATAAAAAAACCTGTGACAAAAGGGCCTCGTTTATATGCTAATTTGGCAACTAATTTATGGTCAATACAAGACAAGAGCGACAACAAAATACCGAACCAAACAAAACCGAAACCGAGTCAAAACTTCACGCAGAATGCACACCCAAAATATATATATTTATAGAGGCCTCGCAGCATTTCGACTGCAGGCAGCAGCATCTTCATTTATATGAAATCTGGATTCCAACTGGTGGCTTTATCGGGAGTGTTCACATTTGGTTTCACCTTGTTAGTTGGCCATCCGAAGTGGCTTTACGACCCGGCGAGCAGCCCCGCCAGCCCCACAAATAAGTGAAATTATATTCATGCATTCGTATCGGGACGATAAGCCGGCGCATTAACATAACTCTGACATGTCACACTAATTACTTAATGAGCCCCGGCCAGCAGCTCTCCGTGCTCCAGGCCCGAGTGGTTATTAGTTTTGATTCCATCGCGAGTCGCATTTTTATGGCCTTATGGTGGGTTGTCCGACATTTATTTGTTTATCGAGGGGAGTATCGTAATGGCCACGAAATGTGTGTGAACACATCAAGTTTGTGTCGATCGAAAAGAAGGGAAACAGATGATGATCCCCATAAGTGTAATAGGTGCTAGTTATTGTCTCTCTCTTATTAAATAATTCGATATTGATGCATTCTATGGTCTAGAGGTTGCACATTATTCCTACACCGACTAGCAGGACTCCTCTTTCCTTCGTTTGTTATTATTGTTTAATGCATCATTTGCCAAAATGCAGAGCATAAAATGCAATTACAAAAGGCATGCTGAAAAGTTGGCCAACGTTTGTCACTCGGCAATTTCAATTTGCGCAATTATGCGTAAAATTAAAGCGTTGCATATCATTTGCATTTGTCTTTATTTTGATTCCACTGCCCCGACCCTGCACTCTCCGACTGCAAAACAAAATGCCCAATAAATTACGCGTGCCTTCGGGGATCCCAGGGACTGGGGATCTCGGGAGAGATCTGACCCGGACTGACTGCATCTTTAAAATGCCATTTGCATCTCTGTGGTTTGTGGCAAGCTCATTACTTTCATTAACAACACTCCACTGCGAAGGCATGCAACTTGCGACTGGCAACAGCTGCTGCTGTGTCTCCTCCGGCGTCTTTATAAGGCCTGCACGACGTTTCTTTTAGCTTTGTTTCTGCTTTTTTTCCTGCTTTTTTCGTTCGCCTCTCTGCCGCCTTTGTTTGCCAAAACAAAATGCCCAAATTAAAATTGTTTTGCTGTGCAGAAAGAATCGAACTGAGATATGGCACGAGGGGATACGGGTCGGGGATCCACAGCCACAGCCACATCCACATCCACATCCACTTCGGGGAATGCATTTCCCGTCGCTACTGCTGCTGCTGCTGCTTTGTCTGACAAATAGTTTAGACAGCAAATTTATTGGCCACTTAAAGGAGTAATTACCGTATATTGTTGCCGCTGCCGCTGCCGCTTTTAGCCAAATTGACAAGGCCAAGGACAGGCGGCAGTTGACAGCCCATTTCATTCAGCATTCAGCATTCAACAGGGCTTTGTTCCGCTGGCAAATACAGTAATAACAATTTTAGGAGACTCAATCCCCAACTACGTTGGAAAAACTTCAAAGAGGTTGTCTTCGAACAAAGGGTTTTTAAAATGTATAAATGGAAATTAAATTATTTTAGAATTACAGTCAGGGAGGAAAGTATCTTGTTCACTAAAGAGAGTATCTACTATTGAAAATATAAAGTTCGGCTAACAAAGACTATCTACATATATTTCCCAATTAAAAATCTAAAAAACAACCCACTAACCAATCTTCTCTCCTGCTCCCTTCCAGATGCTAATGAACCTCCTCGGATCAAGTGCAACCTGCGAAAGCACAAGCCCAACAGGAAGCCCCGCACGCCGTTCACCACCCAGCAGCTGCTCTCGCTGGAGAAGAAGTTCCGGGAGAAGCAGTACCTGAGCATTGCCGAGCGGGCGGAGTTCTCCTCGTCGCTCCGGCTCACCGAGACGCAGGTGAAGATCTGGTTCCAGAACCGGCGGGCCAAGGCCAAGCGGCTGCAGGAGGCCGAGATCGAGAAGCACAAGATGGCGCTGCTGGGACGGGGGGCGCAGGGCGCCCAGTGGGCCATGGCCGGGTACTTCCACCCGAGCCTGATGCACCTCGGATAAGTGGCGGCCCAGTTGGCCCGACAGAGAAGCCAACGGAGCCACAGTCCCCATAATCCTGGTAACCAAAAAGCCGAAG
This sequence comes from Drosophila jambulina, assembly GCA_018152175.1. NCBI lineage: Eukaryota > Metazoa > Arthropoda > Insecta > Diptera > Drosophilidae > Drosophila > Drosophila jambulina. Next base: position 31,865,976 of record JAECXH010000012.1, read on the forward strand.
CTGAAGCGGAAACCCCCAAAATTTTGCTGTGATGTAGCGCATTTTATGTTACGATACTTCCAAATGTTGTTTCAAATGCACGCCCTGTAAATACTATAAGATACATAGGCCCGACTAAGCGCCCCGATAAGCCACGATCGAACTCTGTATGTAAATATAAGGCCGAGAGAAAGATATGTTTCCTAATTGTACATAAAGCAAACCTAGCGTGTAGCCCAATCAGCATCGTTTGTTTCGTTTTGTTTTGGATTAACACAATAATTTATTTTGCACCACTCTCAACAAGTCAATAGGCGTGAAATCCCATTAAGAACATTACTAAATTTATACGTTTCGATTGTGTATTGTGTATTTTGCATTGTAAGTCAGTCTAGCGAAAATGGATCGATCGTGTGTATTTAAAGATACTTCTAAGCACCTAAACTAATCTAACCTAAAGCTACAGCTACGCCGTTAAAAGTACTCTACGATAATACCACAGACCCTATACATATAGTTCATACATGCATAATAATATTCTATAATTACCATATAGCGTTAATCCTCTGTAGTTGTTTAATCATTAATTCGTAAACTTAAACAAAAAATGTGAAAAAATAATACAGAAACCAGAGCAGAAAGTGCTGAGACGAATCATTAAAAAGATCATTTGAAAAAAATATAATTATAAAAAAAATAAAGAAGTGTTTTTATTTTCATGGCGGAAAATCCCCAAGAAATGTTATTATTTCTTAAATGGGCGATGATTTATGAAACACTGGTTGTGAATCATAAAGTGATATTCTGTTATTATTCGTTGCTAAAATATTTGCTTACCTTTTTCATCTCTTCTCTTATATTACATTCATATATTATTTAATGAAGGGCCATAGATTAAACTCTAATCTATATTTTTCTACGATCTTTACAGATACATATTTACCTATTTACTTGGAATGTCCTCATAAAAATATTCCTTGTCTTCATTCACTCATTGAAATCATTAAATATAAAAGGTAATCACTCTTATCTTCCCATTTCCAACTTATTTGCATTTACCTGGAATATATTTACAAAAATATTCTTAGAATTAAGTAACCCATCAGTTCATTGAAATTGCCCAAAGTGAAGCTTAGTCTTTTGGCTTTCAAGCTTAACTCTACTTTCCCAGAAATTCATTTTATTTTGTGTTTCGAACAAGCAGAAGTTCCTCTTCAGCTCATTTCCTTGGAATATCGTCAAAAACAAATTCCTTGGGTGCTAAAAACAATTCAATTCATTGAAATGGCGAATTTTAAAGCTAAGAATGTATTTACTATTTACAAAGTAGCGTCGCCTCACTGCTGATTAAAATTCTGAGCAAAACAATATTGTTTTCCCCCTGATTAGAGGTGTTATTTTTCAACTGAATGATTGCGTAAGATCGACGGCCATATGTTGTAATTTATATTGGGAGCAAATCGGGAATGGGACCGCAGCGAATCGATGTGGGGAAAAATTAACCAGGAGCTTGCTTGAAAAAATTAGCCCGTTATGAAACGGCGGCGCTTATACAATATTCCCTGGAAGCGTGAAATTTGAAAATTCCTACTATAATTACTGTGTATTCTGTGCTATGTAATGAGTTCAGCCGATTGTCACGGACATTTCTCAGCCATCGTGAAGCTTTCCTTATTGATTTCGAGGAGCGATCGTGTGGGATTGAGTTTTATTTAATTGAAGAGCGACGAAGCGTCGAGTCGTTCTTATCAAGTGGCAATTAATATTTAATTAATCAGGCAATCGGTGGCTGGCCCACATGGCGTATGCGCGTTCTCTCGCAAATCGCAACTCGCTCTCTGCCTTTACGTGCACACACATAAAAAATGTGTGTATAAATATATGTGTACTTAAGTGGAGGTTAGGCAAATTAAGATTACAATTGAGTGATTATCAAATTGTTTGCATTATAATTTTTATTCCTGCGCGATTTGTCGGGTGTCAGGCTGGGTTCAATAACGAATACATTTATAAATATACACTTTTTGTTCGCTATTTGTTGTTGACAGCTGGACGAGCGTCAATACCGCCTGCGGTTTTTGCTGTCTCGCTTATCGCGTTGAATTAAAACCCAATTAATTTAATTACAAATGGAATAACACGCCGTCGGCATGAAAAGCCACAGTAGCTGCAGCGCGCAAAGCGTCAAATAACTTAGCTTTTTTGATTTATTTACAGGCGGCCAAACGGTGTTTTGCGTCCGTGCTCAATAAATAAATTCAAATATTATTATTTGCCAGCTTGAACACTACTGATAAGGCTTCAAACATTTCGAGGACTTCGGGCACTGAGTGCAAGTGGGGGGAAGTACATATATATTTATGTTATGTGGTCATAAGATGGTTAAGAACCCAATTTAAAATATTACATAATTCGATAAAAACAGAACAAAAATACAAGACCTTATAGTGCAATTGCGCAAAAAATGTTACTTAACGATTTAGAATTCTGTTTTAAGTAACTTTCCACTACTTGCTCTTTTTTAGAACCTATTTAAGTAAGCTTTTACAGTGTAAATAATTTGCTTAAGTTCAAGTTTAATTGCCTCACTTGACTTTCTTTTTCATTGTTGCAATTGCACCTTAGGAATGGCGGAAAGTATCTATGTATATTTCGAAATTACATTACGCGAAAGTCTATATATAAGATAAAAAATAATTTAACTTTGCAATATAAATGTGTGATAAATCGATTTTTTTTTTCATACATCTTGTAAATATAATTGTTAAAGGAAACAAATAATTGAAATAAGCATTTTAAAATATTTTAAAACATATTTATTTATATACATAAACATTCAATGCGAACTTTTTCGATAATTAAAATTCAATATTTGGAAGCTTACGATATTTCCGATATAAAATCGAACGCAATATTTGTGTTTTTTCCTCTCGATATTCATCCATATTTCCCCTGAATACAAACCATTTAGTGGGTGATTAAATAAAACAGAATAGAGTAGTATTTTAATATTAATTTTGAAGCTAGTTAATACTTTTTTTTATTTCTCATTAGAATTCTCTATCCCCTTCGAGGGTATCCACTTGTCTCTATATACTTATTACCCATACAATTTGAATACAATTTGTTAACAATTAAAATGCAATCGTGCCTTGTTTTATTGGGTAGCAATAAAATAATGAAATTAATTATGCATTTATTATTCGTCAAATATTGATAAATGCGTTGCTCTCGGCGAATTCCCCACGGCAGCCGTCCCGTTTTTATCTCGGATGTCAAATCGATTGTCGCCGCAATTAATTACGCGTATATAATTACAATGCCTGCCTACGCTGACGCCAACGGTGACGCCCAGGGTCCCAGAGAGGTGGATCAGTGGGGATCGGTGGGACTTGGGGGATCGGGGGGTCCGAGTGACTGCTGACTGCGGCCCCTCGTCCGCTTATTAATTAGGCCCGGCTACGCCTTCAGGTAGCCGCAGGTGGCGCTCCATGCCAAACGCGCCGCGCCGGAAAGTGCAATGCGTTAATCAAAACGTAATCAAATCATTTGGCAAGGCAGCAAGCGGCCTGAAACAGAAAGCGAAAAGGAGACCAAAAGCTAAGGCGGTTTACACTGAGAAAAAATCGAACAAGTGCAAATTAAAATGATAACAAATATCTGAAATTTCTAGAAAAAGCATGTATTTAAATATGTGTTTAAATTTATTATTTTAGATAACCACATAAATAAAAATACATTATTTAAAATATTTTTTAAAATTGAAAATATTTGTGTATTTAAATGTGTAATTGATATTATTAAGTTACTCTTTTAAAATAAAAATTAATTTACAAATGTATTGCTTAATTATCGAATCTTAATTAGCCTGGTCACATTATACATCATAATTTAAGCAGTGTTCACATTAATAATATGCAATAAATAAACAAAATTTAAACCATGTCTACATTAGCAACAAATTCTACAAATACTTAGCTTATGGGAATTTTAATAAGCCTGGTCGCATAATGCTTCATAATTTAAGTAAAACTATATTAACCTGGTCACACTGACAGTTTGCACCATATATTGGTCAATACGCTTAAAGTCTGGTCTTATGTTGTAATGAGATTAAGAAAATTCAAATATCAATTAATCTAAATCATAAAGAGATACTTTCCTTAAGTAAATTTTTCCCAAATTTTTCCCAGTGTGACCGACATGAGGAAAATGAGCAGTCGCATCGGCAGCACACACAATCAGAGCCTGGTCACATTGGGTAGCCTGCTGCGATTTTGGCCGAGTCCCGAGTTCGAGTCCGGCAATTAAGCTTTATATCGGGCCTAATGGACCGAGCGCCGCCTGCGCTGATTGCAGGCATTTGTTTGGCGTCGCGTCTCTCTCCCTTTCTTCCCTACCCAGACTCGAAAGGTACATATATATTCGTGTATATATGTACATATTTATCGGGGCACCTCGGGGGCCTGGCTCAGACCCCGCCCCCTGCCGAATCACAGCTTGACATTAACGCCCAACTGTGAGGCGGCGCATTTACAATGATAATATTTGTGTTCAAAGTTATCAATGGGGCCAGCCGCTGCACCGAGCTGAGGATGGGAATCGATCCGAGATACATATATATAGGGGCAGAGACGAGAGGGGAAGCCCCATCTGAGCGGGGCTTACAACTTGATCTCAGAGTTGTTTTCTGCTTAATTGATTAACTGCAGACCAAAGTCGATTAACTACAGACAAATTTAGAGGGAGAGAAAGAGGAAACAGACAGGAAAGCAACACAGGAAAATATAAAATTTTTTTATAAAACATTTATTTTAAAGGATAATTAAGAATACCCCAACAAAAAGTGTATTTATTTTTATCAACAAAACTCCATTCATGAATACAACAGTCTCTCAAAAAAGTGGCACCCCTCCTGCGAGCGAAAAACCAAGCATAATATTTTTAATTAACGCCCACACACACCCCCGGACACATGCAAATGAGCTCATTATGCGCTGATTATGCAAGATACGAGATACTCATAGACCAGATTACCGGCCAACTCCCCTGGATAGTTTTTCCAGGCGAACACCAACGGCAACCGGCAAAAGTCAGCAAGTTCAACAAACGAAGATTGCCCGCACTCAAAATGAGACTCGAACATTTTCACAGAAGATTCATTCATAAAGTCAAGCGAATTGGAAATCCGTTTGCTTAACCCACTCGTCTCTATATACATGATCTGATATATACTCCAGCTGCAGACAGCATGGGGATCCGCGGATCCATCAACTCCAAAGGCAAGGCACCCACAATTACCGCGAATAAATTGAGGTAATTAGGTAATAAAAATAATGTTTTCACCTCGTTATGCGAGGCAGCCGTCGAGGCACCAACCAACCAGCTGCTTGCCCCGTTCCGGGAATATTTCGGAGTGGCAACCACCTGATAGGGAGAAATAAGCCGCACCGAAGTGCCCCAGTCTTCGGGTCTGCATCTGGAGCAGATACGCAGGCACTTAACCGAATGATAGGAAAATCAACAGAGGGCTATACCAGGAAATTTTGATGGATAGCTATTTATAGTATTCGAAAATAGAGAATAATCGAGAAAAATAGAAGTGTAAATCCAGCTGCCAAGAGGTTTTAAATAATTAATAAATACTTAACCGACAAAAATATAGAAATTTAAATATTATATTTCTATGTTCCATAATTAATTTAAAATAAATATTTTAAATACAATAAATAATAAAACACAGCTTCAGCTAAATTGTAAAGTAACTAAGTAATCACATATTAAAATAAAATTAATTTATATTCCAAATATATTATTTTAAATACAAAATTAAGTTAACAATTAATCAAAATACTAACTCTTACATTACAAAAATGAACCTTAAGTTTAGAATCTATATTTTGATAGTAAATCATAAACAATAACTACAATGTATTTAAAATAATATCTACAAACTCAATGAAATGAATTGCTCATATACATGTACTAAAAATCAGTTAACTAAATATTCAAAATCTATCGAATTAGTTTGGAAAATATTAAAAGTATTAAAAGAGAATCGCCAAGTCTATCTATTTTCCCAAAAAAATTCCTAGCAATTCTCAGACAAACAATGTCCCAAAAAACGAGGAAAAAACACCCGCCATTTTCCTCATCACAGCTTATGCAAATGATCCATTTTCCACGAAATTCCCTGGCCGTCAATTAAATTTTTCTGCGCCTTTTTCCACTCTTCGCACTTCGGACCAGCCACCAGAAAAGGCGAATAAAAAACAGAAAGAGCCAAAAACAATTTCATATCCATTTACTTTTCACTTAAGCTGAAATTTCCCTTTGGGGTTTCGAGTTTTGGACTGTGGGTCAGGTGAGTTAGTTACATTGTGTGGGTTTTATGGCTTCAGCTAAGCACTCTTAATTGGTAATTACAATTTGAGTTTCATTGCGGTGAATAATGGAACATTTCTGTCATAATTTTCATGGTTACACCGGGTATGCAGTGGTAGCCTCGGATCCCACACTTTCCGGTATTAATTTTTTGGTTAACTGCAAGCGTTCCAGGAATCGACTGCTGTGTAGAATGCAATTAAACAAAATAGCGTGAGATACGAGGCCGATAAACGAGGGGAAAAGGAGAGAAAAGGAAACAGCCACGATATTGTCGTGTCTGAAACCTAATTTCCAAGTTTAGAATTCTGCGAAAAATGCTCCAAAAGAAACGCTCCAAAGTCCCATGCTCCTTGCCGCAGGAGGAGAGCCAGGCGGGGCCTTACTTTTTTGAATACTCAATTAAATTTTCTTGCCAGCGCCTGTACCCCCTGGCCCCTGGCCCCGGCAGTTTCGCACTATTTTCAATTGAATTAAATGCAGTGCTGCCTCTTGCATTTTCATGCGAACAATTTCAAGGAATCGCGCATATCAAGCGCGTCGTCGTCGTCGTCGGCACGCTCCGTTTGGGCGCACAATTAATTTGCGCCCCAAAAACCGAACGCCCTGCGACTATGGGTATCTGCATCTGAGAGATACATTAGCGAAAGTGTAGGTCGTCGCCAGCAGATACAATTTAATTTCAAATGCCCTTACCAGCACGAGGGGTCCAGCTGCTAGGCATTTCATTCATGAAAGCGAATCGGAAAACGAGGGAGCTTTAAGTTGTAAGGAGCTAATTTTTATGCGGATTTCTTGGCTACAATTTAGTAAAATTAAGCTTAAAGTTGCTAAAAAGAATTATTATATCTCTAATATAGACATATTTTGTTTGATCAATCTATATGCATTTCATGTTTTATGTAATTTTATGTGGTGTTAGCAGGCATTTGTTGGTGAGAAGCATCTGAGCTTCTTAAGCTACAAATTGCTTAATTTGTTCACTTAATTTATTTCGAAAATGACAAAAAAAACTCTTGAAAGTCTCCGGAGGTTTTAAATATATCAATAAAGTGCATAAGATATTGATATATAATGTAAATGATCTATTCAGACACCATTCTTTCTTATTTGCTAATATATCCACGATTAAATAGAGGCCCAAATGGCATTTAATTATTTTGTAAATTTTAGCTTCTTCCAAGTTAGAGTATCCTAGTTCTATCCTAGCTCTCTGCCACCTATTTTGCATTCGCCTTGGCTCTTAATTCATGCGCCCGGGGATTGTGTGCGAGCGGGATGCCAGGCGAAATGCAAAATTTGTCTGAAGATTTTAATCGCCGGCATGCGCGCCCAAAACGGCCCCAAAAGAGCCAGCTAAAAGCCATCGGCCAACTGGCAGTGCCAACTACCAGCAACAAGCCAACCAGCTACCAGCCAAGATCCATGCCAGGCTGTTCCCATTGATTCGAGCCGGGTCAGAAGTGTTTTCCAGGCTGCTGCAGTTACCAGGAATAGTGCACGCGAAACAATTTTAGAAAATATATTAGAAGAGCTACTCACTTAGGAAATAATAATACATTTCTAAACTTAATAATTGATTCTTAAAAAATCATAATGTTACATACATCCTTCGAGAGCCAAACCTACAACTCGATAAAGATCAAAAACAAGGACTTTATGGGTTGCTATAGAATATGTTAACTTATTAGAGACTTTATTATATATTTATTAATATATTTTTTATATCTATTTTTTACTCTGCACAAATTCTAGTGGTAATAGCTGTAGATAGTGTGAGAAGGAGCCAGAGAGCTCTGCTCTAAAAAAGGGGCGTCGGGTAATGTAGGCGGGGTGTATAGCCACATTCATAGCCGCATTCACATTCACATCCACATGGAGTTAAGGCCAGAGCATGTAATGTTAGTCCGTTTCTCTTGTGTTCCATGGTTGTTGTTGTTCCTGTTCCTGATTCCCGATTCTGTTCCTTTTGCCGAGTAGTTGTTGCTGCTGTTGTTGTTGTTGCAGTTGTTGCTACAAGACAATTTACTTTTGTGCGAAATTAAGTGGCATCTGCAGCATGGCATTCCACTTGACTCCACCAGACGGAGTGCACTGCGAGAAAATGGGGTCTTTCATATGAATTATTATAAGAATAAATTGTTTTATAGGGAAAACAATAGCACTACTTCAATTTTTATTGTAATATATTTCAGGGAATAAAATTTTGAATTCCAAACTATTAAATGTGTGGCTTGAAGCACTAAATAATTTTACTACCTTTAGAAAATTAAGAAAATCTATTGAAAATAATTTGTTGCATTCTTTTTATACGTTTTTCTTAATTGCTTTTTAATCTCAACTTGTATTTGAATAGATGTCTATTCAATTTCAAATTAATTAAATAAATTTAGAATTACAAGAAACATAAACGATAAAAACTTCCAATAAGGCGAAACCTTTAACTTAATTTAGTTCAGAGCCTCATTTAGTTATGTTCAATTAAATAAAAGGATTTCAGTGTATACCAGTCACTCCCGCAGCAGTCTCTGATCCCCGCACTCCCATTTTCCCCCCACATTTCCCATTTCCACTTGCATCTGCATCAGGCAGCATTTTTGTATGTCTCACTCTGTGCCCTCCTCTCGCTCTTGTGGGCAATAACTAATTACATTCGCAATTATTTCATGTTTTGGCCAATTTAGTGGGACAAATTTATCTGCGCGGTGTCATCTACTTAGAATTGATGGCTTGCCATGTGAAGCCGTGGTGGCTTCGGCCAGATCGAGGGGAATTATAATAGATATATAGTGGTGCTATTGCCATTAGGCGCCTCAGGGGAAGGATGGCCCCGTCCTGAATGACGTTGATTGTTGTATGTGGCAAATGGAAAAAGACGATCCACATCCACTTCCCCAAAGCTGCTCCCTCTAATGCCAAATGCAATTATTAAGCAAATTAGCAAACATTTAGATATTCCAACGCGATTGCCGGCACAACGAGGGGCGCCATTGAGATGGGCTCCATTTCTCATTCATCAATTTCAATCCACGCAAAAGGGAATGGGACGCAGTTGATTAGCTTTGATTGCTTCCGGGAGATACTATATATGTGTAAATAACAAGTGGTTTTCTAACAAGCGAAGCCCACTGACAGGATGCTGTGGATATCACACAGCAGGTAATTCCATATTAGAGTTTTAATTAGGATTAATTATTGTGTGTTTATTATTGTTTAGTTATTACAATTGGTAACTAAAACAATGATCAAGATCAAAAATGGATGCTTCTGTGTTTGCTATAAATAAAATGCTTAAATAAGGTTTATTTATTTGTATAGTATTATAATATATTAGTTTAAATCATTTTAAATTATAATATTATTTAATCTCAATCTTCAACATAGTTTAATTTATTAATTCATAATTTACCTTGATCTTTACTTCGTCAAATCTCCCGCAAATCTTTTTTATAATATTGTTCTTGTTTTCCAATCTGTTTCTTTATTCAGATATTAGTAAACCACAACTTACCAGAATTCTACCTCAAATGGTCTACAAATGGATTAGAAATAAGCTTAATATTTTGATATTTCCTTTTTTACCTGCCTAATCCTTTCTATTCTCACTCCTATATCCAAAATTCGACTCGAACGGAAATGTCTGTTGTTAATCTCAAAAAGGGGAAAACTCCCATTTTTAGATATTTTTCCAATTTCTCTCCGCCTGCCCTCCGATAAAAAAAAACTCAGATAAATCTTTTGCATATTTTTTCCGTTTGTTTGATTTTCTCATTTAAAAACGGTAAATGTTTTCTTTTGTCTGCCCTTTCCGTCTCTTTCTCCCTGCCATTTTCTCTCCCTTTTTTTTGGATGCTGGAGAGCAACATTTATTGCTTTACACTTCCAATTATAACTCAGAAATCCATGGCAAGTGGAGACAATAAAATGCACAAACACGGAGATTTATGCCCACGCAGACAGCGTCAGATACTGCTGTACACTGTGCAAAAACACACACGTACCAGCACACACACACACTCTCTAGAGAGGCAGACAATTCACCTTAATTCAAGTAGAAACGATTTAACTCCCACGGCCCTGGTTGTTGGTCTTTCTCTTTGTTTTTTATTTTATTTTATATGAACTTAATTTCGCTCGAACGTAAAACCACACAATACACAAGCACACTCTCGTGCACACAACCCTTTGGTAACGGTAAACGCAGCCATTTATTACACTTACCGTTAGAGAGAGCGAGAGCGAGAGAGCTGGCGTGCGCGAGAGCGAGAAGGGTCGCAAAGGATATGACGTTTTGGCTGCCTCCTCCTTCGCCCGAGTGAGTGGAAATTTGTTTCATTATAATTATTTTCCACAATTGGACATATTAGTATGGTTGCGTCGGCCGAGGCAGCGGCAGCGACCGAGGCAGAGGCAGCGACTGTCCGCCATTTTTGCAATTTTCCCGTGCAAATAAACGCAGCCAAGTGTAAGGAATTCGCCCGAAAGGACAAAGTGGCGCACTTGGTGTTGTCTCGCTCTAAATACGGCTCCCTCTTGCGACAGTCTCTTTCCATCCTGCGCACACTCACCACGCGGCCAGAGGTGAATTTCCCGCTGGGGTAGTTTTTTATTGATTTTAAGTAAATAACGGTACGCGCAGTACATGCGGTTGTCTCTTTCGCGCGCGCAAGGACGTGCCGGGAATGACAAAACATAAAGTTATAATAATTTTTCTTTCCGCTTAATTGTGCTGTTGAGAAGGACTCGGGGTTGGGTGGGGTTTGAACGAGGGGATGAGGAGCATCAGACAGATAGAGACCGACCCCTGCTCTCTCTCTCTTTCTCTCTCTCCCTCTCGCCCCCACCTCTATGGCCATCTCTTTCTGGCCGCCGCAAAATGACCTGACTTTTAATTTGATGCCTTTATGTAGCGGAGAGCACAAAAGGGGACCTCTATGTATCGAGGACTCTATGTACCCGATGGGTCGGATGGATATACGTAGATAGTTGGGTGGAAGCTGGGTGGGCGGCGGCAGGAGGCAGCTCTGCCCTGCGCCATGTGCGTGTGAACGTAGGAAATACAGCAATTAGAGCCATATTAACCGTAATTAAATTTAATTGTTTAATTAAGCGCGAAAAGTGAGGAAGACATTTTCGTGAGCGGGACGGTGCCAAAGTTATTATTATATACCAACCATCATCATATATACACACCTCCCAGGGGGCCTGGGTCCAGCTGGACCTCTTTCGGGTGGGTTTTAGGTGGTGCGTGTGCCGGGGATTGCGTGCTTCGACGTGGTCCTCCTCCGCCGATTCCGATTACATTGTTGCCCCCGCCTCCGCCCCGATCCGCTCTTGTCTGGGCCCGGGTGTTGCTGTAACAAATAGCCATGTGATTTGATGCGACGGCCCCGATAGTCAGCCAATTAAGCATTCAAACGAACATTTTTGCACAGTTCGCATTAATTAGTGGGTGCTGCTTTAGGGGGCGGCGGGCAGTGGGTACTCGAGTACCATTTTTGGTTCAAATTAATTTGAATTACAGGCAGGGACAGACACTGGTGGAAATCAGTTGTAAAAGGGAATATTTGATGATGTTTTGAATATTAAATAAAAAAATTCATTTTATTTTTGATATGGTATTTTGGAGAGATTATCATTGTTTTTGCTAGTTACCATGAAAAGAAATGAAGAAATTAAAAATAAATATAAAAAGGTAAATACAAAAATTTACTAATATATCATTCTGCAGATTGAGAGGAACATCCTATAAAATATTGAAAGATATACAAAATATCTTGAAATATTTTCTTAGCACTTATAATATTACATTTTTGTATGTACATTAATTGAAATTATTAAAAAGTGAGCAAAAAAAAATATCACCCTTTGAGGGTCCTAACTTTTATTAGTACTATTATTAATGAACATAATTTAAAAATTTTAAATGAACATTTCCTCTCAACTATTGGCATTTCCCTTTCAATTAAGATGCCTACATACTTATTTATATTTATTTATCCAAAAGATGATCCCATCTGCTAGAGTTTCTTCATTACCCGCTTAAGATAAATGACAAGTAAAAACAAAAAGGACCCACAAGGGTTTCGCCTCCGCATCTGTCCTCGATCTAATGAGGATATCTGCCAGTTTCTATCTCGTTTCTTGTTAAAGAGGGCACCCACATCTATTAATTACGAGTTCGACAAAAAAAAAACATACAGCGGTGATGGGACATCAGTCATTTCTCGAGTTAAACTTGCAATAATGTCGTAGAAAATTAGCATCAATCAAATGCAGGTGCAGACGAAAGTGAGCAAGCCTCAAAACAAAAACCAAAACGAAAACCAAATCCGACTCCAAATCCAAATCCAAATCGGAATCGGAATCTCAGTGACAGCCAACAGATGTCAAGTGGCCCGCATATAGCGTCGCGGATCGGAATGGATCGGAGGACGCTTGGCTGGTTGGTCACAAATGTCAACCACATCGCTGACATCTTAATAATGATGAATTAATGGGCAAACAGGCCGCCTGACAATGCCACCAACTCCAACGGCGGGCCACAGCGTTTAATAATCTCTCTATTAGTGGGATGGAAAATCAAATCCATTTTCCGCTGTGGGAAAACAGAAATCTACGACTTTTATTTGGGCATTGATTGAGAGCAGTGGCATCAATTACCATGGCCAATCCGAGCGAAGACTCGTTCCCCAGAGCTGCCAACAAATTCCGAAATATCACTTAATTTTTCACATGTTGCTGTCGTAGCAAAAAATGCAGCCAACTTGTGAAAAAGTAGAAAGATGTAGAAACTATAAGGTATAAACTATTAAATACCTTTCTTTACATGCTATGAAATATAAGAAAAGAGTTACTTTGTGTTTATTAAAGTAACTTTATTAGTAAAGTAAAGTAGAGAGAGTACCTTTGGTATACAAATTGGATATTTTTCTACCAATTTCCCACAATTTTTTCTCTTATACATAGCTATATACCCTCAGTACCCTGCAAGTACTCTGCCTGTGAAGCAAAAAGCAAACGACATTCCATGGCTGCATAAATCATCCTCCATCCGAATCCAAAAGTGAGCATGTCAAAGGTGCAGCTAAGGATTTGAATGCTCCTCTGGGAGGGACACAAAGGGAGAGGAAAATATGAGGCCATTGTTGATGCCGCATTTCCATATAAAAATCGAAGCCAATAGAGGGGAATTCGGCTCTTGGCCGGGTTTATTATGCATTCGGTTAATGTAGTCATCGCTGCCGCTGCCCTGGACATATGCAAAAAGGCCGAGCCAAGCAAATAAGAAACCCATCAGAATTTCTCACTCCGGCCAGGCGCTACGACAAATAAATATTTTAACTCACAATAACAAAAGGCACGACCAGGGCTCGGGGTTCGCGGAATGGTGGTGTATATGGGGTTCTGGGATCCTACGGGCAACGGGCTGAGATGCTGATATTGGTGGGGCAGCCATGGCCGAAAGGGAAACGAGGTTGGCTTTAAGAGATTGTGGTCAATACTTTTACTATAGAAACTATATTTTTAATTTTATTTAGTTCCCAATTCCTTCCAGTAAATGTATTAAATAAATAATTATTTAAGGCTTGCAATATGCAAATGACTTTTTTGTAACACAATATTTTAACAACTTAAATGTCTACTTATTTTTTATTTATATCAAAATCATTCAAAAAATTCACAGAATATATTTTTGGAATGATTCTAATAAGTATTTATAGACTATTTTTAATGTAGCTATTTACATATATGCAGTAACTATATATTATAAATGGTATATAAATTTGTTGAGATAGCTTTAAATAATATTGATATTAATCACAAGAATTCCGATAGTTCTCTATATTCAGACTATTTCTATTTTTTTTTAAGAATGACAATTATAAGGAAATGTGTAAATGCTTTATTTTATTAAAAAGTGCTCTTATACATACAGGTATATTAATTATTTAGCCCGATATGATTAGGCTCAAATAAGTTATTCCAATACTTTTTTAATTAAAATACACACTATAGGGTAATAAAAGGAAACATTGTCAAAAAATGTCTTTGTTATCCTTATTAATTTCCCCATCAACTAAATACTAGTTTGAAAATTGATCGGTTTAGGCAAAAATATTCTTAAAAATGTATTTTTTAATTATTTTTTTAGTAAAGTAAACTATTTCCTAAAACCACCCTCGCTCTTGGCCAGCTCATAGAGCAGCAGAGATGTTCATCTCTCGGCAGTGCAATGCCGTTGGTGCTGCTGCCGCTGCAGACTGTTGCAGGGCAAAAGCCGCCGAATCTGGCCATCATTTGTTTAAATATGCGCCTGCAACAATCCGCCAACAAGAAGAGAACAGCAACAACAACAATAGCAACAGCAACGGCAACGAATGACAACAACATTGGAAGTTGCACGTTTAACAATTCAATTTATTTGCAACATCAAAATTTAACGAACATGAAATTGCGAGAATTTTAAGATTTTCAAGAGAAACAAACGAGCGACACGATCCTGTCTCAGTTCGGTTCACTTTAGCTTACTTTTTTTTTTTTGTTTTTGTTTCTCCCAAAATCCCCACCCTAACCCCCTTAACCCCTGACTGCCAGTATGTGTGTTTGCTCTGGGTTTTGTTTGTCGCGCGCTTTTGTTCTTTTGTGTCTCTGTCGTGGGGTTTGCTTAGCTGGTTTCCATCCTCTCAGGTCCCCGATTCCCGGTCCCGCTCGGTGCAAAGAGTCAACAATTTAGCATTCAAAGAAATATTTTAAATTAAAATTTCTGAAATTTTCGTCAATAAGCGGGCCGGAAAACAATGCAACGAGACCGGACTTTGTAGCCAAAAAGAAGGCAGGCAAGAAGGCCTGTTATATGGCCAAGTCCAGGGCTTGTGGCTGGTTCTTGGCCTTTTTTAAATACTTGCACATAAATATTTGTAGTCTGTGATTTATAGGTCCTGTAAGGGAGATATGGTGTATATATAAATTGATGAAGTGAGGGAATTAATGCAAGGATTAGTGACAGGAAACTAAGAGTCTTAGGAAATTAATTGATTGAAAAGTTATTAAAAAAATATACAACCTGCTAATCATTCCTCTCTTAACTTAACAAGATTAGTGTATTTATAACCCTTCAATCCTCATTACAACTTATAGGTATTTCTCCCCCTTTCGAGCTCAGTGTTATCCTGCTATCCCACGCTCCTTTTATTGGATTTACCAATAATAACTAACGCCTTGCGGGCATTTGATTCATTTTTATTGGACTTTCGGAGATGACAGGCTCACATCACTAGGCATCAGTTTCAATATTTACCTTTCTCATCATGAGACTGACATTACACAGGATTTCCCTGTGTTCCTCTCCGTTTTTTCGGCCTGCAGGACTCTCCTCTGAATCTGTTTTGTTTGCCTAATAGGCTAATCACACATCCAGCAAAAAGCGAGCGATGGCACAGAACAACAAACAGGAGTTCAACCCCTAAGTGAGGTCCGATGTGAAAGTCAACAGTCCTAAGCCGCTTAGCGCTTGTTGCAATGACAGCGAGCAGCGCAGGACTCTCAGGATACCGGGATTCAGGATTCGGGATTACAGTAACCTTTTCGTAATTGCTTGTAGCTGCCACTGGCGATTTCCTAGCGGCACGCGGCCAAAATAAATTAAATAAATTAACAAAAACTCGTGAGAGTATCCGCCATGGCCATAGTTTGGGGAGTTAGGAGAGGACTAGGGGTAAGCAAGGAGGCTGTGCCATGCGAGACTCTCGTCTGAAATTGCATATTTGATTTGGCTGAAAATTGTCAGCGCATCGATTTGCATATTTGCATGTTGTCGCGAATGTTGTCCTGTCTCCTGCCGCCTGCCTTCCGTTCGTTGTCGCTGCAATGCGTTGTCGTCGCGTTTGCCGTTGACGTTGTTGTTTTCTGAGGCACTTGGAAAAATAAACAAGCTTGAAAGTGTTCTAAAAAGTATATTCATAAATATTTCAGGAAGATATAATTAATTCCTGTATATTTTTAATATTTTAAATGCAGAATGCCATTTATTTTGCTTACTACCAATTATTCTCTCTGAGAATTAGTACAAGAAAATGTATATTCTGGTTTTAGGAATTTTCCCAGGCCTTTATAATTTGTTTCTCAGAAACTAGACAAGTTTCCTTGCAATAAAAAATCCTACAATTCATATACTATTTTTTCGAGTGCGTGGAAGTGCCTGCAGCTCCTCGAATCAACTCGCTCGTCTCCTCTCGGCTTGCAAATTGAAATGTCAAGCCTCCTGCTTGATCGCTTTATGACAAGCAGCCCGGCTGGATAGATGGCTCAGATGGCTGAGATGTCTCGATTCGGATGCGGATGGTGACTGATATATCTGCATAAGAGCCTCCTCGTTGTCGTTGTCAACGCATCGTGCACTAAATTAACATTTTTTTTCGTTGCCAGGCGCTGCCTTGTCAGCCCCTCGTCCAATCTTATTCCGAATGCAAATCTCCGAGCGGGAACCTGTTGGCAGCTCGCAGGATAAATATACATATATAAGCGCGTATGTCCTCGCACACTCTACCGACGAATCTCTTGCTGCGTTTTATGGAAACGCAGCAGCTTGAGCCTCGGCTTCCAGGACGAACTCGTAGTTTAAGCCTGATCCTTTTTCATTGCCGCCCGCCATCATTTACATAGGCAAAGTCTTGACGGACTTTTTTATGATTCACCCGCCAGTAGACATAAATTTCAAGTGCCCGGGGCACAGCGTGAAAAATGGCAAATTAATGTAAATCACAGGGACGCAACACAACACTCTTGTAGGCCAAAAAGCAGGGGTGTTGCCCAAAATATCCCAAAGTTTGTTATATCAAAAGTTTGAATATTGAAAAATATCTCATTTATTGAATAAGATTAAAAAATGTAATTAATTTCCTTATTTTACAAATTATTTTTACATTTCCTTTTATAGTTTTTATTTAATTTCGATATAAAGATATCGACCTTTGTTGCAATTAATAATTATCATTTTACTAATTAAAATTGAGCCAAGTTAAGTATGAAAGTAATTCGGAAATACTTCAAGTTCAGACTAATTTAAGCCAGCAAAATATATTTTAAAGTTTATAAACTCTTCAAGTCATTTTTATAGTCCTCATATCAATTTTTATAGATTTCTCTGCTGCTTAAATATTTATATATCAGTTTTTTCTTTTGTTTTCCATTGTTTGAAGATTTTCCTAAATCATATAAAAAAACGGGGGAAAAAGTATATCCTCACAAAGTTTTCCCTTGTTTTTGTGCCTCCACCACTGTCTTTTTGTTGGCAAGTCTGCCATTTTATGAGCTCCACGACAAAATTGACACTTGAAGTGTGTGTGTGAAAAACGCCTACAAAACAGCATCAGCAACAGCAGCCGCATCCACTTTTTTGGGGGGTGAAATGACATCTGGGGGTTGGAAAATATGGGGGTGCTGTGTGGGCGTTGTGTACTCTGAGCTTTCAATATGTTTCGAACACTTTTGCAATAATGTTGTCGTTCGGGCGATAAACAAACCAACAACAAGGGGACCAAGGATCCGAGGACAAGACACTATGGCAAAAACTTTGTCCTTCTATGTGTGTGCAGGGCATTTTGTTGCCTCGAATTGCGGTCGTTGCGGCTGCCTTTCTGGGGCTGATATGTTATGTAAACGGAAAATGACAAACGAATTAGTTATTGACAACAACAGGAAACAAAAAGTTTCGCCAGCGTTGTGAGAAATTTCCGTTTACTATTGCAAAAATTCTCAGATATTGAGCTTGTCCGCCGAGGAGTTTTCTGACGAGGGGCCATGGAGAGCAGCTAATGAGATCGGATGGGGGTTGTGGCATAAAGTATATATCTGTTTATGCCACTTTTCTTACTTGTTGGAAATCGTTTGACACTTTTGCCAATATCGCAGCAAATTGTGGCAGCTGAAAGTTGCTAATAAAGTTGGGGAAATATGGGGAATAAAGGGAAACTCAAGCCGAAGGTGGGAAAATATTACTGTATTGTAACTTTCGAAATATTACAGCTTTCCTACTATTCCAAATTACATTATTTTGAAAGAAAATGTATTCAAAAATCCTTTAAAACCCCTTTCAAGTTCTTTCACCAAAAAATCCCATAATTAATCACACAAACAGACCTCAAGAAAGGCTCAGATTTTCCTCGCATTTCCACGGCCTCAGCTTACTTACATTATATTTGTAAAGGCAATCGACAGTCTCAATTTCGCATTATTCTCATTAGACCCTTTCCGGTGAAATATTTATTTAACCCTGGCAAGCCCCTCGGAAGTTCGTCAAGCGACGCCGTGTCACGTGTCAGCAGTCAGTCAAGGTCCTGCGATATATCTGGGAATATATATCCAGGCCCAAGGAGCTCTCTCCCTGCTGATCATTCATCAAGCTGAGTGTCAATGGGACACGTTTTTTTCACGTTTCACGTTTGCCTTTTGACAAAGGACAAGCCTATCGGAACCGGCATCAGAATCCAAATCAAAATCAAAGCCAGCAAAAAATTAAGCCTCTTAATGCCCGAATGGCTAGTAGTACCAGTCTCCTTTAATTGTACTAAGAGGGCATTTGACGTTTATTGTCAAGGAAGAGGGGAAGATATGGCTGCTAGATGGTTGTGCCGATCGAATGATTGATGGCGCCTATGGCAGAGGTTGCGCATACGCCCCGGTGGCACTCAAGCAAAAAATAAATCAATGCAAAGAAGGTTATGTTATAAAATTTATATAAATTCTTTTTTCATAATTTATGGATAATATGGAAATTATTAGTTGGTTTTTGTTAAATTTATAAGATGGTAAATTCAATAATAATTTGTTTTTATTTATTATTTCCTAGTGTTCATGAAAAATAATAAAATAATACTGTAAAACTGTATTTAGACATTAATCTACTGAAAACCTACCAAATTTATGAATTAATTTTATATTAGATTAATAATAGTAAAATAATTATTTTTTAGGCTGCTATTTTCTCCTCTAGTAATGTAAAAATGAATTAATAATAGATGTAGGAATATTATTCCTTAGTATGAGTCTTAAAATAAATTTCTGAATTAACAAACAAGTAATAATTTCTGTACTGAAATAATTCAATTACAACATACAGTTTTTATATTTTCTAAAGCCATATTTAGACTGCAAATTTGTTTGAATTCCTCAACTTATATTTAATCAATCAACTAATAGTCAAGAATCGATAACAGTTTTAGTAATATTCTCTAATTTGAAATATTCAAATAATTTTCGAAGCCCCTTTTGACTCAAATCTTTTCCGAAAATCACAGAATTAATGGCAAATTTCCCTGATGCCTTCCCCTGTGCAAACACAGACTGATAGCCACTCCAAGGGCGACGGCGGCAAACGCCGAGACTAAAGGAAACCGCCAACTAATCCGCAGGAAGCGCTGCTCGCAAGGCGACATCAAAGCGGGAACGGGGCCAGGACGGGACAGGACCCGCATCTTGTTACCCGGCCAACGCCTAATTAAATATTGACAAGTTAATTTGAGTTAAACGATTTGTGAGCAGCTGCCGCCCATATATAACTCCTACTACTACACACTATATATACGGAGATTTCCCATTTTCCGAAGGCAAACAAAGCTGCGATTGGTTTTGGATTTCATTTTAATCGATTTGCATTCCATTTAACTTTGTGGATTTGATGGAAAAGCGCCCGCCTTTCACATGCAAATTTCCCTGGCATCGTCATCACGTTCCCGATTTCATTTCAGCATTTGATTGTCATGCGATTTTTATACATCATCAGCACTACTCCTACTTTGCATTTCGGATTAGGTATTCAAGTATTCGAGTATTTCGGTATTTGTATTCGTATTTGATTTGATAAATTTTTATGCTGATTGAAAAACGTTGGCCAAATGTGTCCCCAGGTGGCTGTAGCGGCCGTCGGGTTTTTAAATTGGAATAAGAGGCCCGATTACACTGAGCCATAAAATCAAATGGTTTCCAATGTCTGGGGATAATTTTGTCTAAGCAGGAATAGGGGATTTTAATACTTAGTAAACTTAATAGAGCGATTAAGGGTTGATTTCAATAACTATGAGAAGGGAAAATTAACTTTTTTTATATTCTAAATAATTAGGTAAAAAGATTTCCTTACCTCTTCCTCATAAAGCTTATTAAAACGTAATTAAATTATATATTTATTGCAATTTAAAAAATAAATATATATATAATTTAAGAATATTATTCACACCCTTTTGAAGTGTAGATACACTCCTCATTATTATTTTCCAGGGTGGCCCATTACACGCATCCGTGGCAGTTAATAATGTGAGCCCGGGAATGCACATAAGCCGATACAGATCCCAATTCCAATCCCGATCCAATCCCCAGCAGGATGGCTAACAATCTTGGCCTGATGAATGCATTCTGTTCATGCTGCCATCAAATTGGCATAGCCTCACATCCCAAAAAGCCCCCAAATCGCCGCCGAGGCCCCTCCGAAATCTCCCTCCCTCTTCGCTGTGGCGTCCCACAAATTGCCATGCGCCTCGCCTGATGTCTTCATAAGAGAGAGAAGGGGGGTGGATACTGAGAACAGGAGTTGGAGACGGGGACTAAGCCAACTTGGCTAACTGGCTAGCTGCTCCCTCTACCTCTTTCCTGGCTTTGCCTTCTTTTTTTGGCCTCGCCATATACAGCTCGCTCAATTCGATTACGTTTTCGTTAAATGTAAAATTTATACGCCCCACGTCAATTGTGACAGTTCACTCACTCACGGACATCACCACGTTGCAGAGATATATAGCGATATGTACGAGAAGTCGTGGGGCGGGGAGTGGCGGCGGGAAGTTGGCCACGTAGCCGGGCGATCCACTCAATGGCCAAAAACAGGCCCTGGAAACTGGCCAACGAAATTGCAAAAATACACGAGGTAGAGCACATACAGTGGTTGCTAGTTCGATGTTTACTTTTGTTATTTTTATTTTCTAGTAATTGCTGAAGTATTAGGACTCAGTAACTTGTGAAAAAAAGATTTATTCCCCGAAAAATGTACTGATAAAGCTGTACATTGTGATTCCAAATCAACAATAACCAAGCAATTCGTACTAAAAACCCCAATTCCAATACAAATAATACTTCTTAAGGGTCCAAATGAAATTATTATTTATTAGGTTTTAAGGGGAATTTAGATTTGACAGTTTTCTCTGTAAATCTGGAATAAAATCTAGAACCTTTGGAATTAATATTAAACTTATTCCAAATGTTATCAGTATTTTCCTTATATTTCTTCGGAAAGTGTGTACCGGAAGTCATTTATCTCTGCTGAAACATTTTAAATAAATTGAAAAGAAAAGTTGGCATTTCAACATCAAATATTTAATTGAATGGGTTTGTTTTCAGAAACAGTATTGTTAGATTTTACTCTATAGTAATATTTGGAAATGAGTTTATATTATTTCATGATTATAAAGCTCAAATATTGGTTTCAAAATGTAAAGAAATTTATTAAAACAATCCCCAGAAGAAAGGAGTTTCTCCATTCGCATTCTCCCATTCATCAGCAATGACTACTGTATCTTGGCCAGGTATTTCTCTGCCCTGCTGCCAGGGGGGCATTCATTGAGGCTCCGGCCTGGTCTAGGCCATCCTGGCCATCATCGCATATCGACCCTCTGCCCGTGTCCCTGTGTGTGGAGAGGAAATTGAATTGAAATGCACAATTTTTGCGGACAAAAAAGGAGCTCGTTATGTGTGCGTCGATCTGCAGCAGGTCTGACAGGCGCCGCTTCGTTTCGCAGGGTTTAAAAGTCAATTGCAGAAATTAGCGTGCTCCTCGAGGAGGAGAGCAGAGAGTATCGAGTACCACGACGCACTACTAGGGAGCTCGAACTCGAACCCTTTTCAGCTGCGATGCTCGTGCGGAGCTGTAAAAGTATCAAATTACACTTCCGGCGGAAACAGCGTCGACGCCTGGGAAGCGACAGCGCTGTCATTGTCCTGCGTTTTCGTTCTGCGCTCTGCGTCCTGCGTCCTGCGGCGCTTCTATTTTGTTATCGGACATCCTAGCCAGGTTTCGATTTCTGTAAAATTTTTAGCATCATTCTCCGCGGGTCGTGTGGTTTTTGGCCATAATCCGCCCCGTGACAGGCTGCTCCCCCTGATATGTGATAAGCCCGTGATGCATTGTCCGAGGACCAACCACTAAATGACTATAAAGTAGCAACTTCCGCGACTGTTGCGCAAAATCATTCAATTTCCGTTCGGCCACACGACCCATGAATATCCTTAACACTCCACCACCTCCCTTTTGTGGGAAATTAAGGACAGTGGAGGTCAAGGAAATAGTATTGTTCACTTTGTAGGTCTATGCGATAAATCGATGATATTTTCTTTGATATCTCAGGTCAATGTAATCGAAAAAAATGTTAAAAAATATATATTAAAAAATTTCATTGTAATTACAATTTTGTTTGCTATAATATCGATATTATTCGATATTTTAAAATTTAATATAACAAAATTTCCGACTTCTCTCCTGGTTACACAACCATAGTTTAAATCCATTGGAAATTCTCGCTCCGTTTTTTTCTATTTTCTTGAACAATTTTGCTTATTTTTTACAAATTAAATAACTAAATTTTTAAGCATAATAATTTTGTTTTTTATTATTTATTTAATGATTACAAAACTCCTATTATTTCAACCCCTGCTGTACTTATACGTGGTTTTATGCGTTCCCTGTGCGCATCATAATCGAGGGTGTGATTTGTCCTTTTTCTGCGTTTGTCGCCTGCCTCCTTTTTTTGCCTTTCTGGCTGCCAGCCATCCTTATGAAACATCACCGCAATTTAGTTGCCTCTGCGAACCCAAACCCGGAACCCGGGAACTCGGAGCCCGAGCCAAAAATGCCACCCGTCGCCCTGCGAAAAATTTGAATAATTTTTATTACGTGGCGCGTTATGAATTTTTGATGAGTCCTTTTGCAGCACAAAATGCTGTAACTGTTTGTTGTTGGGGGAGGCGTGCCACGGCGGCCAGTTATCCTTCACTAAGCCAAGTGACAGTGCCACAATTTATTAGATTCTCTGCCTCATTGTGGGCGGCCGGCTCCTTCTGCCATATTTTTTCTCACTTTTGGTTCCATATCATCGGAGTCTGCGCTGCAAGTTTCCGGCGAGGGAGCCGGGGAGGAAGAACTGGACAGGTCCTGGAGCAGGGTCCTGCCACCGGGGTGAACTGGGCGTGCTGTGTGTAATAAAAGCAAATAAAATATTCTTTAATATGCGACACTCGCCGCAGTCTGCTCGCTGTCATCCGTGTGCCTCCCTCGCTGCGAAATTTGCATATATATTGCTTGACAAGCATTAATGTATGTAATCCCATAATTTTTTAATTAAATCAAATTGTTTTGCTCTCCGTTTAAGGTTCGTGGGATAGTGAAGGCAATATTTATTCACAGGGCTCACAGGTTAACAGGAATTCACCGGAAGGTGATGCGTGGGTTAACTTAGTGATTGGGTTTGAGTTTTATATTTTACAAATTTATTTTAATAATTTTTTAAGCGTTCTAGGTTCTGGCAAAATATACAAAACTTGATATTAATATTAATCTGTTGATGAAATGATTTCTTCTGCTAAAATATATTATAACTATGACTTTCTTTTTTCAATATCACTTAAAAATATTCAACTTACTTGTTGTTGAATATATTTTAAAATATTACAATCTGTTACCAAGCTATATTTTTATAAATCCTGATAATATTTATTGACTTAATGTATTTACCTGCATTCGAGTAAAATCTATATCTTAAATATTTGCTAGAAGAATTTTCCACAATTTCAATCTACAACCGAAACCTCAGGAATTCCCATCGTATTTATGACCAATTTCAAAGCTGTCAGGGAACGACATTTCCCAACCCATGCAGTTTGGCATCAATCATAATCAGCAGCCAGTGACTAAATGCAACTAAACCGGAATAATACCAATATATGAATGTTCATGGATGTATGAAACCATTTTGGGTGAAACAAGCCAGAGAAGCCCCTCGTCTCTCCTCTGTTTTCCGCAGTTCGAAACGATTAAGTGATTTCGTGCACAGTGCATGATAATTGGATTAATATGCGTCGACAGCCAGCAGAACACACACAAGGGATGTGGAGTTACGGGGGACGAGGAGGAAGGAGACTGGGATGAGGATGTGGCCACCACCACCACCACCACCAGAAAGCCTGAGAGGCGAGGGTGGGTTTTGTGGGTTCTGGGGACTTAGTCGTCCCCGGGAACGGCAACTCGTTAGGCGGGCAAATTACGAAGAAACTTTGTCTTGGCAAGAGATGTTAGATTAGCTGGAGTTTTCCGAATTTTACAGCTGGAAAATATGCTTTTTTAGATTTTTGTTTAGGAAAAATAAGTGTATGTTTTAAGGATATATCAACAGAAAATGTATCACGTTGAAATATCATAAAGTTTGATATATTAATTTGTTTAATCAGAAAAAATAGCATGCAAATATTTAAAATCAATATTATTGAATTAATATATGATAAACTGGATTTAAATTATTTTTATTTTATTTGGTATACTTAAATAACTTTAATAACAACTATACTTAATAACTATGCTTATTACTAAACACTCTATAAGTTTAAACTAATTTTAAACTGTTTTAGCACAGTTCAATATATAATAAAGAATATTAATTTATCTCATATATATATCGCAACATTAAAATATCAACTTCTTTTGTATTTAAACTAAAATATTATTAAATCTTGTATATGTCAAGTTTATTTACTAGATAAAATGCCCTTAAAATTTATTTTTTAGGATCGTTTAACTAAAGAGTTCATATATGGTTCCATTTAACTAATTTTTTTTAAATATCTCTTCATTTATTTACTGTTGCACTGCCACTAGCTACTTCCTTAACCCCTTAAGTGCCATCTCTGCCACCTTCTCCGCCCCTTTTTCTGGCTTAAATGCTCTCGTTATCAAAATTACATATATCATAGGGCAGGGAGCCAGTGGCACTGAAGGGTGGAACTGATGGGATAAACAGAGCAGCGGGGCTACGGGTGGTTAACACTCCTCGGATGGTGTGTTTGTGTGTTACACCCTCATGAGGGGTGTACCATAAGTCAAATCAATTTCAAAGCAAACACACAGGAGGCTGAAACATATTCTCAGTGCCTTTTGTAATTGGAAAAGTCGGGGATTAGGCGATAAAGTTGTATTCTCAAATTGATAAGGGGATAAGGGGAGTGGGGGAATCATGACCAGTAAGTTTTCAAGTTCAGTGATTTCTCCTGATTTTTGATCGCAGCTAAGCAATTTGTCAGACTGGGTGGGAGAATCCCTCGGACTCCGGAGTCGGGATATGTAAATAGGCGGCCCTTGGCCAAGCCAAACAAGCTGTTGGCCACTTAGCGTTTCATTTACCAAACGCTGCCGCTGCTCAAACAAATTAAACCGTTTTCGGGTTTCTCTTCTCGCTGTTTTCGGGCCACAGAAGCCCAAGTGCTTCCGAAGTGCCTCTCCGCCCTCCCAGAAGGCGGCAAGATCACAGCGAAATCCATACTAACCATTGTTTGACATCGCCCAAAGTGATGGCGACGGCTTTGATCTCCCAGCTAATTTATAAAATAAATGATATGTGAATTAGCGGTCAACGGCGGGTAACTAAGATCCCTCGTTTGCTTTCCACGCCGACTTCCTTTTGATTAATTTATTTGCCCAACCGCTGCGCTTCATTGCCACCCATTATGGCCATTATTCCCTGCCTGCCCATCGGTGAACGATTTTCACACCTGCAGCCAACGGGTTTTATTCTCGCTGATTAGTGGATCGCAGGCCTTTGAACTGCCCGCCGATACAGAGCTTGCCTCTGAACACCCTCTGAAATCTGAAATCCGACTAGCAGGCTTAGCCACTTGCTGTCTAATTGCCACAGCCACCCGCGATGGCACGTCTCCATTTCGTTTTGGAGATGATCATCGCGATGATGATGATGGTGCACTGCTAAAAAAATATTGGAAAGTTTAATAAGATATCAACGGGATATTAAGGTGCACCAAGGGGATGTTTACTTATCTTAAAATCTGTCTATCTACTCCATTTTGTCTTAGAAATATTTTAAGTCTTCTGAAACTATTACTTAACTTTTACTGATATAGCTTTGTGTTCCTAAACCCTTTTAAATAATTGGTAATAAATTCCTAAAATTCCTAAGTGATTTCTTCTATATTCTTGTGCTCACATTGCATTTTTTCCCAGTGCACTCATAGGTAATGTCGTTGTCGCCTTCTCCTTCGCCACTGGCATTGGCCAATATGCCCAATATGTGGCACTGGGTGAAATCATTGGCATCGTCCGGCGAAAGGAAAGTTTCTCTTCGCGCCTCAATGTTAATTTCGGGCTCTTTGAAGCCCGATCGGCGATCGGCTGGTTGGTTTTCCTCCCTGCCCGATCTTCGGGCTCCACTCCGGGGTTTTCGTTTTTATTATGATTTTGTTATGATCATCGCGATCATCATGATCTAATGATTTGTTGTCGCAGCAAACAAAAAGGTTGGATCCCCGCTCCGATAATGATCTGGCGCAATAAAATTGAAATGCGTCTGTTAATCGCTCCGAGATACATAATAATTCTGCTCCGCCAAGAGCCACAAAGAGCCACAATGGCCCCCGGAACGATAACCAAAGTTCTGTCGACGGGCCGCCGCCTATCGATCACTTTTGGATTTGGTTTTCGGACTCGGATTCCGATTCTCGTTTACGCAAAAATCACAGCGGCAGATCGAGGGCAAGGTTTGGATTTCTTTGAGTCGAAGTGGGAAGTCCCTTAAAGCGAGGGAATAATAGGTATATAGATCGATATGTCGATACTGTATCGATTTAATTTTTCACATGAAATTCGATATATAAGTCGATATTTTTAATAAATTTATTATTTGATAAATCGGAAAAATTTACATTATATGTCAAGATGAGGAACTAATTCCTTTTTTTTCGATACTAAATTTATTGACTTATTGAAAAATACAGTATTAATATCGATCACACCTTCTAAGTTTTTAGAATATTTTTGTATAATATTATTTAAGCATTTCTATGGTACTTACAAATTTGTTGATATATATTCGACAAATATTTATAAAAGCATTCTACAGAACTTCTTTAATAAAATTTTTCATTTTCCAAAATTTTCGATAAGACAAACATGTGTTTAGATCGTAATCTTGTTCAGCTTAGGCTTGTTCTCAGCATTTTAAAACACAATTTTCTGATAATTTGCGAATTCTTAAAAAAAATAACAATAATAAAAACAAATCTCGAATTCAGCCCAATTAGTCGATCAATTACGAGTCGTTTGTTCCTATCAATGTTCTGATTACGGGGCTCCTCCTCAGCTCGCTTTCTAGACTCTCGGTTGCCACGTGCTGGCAAAGCTCGAAATTATATGTGGACTATATATAGTATACACCCGTATAGTTCAGAGATAAGGCCGTGTGGGCCAGGGCAATGTCCCGCCAGATTGTAGGGCATCGAGTGTAATAAATCTTTGACTGCGCTCGGTCTCCGGGCCAACTCAAATTCAAATGGCCATTGTTTTTGGCCAGAAAAAGGGCCACAAACCGCCGACAAATTCGGATCCCAGACTCGTCTCCTTCGGGTTCGCCTGATAAAAATCGGCGGGCGGCAAGCTGCGATCTCGCTGATCCGATCACTGATCGTCCGGCAGTATATTTATGGCATTGCCCGAAACAAAAATGTCAAGAGCGCGTCTGTGTCTGCTTAGCTAGAAATTAGAGCAATTAGCTTTGACCCGCGGCTGCAGCTTCATAAAAAATAATCAATTTTAGTGCACTGGGGAAAATGTCGTGAAAGAGAGAAAAATATTAAGGCATATAATTATAAAAATTTTTATAATTATTGCACAATGCACAGAAGGAAGAAAAGGTTCGATGGGGATGGAGTTTTAATTATTACCATAGAGAACCAAAATGTATTGAAAATAATCGTAATCCTATTTTTACCATATCTTACCTACAAAATAAATATTATTATTATTTATTATAAGGAATTAAATTAAGGTTGATGATGTATTTAGAAAATTATTAATTATTTTCGCTTCGAACGTTATTTAGAACCTCCAAAAATAAGTTCTAGCTTATGAAACAAATCCTTTTTATTAGTAAAATGGATATTTCGGACTTATTTTCGTAAGACATTTGTATTCCGAAAATTATCGAAAGACAGATAATATTTCAAACAATTTAAAAAAATATTTTTTATGACATATTTTTAGTTACAATGTATCAGTACATTTGTGAAATTATTCAGCATTTTTAAACCTTTTGCAATCCTGTTTTCTTCATTATAATACCCAGATCAGTCGACCTCTACTAGGTAACATTTTCTTTCCGTGTATAAATAGTTTCTAAAATAGTTGATGACCTTTTTAGTGGACATCGTCTCCGTCTCCCCAGTGGGTACTGTGGGCGTGCCTGGCCCGAGTCTCGGCTTGTAAACAGTTTTCCCTATCTGATGATTGTGTAATTTATAGGGTTCCTTGGGCTACCTGTACCGATCTCGGCGACGCGATAGTGCCACATAAATAAGTGTGTGTGTGTCTCGCTGGCATAAATGTCAAAGGGCATTTAATGAAGTTATTAAACGCTGCCGCTGGGGCTCAGGGGCTACCGTTTCTAGACGGAGGAGGCGGGATCCTGGTTCGGCGATCATAATCTCGGGATTGGCTTCGACTTCGACGTCGAGTTGGAGTTGCTTTTCCGCTGCTTTGCATTGCAACCAAAAAAGAGAAATAATGAAAAAGGCAGAAAACTGGTTGGGCAATGGCAATAAAACGCTTGCTATAACGAGCAACAAAATTTGTAACGATTCAATTTAAGGCTTGCATACAACATGCGCCGTACGCCGTCGGCAAAAGATGAAATAGTCGGGAATAGTCATAGGATATACACTCGAGGCCCGATTTGTGTGTGTGTTTTTGGCGCATGTTCGGGGGAGACCGCGGACCGGAGACCGGAGACCGGAGTCGGAATGAAATTTATGAAGACATGACTGGCAATTGTAGTTCCAGTTCCAGACAGAGTCCCAGTCGAAGCCATAGGCCCCGGGTTCGACGATCTCCTTGGATCGTCCGACGCCTACTTGGCCAACTGTCCATTGACCATTGCCATTGCGATTACAACTCAATTGTCAATTGATTTTCCAGCCAATATTTCACAATTAATTAAGCGCAAAATTTTTACAGAGCGCTGACAAAGAGCGGCGACGACGTCGTCGGCTGTCCTTCAAAGGCCGGCCCTTGTCCGAGGACAAGATGCGAACTGATTTCTCCCAGCTTACCTGTTTGTCTTTCTCCTTTTTTTGGGTGTGGTCAGGTCAAAGGAGCAGGTCCATTGACAGATAGACGGATAGATAGCGAGTCTATGGCCAACTGTGGGAAAAATCTGGAGGAAACGCAGAAGGGATTGTCGTTAAACTCGGACATAAAAGAAATTAGCTGGATAGTTTCGGTTTCGGCACAGATATGATACGGGTTTTCGGGGTGGTCTGCAGCTAAGGATATTTCCTAAGACTTTTGTTAATAAATTTAGAATTTAAAACTCTGCAACTACTGTTTCTGCAATGGTTTTTTATTTTTTGGATTTTATTTTATGATTGGTAAAACCCAACCAAATAATTAAAATACCTTTTTAAAAATACAAGCCCCTTTCTTTTAGTCATAAAACATTAATAAATTAATTTATGAATGTGCAAACAATAGTAAAAATGTTATTTTATTGTGATGTTTTTTTCAAAGGTTAGTTTAAATTATGAAGTTCACAAATTAATAAAATATAGTTTTAGTAAAACAAAAGCTTTCAATAACCTTTGATTTTTGTTTTACTGAGTATTTTCTAGACAATTATTTATCTTTACTCCCATTTATTTTTATTATTTGTAAATTAAATACTTTTATATTCAGGCTCAATCTAAGTTTATTTTCATTTTACAATTTGGTAATTGGTCTCTACATTTAATTTTTAACAGTGGTTGTATCCCAATCCAGGGTAGTACCCCAATCCTTGGTAGTATCCCAATCCCAACCAGGAGTCGTGCCTGCAGGCAGACCGCCTCCATTCAGGCACTTGTTGAGGCCCTCATAGGTGTTAGAGGTTCCCTCAACGTAGTCCCTCTCGGCACTGCCCACACAGATCTCCAGCTGGGTGTCCAGGGTCTGGAGATGGATCTTCAGGTTGCCTGCTGCCTCAGTGGCATCGGCCGATACTTGGTACAAGATCTTTGATTCATCAGCGGCCTTGGGAAAAGCATTCAAATTTTAATTTTATATAAACTAACTTTTAGATATTGATATCTGTAAGAGAAATCCATACCGCACTAGCAAAACACTGGAAGGCCTCCACATAGTCCACAATGGAACCGCAGGGCCAGAAGGCATTGCACCCCTGATCCGCCGCCTCCTGGATGTCGTACAGAGTCCTGTTGAAGGTGAGGATCACCTGGTCGCTGCCCGTGCTGTGATCCTGATTGCACTGGCCATAGTTCTTCTCGTACCGGTCCGTAATCCCGCTGAGGATGGGCGAGTAGTAGTTGAAGCACTGCTGCGTGGTCTGCGGATCCCGGACAGCCAGCACCTCCGTCTGCTGCTGCAGGCCATGGATCTTCTTGTTGGTGGGCAACTTCAACTTAAAGTTCGGGTTCAGGTTTACATTCAGATTCAGGCCGGTGGCCAGGCCAAGGGCCAGGAACAGGGCCAACACTGAGAGTGGGGAGTACATGACTGAGGGCAGAGACTGGGCTCCCAACTGGATGCCGTGGATTCTAAGGCCGATGCTTTTATATCCATCAGAAGAGTCTCCTTATCACCTTCCCTAATTGATTTGTGTTTGAGGACCGAGACTTCCGAGTATTTCTTAATTGGATTGTTTTTTTAATAATTGCTAACTAGTTTGAGATTATCAGAGGATGTGTAGTTGCTAAAATTTTAAACCTATTACGCTTGACATTCTGTAATTTTCCACGAATTTAGAATTGTTTCTAGTTGATTGATTGAGAGGTTTCGCGACCTTAAACACCTTTAGCTTACGTTTTTTTTTAAGTTTTTAAGTGTGGTTCATATATATATATTTTTTTAATCCAAAATAATAATCAATAAAAAAATATAGCATTGATCTATAAGGTATCATTTGATGCGAAATTCGATTAATACATAAATTCTTTCACGTTATTATATTTGTGCAATAGTCTATATTCGGTTGGATACACCTAACAAATAAATTAAATAAGGTATTTCGGATATTATTATCGAAAACACCAATATTTTAAATTGCAATTAAATGCACTATTTTTCGATATTTATATAGTTTCGATACATTAAAGTTTATGACACTTTCAATGTGATATTAGTACAAGTATCTTTTACATATCTTACTATCTCAAATAAATTCACCTTAAAACCTGAGGATTATATTTGTACATTAGCCAATAGAAAGGTTTTGGCTTTGTGTTTTAAAACCCCTCATTTAATAATTATAAATTTCGGTAGACTTTATCGATCTATTTATTTTGACAATCATTTATTCATTCGTATGTCATTCTGGGAGAGCCAACCTCTGTCTCTTACATAACCGCAAGCTGCAAGGGTAAACCAGTTGCGTCTTCCAGAAGACAGATTTTATTTTCATAATTTAAATATTTTTAAATCTAGTTGAGTCCTTCAAAGTTATTTTTCTTAATTAGTTGTATAATAAAATTAAATGTTAAACTCAATTAGGCCTGATTTTTATTGATTCAATTCTTAATTTATTTGCTGCCAGAATGCGGACTGCATCTAGACTTCTTTCTATAGCATGGTGTAATAATCATATCCGTCTGTTAATCGTCGCTTTCGATGGTGGTATATGGAGCTTCCGGTGTGGGAACGGGTACGGGCTGGTTGCCCTTGAGGCAGGCGTTCAGCTGCTCGTAGGTGGTGGTCGTGTCCTGGACGTAGTTGCGCTCGGCATTGTTCACGCAGATGTCCCGCTGGGTGTCCACGATGCGGTACTCCTCCTGGATCTTGACGGCGTTCTCCGTGGCATTGGCCGAAACGCTGTACAAGATCTTGGAGTTCTCGGCAGAGACCTGGGCGGCGCACTGAATGCGCTTGACCAGAGTGACCAGGTTGGTCTCGGCCTCCGGCTGCCAGACCTTGCAGCAGGCATTGCAGGTCAAGTGGGTGGTCACCATGATGTCATTGCGCACTGGGTCGTACTTGGTCTTGATCACGCCCGAGGACTTGTCGTAGGCCGAGACACAGGCCCCGTAGCTCGTCTCGTACTCCGTGGCCACGCTGTCCAGGATGGGCTTGTAGGCGTAGAAGCAGGCGGAGGAGACGTCCGCATGGGTGGCGGCCAGCTCCCTACTCTCCGACTGCAGCTCCACGATGTGGGCATTGGGCCTGATCGAGAAGTGCAGCTTGGGCACCTTGGTGGCTAGGGCGGCGGCCAGGCAGAACAGGCAGAGCACCAGGAGCGAGGACTGTTTCCGGAACATCTTAGGCGGAGAACTTGGCCGGAATGGATCTCGGAAGCCGTATTTATACGCCACCTCCACTCGATATCTTTTTAATTACAATTTCAGCTGACATATAGTGCCTTCAATTAACAATTAGATAAAAGCAGGTGTTAATCATGTTGTATCAGTCCCAACTTTGATTGGGACTATTAAGCGTGTGGCTCTTAGGTATCGTTGATAAATACATAACTCAAAAATCCTTTGCCTGGGTCACCTTTTCATTCAGTATTGAATATATTTCGATTTCGTTTCAATATTTATTTTCTCCGATAATTGAGCGAGTAAACAGCTAACTCGACTTGAATATTTCACAACACGCTGGCGGTGGTGGGGTAGTCCCATTCGGGATCGGCTAGGCATGCGTTCATCTCCTCCAAGGACTGGGCGTGGTTGGCCTTGTAGTTCCTCTGGGCCACCAGCTGGCACTCGGACAGCGTCTTCTGAATGCTGCCCACCTCCGCCAGCAGGCTGGTATGGTGGTCGGCGGCCTTGTCGGAGACATTATCCAGATCCTTGGAGCTCGAGGGACCCTGCACTCGGATAAAGGTAAATGTTATGATAATAATTAATTAAGGGGGTTGTTGTGGCGCCCCTATTCATGATTTTGATTGACTTCAACTCGTAGATCGTTACACTAGTTAATATATTGTAAGCACATTAACAAGGAAATCGCATTGACCAACCCCTTAGAATTACATATTTGATGTTCGAGTATTTCCCCAAACACTCACCTTGTTGACCAGGCACTCGAAGGCCTTAGAGTTGGTGTTCTCGGCGTCGCAGAGCACCAGGGATCCGCAGGAGGCACGGACCGACTCCTTGAGCTCGTCGCGGGCGTAGGAGTAGCTGCCGTCAATCAGGAAGAAGGCGTTTTGGTAGCTGTCGTCGCAGACCGCGAAGTCCGCGTCCAGCTGGTCGGCGTGCGCCTTGATCACCGGCAGGTAGTAGTCGAAGCAGCCCGCGTTGAAGGTCTCCCCGGAGCGCAGGGCGGGCGAGTGGAGCAGGAAGTCGGTCAGCGTGGTCTCCTCGGTGATCTCGAAGGCTGCGGGCACCGCGGATCCGCAGGCAGCGCCGATGGCCACGAAGATGGTGAGGGTCTTGAAAAACATTTTTACTTCTGCACGGTAGAGGAGCAACTGGGTGAGAGTGTGGAGCCTAGGGGCTTTTATACAGCAAGTGCCTGGTGGTCAATTCTTAATCAGACTCTTAAAATTTACGATCCGGCAATTAAAAGGGGAAGTAGTTATTCACTGAGTATTATCATGGCGGAATGGTCGCCACAATCGTATCAGCGAAACCCCCGAAAGTCTCTTAGGTGTATTTCTATCTAACATTGAACACTTTTACTTTTACCAGACTATCCATAAATAAATATTTAAAATCGAGGATCTCACCTAGCAGTGTAGGGTTATTCTAGAGGTTACCTTAAACTGCTGACCAATTAAGTAATTTAAATCGTTTTCTTGATAGCGGTTTTATTTTCTAATAGAAAAGCGGTAATAAAATAAAAAAAATATTGCAGGAATTTCCTCAAATAAAAATATGAGTCTTGTTTATGAGCTTCCGTGGCGATTGATAAACGTAGTTCAAAGAATTTCAGTTTAATTTTTGGAATTTGAAAGAAGCAAAATCTTATCGTAAGAAATGCAGAGGAAATTAAAAAAGGAAATTACATTTTAATAGCTCTTAATTCAATATAGTATTTATGACTCACAATATTTATGGTATTAGGTAGAATTTATCTGACAGCAACCCCGATAAGAAAGGGACTTTCCCAACTAAAACAAAAACAGATGCTTCTTCCTTCTGAAAAGTAATTGCATTTCGAATATTTTATAATATTAATTTTTATTTATGTGAACGTTTTTTATTTCAATAGATAACTTAGTTCTGAGAATTCTATTTGCCTTCATTGATAATGATTTTTACGACCTCCATTCATCGTCTTGATAAAGGCAACTGAATAATAAGTACTCCCGATAAAGAGTTTATAATTTAGGGTTCTGAATTCGGTAAATACAAATTTAAATATATTAAATATTTCCAAAGCCCTTTTACTATTTTTGGTCTCAGTGACTAATTGAACTAACGATTATGAGGTTTATGGGGTTTTCTATCAAAGAAAGAAAGCCCCTTCCTTGAGTATTTTTAAGCTCTTAATTTATTTGCTTTCGTTTAAATACAGGAATAGAATAACCATAAACTGATAAGCCAGATAATTGAACAAATTTCATTGATATGAAATATTTATTAATGGCTGGTCTACATAATTGACGTCGGTGAACGTTCTTTAAGTTAGTATTACCATTTAATTTACATTTATTAGATCCTTCTGATAATAGTTTTATAGAAATAGCTATGCGATATTCGGGGGTTTCGCTGATACTGTTTCAGGAGACCTACCCGACTCAGCGTCAAAATAATACCGAGTTAAAACCCGATAATTGCCGGATCGTAAATCTTAGGAGCCTGATTACGAGTGGGCCACTAGGCACTTGAGGTATAAAAGTCTGTGGGCTCCACACTCTCACCCAGTTGCTCCTCTACCGTGCAGAAGTAAAAATGTTTTTCAAGACCCTCACCATCTTCCTGGCCATCGGCGCCGCCTGCGGATCCGCGGTGCCCGCAGCCTTCGAGATCACCGAGGAGACCACGCTGACCGACTTCCTGCTCCACTCGCCCGCCCTGCGCTCCGGGGAGACCTTCAACGCGGGCTGCTTCGACTACTACCTGCCGGTGATCAAGGCGCACGCCGACCAGCTGGACGCGGACTTCGCGGTCTGCGACGACAGCTACCAAAACGCCTTCGTCCAGATTGACGGCAGCTACTCCTACGCCCGCGACGAGCTCAAGGAGTCGGTCCGTGCCTCCTGCGGATCCCTGGTGCTCTGCGACGCCGAGAACACCAACTCTGGGGCCTTCGAGTGCCTGGTCAACAAGGTGAGTGTTTGGGGAAATACTCGAACATCAAATATGTAATTCTAAGGGGTTGGTCAATGAGGTTTACTATTCCTTGTTAATGTGCTTACAATATATTAACTAGTGTAACGATCTACTAGTTTAAGTCAAACAAAACGATAAATAGGGGCGCCACAGAAATCTTCAACAACCCCATTAATTATTAATTATCATAAAATTTACCTTTATCCGAGTGCAGGGTCCCTCGAGCTCCAAGGATCTGGATAATGTCTCCGACAAGGCCGCCGACCACCATACCAGCCTGCTGGCGGAGGTGGGCAGCATTCAGAAGACGCTGTCCGAGTGCCAGCTGGTGGCCCAGAGGAACTACAAGGCCAACCACGCCCAGTCCTTGGAGGAGATGA
Organism: Drosophila jambulina; assembly: GCA_018152175.1. NCBI lineage: Eukaryota > Metazoa > Arthropoda > Insecta > Diptera > Drosophilidae > Drosophila > Drosophila jambulina. The sequence goes on from JAECXH010000012.1 coordinate 31,902,236, forward strand.
ACGCATGCCTAGCCGATCCTGAATGGGACTACCCCACCACCGCCAGCGTGTTGTGAAATATTCAAGTCGAGTTAGCTGTTTACTCGCACTATTTTTCGCAATAAATGAATATTAAAACGAATAGCACCTTTAGCTTGTCTAATATTTTTCTTACATTTCAACATTGAAGGCTTTTAAATAGTTTGTATAAAAATAATTAATAAAATAACAAAGAATGAAGCTCACTTTGGGAAGAGACCCATTTATCATTCGTATCTATTAATTCAGGCCAGTAGTGCGCTTCTCCAAGCCTTTGGTAGGTTATCTAATATATTCCTACGAAAAAGGAATGCTTTAAGATTTCCTTTTAATTTTAAATTAAATAATTAGACAATTATGGAGCAAAAAAAAAAATAAAACTTGTTCAAATAAATAAAGAAGGCCATTAAAAAAAAAGAAACAATTTAAGGGTACCTTCTTATAAATACTTATTTCGCAGTTTCCCAGTTTAATGTTAATTATTAAAATAACTTAAGTACTGAATACATCAGTCTGGCATGTGGAGACTCAAATGTCTGGCAACGCCACGCGCTCGGGCTACCAGTATTGCCGGACTTGGTGGTTTCGAGCGTTGCCAGACCCACACCTCCGCTATTTTAATCTGGGAGTATCGATTATCATCTCTAGATAAAAATATCGATATATTGATATATTATCGCTCTACTTCCAGCTCTAGTGCGTCACTTTGTTAGTCAAAATATTAGAAAAAATCAAATTTACGCTTTGCAAGTGCAGCGAGTGGTCTGCAAACGGTGTTAATTGACGCGTAATTCGTCGGGTAATCGGGAAGTGCAAAAACGGCGATGCGAAAAACGGTGACGGACGGGTTTTTTTGTTCTTAAATTTTTTTTTACTTACGGCAGCCACTCGCATACACACATACACACGCGCGCGCACACACAATCGCAGCTCACCAACAGGCACACACACGAACGGTGAGGCGGCGGAGAAGCAGAGCAAAGAAGGAAAGCAGAGAAGTAGAACGAGTGGAGAGAAAGAGGCGGCAAAAGGCAGAAGCAGCAGAAGAAGAAGCGGAAGGCGAAGACCATCAACTTAAAATTTGCGAGGTGAAAATAACGAGAGCGAAGGTTTCCCCAACACCGCCAACAGTTCATAAATCGCGCGCGGCGAGTGTGTGTGTGTTTTCATTAACAATTTTTTCGAGCATGCCTGTTTCCCCTTCCTCCCCTCTATTCGGTATACTCTGAAAATGGGGCTGCCAACTGCTGGTGTTATTGGGAAAGAGCGCGAAGCAACAGAGAAACTAAAATTCTGGATGCTGTCGCGCGTTTTTAACCCATTTTTCTATCCTCTCGGTTACTTCTTTTACTTATTCCTTGATTCTCCTTTACTTTCCTAACTTATCAAAACGCTCACAAGAACATAAATAAAAAGGAAGGACGAAGGCGGCCCGCGCGCGTCCTTGATAAATCGATGTGCAAAAGGGAAAGTAAACGAAGCGAAGGAGACAAGGAAACAACAACAAGTAGCTGCGACAAAGGAGGTGGAAAAGCGTAGGCGTCCAATGTAGCTGCCTTGAGAATTTCCGTTTTATTTGTCGTTGGCTTTTGTTGTTATGGTCGTGTCCTTGCTCAAAAAAATATTTCCGATAAGTTTGAAGAAGGAAACCGCACAAAAAGCATTATGAATTATTGATCAGCAACATGGATTTACTCACGAATTTTCAAGTTAAAGTGTAATTTAAGTTTGAAATTGTAATCGAATTAGGGTCAAGTTTCTCAATGTCAGGTGCAAATTTATCGAGACGAGAAACTAACAGGTGTCAGTTAACCGGCTTTAACCGTAGTTCGAGTGATGGGCTTATTAACAAAGAATTTAAAATCATAATTTATATTGTAAATATTTCCAAACAATTCCCATTTCTCAGCTGCTTTTCAGATAGGCCTTTATGTGACTTTTATCCCTGCTTAATGTCGTGCGTATTCTTTTATTTAGAGGTACTATTGGCTCTATACCAAACAAATCCCCTTGATTAGATCAGTACTTTATATAAATTCTAAATGAAATATTGTTTTTCTGATAATACAAAATCATTTTGATACATGCTGATTAACCGATAAGATCATCTATTGTTTGCTTCCTTTACGGAACGTCAAATCTATTATTACCTATTTTCTAATACTAGAGAACGATAAGCATTTCGCAAATAGTAGTTTGATCGGAAATAAGATACCATCAACAAATAGTAATAAAAGTTTGTACATAGTTTGCCTTTGATTGTATTATTGAGGGGCTGCCCCTTACAAGAATCCATTCCCAGAGACTCTTTCGTGATTCCAAGACAAAATAAACAGAGCATGGTTAATGAAATAGTAAACAAATATTTCATGCTGGTATGAAATCCGAAATTATGACTCAAATCCAATTTCTCTTTGTTCTATACCGAGACCCGAACACTTGAGTTGTTGTTGGGGAGTAAAAGGCATTCTGCAGAAGTCTCTTAAACCTCGTATTTTTATTATTTTTGTAGGGATCATGACTGACAGTAGCGTGTCATACCTTTGCAATATCGAATTATTTCGTTTCGTTTATTTACTAACAAACTATTATCACCCATGAGTCCTTGAGTAAAATATTCGTAATAAGTTGTCTAGACTGAACCCAAACTTCTTTTTGTGACTTCCCCAAAGTTTGTTTATTTTTGAGACACACAGAGACCCAAGACCCAAATAGCCGCCGCCTCAAGTGTTTGTTTATTGCTTGCCAGTCGATTAATGGTCCCTATTGAATTCTCCCCACTCTCTTTAGGCTCCTTGGGACACAGGCGAGTCTACTTGGCGCAGCGAACGAATTACACCCGCCCGGCACACAGCACACAGCATGTTCAGTAGACATGGGCGGATTCCTGGATAAGCCGAAAACCGCCAAGCACAATGACCAGGGCGAGGGCAATAAGCTGCTCTTCGGTGTCAGCTCGATGCAGGGCTGGCGCTGTGAGATGGAGGATGCCTACTATGCGCGCGCCGGTCTCGGAGATTCGCTCCCGGATTGGAGCTTCTTTGCTGTATTCGACGGCCATGCCGGCTGCAAGGTGTCCGAGCACTGTGCTAAGCATCTGCTGGACAGCATCGTTAGCACCGAGGAGTTTATTAGCGGTGATCACGTGAAGGGCATACGCACGGGCTTTCTGCGCATCGATGAGGTGATGCGGGATTTGCCAGAGTTCACGAAGGAGGCGGAGAAATGCGGCGGCACCACCGCCGTCTGCGCTTTTGTCAGCCTCACCCAAGTGTACATCGCCAATTGCGGAGATTCCCGTGCCGTTCTCTGTCGCCAAGGAGTACCGGTCTTCGCCACGCAGGACCACAAACCCATTCTGCCTGAGGAGAAAGAGCGCATACACAATGCTGGAGGCAGTGTTATGATCAAGCGCGTTAACGGCACACTGGCCGTCTCAAGAGCTTTGGGTGATTATGACTTCAAAAACGTCAAGGAGAAGGGCCAGTGCGAGCAGCTGGTATCCCCGGAACCGGAAATCTTCTGCCAGAGCCGCCAGGATAGCGATGAATTTCTGGTCCTCGCCTGCGATGGCATCTGGGATGTGATGACCAACGAGGATGTGTGCAGCTTCATTCATTCGCGACTGCGCGTGACCAGCGACCTGGTGAGCATCGCCAATCAGGTCGTTGACACTTGTTTGCACAAGGTGAGTGTGGGAGGGTAGTTTCTATTAATCCTAAGACAATTTAATGCTTCTTCTTTTTATGCGACCACAGGGAAGTCGGGATAACATGAGCATCATCATCATCGCCTTCCCCGGAGCTCCGAAACCTACAGAGGAGGCGATAGAGGCTGAGCATCGTCTGGAGAAGCAAATCGAGAAGATCACAAGAGGTTGTCTAAGTCGTCTACTCTGTTTATAACTAATCGTTAAACGGTTGATCCTTTGTCTCCTCCGTGTCTCTATATATCGAACCGAAAATACGTATATACATTGTACCTTTGAGGGCCACGCGAGTCCTCCCTGCAGGGTCATATCTAACCCAAGTCCCGTTTAGAGTTGTAGTATAGTCATCCTAGATATCCGAGAAGTATAGTTCCTTCCATAAAGTAGTTCCACAAGTAACGAAACGAAACCAAAAACGAAAACCAAATCATTGCCATTACCAATCAATGCCAAGAATGAAGCCTCCTCCTCCACACACACCCACTTAACAGTACAGCAGAAACTCCTTGGGGTTAATTTGGAAATTCAATGATTCGAAATAACCGAGAAGTACATTTTTATATGAATTCTTTTAAAACCATTTCTTTAAATATCATAAATTCAAATTTTCTTAAATAATGTTATGGGTGGGAAAAATTAGATTTCTAAAGGTTTTACAAAGTAGAAAAGTAGACAGCTCAGAGATTACCCCAAAGAGAGCTTTCACTGTATGAATACGTTAGGGTGGGCGTGTGTGTAGGAGTAATACTTACTACCAATATCCTATCGCTAATGCATAGCAAATATAACTAAATGTAGCGTGTTAGTTTGTCATATCTGTGCTGGCTGTGCGTGTGGCTGACCAGAGAGAGATAGAGTAGTGTGTGTGTGTGTGTCTGAGTTATATAGTATTATTAATACACTGCCAAAACCGCGTTACCATTTAGTTTTAGCCTTACATATATACACCTACAGATATTAATGATTATCGACGAGAAATCCTGCCCTGAGCTAAGTCAGCCAGCTTGTATATACATATACATTCGTATCAATCAAAGGAAATTTGCAATACTTAACAAACACTCAAAACAGAACACTCGGAATTGATGTAAACTTATAGTAGATATAGTAGGAAATTATCAGGAAAATTGCGGATGATGCTAGTATCTTCAGAGAAGATTCTTTTGTAGATAGATTTGTGAATCATTGAAGCAGGAAATCAACATAGAATAGCATATTTTACTAAATAGCAAGAAGTATTCGATTTATGAATGTAAAGCAATAAGTACTCGAGATCTTCGTATACAAAGCAATAAGGCACTGAAGATCCCCAAGGACGGGGAATCTCAGTAGACTTCAGTATTTTGAAACACCAAAGTGAATTTTTGTCAGTCGTGACCTTGTTGATATATAGACAAAATACTTTAAACTCGATTCGTACGACTTACCAAATTAGTAAACTAGAGCATGCATTGCCCTTGCCCACCACAAGTAGGTCGCAGTAGCTAAAAAATTGAACAATTAACGAGTTTACGTAGCCTAAGCAAATTATTAACCCACGATGACAAATACTCTAGTACTCAAAATGTCCAGACGAAACTACTTAGATTAGATAGATTAGTCCATCCGAAGGGGGTTTTGAATGTGTTATGTATGCATTACATAGGTTAAAAAACAGAAAACAATATTGTAAACCTTATGCTCACCAACAATTGTGCTTGTTGTTAACAAAAGGCAAACACGATTTACTTTACGCAAAACGATCACGCAATCTAAGCAATATTCCCCTGATAGATTTATATATATTTGTACCAGAGCTCGTCAATAAGGGTTTGCTCCTCTGTACAGTGCTCTCATTTGAGCCTTTTTTGTACACGTCGAGACAGCGAGAGTGAGGGAGAGCACCCGTATAGGATCTCTTATTTATTACTCAGCGCAAGGGTTTAACAATACAACACCTTCAACTGTTATTTGCGAGCTCTGATTTGTACCCCAAGTGAACTTTTGGAGCCAAGAATGTGTAATTATCACATAACACGAGACACAGATGAAAACCGAGTCGAAAAATATAAAACTTGAACGAAAGATTCGCAAAAAAACCAAAAGCCAAAAGTGTTTTGTCTGCTGTTCGATTGGATTCAGTTTTCAGTTTCCCATTCGCTTTGCCTTTTTAATTTTTGTATTCACACATACCCCGAGAATGATCACTAAACGAGACCTATTTTATACAAGACACGTATCATCTCCTTTTCGGTTAACTTATACCCTAATTTGTACCATTTTCTTGAGTTCCCAAAGAGCCTAGTTCGAAAATAAGAGACTTCTAGCCATTCGCTGTCGTTGTGGTTCGGGCGCCTCGACTTCTCCAAGATTCCAATTTCTAATACACAATATTTTTGCCGAAAAGCGCGAGTCGATTGCGAGAAACAGAAACAGAAAGCAAATACAAATTTAAGATGTGAGTGAGCATAAGGTACGTCTATAATTTTGTAGTTTTGTAACTTTCCAAAAGTCACACTTTGTCATTATTTTTGTTATCGTTTATCTTATCGATTGATTGGGTTTTTGATTTTGATTTGTTTTTCCCCTGACCCCGCGTTCAATGAGCTTGTTATCTTTTGAACAAAAGTTGTATTGTGCAAAGAGATCCACACACAATCCAAAAAATCCAATAGATTATCGAAACTGCATGATGTACCCCGCCTTTGTTCGCGCAAACAAGTTTTAAGTCTTTTCAATTCGGAATCACATTGAAATTTTTCTGCAAATTGTTTAAGAACAAATATTCGAAATAGGGATTGCTAACAACTTTCAAAAATGATACTGACACGAAAGTCGATATATAAATTGATATATTCATATTATCCACTGATATATCAGACATATATAATCGGAAAAAAGACAAATATATTAAAGAGACATTTTTTTGTGTCGAGAGGTATTTCCGATTTCATATCGGGCTTCTCCTCTCGATATACATACCTATTTCGAAATCCCTGCTTAGGAAGCTTTTTTTTATATTAATTTTGTTTGTTGAAAATATTCTTAATTTATTTTCAAAACCGTAATTTATTTATTTTTTTTTATATTATATTTAATCACTATATTTATAGTATTTATAATATATATATGGACTCTAAATGCTTTCAATATGCATATTCTGCTAAACATAAAGCTATGGTTTTCCGATTTAAACAAAGAAGCTTGAGATGACTACACAACTTATCGTTTTTTGTTGATATTCTTAAACAATATAAAGCGTTGTTTCCATCTATCTAAATATATACATATATTGCATTTGCTTTTGAAGTAGCTTAACTATGTAATCCAAATTTGTATTTTTATTATCAACCATTTATTGTACATAACTCCATTTATTTTACAAGTCTCGTAAGCTAAGAACCTGATGCTACCCTGCATTGGAAGCGATTTGACCTTTTGCTTCTCTCCCATCTTGTTTGCAGACGAGATAGAGTTTAGCAAGGTGACCGACTATGTGGATCTGCTAAAGTGTCTGCAGAACAGAGACGACATCGAGGGTCTTCCACCGGGTGGCGGTCTGCAGTCCAAGTATCACGTTATCGAGCGCACATTCAAGCAGGAGTTTCCGGATCGACCATGTGAAGTACGAAATCTTTTTTATAATCTATAAATAATCTCGAACAGTTGCGCTTTTAACACACATATTTTATTATCGCTTCTTGCTACCATTACTATATATAGCCATTTGAGTTTTGCTTCTTAGTTTTTAATTTATGGTTCAATCGGCAAAAGAATCGGGTGAAAGATTTTGGAAATGATTTGAGCTAGCAGTCCCATTCGCAACACGTCGCCATCAATCCCTGTCGTCACCTACGCAACATTTAACCTTTGGCTACCTTATTTATTCTCTTCTTTATTTCTAGCTGTATGCATATGATGATATATGAGTTTTGTATTTGCTAACTGTTCATTTTTAAAACCAAACAAACAACCAACCAACCAACCAACAAACCAACCACCAACCAACCAACAAGAGAGCAAAAGATTATTTAAAAACATCCTCCTCTGCTTCACATATTGCTAAATGTAAGGCGAAAGATCATTTGTTGCCTGCCTCTTCACTCCATCGATGTCCATTCAATCTGTTTCTGTTTTTGCCACGTTCTTCTGTTTCCTTTGACTCTCGAGCTGCATGTCTGCACGTTTCTATCATCTGTTCTCCTACCATCTTCTGTATCATCTGCTCCATCCGCTGTGTGCGAAAGTGTCTAACTTTACGGTCACCCCCTTCATTGTTTATAATAGTTTGCCATTTGTTATATATCTTGCAGAGTCCAACGCATTAGGTTCGCAGTCGCAACAACAAACACTAAACAACAAACCAGTTAAAAGAAAGCAGAAGAGCCACACGCAACTTGAACGAAGCATACAAACAAATAACAAGAAAGAACACACACCAAACAGTTTTCTACTTTGATAAAAACACAAAAGAAACCTACTGAGTTATGATATAACCAATAAGCATTACGATACATTTCTAGTTTGTACGAAGCCTCAAGTCCTAACACACAATACACGAACAGACGCCACAACAGCCAACAACACACCGGAACACCACAGTACACCACAAAGGCAAAACACACCACAATACACCGCAACTCTAAGATAACAAGGAAGAGGTCCAGAACAGAGCCGTACCTATATAAGCACAGAACTCAGAGAACCAGAACTGGAATTGGAACTGGCTCAAAGCCAGCAGCAGCAGCACCACACCCATCAGATGATTACTGCAACATTGATCCACGATCCACAAAGGACCGACACCGTTGTCTAACCATGTAAATGTCCTGACCTAACCCTCTGTGTGCCCATTCGTTCCGTATCTCATCGATCATACAGAAAACTCTTCTCTTGAAACCGCGAAGAGGGAAACACCAATATTTAGAAACCGAAGCGACAATTATCTGGGAACCGTAGAAGAAAGCGCGATTTTCGTGTGCACGATGAACTTTTATTATTATTTCAAAAGAAAAATGTATTAACTATATTGATTCCGAAGCCAAGCGGATGCGGATTTTTTGTAAGTTTGTAAAATGTTTGTTACCCGAAGAAGAAACACACTTTTGTTCACCTTTTTTGTACACGTGCATGAGAGATGAGAGTGCGAAACTTAATATTTGTAAAGTAAACAAACTGTTAAAAACAAAAGAAAGAAAGAAAACAAAAAAATGGGAAAAGAAAACCAAACAAAACTAGCAAACAAGAACCTGTAACTATCTACGGAGAGAAAGTAATACCTAAACCTAAAGTAAGCAAAGCAAATCCACAATAATGTCCGAGATCTTAAAGAAACGAGAAATGAAAACTAAAACTATTAATTTATAAGAACCAGCAAAGCAAGGTGATGATGATGATGAAAACCTTAAGAGAGAAAAGCAAAATTACGCTCGAGTTTGTAGTAAATGTTGATAAAAAAATATAAAAAAACAAGAAAAACCCCGCCTTTAATTATCGTCGTTCAGCTGAACCGTATACCAGTCGTATCACCTCCAAAAGCGACAAGTATTGTCCTTGGAAGCGGTGAGGATGGCATCCCCCGTGTAGCTATAGGCGCAGCTGAAGACCTCGCCCTCGTGCCCGGCCAGAACCTGGGAGCACTGCCCGGAGTCGGTGAGCCACAGACGCGAAGTATTGTCCGCCGATGCAGTGAGCAACATGCAGCCGCTGGGACTGAAGCACACCTTGGACACCTCATCCGTGTGGCCAGCCATCAAAGAGAGCATCTCCAGCTGCTCCGAGGATCCTTCCACGTCCCACACCCTCGCCGTGCAATCGCTGCTGCAGGTGGCCAGCAGTCGGCCTGCCGCATCGAAGCTAACGTCTAGCACCTCGTCACTGTGCTTGGCAGCGAGCTGGAGTTCCCGATCCAGCCTCCGTACGTCCCAGATCCGAGCTGTGTAATCCAGGGAGCCAGTGGCTATCAGAGAGCCACTAAAGTTCCACACGCAGTTGGAGAGCTCGGCGTTGTGGCCACGCAACTGATGGGCCAGGCTGAGGGCGGAATTCACATGCGCTTAACTGAATAGTGTTCCAAGCTGTACTTACCTCTTGCTTCTTACATCCCATATAGCCGCCGTGTGATCGAAGGACCCTGTGAGCAGCATCTGACCATCGCGATTGTATCGAGCAGCTATCACCTCAGCTCCATGATGGGTGAGCGTCTGCAGCTCCTGGGCCGTTTCCACATCGTAAACCCGTGCTGTTCCGTCCATGGAGGCAGTGGCTATGGCATTGGCATGCAACGGATGGAATTCGGCAGCCACCAGCTCGGCGGTGTGTCCGTAGAAAGTGCAGAGGTTCTGGCCACTGCTGGCAGACCAAACTTTGGCAGTGCCATCGAAGGAGCCGGTTAGGACTTTATCGCTGTGAATTAATAGGAGATTAGAGGAATATTTGGACCACTGTTCCCACTTCCTTTTCTTTTTGAGAATTCTTGCAGTTATTTTTCTTAGAACCTTTCAATAAAAACCAGAGCTCGTTAAATGTTCTAAACAGTTTTGATCATTTGATCATTTCATAGATTTGTTTCATCTAAAAGAAGGCTATTGTTGTTGTACCCACCAGTGCGGCTGATTAAAGCCCACGGAGAACACCACATTATCGTGGCCAGAGAGTACGTGCTCCACCTCCGCCTCTTGGGTGTTGATCACATGGCAGGTGCGATCATAGCTGCCGGTGAGACAGCGTTCGCCGCTCCGATCGAAGCACACATTGGTCAGCGGCAGGATGTGGGAATTGTGGCACTTGTGCAGATAGAACTTCTTTTTCACAGGCTCGCGCAGTTTCCTCTGCAGTTTTTCCAGAGCCTGCTTCAGGGCGCTGAAGGTGTTCTGGGCATTGGCGACCCTTCCGCTGGCGGGACAGGGTGGGGTTGAAGTTTTCCCATCATCGTCCATGGGGGAAGATTGCTCCTCTTCAGCCTCTGCTAAAGTTTGCAGGAGAATCCTGTCGGCCAAGGGCTCTATGTTGGTTCTGGGGAGGGAGCTTAGAAAATAAATTAGTTACAAGGTGTTTCAAGATCCTTACTTGCTATCTAGGTCAAGTAGATCATAGTGACGAAGCCTCTCGCTGCCCTGGGCCGTTCGATAATTAATTGCAAGGCCTAGGATTTAATCAGGGAATACATTAAAATTTCGGCAGTTTAATGACCTTTCCCACCTGGCGGATAATAGCGCAGGAAGATTTTGTTGGCACTCATTGCCGTTGTGAGGTCGCTGGAACTCTGATGCATTCCTTCACTGCCAGTTTGCTGACCTGCTTTAATTCCGCCTTTGTTGATTTCGGATGGCTGCCATGCCGAAAGCCAGCGTTTGATCGATTCGACTTCGGTTTGATGCCTGCGAGAGGTCTATGTCGAGGTCTTCGTGGGTGGAAGACAGTCCAAGGATGTGGGCTCGAGAGTACGGAATATATGCACAGAGTCCGAGTCTGAGGAGTCTCTTTTGTGGTTGGTGTTGGTTTTTGTTTGATTTTGAATTTGACTCAGTTTTGGTAATATTCTTTTCGGGCAAAGCTTTTTGAACTAAAAGCTTTTAGTCGGGTTTTTTGCCCCTTTGGGCCACTTTACAAATACGTGTATAAATGTTATGTAGAGTTAACTTACGCGTGTCAATAAGATGTATAATATTGGATTTTATTTTAAGTTAAAAAGGGGTTACTTAAGCTGAGATTCTCTAGAATTATTTTTAGTTAAGTAAAACCTCTTAAAATTAAACAGGCCACAATTGTTTTCTCTGCTCAGGCTTATTATCTTAAAAATAAAGCTAAAGAACTTAATTATTTATTATGAACTTGAATTACATGATTTTAAAATATTTTTCATAACTATTGAACAACACGAAAATTTTTTAATTTAATTTCCTAAAGTACTATTAATAAGGTACGTACATATATTTAAAAGAAATGACCGATATGACATATCAACATATGAACATAATATATCTGTGATAAAAATCAGTTTTATAAATTTCGGTTATAAATATCGGTTTCTAAAAAATCTGAAAATATTTATTTTGTTTTTTCCGATTGCTGTTGTCCGCTATATTAAACTTCATACCGACTTATCCCACATATATTACAAAGTAAGAATATAGTTTAATATATCGCAATTTGCCGCAATTAGGGATGTATTACGCATAAATTCATATTTTTCTTAATCTCTTAAATTGGGTTAGGCATTTCGTAAGACTCTTAAACCACATATTTTTAACTAAACAACAATTGTTAAATAATTATTGTTTATATCCTGGAATTAGTTTATTGATTTCCCTTCGTCCCGACATTTGTCGTTTCGCTTGGCATTTTCTTCAGCAATTTAAATAACGAACGACAGGCACATGACTAATTAACTTTTCTGGTAAACCAATTGGGGGACTGACAGCCAGCAACTACTCCCTGAACTCTGCCACTAACCCTTGACCTACGATTGTCCTTTGGGGGAAACCCCTTTGGCATTTGACAGCCACCACGAGCGGCGTCCGACTAAATGGTCTCTGGCCATTAAACCTAATTAGCTTGTTTAAGATGGAACGGGTCGGGAGGAGGACAGGACGAAGCAGGGACCTGGCCCCAGAGGCCAATTGGCTGCCGACACCTGCTCGCATTTTTAGCAGATTTAACATATGTCCCCCACGGACAGACAGACACGCACTCTCTACAGCCGCAGGCCAACACCCGCACCTGCAATTAGATTGTCTCACCTGGTTCCTTCCTTATCCTTCGCCGTCGCCGTCGCATTCCTGCTTCCTCGTTTCGGCATTTTCACTAATTTAATTTGTTCGGTAATCGTTGGGCGACGGGTTGGGAAGGGGAAGGGCGGGCGGCGGGATTGTCTGACAGCCGCAGGACGACGCCGTCTGTGGAATCCAAGGTACGCCCCCATTAGCCGGCCGAGGAGAAAAGAGCAAGCAGGGGGACACTTCGGGAGTGGGAGACCATGGCCAATAATGATAAGTAATGATTAGATATTATCGCACCCAATTTTGTAGCACAGCAGCAGCGAAAGAACTGAAAGCGACAGCCGAGCGGTGAACAAAAGGCCAAATCCAAATGGACAGGGCAGAAACAGTGCGAGAAAGTCGTGGGCGTACACCGGGAAAAATATATTAGAAATTTATCTCAAAAAAAGGAGAAAGAAAAATGGGGATAGTATAATTTTAGTTAGATGTTATAATGGACTTCTAATTTGGCTCCCTTATCGAATTCCAACCTTTCGAGAGAACACAGACTTCGGCTTTCCGAAATTAACTTTCTTTCTAGTTTTAAAATCTTAATAATGTACTCCCTCTTCTCAGACTGAATCAGGATTATTCCCTAAGTCCGATTGACGATGACAATTCCAAGATTTTTCTTTTGCGTATTTGGTGAGGGAAACTGGTGTGGGTGTGGCCAAAGTGCGATAAGATGCCGGGAATCTCTGTGTGTGTCTCTGTCAATAATAAAACATTTCATTGAATGTCCACTGAATGACGAGCATCAGCATCGGAGAAAATGACAACGGGAAAGGAAATCGAAATGGAGACGGGGTCTGAGACCAGGACTGGGACTTCCAGCACCTGGTAGGTCATCGCCACCCTCCTCCTCCTCCTCTCTCTGCCAATCATCATTCCGGGGGGGCTGTGAACAAAAGCAACAGCTGCGCTCCGCCTCCACTCCATCGCAATCTCTTCATTTGGATGGCCATGTAATTGGGGAGATGCCGCAGGAAGCTTTAAGGGAAATCAGAGCCGAATAAATGAGAGTACGAATGGAAATAAAATCAATTTAAAATCCCATAAAACGCTTTCCATAAACAAAGGCCGAACCAGAGCATTTGAAGGAGGCTTTGAATTTATGCTCAATAAATTTTTGTTGATTTCCGGCAGGCAGGCAGGCGGCTCCGGCTGCGGCTCTGGCTTCACTCAAAATCCGAGTCCCGGGGATGAGCCATGAAAATGCGGCGTTGCATAAATTATAGACACACTCGCACACACCACACACACACTCACATATGATGATATATGCCAGTGCGTTACCTTTCACCAGTAAAGCCCCGAAAAGCGTTATTATTGCCGCATTTTATGCGTGGTTGTTCGAGAGTTGGGTTCCCGTTTGAGGGGAAAATTGTGCTTAAATGGCATAAACTTGGAGCGACCACAGCTCCTAAGCCTATATAGTTGGTGAACCTTCGACATTGAGCGATATTAAACAGATTTTCGGTTTGGGTTTGCCTAAGCGACATAAAATGCGATTTTTGTTTTCCCTCCGCCTGTCCTGCCCCGACGCGCTTGTTTTATTTCTATATTCCCTATTTTTGTTGTCGGTTTTGACATGTTCGGGTTCCCTGGTTTTCGCCTAAAAGGAGTCGTTAGTGGCTCTCTAATTGGACGGGGGGACGGGACACATGGGCTGACTGGACATCAAACGTTTCGTAATCGAATTTCCGTGCGGCACTAAAAACATTTTCACAGATTTCCCACCGCCCCGGTAGCTAAACGGTCAGGGGGGTCGTCTCTAATTCAGGTTAAGCGTATAGAATGTTTTCGATTTTTGTTTATCCGGAACACTCTATTTCCCGGCGGGTTTTACGGGGAAATAGGACAAATCAAACACGAAATAGCCAGTAATTATTCACCGGCATTCCATGATTTGCAATTGATTGCAGGGTTTGATTCTGGTTGAGCTTAAAAGAGTATTTATGGGGTTTTATTTTATGTTTATAAATGTAATTAGCATAGTAATGGTATGAATAATAGGATAATTTGCTCATTTGTTTATAGAGTACTCCATTGACCAGTCAGTTTGCTGGATAAACAGAAATGCAGATAGAAAAATACAGTATTTATTCTAGTTGGTGATGAGCTTAGCTTCGAAGTAGGGTATTCTTAAGTGTACCAATTAACCTGACAAGTTAAATGGAAATTTTAGAAATTATTCTCTTTCGCCTTCAAAACCAGCTTTAAGCGATCGTAGATTATAAAGCAAAACCCATTTTTATTGGATGTTTATAGAAATCACATTTTAGTAGTTATATGAAACTATTATTAGTTAGGCTGCCTCATAATGCTGCCATAAAAATCCCAAAGAAAATATCTGTAAAGTGCTAAAGCCCAAGACCCATTTCCGTGTTGGTTCAGACACCAAACATTTTGGTGAGTAAATAAACTGTCTGCCAAAAACCTGAGCCTGAGCCCTAGTCTGTGCCAATCCTCCCAGCCTTTGTGACGCATTCTGCGGCTCAGCCCATTGAAAAGTTTATGACTTTGATAAATTAAATTGTGCTTAGCCTAGAGAATGTAGAAATATACATACACAAAGCTATCCCTTCTGGTTTGAATACATCCGAGTTCGACCGGGACAAGTTTATGGCCCCGGCGAGGGAAACCTTAAACGGTTGAGAGGCCCAATTGAAGTGCAGACGCATCGAATTGTTATAAAATTTAATAATGGCCGGTATATACCGTGCTCTTCCTCATGTTTCCGCTCATGTTTTTGAAGTTATATATCTATATACGTGTGTACTGTGAAGAAGGAAGTTTTTGGCAGGCATTTTGTGCGGTTTTAGCGGCCGCATCAAGTATACGCACCATAAATCAGGGTCAGCGGCGGCAGAAGCTCCGCTCGTTGGCCCAAAATGACGTATTAAAGGCATTAAACTCGCTCTTAAATCGCCAGCACGGCCGTTCCTCATAACGGTAAGTGGTGCTTAAAATGAATTATGCATTGCCCTCGGTCTCCCCCGATATATATTTATATATATTACACATACGACCCGTATCCACGTGTTTGTTTTTGAGGGTCCGATTGCCCTGAGATTTTTCCTGCCATTAACTGCTCTCTCCCAATCGGAACCTGAAAGGTCGGAAGATGAATGGCATGTTAATTTGTGCGCATTATATCGGTCATTTATCGCCGCCTGATTTCTGCGGGGCATCGGCTTCCCTTTCGTGACTTTGACTTAAGCCTTACGTATGAGTGGCGTCGATTGTCCCTGCACTTGACATCGGAATGACAAAGTAATAAACAATTAATTAAGCAGAAAGGTTTGAAAACGGCACACAAGCCATGTCTTATCCTCGGGTCATTCAACAAGTATCTATGGATGCACGTGAGGAAAGAGCAGAGATTGTACCCTTTGCTTGTCAGGGTCATAAGCGCTTTATTATTGGAAGGGTATATATCTGGGGTCTGTGGCACTAGTGTAAGGATGGATATACTCCATAACATCTTCTTGGGTTCTTCTCGTTGTCGTTCTCTGCTGTGTCGTAACCTTTTTCATATGCTTACATGGCTCCCGAGTTTTGTACTGTTCCATCCGGGCGATGCAACTACTTTCCCACTTTGGCTCTTCTCGCTTTTGTTGTTAAACTTCTTTCCAAGGTTTTCCGTGTAGTCCAGAATGTTGAATTCATGTAAATCCCTTGTAAAGTGTCATAACCTTTTAAGTAGCCATCCGGCTCACTATTGTGTGTGATCATATATTCCATAACTTCACCTACTCCCCGCATTCGCATTCTGCTCGTTTTGTTTTCGTTCTCTTCAAAGGCCTATTGTTAGCCAACTACTTCCCCGCCTTGGCCTTTTTCTCCTGCTCGTTCTCGATCTTGTTCTTCAGATGCTCCTTATAGTCCAGAATGCCGCCCTTCCACTTCGTCACCGTCTCCTTCTCGCACACCCAAATCTCGTTGGCCACCTGGCTGATCAGACGGAAGTCGTGACTGACCAGCACCATGCCGCCCTCGAATTCCTTGATGGCATCGGCGAGGGCATCGATGGTCTCCATGTCCAGGTGGTTGGTCGGCTCGTCCAGCAGCAGCAGGTGTGGCACCTGCCAGGCCAGCCAGGCGAAGACCACGCGGCACCTCTGGCCGTCGGACAGCTGGCGGATGGGACAGACCTGCTGGCGCCCGGTGAGGCCGAAGCGGCCGATTATCTTGCGCATCTCCTCCCGCTCCTTTACCTCGGGAAAGGCGCTCATCATGTAGTCCAGCGGACTGACATCCAGGTCGAGCAGCTCGTGCAGGTGCTGGTGATAGCGGGCGATGCGCAGGTGCGAGTTCTTGCGGATCATGCCCGAGGTGGGCACCAGATCGCCATAGAGCAGCTTCAGTAGCGTTGACTTGCCGGCGCCGTTGGGTCCCACCAAGGCTAGGCGTGTGTCCAGATCGATCCCGAACTCCAGATCCCTGTAGATCCACGGCGTATTACCGTTGTAACGGAAGTGCACGTTCTGGACCATGATTACCGGGGGCGGCACCTTGCCGCAGGACGGGAAGCTGAAGTTCAGCAACTTGTCCCCCGAGACCTTCTCCGTGAGCCCCTGGGCGACCATTTTGGCCAGGGTCTTCTCCTTGGACTGGGCCTGACGGGCCAGCTTGGCGGAGCCGTGGCCAAAGCGGGCGATGTAGTCCTTCATGTGCGCCATCTGGCTCTGCTCCCAGTTGTACTGCTTCATCTGGTTCTCCAGCAGCTCCGTGCGGGTGCGCACGAAGGCCTCGTAGTTCCCGGTGTAGTATTTGAGCCGCTTGCCGGTCAGGTGGATGATGTTCGTGCAGACGCCGTTGAGGAAGTCCTGCGAGTGCGAGATGAGCACTAGGATGCGCTTGTATGTCTTCAGCTCCTCCTCCAGCCAGACGCAGGCGTCCAGATCCAAGTGGTTCGTCGGCTCGTCCAGCAGCAGCAGGTGCGGCTTCACGAATAGGGCGCGGGCCAAGGCGATGCGCATCCGCCAGCCGCCCGAGAAGTCCTTGGCCTGCTTCTGCTGCATGGCCTTGTCGAAGCCCAGGCCGTGCAGGATGCGGGCGGCCTTGACCTCGGCCAGATCGGCGGACATGTCGTCCAGCCGCTCATAGATGTCGATCACCTGCTCCTGCGCCTCGTCTTCCTCGCTCATGGCCAGCTCCTCGGCCAGCTTCTCCAGCTTGATGCGCTCCTCGTCCACCTCCATGACGCACTGCAGCGCCGTCTTCGAGCTGGCCGGCATCTCGCGCGTCAGATGGAAGATGTCGATGTGCGACGGTATGGGCACCTCGCGTCCCCCGAGCACCGCCAGCAGCGAGGACTTGCCGCACCCGTTCAGACCAATCAAACCGTACCGCCTGCCGCAGTTCAGCTCCAGCATGGTGTCCTGCAGCAGCTCGGCGCCGAAGAACGTGATCGAGAAGTTGGCAAACTTGATGTCACGCGAATTTGGATGCACTGCCAGCGAGCCGGTGCAGGAGCGAGCCTCCGCACTGATCCGGGCCTCCTCCTCCAGCTTCGCGCACAGCAACTCCTCCTCGGTCAGCTCGCGTACCGGCTGCCCCTGCCCCTGGGAGGATAGGATCTTCTTCGTGGAGGGTATCTGTTGAATCTTCTTGTTGCGCGCCTCCTTCTTGCGCTGAGCGTCGCGCTTCTTGGCATCGGATGGCATTTCTAGTTTTTATTTTAGAACTGTGGGATTCGAGGGAACTGGTTGAAGTGTAACCAGAAATCTGGTTAGGTAATGCTGTGACGTTTGAGGCAAGGAAAGGCCTGATAGTCGATTGAAGAGACGATCAGTTACACACAAGTATACTAATTTCAATATAGCAACTAAATATCAATTCTTATATATTATATCTTTTATATTATTTTTACTTTTTTCCCCTTAATTTCCTTCTGTATATGAAAGGTATATATATAAATATATTTATTTACAATTTCCTCTCTTGCAGGGCGGAGGAATCACCTACTTTATCCCCTGGTAACATTCAAGAATAAATTCTAAAATTTTCGGACATCCGTTTCCCATCGAAGGTAAGCTGAGCACTTTTAATTATTCGTTGGGGTGACATTTCGTTATTAAGCATTCAAAATGTTATCGTTGCAAATTATAAAATGGAATCCATTAATGCCGGGACGTACTATTTATATGAATATTTGTCGGGGGAGGTGGCACTCACAGTGCGGCAGCAACTATGCAAAATTCATTTCGGGGAAAATGTGCGTGGAAAGTTATGCAAACACAAGCGACATTGGCCGAAATGGCTGCTGACGGTAGTTGATAGTTGGTAGTTGGTAGTTGACTGGCTAAAAGCATATACACACGACTGAGCGGGAACTCAATGGTTGCAAATGACTTCAGGGAAGCTGCTTATGCAAGTCGCCCGAGAGTTCATGCATAGTGCATATTCTAAGCAACTTTTCCTCCCTTCTGCCCTTCTTAAACAATCGAATTTGTAAGGAATACACAAATTTTTTATCTTGAATGTCAATCATGAATATATTTTAGTTTCTTTGAGCTGTCAGTGGGGTGTTTTTCCTTAAAATCTAGTTAGTAAGTAAGGAAACCCATGGAATTTTTAATCTAAAATTGTAAACCATGTATTCATACATTTCGTGGTGCTTTTTTTTAGCATCATACACCATACTTTTCCTTTATTATTTAGTACTTCCGCATAAATTAAAGCTCTCAAAATTAATGCCACAATTAATTTCTAAAGCCCTGCCTTGGCAGCCAAAAATACGCAAGGAAATTAAGCAATTCACAGACCTCGAAATTGCACAAATATGAATTTAATTAACATTAATTGGCAACTTATTTTCACTTTGCACCTGTGTGCCTGCGAAGCATAGCCGGAGTGGAAATGGTCGAGTTAATGGCAAATTGCGTATACGCAACGTTGCCCCCATAAGGGCCACGAGTGGCAAATGCCAAACGTCTTTGTTATTCCTGTTGGCGTGTTTTCCTTTGGATTTTTTGTATTTCTGTATTGTTTTGCTTGTAGCTCCTTCATAGTCGTGCTTATGGCCAAAGTTTTCTGGTTTCTGGCTAGCCAAAGTTGTGGCATATTGCGATTTTTGTGCTGGCTTTCTGGATTCAATGAAATCTGCTGGACCGCAATGACCACAACTTTCGCCGCAGCAATCTCGATGTGTTGTGACTTTGCCCAGGACTCCTCCTCCTAAGCTGCAGTGCAGTGCAGCTCAATCAAAATTTATTACACATACGCGCCGTGGTACAACAGAAGGGCGAAGAAGGAGTCTGAGCTGGAGTTCGGGTGCCTTGTTCATTTTCAATTCGTTTAATGGGTCACTGGGGTCGTGTGTGGGCCAAAAGTTTTCACGAGCTGGCAAACAAGCCATAAAAGTAAATAGCCAGCCAGTAGTTCGGGTTTCGGTTTTGGTTTTGGTTTGGTTTTGGACCTGTGGACTGACCCTGCACAGTCAGAATAACAAACAGCCTTAATGTGCTCCAGAATTAAATTGGAAGCAATGACTACAATTGGTAATTGAAATTGAAGTTGCTTTTAAAAGTACTGGGACGGGTGTAAAAGGAGGAGCAGTGACTTTTTGAGAATAATTAATTTGAACTCGAATTGTTTTTAATATATAATTAATAACACATAATCTTTTTTTGTATTTATAGACTATTTTAAAGTTGTTTTTTCACATCAATATATATTAACTGGATTTACTAATGGTGTTGTCATATTTCATACGCAAACTTAACACATTTTCCTTCATTTTATTTGATTAATTGTATTATTATATGATTTATCATTTATTAAGAGGTTTTCTGGTGTTTTTTGTATTGCTTATTTTAAAATTTGAACTCATTTGAAATTACTTTATATATTTGTCTATTGTAACCAAAAGCTACATTTAGTTTTGAATCTTAAATTATTTACCTGTGAAGGTAGACAACATTTTTTTACCTAAATAATTTACCTTTAAGTACAGAACATTGTTTTCTGTGTATGGTTCCGCTCTGTTACCTGTCTGATTACCGGGTGGCCGCACGCAACCGTGTGGCTGCAACACGCCTCCTGTTATGCGCCCACATAGAGGGCAGAGAGGGAGAGCACCTTAAATATTATCGCGGGAAATTTAGAAATTGTTGTTGGCATTCGTGCAAAATGATATTTGAGAAAGATAATCGCCCTAATCCAATGATATGGCGCACACGCCCAGATTGGCAGGCAGCAGGAAGCGAAGGACATGGCGGAGAAAGGAGGAGAGGCGAGTCATTCAACCGCTCGTTCCTTGGACACCGAGTTCCTCTCTCACGTCGCCTATTAAGCTCACTTTCAAGTCAGCCTTCTGGCGTTTGTAAAATAAGCTTTGGCTGCCTGACTTGCCTGACTTCCCACCTCCCGGTGCGTGTCCTTGCCGCCGAGGATGTGTGTTTGCCTGGCACCCGCACACGTTTGCCTTTTAAGTATATTTTCCGAGCGAGGCACATGCAACACCTCAGCACGCAGCCTCAAGCGACTGAGTTCGTTCACCCAGAGCATTCCGCTGGCTTGAATTTTCAGTTATCCTATCTAAATCGATTCTAGGATCATGCTTTTTTTGAGTACCATCAAATATTGTCTTAATTTCGATGAAGATGGCCCTGGCCTAATCAAAATGGCATAGTTAACGCCTGAAGGCAATTGTGGTCAACAATTTTGTTGGGAAGGGAAATCAATTTGGAATGTTATGGGAGAATATAAAATCAGTAAAGCCATGAAAACTCTGTTTTTTTTTAATGCAAAAATTGTATTTTCTTAGCTATTTTGCGAAAGTTGCATTTGATAATGATATATATTCGAGGTAAATATGTGTTAGGAAATATATTTAAAGTTTCATAATAGCATTAGAGAATGTCAACCAATTTCCAATGGTCCATGTTCTTATTTTTAATTGATAATATATACGGGGAAACATACCTATATTCCAAAGGGGATTACGCAATTCAGCGATAACAGGGTATTTCAAGACTCCTCTTCGTTGGTTTTTCTTGAATGGTTTTCCTTGCTTTTTTTGGGAAATTTATTGCGTATCATCAAACAGGTGGAGGAGGTGCAGAATTGGCCGGCGAGAGCGCCGCCGCAGGGCGCAACTCGTTCGTGTTGGCACGTTAATTGAAATTCGTGGATCCCGGTTCCCAGGTGGGGCATATTCATCCATCGACAAAAGGCGAAACAGGCAACAGCGAGCTGTAAGCGGCGAATGGCGAACAGCGGACAGGGCTTCAATTTATGCGATTACTGAGAAAAAATAGGGACTGGCTTATATTTTATTTAATTCCACAGTTCTTAGTGATTTCGTACAATTTAATAATATTTTATATAGAGTTTTTGAACATTCTACGGCCTCTGGATGTTAGAGTTAGAGCTTGTCCTTCCTGGGGATGTACATCCAGAGAAAAGGTTATTTATGATATTGTGAATAAATATAGCGCGCTCAAAATATTATATCAAAAATGTCATGATCGTGGATTTTAAACATCGAAATCATTGCATTTAACATAAAAATATGGAATTTCGGTATCCAATACATACTTTGGTACCTTATTATCTCTGATACTTTATTTCCTTTCCGCTCATATTGGTCAATCAAAATATCAATTTGTTTTCCATTGCTAGTGTGAATTTGAAAGTGAAAAGTGAAAACAAAATGAGGTGGTAATTTTTCCTCAGTGTCCTTGCTACATGCCCCGTAAGTGTGTTGCAGCCTGCTTTACGTCGCATGTTGCATGTTGCATGTGGTCCTGGTCCTGCCCGCTGCCTGTTGCCCATTTGGCTGCTCATTCTCCTCCTCCTGCGACGGCCACCTGCAATGTGTTGAATTACATAATTTAAAGTTTACTCGGCAGCGCAGGACTGCTACCAGGACTGGCTACCAGCTCCACAAGTGTCACACACATGGCGCCGCCGTGGTCCTTTTATTAGATCACCGGCACAGGACAAAGTTTCACGCAGCGAACGAACTTTGCTCGGCCAGGCACCGCCTGGGCAAAGTCAAAGTTGGAAATTAAATTCCTTGGATAAACAGGAGCGTCTCGCTCTAACCCTTGCATCGATATTCCGGGACGGGGCGGGGCAGCGGGTCGTATACGTAATATTCGTATGCAAATGTAATCAGTGCCCACATTTTATGTTCGCTACGCCAGCACACGAGCGAGTGAGTGTATGTGCCTGACTTTAATGTCCGCCTGCATTTGTTTATGTTTTCCTTTTTTATGGGGCAACTGTGTGCCCCAGGATCAGGCCGCTATTGCCGATGGTCAAGAAAGGGTTTTCTTTTAGGGACAAGACTTCTTAAATCAGAAAAAACTGAGAAATACAATTTAATGCAAATAAATAATACGTAATATTCCCTGAACAATCAAAAGAGAACGTTGCATTTGTCTTAATGAGAGATCCGTTGACTGTATAGATTTATGTACAAAACCAGCGATAAGCTTGCAAAAATAAAAGAAGCTGATTTAAAGGCTGCTTGTGATAACCTAAGGCTCGCGGGGGATTCCCCGTGGTATTCCGGCCTCCTATAAATACAGAGAGCCGTTGAAAATAGATCAGTTTTTGCAAAAACATCGCAAGATGCGGCACTTAATAATCCCGCCACTGGTAATCGCTGTGGCCGCTTGGCTATCTCTGATCGGAATCGCTAATTCCGAGTGCTGCAAAACCAAGGCCACCCTGAACTACAGGATCACGTACTATGGCTGCGGAGCTGTTGGGGGCAGACAAGGCAATACGTCCTGCACGATCACCATTTGCGCCAACGGGGAGGTGATGATGGGCAGCCATTGCGGGAACGGCACCTGCAACCCAGAGGGGTGTGACTGCTCCGACGGCTGCCTTCAAGGTCGCTGGGCCAAGGACTTTATTGGCAAGAACAAAGACTACGCCATTTCAGTTTCTGACACGATCTGGCACTATGAACCTTAATGGCCCCGAAGACATGATAATTCAGGGACTTTAATTAAAAATTACATAATGTTTATAAAATAAAAATAAAACAAGAATCAAGAAATATATAAATAAATGAAATATAAATAGAAAATATTTGTTATCAGTTGCTATGGGCAACTAATTTCATATTAAGATGTAACGATTCAGAGAATAACATGCCTATATTATTACTTATGCCCGATTTGTAACTAAAAATAATTAAAGTAACAAGTAGCTTTTCCAAAGTATAAACGCTTTAATTTTAATTAATTGAAATAATGGCAAGTTCTTTTATGCAAATTACGATGTACATAAATGTATATTACCTTACTTTTATTCATAAAATTGAGATATTTAAGTTCACATATTTTTGATTTTTTGGCCCAAAACAATCGATACAATATCGAAGTTTTGAACGCTCGCTGACTGGAATTTAAAAAAAAATTATAGAACAAATATAAATAATGACGTGAAATCAATTGAAAAATATCACGAAACCTTATTTGTTTTTTTTTTTAAATTTATTATTATTGTGAGGTTTTTGAAATATGATTTTCTTATTATCTCGGCAAATTGAATATACCGACTCTTAACAATACCACACTTGTTTACCATGTTTAAACATTGTTAAGCTGACACACAAAAAAAAAAATAAATAAAAAATGAATGTTGATAACCCTAACTTAACTTTTAAATGCTTCGTATATGTATTAATACATCTATGTATTATTTTAGTAAAATTATTGAGTCAACGTACTGGGTTCAAGATTATCCAATTTGTGGGTCATTTACCCTTCGCTTCGCTTGCACCTTTTGTGCCCGTTGACTTAATGCTTAATATTTAAAAAATTTGCATAAAAATCTCCCTGCTAAGTAATAAAGTAATCAAAAGCTGACATAAATAACCGAGTTCTTGTGGAGAAGATTGCCAGTTACAACCGTAGCCTCCTCAAGATGCATTCTTCATTTATTGCTCTGGTCTTCGCGATCTTCTGTCTGAGTGTCAGTGTCAAAGGCGACTGCTGCACCTCGTCCTTGGACCTGACCTACAAGGTTAAGGACGCTTCCTGCGGCGCCGTTGGAGGTCATGGCAGCTCGGACAGGTGCTCCATTACCATCTGCGCCAACGGAGCCGGATTGGTGGGCACCTGGTGCGGCCAAGGTCCCTGCAATCCCTTCGGCTGCAACTGCGATGATGGCTGCCTGAAGGGTGATTGGTCAAAGTCCTTCCTGGAAAGGAATAAGGAGTTCACAATCGAGATACTGGAGGAAAAGTGGAGTACCGTGGATCTGGGAACGGTGATTAAAGCGCTTCCAGTGCCAGCTCTAAACTTTAATATTGGTTAAGAAACACAAAAACTGAAGTCGACTTATTATATTAATTTTGTATAATACACAACAATCCAAACAGATCGCAATCGCAGAGCACGAAGTCTGAACTATTGGGATTCTCAGCCAGAGGCATTTCGTATTTATCTGTCAGAATGAAGTCATTCGGGGAAAACCTTTGGTAAAAATCAATTTTAACGAATTTTATTATCCAAAAACAGGACAATTTTTAGTGAGAAACATTTCCAGCCCGCTTTTAGTCACTCCTATTTCGAATACTGTGAAGATAATTCGGGTTATAAAAAAACCTTGAAGAATCGTAGACAGCTCACCTTTCCATAAGAAGCTTAGGAGTGCTGCGCTTTAGGATAAACACCACAAAAATAATAATGCCAAAGCATTATAAGTATTTTTATTAATGAATCAATTTATTCATTATAAACAAACGTCATTGTCTTGCTACTGCTTTGAAGTTACAAGAATTGCACTTTATATAGTTCCTGAAAAAATCCCTTCGAAGAATTTCAAATATTTAATATTCAGGAATGAGAATGGACAGGAAATCAGTTAGACAGGACTATTTCTCTCCACCCATTCGATCCCCCTGTCCCCGTTTCCATGCACATGTAAAATTGTTTTTCCGCTGCCACTCAACTCATCGCTAGTTTTCCGCTTCTGCTGTGGAAGTGGAAAAAACATCCGCATATGGAGCTTGTACAGTTTGGCATCCAAACAACAACAGGGGCATAAAAAATGAACCCCCTTCGGGATATATATTTTTGCCTAAGCATTGTTCCCAGCCTGTGGATTCGATTTGATTCCGATTTTCTCCGAACTCGCGGCTGTCAGTTTTAATCAATTCAAAACGAGAAACGGAATGTTTTTTGCAGATAAAACTAGTTCTGGCCAGGTGTGTCAGTTGTTTACCATTTGGTTTGGGTGATATTTATTGTATTTGGGTTTATATATGTCTAAAATGAATAATAAGTTTACAACTAATAGTTGTATCTTAACGAAGAGGGTTAATAGTAAACAAAATAGGAATTGTTTTGACAAAGACCTATCGCATCAGATTTATTTTCGAGTTGTTTCTCTTCCCACAAAGAACAGAAAAGTAAGGCAAACCTCGTTTATAGAACAGAACTAAAACCTTTTGATTTTAAAACCCACCTGCCGCCCCCTCGTGAAGTTACGCCAATTTTCCAAATTTTTGTTTGGCTTTTTCCCCCGGTGATAGGAAAAGTTTTGTGCGAATGTGTGAACTCGATGCTCTCATCTCGAACTGCAAAAAGCATGTAAAAAATAAATAAAGGAATGCTTTATGCGGAGGTGCCGGTGGCTGTGTGCATTTGTCGCCTTTTCAGTAATTGAATGCTTGGATTTAATTGGAACTGCACGCCCTGTTGGTTCCACACACAAACACACACCGAATGCATACACATTATTGACAGGAGGGCTATGCCGCGTTATTCCTGTTCAGTTCGGTTTCAATTTTATTCCATTCGATTCGATTCGATTCGGTTCGAGTTGAGCTGAGTTCAGTTGAGCCGCGCTCAGTTCAGCTCAGTTCAGGTGCTTGACACCTACCACTACATGGGCCCAAACTCATACTTTTAGACAGGTGCACTGAGCAGAAAAATCTACACACGATCAGAAGTCTATTTCTTTACTACTAAAAATCTGGTTTAAAATATTTCAGTATACTTATTTAGGGGAGAAATAGAGTTACTCATTCTATACAATCATAATATGATAAATACAAAAAAGAGCAGATATTCTATCCTAACAAGAATTTTTCCACACTGCCCTTGACTCGTGCACGGGCCAAAGGCAAATTGAAGCCAGCGCCCGAACCGAACGTTGACTTATTCATATTGTGATGACTTGGCGCAACTTTTTTCTGTTTCGACAGCTAACAATTCCTGCAAATAAAATATAAATGGAAAAAAACGGGGAACTGGAGGAGACCTGGCTGGAGGGCAGGACTCGGAGGACCCAGCGTCTGCCTGCCCCCGCCTGTAATTGCCATGGCAGCTCGTTAGCTTCAAAGAGCCCGCGGCGAGGAGGCTAATGGCGGAGCTAATGCCGAGACTAATACCAATACTAACACTAATGCCAATGCTAATGCCAATGCCACTGGACGAGCCAGCGGGCCGGCCCGGCCAGGTAAACAACACGAAAAAATATTAAATGAACCGCAAAATTGTGCAGCTGGCCGAGCTGGCTGGAAAGGCAAAAAAGTGGAGAGTGAATATATATAAACAGAACATCATAGTAAACCGGAGAAGGGCGCTTGTCTGTGGATTAGAAGCCCGGGCTAAATATAAATTGGCATACTTGCATCCATTGACTCGGCCTTGGATGATGCTCCCCCCTGGTATCCCTGACAGGATACCAGGCGCACGCATCCGACACATTCATAAATTTTTAAAGCCCAGCTCTCCAGACCACTTTCAATTGCCAGTCTCCCCGTTTTTGTCCTACAAGTAGGTCCTTGCCCCACCAAGCGCGTCCTGCCGCAGTGTAATGGTCTTTGTCCGCCTCCTGCCACATCCTGGCCAGGGTCCTGCAAGCGGCCGGCGGGAGATGCGAATGAAAGGCGCTCCTCCTCGTTCGTTGCCTACTTATGGCCTGACCAATTGCCGAGCATAAATTGGCAGCAAAGCGAGGCAGCAGCAGAAATGAATAAAAAATGACAACGAGCTAGCTGACTTCCATATTCCCTGACCCAAGGAATTTAGTCTTAAAGTAGCATAATCTTAAATATCTTACTTTTATAGAAACTTCATTGATAGTTGTTTTTTATATTAACAAAGAGCGTTTTACTTGAGGTGTGAACGACAGAAAACTTTGATTTAATTTACCGACAAAGACACATTTTAAATTATCGATTTGGATATCGATTTTCGTATCAAAAATTGAACAGTAATCTCTTAATTAATATTTTCTGCGACCCGTGATTAGACCCAACAAATTATAATTAATTAATTAATATTTCTTAAATGATTCTTTAAATTTAAAGATCTTAAAGTGCATTAAATATGTTATAAATTAATTAATTGGTTTTTTATGATACAAATTTATTAATTGTATCTAAACAAACTCTTGTTATCCTCTTCGAAATCAAACTTTAATGGAAAGTGAATCTTAAAGATGTCACAAGTCTGTAGTTGACAGACACAACATAGTTTCGTTCCGCTGTTTTCCCCCGCTTCGACTGTAACTGCCGGCAAGGACTCAAGGACCCAGACAAACTTCCCCGGCAGACTCCAGGGCACTTCGCTCTCCCCACCCCGCCCTCCAATCAGCGGGGGATGCCTCCCCCCAATCGACGCAATTTGTATTATGCGCCTCAGCGCCTTTGCACTTAATGCCTTATTTGTATTTAATCGCGGCTTCCGTTTCACTGGCATCTCCTCTCCACACTCCGCATCCTTCGGGTGCCTCGCAGCCTCACAGCGTCGCAGCCCGAATCCCCGTTTTATTCAATGGGAGTTTGAGCGGCACAAACTTGCAGATACAGATAAACGGAAAATGACACAATTTGCTGCTCCTTTTTTGCGAGTCCCCAAGTCTCGCAGTCTCGCAGCCACTCTGCCATCCCACTTACCCACTGCCGATGGCTGTGTGTGCTTGTGCCTGGCATTCGTCAGTTTGATTCGCTTTCGCAGGACTCTTTCGACAGGCTGACCAGCCTTTGACCAGTTTATGGCCAGAACGAGAAACAGCCGAAGTTTGGTCCACTTTAACTGCCCCCAGAATCGAATTTGTCGTTAAACTTCACATAACTTGACCACAGCGCCTTAAGTTTTTACTGACAACTTGAAGAAGTTTCGTAAATCAAATAAAACTGAAACGGGAAAGCGGATAAATCTTACTTTCCAGTAAACATAGAATTTGTAAAAACAATGCGTGATATTTACAATTTCCTTTATATTTCGTATTGAATCAGTTCATAAACAAATTCTTTAGTACTTTAAGATGTAAGCAGGGTTTTCACAGATAGAAAACAAAGCAATTTTCTTAAAAAAATACAAACAAAATTATCAAAATATACACACATTTTAAATGCACTAAAATGTTTAGGGGGCCAATCAAATCAAATCAGATATATTTATTTTTTACACCAAAACTTCTTGAAATCAAAGAGTTACTTTAGCTTTAGCTTTAACATCATAAAGCTAATAGAACTGTCGACCTGTGAAACCTCCACTCACCTTGCGAAATAAAGTCCCTTGGCTGAAGTTCTTCCTCCTAAACAACCTCTGGGACCCGCTTGAGTCCTTGACAGGCGTTGTCATTCATTAGTCCCTCCACTGGCAATTATTATGTGCGATAATGCCCGGATGACGAGACGAATTTGGCAAACTTTTTTTTTGTTTTTATTTCGAGGATAAGGAAGGGCCGCGGCCGCCAGGTCTTCCCGCCATTTGTTTGGGCAGTTTAAAGTTTTCGCATTAGCCGTATGACATTTACATTTACCGTGCCTCATGGCACGGAAATTAAGGCGGCCGCAGGACGACACAAAGGAGAGCTGGCGGGCAGTGAGGGCTGGCATCCGCCTTGCGGTATGCAATAAAAAGCAAATGTAACGCAAAATGTTATTACGCATACGCCATGTGTGTCGCTGTCGTGGTCGTAGTCGTCGTGCTGCCTTGTTTGTCTTTAAAGGTTTTGTCGTTCGCGTTTAACTCAGTATGTGCACGGAGAGAAAATGGGATGGGATTGGTATATACAATTAATAATAATAATATACGTAAAATATTTTTAAGGATCTTGAAATAAATTCCCTGATAACCCTGATATATAATTTATTTAAGAAACAGTTAAAGTTAAACTAAAAGTAACATTTGTCAGTGCAATAAGCTCCCTTCAGCATTTTTTTCCCGTCTCTCCAGTGTCTGTCTGTGACTTTGAGGTCGAGCAAAGAGCTGAAGCTCTCGTCCTGCCTGCCCTGAGCTTTTAAAATGCCATTGTTTGCAGCTGCGTTTGGCTTCACCCGACCTGGGACCTGCGACCTGCGACCCCTGACCCCTAGCCCCTGATGACCCACCCGCTCCTCCAGCCATTTAGCTTTAAGAGCCACCAGATTTTTCTCTTTATTTTATTTTATTTTACTGCACCAACTTCATTAAGAGGCCCTCTCCCTCAGCCTAATTTATTTGTCTCAAAGTCAATTTTCCATTTGGGCCTTTTATGAGTTGGCGGCAGTAGTGGCTATAGTTTGGCAGTGGGCGTGGCATTCAACCAATCCGTCGACATATGTTACTGGGCCCTGATTGATGCGCTCCCGATGAGGCGGATGTGGCTAGGATTTCAATAAAGTTTTATGCCGTTTCAACGACTGCCGGCCCAGGAAAAACTTTCGAAACAATAAATCACCAATGACTGCGACGACAACCACGTGTCCTGGCCCTATACATCCTACATAAAGCCCCTGTGGCGCTTTTCCTTAAAGCCGGAAAAATGTAAGAAAATATGGCCGGGGAGGGAGGAGTATAAACAGAGAGTTGGCCAAGACTCATACCCTGAGGGGAGCGAGGGTCTGATACATTTGTGGCCAAGGTCGCCTTTGATGCATGCGGCCTTTTGATGGATTAGCTTGTGTCATCATTTATATACTCAGGAAAACTGTTATATTTGTGTCTTCTTATGGGGATTAAACAAGGGCATTGTGTTCTTTAAAGAACAAAACAGAAGCCCGATTCAATTCCAAAAGCCTTCAATCAATTTCGAGGATATCATGTCAATATGTTTCCATCAAAATTGTTTTACTACTCGGAAAACTCCATTAGAAATTCGTACAGAGTTAATTAAATAAAAAAAAGAAAAGGCAAGGCTCTTTTTAAGCTGTCAAACTCCCTACTATTTTATTTAGTACTTCCCTTAAAAACGTAACCTCCCCTGGGGACGACTTCACTCCTTAAAGAGCATTTCATATTTTGTCTTGAGGGATTCTCGCTTTCTCGCCGCCATGTGAGAAGACATTTCGGATTTGCTAGGAGCTTATGGCTTCTCCTGCCTCCCTCTTCCTGGTGCAAAGTGGGCTGCCGAATTGAGACACTCAAACACTCAGGACCCTACACACACGCACACGCACACACTTGGAATTAACACCATAAATTTTGTAGCCTAAACTATGCCTGGCATGCTGCCTTTGCCCCTGACTTTCTCCCGGGCGAGAGTCGAAAAGGGAAAAAGGGAAATGGTAGCCAAGTTGGTTTTTGTTTTTCCTCGGTTTGTTTGTTCTTGGTCGTGTTGCCCTGCATTGTTGTTTGTCCTTTTTGGGCAGAGAGGAGCGGAGGCCAGAGTGCTTCGGCTCGGAGCAGTTGAAAGTGGTTTCTTTCGGTGGCGGCTGCCCGACGACCGCATTTATATAGGCCAAAGTTGCACCCGCAGCAGATTTCCAGTTTTTATCTCTCAGTCTGACAATGAGGCCGGGGACTCCGACTTTAGTTGCTTTCGGCTGAAGTTGAAGCCGTAGCCACAGACATTTTAGCCAAGAAGTGGCTTAGTTGTTTGAGGCCGAGACTTGAGCTGCTTTTAATTTATATGGCCAAAAAGGTTGACACGCAAACAACAACAAAATGCGGACAAAGAGTGGCCATAAATTTTCTGTACTTAATCAGCGGGCGGGCCCCCGACGTCTGCGTATACGTAATGTGGACAATGGGGCGTATGAACATATTTTCCTGCGCTTGCCGCCGAGAGAGAAGGTAATCATGAGTGAGGACCTACCTCTAGCAATGAAAGTAGGGAAGGCCATTATAACTACACAAGCAGAAATATGAGATTTATTTAGTCGGGATAACTGATTCAAAAATAATAATTATTTTATTTTATATAAATTTGAATGAATTACAAAGCTGTCAATGTACAAATTGCTTTAGGTATCATTTGCTCGGCATGTTTTCTTGTCAAAGTTTCGCTAGCAGTATTCTTTCCCACAACTTTCTCTACTCTCTCTACTCGTGCTAGATGAAAAATCCCTGGGCAAGGACAATTAACTGTCAGCGCTTGTTCTCCAATAATGCAAACTAATTTCAATGTCGCCAAAGGACCGCCAGCAACACAAAAGATCCTTATCCCAGCAGCCCCTGCTCCGACCCGTCCTATTCCTGTTAGTCCAGCTCCCAGCTCCCACTACCCGCAACAGTGCACGCATATAATTTTTCATTGAGCTGATGCGGATATAATCCCCATGCTGGGAGTAAACAGAAAAACAGAGGAGCACAATGGCCCTTGGTAGCCGCTGGCATCCGGCGGATGAGGCGTCCGTGGGGAGCGGGGAGCATCTTCCGCGCCCGCCCCATTAATGCTGATTATACGCTAATGTCAGAGGGCTCCCGGTCGATGGACTACTGCTTACTGCTGGTCCTGTAGTCCTTTAGTCCTCTAGTCGCCCTGCAACCGCAATGCAATTTAGCTCCGCTTTAAGTGGGGCAAAAAAAGTTGGCAATTC
Organism: Drosophila jambulina; assembly: GCA_018152175.1. NCBI lineage: Eukaryota > Metazoa > Arthropoda > Insecta > Diptera > Drosophilidae > Drosophila > Drosophila jambulina. The sequence goes on from JAECXH010000012.1 coordinate 31,934,436, forward strand.
GCGAATCGCGAATCGACGGGGCAGGTGTCGTGGCGTGGCGTTCCCTGGGGATAATTATAATGCCATTAGCATGTTTAGTCCACAATCAGATTTGGCTGCCTCACCCTCTGCCCACTCCCTCGACGGAGTCCGCTTAAATTGGCTGCGGCCGCGGTAATCCTGTCGAGTCCTCCTCCCAACCGGCTGCCTTTGCAAATGCAAATTCTAATAGAAAGTTAAATGTTTATTTACGCAGCCAAGGCAGCCAGCGGACTGGATGGGCGTGGCTGTGGTCGTCCTGGTTCCAAACTATTTTGTCGCATTTTGCATATTGCAAATAGCCAAAGGACACCCTCGGTTAACCCTCGGTTTTTTGGTTCGAAGCAATTTCAACTTTCCACTCGAGGACATCGTTTCCTTTTTTTTCGTTGGTTCCGGCTTTATCCCCACATGAATTTCTAAAGCGGATTTCATTACTGAATAGCGGAGGATCTCTGAATGCTGTTCTAATTTAAGCGAAAGTCAGCAGAAAAAAATGTGTGAGGTCGAAGGAAGAGTCGCAGGATAAGTTGGTTATTCTGTAGAACAGATGAGCTCATATGCCAGGAGTTGTGCATGTACTTTGTATAGTTTATAGGAATTCTTTCGAATTTTAAATCAGGAGCAAGGCAGAACCAACAAGGAGGATGGAGTGTAAGCTTTTAGTTTTTTGTAGTCATTTTTATGTAAATTTAGGATGAAAATGCATTAAAAATAGCTGACTTTTTAATGAAAATTCCCATTAATTGTCATGTTGACTTTGACTGCTCTTTGCTCTGCTTTGATTCTCCGAAATGCTTATTTAAGTGAATGCAGTTTGCCGGAAACTTAGCCGGAACCGGGAGTTTGCCAAAACAATTCCCCACTTCAGCTGCTTCCATTTGCGTTTCCATTTAATTTGGTGCCTGCCCTGCACCTCCTGGGGGCCAAGTGCAGTGGCCACCGGACTTAGAGTCAGCCGGCTTCCAATTGTTTGGTTTCCGCGTTCGGATTTCCAACACGCGCCAGGGCGTTTCCTTTTTGGCCATTTCGCAGTCCCAGTCCCAGTTCCAGTCCCAGGCGCATTTCTCATTTCGCATTTCGCCTTTTTGGCAGTGACACAAATCGCTGAATACCTTCTAAGGAGTGCGACCTTTGTCTGAACTTCAAGGATTCCTATTTATTCGAGCCGGAGCCAAGAATAAATGTGAGGACAGACAGCGGAGGCAAGTTCAAAGGGGAGTAGGAGCCGGAGGAGGGCACTAACTTATTTTCGTTTGCGCAACGCATTGAAGTCTTCCACTCGATTTGCAGTCCAACTTTAGTCGCTGCCAAAAAAAGAAGAGACTGGGCCCAGTTTGCTGAAGCAAGGTGGAAAGTTTTACAGAAGGGGAAAAATCTGTTGAAGTATGATATGATTTATTATTATGCGAATAAATTATGTGCTATGTGTTCTGGTTTAAAATAAATAAGCATTTAGATATTGCGTAGTTTTTAAAAATGATTTTATAATGTGGAAATACGTAAAAATGTATTTTTTTATAACGGTCAGTGTCATAATTCACTGATCTTCGTAAATGATTTTTTTAAACTAAGTTCTTAACTGCTGTTTTTAAAAATTCTGCAATTACTGCTCTTGTTTCAAAAAAAAATCTGACATTCTTCGGTGTTAAGATAGACGTCATAATCCTCGTAAGAGAACAGCTTCTTTTGAACTCATTTAATAGTATTTCGCTGATTTCTCTTTTACTTTCTTTTCCCCTACATTTTTCATATATTATTATCTAGCTAATTTTTCTCTCTGCACCAAAATACACTCCCACGCAAAAAATAAAAAGAACCTCATGTTTACCCTAACGCATCACTAAACGCGCTGCACAAAAATAAATGTTCACAAAACTTGCAGGTGAACTTCGCTGGCGTCCCTCGTCCCTCTCTTTTTCTCGTTTAAAATTAGCAGGCGACAAACTGTTGATTCCACCCAGGGAAATATTGAGGGGGCGGAGCGGAGGAAGTGCAGGGTATTATACTATATCGAGCGACCCCCACACACAAAAGCCTAACCCAGCTCCCGGGGCCATGGACTCATTCAACTTTACGCTAATGTCACATGCTTTGATTACTGCGCCGTGAAATTTTATTGATTGGCCCAGAACGAGTCCCGGGGTCTTGAGTCGAGAAAACCATCCAGCCCCACATACACATGTTAGCAGCCACAGCCGTATCCACGTCCATATCCAGATTCATAGCCAGAGCACCTGGCAAGCCATCGCATTGAGTGCACTTGAGGAAACGAGCGACTCCTGACTGATTCCCTGAAAGTGCAGCTGATAAGTGGAAAATGTGAAAGGGTTCTTCTCGGGTTTTCAAGAGCTGGGTTTTCCCAAAACCCATATTTCTAATCGAAGTTAGTGTTATTGGCCTTGAAGTTATATAGTTTTCAAAAAATATATTATGAACAATAGTTTAAGTAGTTTATTACACAAATTTTTAATATTAATTTTCAATTTTTAATTTGTTTTCTTTGTTTCATTTCAGCTTCCTGGAAAATGGCAAGTGAAATCGAATTATAATTACATTTTTAAAGGGATCAATTGTGAAATACTTTCTCATATTAAATCTGAAATACTTAAAATTAAGAGCGACAGACATATGATTCATATTCCAATCGAAACCACATAGTTTACATGCCTGGGCGCCTCTTTCTCCTTACTTTAGTCCTAGCGTTCAATTACACTTGCGACGTCCTTCACACCGGTTGATTGTACGACACACCTGCAGTCAAATAAATAGGGCTAGAAAATAATAATAGACTAGCTGCAGTTTCAGTTTCTAGCAAGCTTAATTCTAATTTAGGCTTTACTGAGGTTTTGCCTTAATTTCATATCGAAAGTTTCATAATCTTTAATAAATCGATATTTCAAAATATTATAGATATTTTTCACAAATATCCCAAATGTGTTTTCTATTTAATATGTGTCTGTTTTTCCGATTAAATTGGTCCGTGTCGTGTTGATATAATGATCCTATCCCTATGCCGCTAGTGACGCTTTTAAACATAAATATGGAAATACTTAAGAGCCACAAAGTTAAAGAAACATTTCAAATTAAATTATTAATATTAATAATCAAACAATTTATATATTTTGTAAATACAATTCCTTTAGGAAAAACATTCTTTTGACAGTTTAAATCAGCCAGTTCCTCTATATCCTCCTCAATGTGTTGTTCTACTTTAACAATTCCTTAAATGCCTTGCTATAAACTTGACCACACCTGTACCTGTCCTGTGTATGTCCGTTTCTTTCCGAGAGTCTGAGTTGGAGGAGCATATTAACCGTGACTGGCCGTCCTTTCCGCCGTGAGTTGTATGTCATGAGTACGAGGCCGAAGGGTGTCCTGTTCTTTAGGTAGTTTTTATCTACAGCCCCGCCTGACAGCTGGAGATTTCCCTCTGTGCCGCTTCCCTCTGCTGATTGCTTACAATGTGCTCGTCCTCCTCCGTACGTTTTTTACACAAAAAGAAAAAAAATGCGAAAATCCCCGTTTGAAGCCGGCGTTGTCGTCGTCGTCATCGTCATCGCTGCTAAAATTGAATTGCAATTGCTTCAGCTTCAATGGCAGGCAAACGACAGGCAATCTGTTGAGTCTCCTCTGATTGAATGAGGGGAGGACCAAGGTCGTCAAGTGGGAGGAGTCCCGGGTGGAAAAGCGGAACGAATGCGCGTAATGCGCCTGGATGGATGAATCGCGGACCAACTGCGAGTGCGATTTAATGATAATATGTATGTTGTGTGCGTCGACAAGCTCCATCGTCATTATCTGTCATTTTCGGTAAATTCACGGATCCGCGGAGCGTCTTTGGAGCCGCCACGCGGCCTTGTGAAGGTTGTCGAACGCCAATCGGGGGAGAAAGGCGAAATAGCATTTTACTCGGCGGCGTGTGCCCATAATTTTGGAATCAAAATCTCTGTATTTATCATACTGTGTTTACCCTGCCAATTAGCCAGTCGAGAGTTAAAAATCGAAAACAAGTTTATTACATTTTATTTTTACGGCTTACTCAAACACGTACACTTTATATGTACAGTGAGAATGTTGTATGGGGGAAGTAGCTCTGATATTGTTCAAACACTCACTATTATATATTTAAATTTTTTAAGACACTTTTTATATAAGTAACTCTTCTAGACAGAGAAATTTATGCATTTCAGATTTGGTTTATGACCGATGTGAAATTCGGTACCCTAATCCTATTGAAAATTTGCAAGGGTGTACAAGCATTAGCTTTCCAGCAGGATTTCGTTCTTGTTCTCTTGACATTTCGAAACTAAATTCGAAATATGAATATTTTAAGCCCGTTTTGAATTTCCTACACTCTTTGAAACACATTTCTCTGCAGTAAAATTTTACCCAAAACCTCCTCTAAAGTTTTTACTGTACCTGCATTATCAACGCCTGTTTAAAACCAATACGTATCCGTCACAAATCGAATTTCACAGAAATGAGAATGTCAATTAGCGCAATTACGATAAAACCGCAGCAAACATTTCTGCGCCGTGCGTCGATAAGCAGATTCCAAACAAGGCAGCGAGCAAATACGATAAGGAAAACATATGTACGCAAAGGTGCTATAAATGCGCTGCGAGTTTTTCTGCGAAATGTGAGAAATCTGGCGAATGTTGCCAATTTGACTGTGTGTGGGCGAATAATTTGTGTAAACAGAAAACAAAGAAACAGCGGAAAATGCTAATTGACCGACCAAATTCTCTTGCAATCGCAAATTTAAAAGTGCGGTCAAGGCGCTCAGCTGTTTGGCGTTTAACAACACTGTTATATGGGCTCTTAGGAACCTGAAGGTGAGAGCGAGAGAGCTGGAACGATTCAGAGAGTGGATAGGGTTGTCAAGTGTTGGAGGAATAAACTTATACAGAAAATGCATGAGTACAAATAATAAGTTTTAATAAATTCAGTTTTTATTGTTATAAAGTTATAACAAAACTTAACAATTTTATTATTTCTTTAACAATAGTATATATTACTTTTAAAAGCGGTCGCTTTTAATTTTACTCTAAGTTTATACTTTTTGGTATATTAAGTAAAATATATTAGAAAGTTTGTATGGATAATACTGCGCACGCCTGACAACCCTACGTCTCACTGGCGCCGCCGCTCTTGCTCTCGCTCGCTCTCTTTCTCTCTCCCGCACACGTCATCAGCTGTGGCCCACTAACAACCAGATGTGTTGTGGTGTTGTTGCCGCTGGCTGCAATTTAATTTCTCGGACTGCAAGCGAAAATAAATAAAACAATAAAAGACGGGACATTCCGCGGCCACGCAGCCAAATAGCAGCCAAGCAGCACGTGCCTCGAGTGCCGAAAATAGAGCCGTGGGAAAGGCGGGAAAAGCGTTTTCCTCTCGCGAGTGACGCGCTTGACATTGAACAACATTCACGTACGCGCCGCCGAGCAAAAAATAAAACTAGGAAATAATCATCCACAAATACCAAGAAAAGCCAGCCAGGCCGTATCAGCTGTTGGCCAAGTGCGTGTGCGGGTGCAGAGAATCATCATTATTAATTGTGCCACAGTCGCGGAAAGGTGCTCCACCTCCTCCACATTCCCCCTGCCGAGGCTGCTGCTGCTGCTGATTTTTCCGAGCTTTTTCCGGGCAGCGAACACTGGAAATTGCAAGCAATCGAGAGAGCGAGCAGAGCATTTACTACGTGTTGTGTAATCAAAGCGAGAAATAAGGGAATATGAGTGCCACAAAGGTCCAGGAGGCACCGAAAAAGGCGGCGGCGGCCTCCAATGCCATCAAGTTCCTGTTCGGCGGTCTGTCGGGCATGGGAGCCACCATGGTGGTGCAGCCCCTTGATTTGGTGAGCCTCTCAAGAAGAATCTCCTAAGATATAAACGCCCTAACGCCCCGAGTCTCTCCCCTTTCCAGGTGAAAACCCGCATGCAAATCTCGGGAGCCGGCAGCGGCAAGAAAGAGTTCCGTAACTCCTTCCACTGCATCCAGACCGTCGTCAGCAAGGAGGGTCCGCTGGCGCTGTACCAGGGAATCGGAGCTGCCCTGCTGAGGCAAGCCACCTACACCACCGGCCGACTGGGCATGTACACCTACCTGAACGATCAGTTCAGGGAGCGATTCCAGCGCAACCCCGGCATCACGGATAGCATGGCCATGGGCACAATTGCCGGCGCCTGCGGTGCCTTTATTGGAACGCCCGCGGAGGTGGCCCTAGTTCGCATGACCTCCGATGGCAGGCTGCCGGTGGCGGAGCGCAGGAACTACACGAATGTGGCGAATGCCCTGACTAGAATCACCAAGGAGGAGGGCCTCACCGCGCTGTGGAGAGGCAGTTTGCCCACTGTGGGCCGTGCGATGGTGGTGAACATGACCCAGCTGGCCAGTTACTCGCAGTTCAAGACCTATTTCCGCAATGGTCCCCTGAAGATGGAGGAGGGCATCAAGCTGCACTTCTGCGCTAGCATGCTAAGTGGTTTGCTGACTACCATGACATCGATGCCGCTGGACATTGCCAAAACCCGTATTCAGAACATGAAAATGGTGGACGGCAAGCCGGAGTACCGCGGCACAGCCGACGTCCTACTCCGTGTGGCACGACAGGAAGGAGTCTTTGCCCTGTGGAAGGGCTTCACGCCGTACTACTGCCGCCTGGGACCGCACACTGTGCTGACATTCATCCTGCTGGAGCAGCTCAATCAGGGCTACAACAAGTACGTTCTCGGTGTGGAGAAGAGCACGGGCATCTAAGGAACAATCGATCAACGATCAAGGATGAACGATGATCGAAAGAATGAAGGATCGATGAACGATAAACGGTGAAGAGTAAAGAAATAACGATGAACGTTGAACAATGAACGTTACGTGTATATAAAACGTTAAGTTTAAAACCAACGTTGGGCATTTAAATGTCGGCAATTCCGGTGACAATATTACATGATTACGACTATTAGCTTTGGATGTTGAAACAGTTTTTGTAGCGCCATAAGTGTAAAGTGAATTCTCAATAAAGCACAAAATGTTATGATGACCTCTTCTTAATGATTCGAATGATTCGAAGCACAGGGGTCTTTCCTTAAAGTGAATCTGCATAAAGAATAAGCATTTTTCTATTATACATTTTTGGTTTACATGTCCTTATGTTTTTAAGAATACATCAGAACATTTTTCCTTTATATGTTCTGAAATTTATTTGTTTTTTCCTAAATGAGCTCCGACTTGTAGAATACGGACTGTACTTGGCATGTCTGTGACCTTTTAGCTCCCTATCTTTTCTTCAAAGTCACGCAAGCTGGCAACTCCCAAGATTGCTGCGGGCGGGTGAGTGACTTTCCTGTCATGTGTGAGAAATGGGCGGTGTTGGCGCGCCCATATGTTGTTATTGCATATTAATTATATGCCGTCGAAAGAGTGTGTGTGACACCTACACCTATGCCTCACATGTATAGCTACTGTTTGCTAATTCCCCTGATATGCCTTATCTCATAGCTCTCGTAGTGGCTCCATGTTTGGCGGTGCAAAGTATAAATCCCCACGATAAACTCCGCGGGGCGCTAGATTGCATATTTGTTTTCGCGTTCGCCCCCGTCCATCGGCAGATTTCGCTTTCATTGATAAGGGAAAACAGACGGACGATGATAACCCTTGTCCGGGTTGTAGTTTAATATACACAGTTCGGTCGTAAAGTAAGCAAAAACTCGGTGGTAATTAAAAGCGGTTGCCATATATCTTTGTTTTCAGATAACATGCAATTGTATAGCATAAATAAGGGAGGAATAAGTAGCAACATTCCTATATTCCTATAGGGCCCCTCTTGATACATCGCTGGGTTTGATTCTATGGGAATTTTTAAGTTATTAATAAGGTTATTTAATTAGTTTTAAAAAAACACAATTATCTTGGTTACCTGTGTTTATTTCCTAATAAGTCAAGTAAATACAATTATTTGATAAATCAATCTTTTAATTAATCAAAGAAACAAAAGGCCAGGCACCCACAAAAATCTAATTTAAATTTCCTCTGGTTAGATCCTGCCGATTTTTCGGGTTGTGAATTTTTATTTATTACAAACTGACCATAAAAATCCCTGCGAAAATTTATTTAAAAAGTTTTTTATGATGCCATAAGTTTGTTAACTGAAGCGTTACAGTTTTCGTGAGGCGGAAGTGGGCCTCCTCGGGAGAGTGGCGTTCGGGGCGCCGCCTTTGAGGGGGCAATAATAAGCGAGAATTACCCCAAAGCCGAGGGCAAGAATAGCATATTAAATTTATTTTATTTGAATTGGATGGAGGGTGGAGAAGGCACAGAGAGTTCTCAAGCTTACCAAATAGTATTTTGGGTAATAAAATGATTGTGGCCATCCCGCTTTTTCCCCTCCAGCTGGTTCAACAAATCAAAAGTTTATCTCGTAAATAAATGAACAAAATCTAACTTGACCACAGGGCGCGCAGGCCGGCTTGAAGCTTATATTAAAAAATTTGTCTTCTTTCCAAAAAGGAAGCTTCTTTTCCCCGAGTTTCCTGGCCAAGTTTAAGCCGGCGCATGCTTAAGAAGCCGAAGGGATATTAGTTATCCTTTGACCCCCGTCCACCAGAAGGTACTTAGGGGTAATTAAAGTCGGTCGAAGAGCGGGTCAAGTGGCTTCGTTAGTCCTGGAGAACTTGCATTTGGCCCTAAGAATGGGTAAAATGGAAGAAATAGATAAGAAGAACTATTATATTTAATGAAGCATTTTAATGATTTTGGGTTTCCAAAAGAGATACGTTTAAATGGTCTCTAGTCTGAATGCAAAAACGCTCGATTTTTAGCTAAATTGAAAACCTCTTGAAATCCTGTTGATTCCCTCGCTGAAAATTTCGGCACCCATTTGGCTCTCTCAACGAAATAAAAGCCACAAATGTCAGCGCCTATTTAACATGCAATTTTTAATTAACACTCAAAACACCATCAGCCAGCCAGGAAAATCGAGATATAGAGAGAGGCGGTCGAAGAGCCGTGTAAATGTAATTAATTCAATGTCCCACACGAACGAGCAGTCCAGAGCCAATTCAGCCATGGCGGCCACTTCCCCATCACCCATCAGCCCACTTCCGGCCACCATTCATCCAAACATACATTCATTCAAACGAGCTTCAATTAGAGCTCGATTCGAGCGGGACCCCATCGACGACTATCTTTGCCTTTGGGCCTGTGGAAAATCGCAACTGATTTTCGTGGAATTCTTTGGCGTCACCACAGCTGCGACCAGTTGGAAATACCCTGTAGGAGTAGGGGGTTTAAGTGAAAGGAGGTTTTTGACAATTAATTATTTACATGTTTGTCAATAACTTGCTTTTAAAAATTGACAAATAAAAGTTAAGTTGTTAAGTAAACATATATACACAAATGTTCTTGGCTACATTTCATTATTTTTTCCGTACATTTTTAAGAATGCCCCTTAAACGGTATTATTACTCATATTTAATTACGAATAGGATTAAATATAATTCCACGAATTGGTTCCACTAGGCGAATAAGTAATTTGGTTAACAGCTTCTGCCGTCTCCCTGCTGTTTTGCAATAATAAATTCATAACAAAAGCATTTATCCTTGGGCTTTATTTAATTGTTGTCAGTTTACTTCAATTCAAGTGTCAGATTTATATTAAAAAAATCTGACACCTAAATTAGGGGATATTTGAGTTATGCTTAAACTTTTAATGAAGAAAATACATTTCGTATTTTATTTTTAAATCAAGCTTTTTTAATCCAAAAATATATTTGTTGTTTATTTATTGAAATATTGATGCAAAATGCCTTTAAATACCCTCGTTAAATATATTTTAACCTTGCTGTTTTTGTTATTTAATAATATATTACAAAAAAGTGTATACAAATTTATTATTTATATCTTAGGGTATTATTAAGTCTCAAATTCTCTTTGCTTTACCTTCAAATGCTTGTTTTATTTTTCGAAATTTGGCCCAATTGATTTTGGTATTAATGCGTTTTGGGCCCTCCCAAGGCAGCTGCCCAATCGATCGGGCTATCAGGGGAGGAGGAGAAGGAGGAGGAGGCGCGGTATAGGGACAGTGGCACATGGGATTGGGTTTGCCGGCCGCCGAATTGGTTTTGGGATCGGGAGGCGCTGCACGCAGAGGCACAGTAGGCGGGCCAGGACCTGGCTCTCCCGCGGTCACGGCTCATAATTCTGCGTTTTCAGTTAACTGGATGGTTGGCCAGTTTGGCCTGGTTTGGTTTTCGGTGGCTTCAGCTCCTTCTCCAGCTCCGGCTCCAGCTTCTGCTCCCCCGTTTGGTGGCCATTTGGCGCTCGTATTGTTTTTCCCGCCCGCCGCTCTTTGTGTTCGCTAATTGCAATACGATGCTGATGCTGCGTAGAGTGGAGTGGAGCTCTCGGCCCCCAAGCGTCAAACTAATTGCTTTTGCAAAACATTTGAAACGCGCAACTTTTTCAATTTATCTATTTAGCGATGCGAACGGGCCCGACCCGCCCCTCAGCTTTGGCGAATATTTGCAGACATTGTCCATGTCCTCGCTGCTTGAGTGTTCAGTTACATGGACGCACATTCATCATAAGCAAGGACAATGCCAATGCACTTGCCATTGACGGCACTGGGGGAAAATTATGGCATTTTTAAGCCACTGGAATGGCCAGATTGAATGTATAATTAATTTATACAATAAAGTCGCTGCGCTTTCTCAGATAATAAACGGAAGCACAGCCTAAGGATGTACCTGGCATTGATTTCTCAATTCAGACTTTTAAACGAAATTTCATTACATAAATATTTTATTAAATAAATATAGTTTAAGGCAAGCTTCCTGTTTCTTGTTTAATACTAACGGATGCAGGCCATTAGGAAGTTCTGACGCAGGAGAGTTGCCTTTGAGGTAAATATTTTTAAAAGGATAACAGCAACTGTAAAGCTGCAACGGTTTTTTATTGAGTTATTGGTTTGTTTATTTCTGTGTAAAACTGAATAGGAGGATACACTGAAACATATTGCCATAAAATAATAAATTTAATTTACAAAAATAAAGCAAAGTCGGTCGAGGGTGCTATAGAAATCGTTTAGGGTCCTAAAACTTATAAATATATATCTAATTTGATGCAACAAATATTACATAACAGTACACATTTTAGCACACTTATAAACATTTTTTTTTTTTAATTTGAAAAATCCCAGAGATTTCTGTTTACCATTTTTTAAAGGTACACCTTATCTAGCACCCAGTTCTTTGCAGTGTTTTTCTGTTGGCTAAGTGGGCGCTGAAGAGCGAGGGGAGGGTGAAAGAACAGCAGCGCCGCCAGCGGAAACGGAAATGCAGAACAACTGCTCGCTGTGTTCGCCACGCGCTGTTTCTATATTTTTTCCCCCGGCTGTTGCAGTTGCTTTAGTTCCCTTAGTTAACTGTTGTTGCTGCTGCCGCCGCTGCAGCGTCGCCAACCCGAATTTCCTTCGCAACTTCCGCTTTTCCCATTAGGCGTGGCGCGGGGCTCCGCTCGAGATTTACCGAACCAGAAGCAGACAAGTACGTGGTGCGTAGTGCTCATCGCACACACAGAACTTTGTTGAAAACTTTTAAATTGATTAGTTTGTAGCCAGCGCCACTGCAAGGAGGCTTTGAGGGATCTCGAGCTGCATCCATCCTGGGTTCCAGGCCGTCCACCGGCATTAGCCAAGTGGCTGCGTTTCAATTAACCGGGTGCGGGTCCAAGTCCGGGCAAACATGTTTATGGGGGGTCAGGAGCGGGACACGGGCCTGTGGAAAGTTTGCCGAGATTCTCACAGCTACTTGTCTGCTCAATTGAATGCACTGAAATCTCGGCAAAGTGTTGCTTTTCCTTTGCGGTTTCCCCGGAAAATACAGTGGCCATAAGAATAGCGGAAAACTTCAACGCATTGATGTCACAGTAGTCCTTACATATCCACCATCTACTGTATTTCTCCATAACCCTTGAGAAAGTTACCCATTTTATCAAGTAACCCAAGGGGGCAACTCTTTAACCGCTTGCTAATTCTTCAAGTGGTTTTCAGCCCAAACATTGACTCAGCTAGTTGTGGAAGTGTGTGTGTGCGTATTTATTTACGTTTCCCTCTCTCGAGTTCATCAAGTATACGCCCCGTTCTGCGCCAAGTTTTACACAGGATACCTTGCCCAAGGAAGATGCCTTTTGTTTTGACGACATGCTGCTGCTGCCCTGTTATTTTGTGATGACTTATACTCGGTTTTTTAGGGGTTTCCTCCGTATTTCCGTTTCCGTTCGCCCTTTGTATGAGTTCGTCTTAGTTATTTAGTGAAAATTGTCATTTGTCAAGTTTTCCAGCACCAGTGCCACGCCCCTGGTAACCCAGAAACCTCAAAATAATATAGAAACCGAGGGAGGGAAGAGAGGGAGGGCTTAGGAGGTTGGAGCAACTTTTCTATTGACTGGCAAAAAAGTTTGCAACATGCTCTGCTTTTATTAATGCGCTCTCAAGACCCTGCACACTCTTATTTATCTGCGAAAATCCCTTTCCTCGCCCAACTTTCTCTTGTTTTGAACTTTCGCTTTGATTTCGTCCTGTAAATTGGCTCACGGAAAGTTGGTGGCTGGATTTCCCCCCGAAAGCAATTTTTAATTCAGTCTTTTTTTCATTTTCCACTTGATTCCATTTAACAGTCGCTCGCTCGCTTATGTAGAATGCATTTTAATTTATTTAATTGAATTCAATTTGTTACAAATTGCCAACGGGAGAGTCGGCGCTCGGGCCTCGGTTCGCGGATTTATTGAAGCATAAAATTTAAGACTTGTAATTTAGTGTGGAAATGGTGAGTTTTACGACGCGGGAAAAGCCGGGGAAATGCGACAACTTACCCAGTGTCAATGTCGTGGTGGCTCATCAGGCTTCCTCCCTGTTGTTTTTCCGGACATGCTCCGTACGTGTGAATGCCGCCGAAGGACAACTGCAGCGAGGGGGAAAGTCGGGCGGCCAAAACAAGTCCATGCTCCTCCTTTGGACTCCCCACTGTTCGGGCCTCCGCCTTTTTGGCCAACTGAATGAGCCTGTAATTTGTACTTGCATTCATGAACAGCAGCCAGCAATGCCAGAACTACACTAGAAAATGTGTATGACCTTCTTTGATTAATCCTAAGGTCTAAAAAAATGTTTCTGTGTTTGCATGATGAGTGTGAATTTACAACAATTAATCATGAGAAACATTAAGTCTTTATTCGGGAAACTTTAGGATAAAATGTAAGTTTATCAGAAAAGGCTTTGTAGGAAAACATAATTATAAAAAGGCATTTAATTAATTTAATGTAGTGAATACTTTTATATTTAAAGGCAGTTGGACTTTGACACGTCTTATAAACATAATGATCATTTTAAAGCTAAATTGGTAAAGATTATTACTGATAAAAGCAATTAACATACAAAAAAAACGCATTTGTATATACTTTTAGGTGAACTGTTGAACAACTAATTTAAGAATGCATCTTTGTTTTTTATTTAAATTTATTTTATGCCGTTGATTTTCCCAAGAAATCCCTATTTTGTAATTGTAAATAGTTATAGTTTCAGAAATCTAGAAATCCAGTGCTTACTTTAATCCTGGTGAAATCCTAGTATGTCTTTTCTTTTTCTTTTCACTCTTACCCTACAGATTAACTTCACACACCTTTTCGCTCAGTGTGAGTGCGTGAAGTTATTTAACATATACTCGCAGACGCGGCGGGAAAAGAATGTGCGAGGCCTTTGGTGGCAATGTGAAGGCTATGACTCTCTCTCTCTGGCTTTGGCAGTCGCAGTGGCAATGGCAGTCGCCAGTCGTGTCGTCTGTCAAGGTCAGCCCAAGGATAACGCAAATTTACGTGCTGTCCTCAAACTTCGACACTTTAGAGCAGCGCCAGAGAGCCATGTCCTGTGTGTGTGCTGGGCTCCAGCGATATTTCATCCTTTTGTTTCGCGTTACTCACACATGCACATGCTGCCACCGCCGTCGCCGACGACGAGTGCCTCGTCCTTTGTGTTGTGTTTTTTATTCAATTTTTTATTCGTCCGCCAAGGGAGAAGGAAGGAGAGCAGGAAATTGCTTGTGTTTATGCTCCTCGATGTCGGCGATAATCCACTGATGTCATTTGGCCTGCTTCACTGCATATCCTGCTGCTCCAAAGCTCCTTCTGCCAAACTAAACTTCATATCTCTATCGACAGCTTGGAGTTTGCAGATATCACTTTATGTTGGCAATCTCCTTTTTGCCCTTTTCCCTTATTTTTCTGTTTGTCTTGGCTGTTATGGGAAATTGTTCACGCATCCGGAATTGTGCAGGAGCAAAATTCACGCTTCGATTGCAAATTCCCTGTTTGGCTGCCATTAGATATTTAGAACAATGTGTTGCCATCACAGCCGTCAGGACACCGAGTATTTCGGGTAGCAATAACCCTAACCCCAGCGATCAGAAGCGAAGGACCTCCCACGCCTTTAAAACTGCTCGAAAGTGTGAACCTTTGGCATTGACACGTCGTCAAGTGTCTTGGGTCCATCTTTTTTTTGCAGTCTTTTGATACAGTGATGGCTCACGAAAGGCTACACCTAAAAACTTAAAAACCACGGCCTTTGAGTCATGTGTTTGCTGAAAGACTGTCTAAGCTCACAGACGAGTAACGCCACATGTAGTTTTTTTGGTGTAAAATTAACTGACAAAAGAGTCATTCTCATTCCAAGTTTACTGCACAATTTCTATAAATCCTTCTATAAATTACTGAAAAGTTTATTTCTCCTAATTAAAAATGTTTTCATATTTTCCTCTTTACCAAACCGCCACTGTACAAATATTTTCCTGCTTAGGCTGCTCACTTTTTGGCTGCCAAATAACAAGGACTTATGGCGAGGACATTGTCATTGCTCTGCTCGCCTTCTAGCCACTCGCACACACATACACACATAATATTTATAAATGGTTAAATATAAACGCACAATGGCAAATTGGCAGAGGCGCCGCCTACCCTGCGGATCCCAAACGAAAATAGCAGAAATAGCACAGGCATATTGTGTAGAGATATGGAAAATCGAACCGGGAACGTGGAACACAATGAAGCTGCGCTTGAATTGCCACATCAGGTGGGCCTCCTTATCGCGGGGGCAACGCAGGTCCTGTAGCAAAGGCAGCCAGAAGGTCCTTCGCTCAGTTCATTGGGTTTCCACTTGCTGTTTGTTTTATTTCCAGCCGCGCTTTAATGTCGTTTATATTTATACAATTTGGGCGCCAGCCACGCCCCCTCTTCAGGGGAGACCTTGGGCATAGCAAGTGCAAGTGGGTGCACTCAAAAAAAAAAAACTTGTTAAGGCTTATAGTCTAAACACTAAGCTTTTTTTAAATCTTTCTGTTTGTCAAAAATCCCATAGAATTAGTGTTTAGAGCTGGAAACCTAAAGAGAATGTTCCCAATTTTTCTGTGGCCACATAGTTTTCTTTCTCTGCATGACAGCCCCTTGAAAGTGCCCGGTTTCTGAATGGGCCAGGCCACAAGGAAACACAATGAAAGGGTCGAGCGGTCTCCTTCTTTTTACAACAGGATGGGAACGGCGCCTTTTACGACAAAAGGCAGTCAGTCAGTCAGCCAGCCAGGCATCCATCTCGTCATCCTCGAACTGTATTTCCTTGGCTTTTCCGCCCACTTTTCCCCAGTGCCGCAGTTCATCAATTTATTTAGCATTTTTATGCGCTCTGTGGCCCGCTCAGAATTGTTTAGAGAGCGGCGGCCGCATTGATTTCATTAGCGGCTTTTAAGGGCCAATAAAGACAGCGTCCGCCCGTCAGCCTGCATATTCAAAAGGGTTTCCCCACGGTTTTCGCTAACCAAAGGGATTTGCATTAATAATTCACAATTTTGAATGCAATAAATCGCTGCTAGCTCGACGACATATTTCATTAAAGATTTTTTGTGTGCCTTTCGCCGCTTGAAAAATTCACAAATGTTAATAAAGGAGAAACAAACACAAAAAGGCCACACAGAGGCGCTGAACTTTTTACGGCTCTTCATGGCAAATTTGAGCCACAACATTGTGACTTTTTAGCCATTTACAGTGCGGTTCGGTGGTCGCAACGTTGCCGGGAATAAGTGCCTTTTGATTTCATTGCGCCGCTCATATTTGCCCGCCTTGTTTTACATCGATTTTATGATGGCTCCGCGAATTAATATTCCGCAGCATTTGGCTTATTTGCCGCTGGTTTTATGATAGTTTTTAGATCTGTTCACTGGTTGTTTGTCTAGCTCTGGGGGGGAAAACGTATCCAACGGATGCATATATCCCAATGACAATGGCAGCATGGGGAATCAAATATTAATATTTGTGATGCGAGAATCCTGTTGGATTGTGCATTAAACAAGCAGATTTAATGGATTTTATAATTTTTTCTTTACATTGAATTCCGATAGGATTATTTTCAGTCAGTTTTTACACAAAATATTGCTCTTAAAGCGATCGCTTGGCATTTCTGGCACCCAAAAGCTACCCTACTTCCCCTTTTTTCATGTGTTTCGTGTATAATTAAACGCATTATGAGTTGGCGGAGCGGAAATGCCTGCCAGCCAGACGACTTGTAATTGCGAGTGTGTGTGAGTAGTACAAAAAGGCCATAAATAGAATCCGATTCCAGAACATAAGCTTCGAGCAGTAATCCGAACAACCGAATAAAATTCTCCCCCCTTTCGGCAGAGTCTCCCGAGACGCGAATTTGACTTTGGCCCAGCAACAAAGTCATCAAAACAATGATTGCAATACATATTTGGGGCAACACAGTTTCGCCACCGAAACAGGGAAGGAAGGACGAAGGACGAGCCAGGAACTCCTCTGCCAAAAACCCCAAAACGTGGGAGACAAACACGCATTTCGGTTCATTAACCAAACCCAACAAAAGAATCCTTGCCACGAGAGATAGAGGGGGCAGCAGATAGCCAGGGAAATGGCGGAAAATGGGGAAAATACACTAGTAGCTAACGGAAACAAAATTACCAGCGAGCAAATAAAATGTCGTCGAGGGTTTGACGCAGCTTCAACTTCCAGCGATAAGCGTTGGCAAAGGGACGAAAGGGAGAGGGAAAGAGGTGGGAAAGCGTAGGAAAACGGCGGAAGTCGGGGTCATAGAGGAGCAAGGACCTCCCTGAAGGATGAGCCAGCTTATTGTGTGTGTGTGTGCAGCTTGCAACGTTTCCACTTTTTATTAGTTCCGCGCTTATCCACCATTTCGGCAGTCGTTATTTGGCTGATTACGGGGCAGGGACAGCTGTGCCGAAGCGCTCCTGCTCCTGCTTCAACTACAGATGCTCCGCACAGCGTATACACATCAGCATCCAGGATCCTTGATGTGCTGTGTGTAACCTCTGTTACCTTCTCACCGCACAGACAGACACTACATTTTTACTGCATTTGGCACAACAAAGTTTTGCGGGCAATCGAAGGTGTGGCACTCTCAGATTGGCAACTAAATGTGAGTCCTCCCAGCACTGCGGGAAATCGTACTCTCAAATGCACTTTCTAGTTGTTATGTTGGTTTTCCACTGAAATTACGCATACGACATGTTGGCAACACCATATTGTATTTATTTTTAAAGGCACGAATAGCTGGTTTAGTCTTCTGTTTTCTTTTGAATAAAAAATTTTGAGTTAATTCCAAGGTATTGTAAGTTTTTTATTATAATTTATTGTATTATTATATAATGTCCCTGAGTCCCCTCTTGTAACTCTCCAGTTTCCCTCTCTTCTTTTCCATAAACATTTTTCTTAGTGCCCCTTATTGCGTTGCACGGTGCCCTTGCCTCCTTTGTATTCGTATCTGAGCACTCCGTATCTGTATCTCCATCTGCGATTCCCATCTCCATTTGTATCGCATCCAGTGGGTTCAACTGTGGTCATTAGTGCGCTAGAGCGCTGCGTAGCTTGGTCCGGCTTGCCTCGCTTTCTTGTTCATTTTCTCATTAGTGAGTCAATACACGTAACACGTTTTGTCCCCACATTGTTACGGCGGACACTTGCACCCGGGGATGTGTCTTTTCCCCGGAACGGATGGGGCTTTCCTCAAACTACTAAAACGAAACAAAATGGGTAAAGGAAAAAGGGAAAATCATGCACACATGCTCGACTCGAGTCGAGGTTGTTTAAGATGCGTGGCCTGCACTTCGCACTTTGCTGACTGCTGACTGCAGTCCTTGCAGCTGTCTATCCATCTTGGCTGCATCCCTTTTTTCCCACAGATGAGGTGCACTGAGAGAAACTTATAGGTCATTTATATTTCTGGGTAAATATGAAAGATGAACGAAATAAATATGAAGGAATATGTAGGATCATTCAAGCCATACTTACACCATTTCGTTGCATATTTGCTCTGAGTGTACCCCGGAAAGGGGGTCACTGGGCGTGCCTGCTGATCCCGATCCAAAAATGTAAAGTGTAAACTTTTTGCCAGTTGTGTTTGCTGAACTGGCACTGCACTTTGTCTTCTTGCTTGGCTAGCCATCAGCCGTCAAGTGTGGCAGCTCATGCCCAGGAAAACCCCCAGAAAACCCCACGGACCACCCCCTGGAAGCCCCGTAAAATGAGCTTTTCCCCGGAGTAAACCGCAAATCCCCCGCTCCAGCTGAAATTTAAATAAGACAAAGTCATCACCGAGAGAGTTATTTTCTTAGCTTGTCGCTTTTTAATCTCCTTGCGTAGTTTCTGTATAATGGTAAGTTACAGTATTGTACATTTATCTTTTTATATAGCTTACATAAATCTAGGTGGCTGCCAGCTGACAGTTTGCGGCTTAGCCTAATATGCGTGGCAATCAATTGAGTTTACATGCAACATATATGTTTTTATATGTATAAATTCCATTTGCCACTTATAGCTTAGGGTAATGCATTTACACTGACACACACAGAGGACACAAGGGTACGCGGAGGAGGACCGACTCCAGGAGCTATGCTTACGTCCTACACATATTCAATATTAATAATTGCCATTTGTTTGGTTTTTCCCGCCGCATTCATTTCATTTCTTTTCACTTGCCTTGCCTTGTTTGTTTTGAAAACAATGAGCAACTCATATTTTCCTCCGTGATTGGTTCCTACTCCTACTCAGAACGGCGTCTCGCCATTGTCTTGGTTTATCCTTTAGTATATCCCCTCCGCCCAGTGGGAAAATCAATCCTAATTGCACACATTAATTATTGCAGAGCCCATCCTCTGTACTCCTAGAGGAGGGGAAGCCTTTGAGGGATTAATGCATTAGGCTCCTGCCCCCGACCGAAGCACATTTAACATTCACTCTATATGCGTACTATTGCTATATAAGAAGTTTGAGTCCAGAGAACGCAACCGAAGATGGGCAACGGGTAACTGGTTCTGAAGCTGATTGTGTTCGAGTCCTTTAGAGTCGCTTAAATTCATATTGCACCCGTAGCAGTTTCAGTTAATTTTCAGGGCTCTCCAGCTAGAGTTCAAGCTATATGTACACAGAGAGAGTACTTGGGTTCGAGAGTCAGGTACTTGGACAGGTTGAAGACGTAGCTTTCATTACTCGAATAACGGCTAGACGTTGAGACATTTACAGAACGGATCTACTTAATGGAAGATCTAAGATATGACGGCTAACAGCTAGCACTATGTACGACACTATGCTGAAACCCAGAGAGCGGTTTGCGGATATATGTTGCATAGTGTCCTCTATCACCGATCGATAAGCTAATGACTGACTAGATTTGTATTTACACACTGAGGGGACGCTAAGGGCGGTTTTTTAGGGAAGGAAGTCAGCCCTGGACAATTTTAAATTATTTGCTTTGTTGCGAAATTTCAGGGGGTAAAAAATATTACTTAGTACAGTTTTGCTAAATTTCAACAATAAAAACCTTAAAATTGTTCAAAGCTTACTCCTTCCTGCCTTAAGTTTTCTCCCCAAACCTAACACAGGACTTTCTATGGGAAACACTTAAGTACTTAGTTGAATCTTAAAATCTACTTCTCAAAGTTTAGATTTGTGCCGAGTTTACTTGACCGAGGAGCTGGAGGAGCTGCTGGCCTCTACCGGCTGGCTCTCCAGCTGCGGCGTGGTCTCCACCAGGGCCAGTCCGATGCTCTCGCTCTCGCTGTCGCTGTCCTCCTCATCGTCCTCCACATCGCCCAGCGTGGTGATCTGACTCTGGACACTCTGGCACTGCTCGAGGATCCTGTGGTGGTGATTCCGATGCTGCAGCTGCAGCGGCTCCTCCCCGGCATCGATGAGGGAAGGCGCCGAGGTGGTGTCCGCCCCGGCACCGGCCACATTTGCCGTGGGCGAGACCAGGGAGGTGTTGGAGCTGCGCAGTCGCTTCATCCCCGTCATGGGCATAAAGGAGACATGGTGACCCGACGAGTTGCCGGAGGAGGTGGGTCCCGGTGTGAGGGCCTTTAAGCTCGGTGCTAGCGGGGTATTGGCACCGCCCACCGATCCGCCAGAGCCGCTCATATTCGGCGGCACCGAGGCAATGGTCAGGGTGGACACTGATGAGGGACGCCCTCCGACGCCCAGATGCAGAGAGCTGGCCGAGGCAGCCGCCACTGGCGGAGCCGTGATGGTGACTATCGTCTTGGCCACCGCACTATTAACCGCCGACGTGGAGCTGAAGTCTCCCCGCAGTTGCATCCCGGAGCTGCGGCGCCGGGAGCGATGGTGGTGACGATGGAAGCTTTGGCAGCGCGTGCAGGATCGCTGCGAGGACGAGGGCGTGGCCGTGCCCGAGGAGTGGTGCTGGTGATGGGCGGACCGGGATCCGCCGCAGTTGCTGCCGCCGCTGCAGGTGCTGCAACTGCTCAGCTGTCGTCACATGAGCGTCCTGTCCAGCTGGTTCACCGAATGGTAGCCGAAGGATGTGGACGCCGCCACCATGGCAGCAGCCACGTGGCACTGTTTTGAGGAGGAAAAGAGAAGAGAAAACAGGGAGAAATACAGGAGGGAAAGAAGGGGAAAAATAATTCAAATTTAGAATAATATGAGAATGATAAAGAAATTACATGAAATTAAGTTTAAAAGTTAAATTTGAAAGCAATGTATTTTAGAAGATATATAGGAGAGCAGGAAAAAAGATTTAAATGCACAAACATTAATTTAAAAGTTAAAAACCAAAGAGCACAACGTAGCCAATGAGCCAAAAAATTAAACAAAAAGACACCAAGGAATAATAGTTAAAACAGGGACATAGAAATGAGGTTCAAAGGGAACAAAGAGAGAGTGGAGAGGCAAGGAAAAAGCATTTAATTAACATTTTGTTGTCTTATTTCTTTTTCAAGTGTTTGCATACAATTTGCAGGCAGTGTTTTTCGGGTATTTTCTGGTGTTTTCTTTGGGCTTTTCCGTGTTTTATTGGGGGAGAGTGTGAGAGTGTATGTGTTGCCGTTTCAACGCAGCAGCAGCCAGCCGGCAACCAGCAACAACAACAATCAAAAGCAACAAGAACAACAAGAAACAGCGAGGAAAAACAGCCAGAGCAACAATAACAACAACAAGAACGAGAACAACAACAACAAGGTCGGAAAATTGAGGGACGGAAAATGTTGTGGGTGGGGACAACAACAACAATAATAGCAAGAGCAACAAAGAGAGAGAAAGCGAGAACTGTTGCGGCTTTGCTAGCACAGATTTCCTCTTGATTTTCCAACCATTTCCCCACCCCCCGGCATTTCTTCAGTTTTTCATTTTTCCATTTTTCCGGGCTGCAGTAAAAGTCAAAGCAAAATGCATGATTGAAAACAACAAAAACAAAGATAGATAGAAAAGAGCAACAAACACAGCCAAAACAACGAAATAAAATAGAGTGACGCTGGAAAATGGGGTAAGGAAAAGCGGTAGCTGAAATTTCAATTTCAAACATTTTTATGGTGTTTTTTTATGACAGTTTGTTCCTTGAAAGCGAAGAATAACAAATAACAACAAACATTAAAAATCGAATAAAACAAGGGTCAATTTGATCTCTATAAATATTAAATATTTTTATAAATATAAACTTTAAACCAAATTTTATTAATTTAATATTAAAAATACTTTATATAATTTAAACTATTATTATTTGAACATAAAATATTTAGTTTAATTATATTAAAGATCAAACTTTCTTCGAACTTTCTGCAAGTAATTTTCAATATAGATATTAAAGACTTTATTTTCATATTCAAAAAGCTCAAATTGACCCCCATATTATGGGAATATTTTTTGTGTAGTGTGTGCAAATGTGTTCATGTGTGTACTCTCAAGTCCAAAGTCCTTTTTCCTTGAAAATCCTTGCAAAATGCAAGGCTCCTACAGAGGGCTCCTCTTCGTAACCCGATTTGGCCACCCCCTAAGGACCCATCACCTTCTTCTCCCGGCTGGCTGGCCAATTCAATTACAGGCTTACAGGACAGAAGGCGACGCCTCCTTGAAGAAGCCTCGTATAAAATTCTAAAATCCTCGCCCATTTGCGTACAGTTTACATTGCGTATACGCCGTGTGGTTGCTGGGGCTGGTGCGAGTGCGAGTGCGGTCGCAATTAGCTTAAATAATTGAAGAGCCAGACCGGATGGCCCGCTTAGCAGACGCCCCAGGCAATTGGGTAATTTGCAATTTTTATAGCCCCCCAGGATTCCCGAAAATTACAGCAGGCCAAGTTTGTGGGTTTTCGACTGTTTTCAGGTTGTTATCGCAGCAAATAATCATAAGAAACTTTTCGATAAACACCAGAGTCCGTCTGTTATCCTTTAACTACTTCAATTGGAGGAATCGACTGTTTCGAAAGTGAAATTAAATATTTATGAAATGTTTAAAAATAAAATTACAGCACGCGAGGAGTATTAAGTATTATTTCTGAGAATATATGCTTTTTAAAACTTTTTGTAATGAAATGCCTAAAGAAACTTATTTTAACTCATAAATAAACCAATTTGAAGTTTGTAAAACTGTTGATAACAGGAATTATAAAAAACATGACTCAATAGGTGATTATTGAAACATGACTGGCTAATAAAAGAAAACAAAAAAATATAAACAAAGCTAATTGTAATTTTCTTGAAATAATGACAATTAAAAACTTGAAACTTGACACTTTTGAACTCATTTACTCTTCAGTTTGACCAATTTGATTGCGATTTTCTGGTCTTGAGAGCACATTTTTGCGTGTCTACGGATGACTTTTCCTAGAGTATTTTTGGGTAATCATGAGTCACGAGTTGGCCCACGGGCTTGTCACCTAGATTAGAGCAGCGTAAAGGTCAATGGAACCTGCGAATGGGCGGCTTTTCGCGCACGAAAATGGCAAGTTGTCGCGGTGACGCCCCCTTTTCTTCTTTTCCTTTTTTTGGTAATTTATTGCCCGGCACTCAATAAACCTCTCCCGGGTCATGGGACCCGGGACTCGGGTCGGCCCCCAAAGTTTCTCAGAGGCTAAGCTCCTCGGGGGCCAGTACCCTATCCCGGGCAAGGACGTTAAAAGTTACATTGCGCGAACACAAGGCAGCTCGAACTCGGACTTCCGCCTCAGCGACTGTGTCACATAATTATAAACGTTAATTTCACGTTCACAGTCAATTAGGGATAATTGATGTTTGGCCAACATTCGTGGTAAATTACATTTTGATGTCCTGCCCCAGAAATGAGACATTATCGACTCTCCCTCTGCATACTGTACGAAAGTTACGAAAGTATTTGCTCTGCTTGGCGGAATGGAATGAAATCAGTTTGATTAATCGGTTAAGGCATTTTGTTTTCGATTTCAATTTCGGCTTTGGTTCCCATAAATCGCTTAGCTCGGCCAATAATTGATGCAATTAGCAGCGATTATGGCAGCAACAGTGGCAGCGGCGGCAGAAGCAGCAGCAATATTAGCAATATATATACGCATTCCATTAGGGTTTGATTAAAATACACAATAGTTGCCTGGATATACACAGTATTCGCCATGTCCAGCTCTACTCGAAGGCCCCGAACCGTAGCAGATCCGATGTGGGCGTGGCCTCCACCACCACCTTGGGCTTCCTCTGCAAACATCAGAATTCTGGATTACAAAATGACGGCTTTACAAGCTTACAAATTTATGCTAAACTGAGGGACTCTGCACTGGGTGTGGGGTGTGTGTGGGCGGTGTGTGTGTGCGGGCTTCGGTCTGACTAGCTGGCATTTTCAATCAAAACATCTTGGTGAGGCAACGAAGGCACCGCAGGCACCGGGGGAAATTATTATTTATATTTCCTTCTATTTCATGAATTTATAATTATTTCAACTATTTTATTTAACATTTCTTTAAGGTCGGAAATTAAAATTTTTTTAACACAAAATGACGGCTTTGAAATTTCAACTGCTGTATAAACTTGAGAACCCTTAAATATTTGTTACCTCAGTTTAAATTAAACTTTCTTAACTTTAAATATTAAAAGTGAATATAATAAACTTTATTCATCTAAAAGTAAATGTTTTAATCAATTTTAAATTTGAATGACAACTAAAAATATTGTTAACATATCTCTGATATATATCCCTTTCTTTCACTTCAATTTTTTTATCACCTCTAAGTACAACTCATATCAACCATTTTTGCATTTAGATTCAATCTACCCTTAGAAAAAATATAATTTAAATTAATATGTCTCAGTGATACAGTGATACCTCATTTTATGATTTTTTTTATCTATTACAATGGCTTTTCATTCACAAAACCTATTTGAATATGCAAAGTACCTCATGGATATGACCCTTTTCTGGGATTTTTTTCCATGTGCACGTGTACTAAGAATGTGCCAGTGGAAATGCTATGCAAATTGGCCTTGACAGGATACGCCAGTGCATATATGTATATGTGTAGATGTGTATATGTGTGTGGGCGAGTCCTGGGCTGGGGGAATCCTTTACGGCTCATTAGGACACCCAGTGGGCGGTCGTGGCTCCACTAGAAAGACAGTTGGCGATTAATCACCATGAGGATTGGAGTGTTTGGGTGCATTAAAGTTCGTCCAATGTGTCCTGCGAAGTTAATTTTAAAGTGTCGACAAAAGGACCCCCAAGGAAACACACAAACACGCAGACAGTTGCAACTTGCGGCTCACCGCAATGGGCTTGAGGTGGTCCTAGACTTTTGCGGGCGGAAATCGAGTCCTTTGGCAGCACCTAAGCCTAACCACACGTCTGCAATATCCTCATTGGACCAGAGACCATTTCCCCATTTCCATTTGTCGTTCAGCAGGCAAATTGTGGCTGCCGGAAGTCACCTCATTTGTCGGCCAAGAGGACAGGGCCGCTTCCTGAACAAGGGATTTGCTACAAATTAGACAAACAGCCACCCTTGAGGATATAGGTAGTGAAGGAGAGTAATTTTTTAAGGGTCAGTACAAACCTATTTGTTGCTTAATCAGTTTCTGATATTGCCTGATATTTTTAAGTTTTCCTTATTACTTAATAATCATTATTGAAATGAAATTAAAGCGCTGTCAAATCCACTCCCTTCCTGATAGATTTATTTTACTCAACATTTTAATACGTATTTCTCGCTTAACAAACAAGACGGCTCTGAATGCGATAACCCCTAAGCTTATTTATTGTGATTGTATTGATAAAGAAATCGAACAATGCGATGAAATGTAAAGCATTTTACTCAAGTATCCTTGCCGGACTAATCCTGCCGATTGAACCCAACTTTGAAGGCTACACTTTCGACTCGAATGCGAACCGAGGCAGTCGTGCTCGAAACTTCACATCCGCGCCCCTTCGATTGGCTGTGGAAACACTTGGCAAATAAATTGGCATGCTCTTGGGTGTAATTGATATGATGACAGACACACATGGCCGGGAAAAGAACCCCGAATCTCCAAAGGGAACGGATGCGGAAGGCACAAGCACAGGGCACAAGTACACAGGCAGCCGTAAACTCACATCCGCTTCCGCTTTTCCGGCAGACACATATTGACTGTTGATTGCTGTAAATAACATTTTCATCAATACAATTACATGTGGTGTGTGTGTGTGTTACCGCCGAGGCTAAAATTGAGTTGGAAATTTTTAAGTGCAAAAAATGTTTATGGTTCACTTGATAACACTTCTCAAGTATCGAATGTGCGTGACTCCTTTGTGGGTTTCCTCGAGCTCAGAGCATTCGAGTGTCGAGTGCGGTTGGCCAGCCACCGATAACTTGGCTCAGATGGCAGGACCAAAGGAAACAAACAGAAAAAGAAAGGGGGAAGGTCGAGAAGGCCGGCAATTACAGTTGCCAGCTAGCAGGGGAAACCTAAATTTGAAAATAATAAACAAAAGAGTGGAAGGAAGGAGAGAAGCCTTCTTTCTCTGGGTCATAAAATATAAAGAAATGAATGAATAAACTTTGTCACAAATTTTCTTATTTACCAGAAGAGTCTAAAAGGTTTCCTGAAATAATATTTATTGCTTTATGTTTGTCAAGGGATTCTTTAGGTAAATTTAAACAAGAAACTTTAAGGCCTTACATCTGTTGAATTCTTGAGTTCTTCTCTTAATTGTCACCTTTTCCTTCTCTTTGAGCAGCTTTAATTCTGGGGTCTCAGTCTATATTTAGGCCTTTGTCGGCTGGCCGTAACATATACTTCCTTAAATGCTATATAACATTTTTTTCGGGTATAAAAAGATCAACAAACATTTTATTAAAGAGAGACAGAGAGCGGCTCAGTGTTTCGGTTTTTCCCTGTATCCCACATTGTGTACACTGCGAAAATCTTTTGTGAGTGGCGACAGCCATAATAACAGCAAAAACAACATCGACAAGAGCGAGGGCAAGAGCAGCGACAACGGAAACGGTGACAAAAACGATGAAAGGACATTGTATCCTGCCTCAGTGTGTGTGTGTGTGGACCGGAGACTTTGTGGAAACTTTCGATTTTCGTTTTCTTTTTGTCGGTTTCATTTTCCCTATTTTTTGTTCTTTTCTTTCTTTTTTTCATACGAAAAAACAACATCATCAAACAGACACAGGGACTCAGGTGTGGTTGGTGCTGGCACAGGGACATTTTTTGCATGGAAGGACATCTTTGTTTGCCTCGTTCGAGTGTGCGTGTGTGTGCTCTTTTTGTGTGTGCGCTCGGTGAGAGTCTGTGTGTAAGTGTGTACAGGTGCAACACATTCAACAGGTGCTTGAATCAGAGTTCTGTTTTCATTTTCGTGTTCTTTTGCAGCAAAAGTAAGCAAACCAAGAAAAAATACATATAAGGGGATGTTCCTGAAGACGCACAGAGGTCTTAAAGCGGTAGTTTTGGTGCCGGAAAGTATGCCACGGTTTCTTTAAGCTCTATAAGTAATTTTTGTTAAAGAATATTGCTTATAATGAAAAAGTGGTATCCAAATAATCATAAAAAACTATAAGTTAAAAAAACAAAATTTCAAGCATACTTTTTGGCACTGAAGATAACCCGCTGTCTTTCAGAACTCTGTAGTTTTTCAGGAACTTCCCCGGGAAAAAAACAGAAAAGGACAAAAGCCGAGTCAACAAACAGGCGTGGGGAGAGTGAGTGAGACAACCGACCCAGTGCCAGACAGAGACAGCGAACAGCGAACAGTAACGGTAACAGTTAACGGTAACAGTAACAGATGCAGTAACCGAAGACGCTAGTGTGCGTCCCCCGCAAGCGTGTGTGCGTGACTTTGAAGAGGACAGCAGGAGGACACCGACACAGACACAGACAGCGGCACACGCGGACAGAGACGCCGGCGAGGAGACACCGAGAAAGAGATGGAGAGAGCTCTGCTTACCTTTGGGGGCGCAAAGGGGACTCGGGGCGGAGAGGCGCTGACGGGAGCCTGGGAGCCTGTGTCAACTAAGTCTACGCTAAACTATATGTAGGTCTGCTCGCAGGAATTGTGGCGCACGTGCTGAATGCCGTGCAGCGAGCAGGTCGAGTAGCAGCGTCGCGTCGCGAATCTCTGCAAAATCAAGAAACGCCGTCGGAATCGGCAATCAGCTCTCGATTCTTCCAAACAAGCCAGACGCTCCGCACACAGATACTACGTATGGGTCGGGGCAATATATACACGGGGACTCCCAGACATTGTCCTGGGCGGGGGAGGCGGCAAGGTAATGACTTAAATGCTGTGATGACATGCGCTATTTCTGGCGAACGGGACAGGAGCTCTTCTGCATGACACTTAAAGTGTTTTTGATGGTTCCGAAATTGGTTTGTTTTACAGTCGAACCTGCCTAGGGCGAACTTTATATTTTACAGAAGAAATTGAAGTCTCCCATTGGAAAATATTACCTAATCAGATACATTTTTAATAAAAATAAATGCCACATAAAAGGATAATATATAAAATGGAACTTAAAATGTGTCTAACACAAGTTTTAAAAGATTAATCTAGCAAATAATTTTCCAATTGAATACTTTTAGTCGGAATTTGTAAAGATTATAAGTCCGCTGCGAAATATCCTAATATTACTCATACGCAATAAGGGATTTTCTTTTATTTTTCTATATAAAATTTTTGTGTTAAACTATTCTGTTAATCTTTGATTTAATATTTATTTAGTTTACTCAGGATTTAAATGTAATCTAATTAAAGTAATTTAATCAAGAATACATTTGCCAGTTCGTTTTAGACAAGTTCGTCTGTAATTTCCCACAAAACTCTGGTAGACTGCAGCTTGGGGTAATTACTCAGCGAGACCCATTGACACTGATTACCGGGAGGAGGTGGGACTACAATGGAGATGCTCCTCCGCTAAAGGAGAACACTGGGTGCATTGCTCCCAGCAGAGCGGCAGCAGCAGGTGCAACCCGAGTTGCCCAAACATTAGGAAATTATTCATTAAAATCAGTCAGAGGTCGGTGGGGGGTCGACAGGTTGAGTGATGCGCACCCGCCAGATGATTTATGCAAGGACTTCTGGTGAGGATGCGGATGTCAGGAAGTTTTCACGGCTGTCTGCCATGTGTGAAAGTGGGGGACACGTGGGCGTGGTAAATGTCAGTTTTTTTGCATATTCATTAAATTTGTAAATTAATTTTATCGTTCGTTGAGTTTCGTTTTTGGAGCATACAAAAGTGGAGGCGGCCAGCGTGATTCATGGAAACGAGCCGCGGGTTTTATTTTTTGTTATTTTTGCGCTGCTAAAAAAGTGAATGCAACGGCGACTCAGCGAGGGGGAAAACTGCGCCAGAGTTTCCCAGACCGTTAACAGGAGAAAGAGAGTCAAATCGAGTGGCTGTTGGGCATCACATGTGGGGGAGCCCGGGTTGGAGGACACTCACCTGCGACTTGGACCGCATCGTGGGCTGGTACTTGCGGCGTATCTTGCGAGGACAGCACATGCACAGCAGCCGCACAAAGGCCCTGAAAGAGAGGTGGAGTAGAGAAGCCAAGAAAAGGGTTAAGGTTTAGGGGGTTAAGCCGTGGCTTTCAAAAGCCACAAAAACGCAGCCAAAAAGCAAGAAATACCCAGAAAATCACATATGGTTTCCAGCTTATTGAAAATGATTTAAAATAATATTTGAAAAGCCTTTAGATTAAAAACCTTGAAGAAAAGATGACTTCTATCATAGAAAAGTAGTTATTACTAGTTCTACATTTTACCCATTTGGCTTAGTTTTTGCGGCTTTCAAAAATAATAACTTTAATCCCATACTCACCTGCGAAAATCCCTGCTCCAGCAGGCATAGATCACAGGATTCATGCAGGAGTTGATCCATCCGAGCCAGGTGACAATCGCGGAGACAATCTCCTCGTGCTCAATGCACTCGATACAGAAGCCGGACAGCAGGTTGACCACAAAGAAGGGCAGCCAGCACACTATGAAGACGCCCATCACGATGCCCAGCGTCTTGGCGGCCTTCTTCTCCTTGGCGAACTTGGCCAGTTTCCTGGACAGCGAGAAGTTCTTGCCCATGTGCCCGCGATGCCGGGCCAGGCCGTTGTTGTGCAGGGCGGATAGGGGCTCATCGTCCGGTTCCTCCGGCGTCGATGTGGTCGTTCCGCCGCCATGATTGTGATGGTGATGATGCGAGTGAGAGTGCGAGTGGCTCAGGGAACCTCCACCACCACCGCCACCCCCTCCTCCGCCACCTCCAGACACCTGGTTCGCCTGATCCCGAGTGGTGCCCCCGCGATGAATACGCAGAGTGAGCTGCAGCTCGCCAGAGGCCATCAGCACCTGCTTGGTGCCGATCTTCAGGGACCTCGTCTGGATCACCGCCGCCCGGTAGATCCTGCAGTAGGTGAAGACCATCACCAGGAGCGGCAGGTAGAAGGAGATCGTCGAGGAGAAGACCAGGTAGCCCAGGTGCTCTGTGAAGGTGCACTTGTAGGCCGGCATCTCGCCATCCCGCGCCGCCCGCCACCAAACGATGGCCGGGAAGCTGATGGCGCTGGAGCAGATCCAGACGGCGGCTATCAGGCCGGCGGCCCGCTTTACGGTCATCCGCATGGGATAGCTGAACGGATCCGTGATGGCCCAGTACCGGTCCAGGGAGATCACGCACAGATTCAGGATCGAAGCGGTGCTGAAGAGCACGTCCAGGGAGCGCCAGATGTCGCACCAGTCCGTGCCAAAGAACCAGGTGTTCTCCAGCACTTCGTACAGCGCCGAGAAGGGCATGACCACCAGGCCCACGAGGCAGTCTGCGACCGCCAAGCTGGTAATAAAGTAGTTGGTGGCCGTGTGCAGATACCTCTCCCGGATGACGGCCAGGATGACCAGGGAGTTGCCAAACACCGTGGCGAAGGAGAACAGGAAGAGGAAGGCCAGCAGGCCGACGCGGTCGTTGGGTAGCGCCTCCAGGAACTCGGAAAGATCGGGCTCCGGCGTGGTTGTGGGACTCTGACTGGTCGTGGTGCTAGTGGCGGTGGCATTCAGCACCAGCTCCGTGCTCGTGGGCAGCAGCCCATTGAAGTAGAAGAAGACGTCCTCGGAGATGTTGTAGTTGCCGAAAAGGGGCGACGACGGAGGCGCAGTCTGCATCTGGATTGGGGCCTGCGTCTGATTGAGGCCATCGCCGCGTAACAGCGCCAGGAGGGGAGCGGCTCCTTCCGCTTCCGGCGACCCATTGTCCTCCACCATGGCCAACTCAGTGCTGTGTTCCTGCAGATGACGCGAGGCCGAGTCGGAGTGGGAGATCCTTTTCCTGTCCCAGTTCCTGTTTCTGTTCCAGTTGCAGTTGCAGTTGCTGTTGCTGTTGCTGTTGCTTCCTTCTTGCCTCCTCAGACAGTCTGCGGCTGCCAGCCAAATTAATGAAGCGCATTTTCACGTCCTGGGCCAGGACTTGCCGCCGGGCTGCCGATCTGTGGCTGGAGAGGGTAGGAGAGAAATAGAGATGAGCTTAAATGCAGTCAGGCAATTTTCGGAACTGGGACTACAGGAATTTGTCTGAATGTCAATATTAATATTCAAAAGCTATAGAATTTCCGATATTTTAATTAACACTTTTTGGATCGTATACGTAATATTTTGTATCGCACGAATATTGCGCATACGCCCCGTTTTAAACATTCTTCAACAGCCTTACATAAAATCACACCTTCCAGTTTGCTATTTATTTTGTAATCCTTTTTCGTTATGTATGTAGGTTTTATCTTGTGTTACTAACTGTGTCTTTATTTACTCCACAAATAATCTCATTCTGTCTGAAGCTCTTGAAATATTAAATTTACTCTAAATTCTATAATGCTTTAATTGCTTTTTATACATAACTATATAAATATTATTTAATAGCTTCAAAAAGTGCTTTATTAATTTAATCAAACTCCAATTAAGCCACATGCAAGCAGCTCAAAGAACATCCAAGCCACTGTTGCCACGACAAAGTTTTTGATTTCGGCATTTAATCAAGTTTAGATTATGTGAGAAGAGAGAGCCACGCATCCTTCGCATCCTTCCCATCCTTTCTTCGGTGTTGAAGGTAAAAAACTTTTTGCCAAAAACAGCCTCTAATGAAGCTATTGTAATTGAATCGCTGGCAGCTCGGGCTATAAATTTCATTCAATTAAAATGTTGACTCTCCTCGCATCGCTGCGAGTAACCGAGTTAAGCAAATTTCCACCGGCACAAAAGCTAAACAAACACATTAATTAGAGGATTTTTTCGGGGTCCTGCCGCCTCACCTGCCTGCTCAGCTGGGAAAGGTGCGCAATTAATTGGCAAGCTGGAAGAGGATTCGGAGATTCGGGGCTTCGGAGGCTGCTGCCACACAAATAAACAAATTAAATTACATTTCAAGTGCCCCGGCAGGATGGCAGGAAGTCGAGCGTGCGACCACTAGGAACTTGAACTCCTCGGGAGGCGGCTAAGGGACCGAGGTCCCAGGATGGGACTCGGCTCGGGGAAGGGAATGACAAAGTGGATGGCGCCTTTGTCAACGGAATTTGACAGAGGAAGTCAACAACTGTGCAGCGCATTATTCAAGAGTTGTTGCTCCTGTCAGCGGGTCTTGATTGCTAAGCTTCGTACTTAATGTAAACAGCCGAGTTCGAGTTCTTGTTCGAGTCTGACTGCGACTTCTCTGGGCAGGGATTACTCCGCCGACTCAATGTCTCCGTTTGGGAGTGCATTGTGCAGGGTGGTTGCAGTTTGGGTTCCTCTTAAGGTGCTCTTCTTGGAAAGATTTAATTTAAGCTTTGAAAGTGCATGAATAGCCAGGTAATTGCCAATCAAGTTTGGCTTACTTTCCTTTTTGGCAACTTGTTATAGGGAAGTAGAGCGATGAAGGTGTTTGTTTGGATTTATTAAGTATTTTTCCAGAGCTCTTATACATATTAAAGTATAATTAAATATCATTTAGTAGGCCAACTTAAATATCTTCTGTTGGCCTTTGTCACTTGTGTTTCTTTAGCCCAGTAAATACACAACTAATTAATGGGTCCATTATATTTTTATAACCATTTAATTTGCACTCCTGAAATCCAGTTGTAATTTGTAGTAAATTCTCCCCCATCATCCTCCTAATGTGTGCCTTTAAAAAGTGACTTAATTTACAAATTTCTCCTCTCACTACCATTTCGCAAACGCGCGTTCGTTACTTAGTTATGTTTATGCTCGTGTTCCTGATTATCACCTGTCAGCGCCAGGACACAAGCCGGCACAGGATCTGGTTGGTCTGCGGCCAATCGAGTGGAGCGAGTGGAGCAGCGAGAAGAGGTCCTTGCCACATTCTGGTTGCTCATTTCCGGGTCGAGACGCGTTGCCTGCATGCCATAAATCGCGTCCTGCCTGCTGTTGTTGGCTTATCTGCCCCTGCCTCCGAGGGAGGAGAGGTCAGGGAGGCGAGTGCTGTGTGTGCTGACACGTTTATGGTTTATGTTTTCTTTAGCCACAGTGCAGAAAGGCAGAGGCTGCGTTGTTTTTCGCATTTTTTCCCTTTTTGTTGAGCTGTTTAGCACAATTTCCTGGCACATTTCTCACTCGCAACGGCTAAAAAAGCAAACATTTTTTTCACTTACCCGTCCGCCTCTGATGAGGCTGCTGATGTGCAGTAAGTCAAAATGTGAGCTCAGGGCCGAGCCGGGCCAGGCCTAGGCGATGGCTCAAAAAAACACAGGCCAAACCAAATGAGAAACACGAAAAATATGTGTACACTGAGAGAAATAACTTGGAGAGAAATGGGAAAGTTCTAGAACCTATTGGTGTTTTATTAGAGAAGGAGACACTATTCATTTCAGACATTGCACTAAGTTCAAGCCTTAAAGAACTACAAAACATTTGATGACTGCATGGATTATGCTTTATATAATTTTTACATATTGCATTTTATTATAATAACATTTTTAAATATTTATTTTTCTCAGTTATATTTATTTAAAATTTAATTGGGGTTCTGTAAAATGTATATATTGTTCTTGTTCTCTAAGTATTTAAGATTATAATTTGGGATATGTGATTTCAGGACTTGAAATTTGTCTTAAGTAAAAAACGCCAAGATAAATTTTCATTATAAATCATAAAAAATTTATATAATTAAAATAATTATAATATTTAAGAAGCAGGCTTCTTTCCTTCTTAAATCCCTAAATCTATTCCCAAAATTAATTCTCGCTCTCTGTATGTCCAAATTCATATAAAGCAGAATGGTTTCCCCCTGCAGCTTTCTGGGCTTCTCCTTTATTTATTTTCCCTTGTTTTTTTGTATTTTTATTTCGTGTGTCTGGCCCGAGAAAATTTAATTGAGGCAACCTTTAAGGTTGCTGCTAGCTGCTGGAGGGAGGACTGGCCAAAGTGGCTTGGCCTGGCTGCAAAATGCCTTTCGACCAGGCCAGCAATTTGTATATGTGTGAAAAACCTTTTGACCCTTTTCAGCTGGCCCGGCTGGGGGGCTGGGAAAAGGGCAGCGGCATGGAAATGGTTAAGTCATTGAATGGCCTCATGAAAGTTGAGCTGAACGGCCCCGGTTTGCATGCGGGCGGCGGCTATGCCGACATGGCCAACGCGTTGGCGACTTCCTGGAAAAGCGGTCCCGAAAACCGTGATCAGTCCGCCGGCGTGGGTTAAACATTTTCACTTTAATTTCTCAGCCTCCGTCCTGCAGAGAGTATTTCGAAAATGAATTCCCAGCAGTTCGAGCCAACACACAATTGATATAGATTCGGGGGGACATTACATTTTAGATTCACAGAGAGCGCCCAGTGCTCATGGCCATGTTTATATCGATACATCGAGTATCCGTATCTGTATCTGTAGCCGAGTATCTCGGCTGTCACAGCTGCAATAACAGTCTTTGAATTTAAATGAAAGTCAAAATCAGAATCGGAAAAACAAAAACGGCAATATTCCCTGGCCCAACGACTGACACATTCAATAGAGAGTCTGCTATTGCTGCCGCCGGCCATTTGTTGGATTTTTATGTGAACCGTAATTATGTGAAGCGATTTTCCATGTCGCATTGTTGCCTATTGAATTATTAAAAACTTCCGAGACACAACACAGGGCGATGTGTTTATTGAAATTGTCTGCCAACTGGCACCCCAAAGCGACACAACAGAAAAAAGCTTCGGGAAATGGGAAACCCCGGGCCGGAGGTTTGGGGTGACTACTACAGTCCGGCTTCCTTTGCCCACGACTCCAGGTAATTTAACTTTTGGACCAACTTTTTTTGTAAACTTTTTTCTGAGTTTTTTTCCAGAAAAGTCTTTAAAAGTGAAATAAAAATATTAAGTTCGGTCGTTTTATACAAATTATTTTGGGTTTTAAGATAAATTGAGAATGGCAAGGGCTTCAACGTTTTGAAAGGAGGAGGAACTAGTTTTCATATAAAAAAAAAGGAACTCCATTTAACATATACACAAAAAGTATGAATAACAAAATTGTCAGAGCTATATTATCTCTATTTATTATTATATTATAAAGCTCTTAAAAACGTACACTCCAAACCCATCTTAAAAACCCCTCAATAAAAAAAGATACAACTTATTTATTATATAATAAACTTATTAAATATTAAAGGATACTCCGAAACAATTTCCTCAAATGACAATCAGAGCTCTTTAAATTTATTAGTTTATTATGAGGCTCCAAATTGTGGTAAATAAAATGCATTCCCAAGAATAACTTCATCTTAAGATCCTACTTATTTAAGTCAACTCCGCGATAAATATTTATTTTCTTGATTTCCTGAGGTGCGACCTGTATTTCCCCATCATTTCCTCCTAGAACGGCCCCGCTAAGTAGGCAATACACTTTTTACGGCTCCGTGAAGCACTCCCCCGATGTCAAGCAATATCAGCAGTGCCTCTCACGAGGCCTAATGCCAGAATTTATTAGTGCCCGCCTGCCATTGTTGTTCACGTCGATGGGGAGGCCTTCAAAGGCGAAACATGTGCATGTAACTGGGGCCCCAGTATCCCCGGCCTTCCGATCCCAACATCCATTAATTTCCGTGCACTATCACGGAATTGGAATCACAAGAGCCGCCGCGGCGGTGACATTGAACAACCTTTCTCGGGGCTTTCGGGTATTCAAATTAACTTGAGGTGAGCCGGCGGATAGACTGTGCTATCTCCTATCTTTCCGTGGCATAAGTACAAGTATCGGGATAAGTATCGGTGGCACCCACTCAGGAGCTGGGCGATAAATCGCCGCCTAAAATCTCCCAAATTGCTCCCCGAGAGGGCTTCTTTTTCTCCTTTTTTTGCGTTTTCCACGATTTCAGGTAAGCCAAGCGAAACAAAGTGAAAAGGTTCGACTTCGAGTGGCTCGGGCTCCCAGTTGGCGGCCAAATCTTTGACAATCTTAATGCGAACTCAAGTTAAACACACGCACTCTACAGTGGTTTGAATACGGGAAAATTTAAAATAAATTCAGAGGGGTCTACTGTACTAAGTCTTGAGGATTTTATTCAAGAAAAACTAGCTAGAAAAGAATCCCTTAAGCAGAAATAGTTTATATAACAAACTTGAGTACCCATTAATCCATATGTTTTCAAATAAACACTTGAATATTCCATTCAAATTCAAACAATTTTCGCCTCACTGTGTCCCTCTCGGGGGAGAAGGAGGCTTGGCTTTCACCGACTAACCGGAGCGAGGCGAGGCACGGCACTAAAACGACGGTAAATACGGCGAGTTAAGGACTCACTGTATCCAGGACTCAGTCAGTCAGTCAGTCAGTTGGGCTCCGTTTTGGTTGGGTCCACAAATGAAATTTAATCACGCGCGTGGCAGGCTCGCGCTCGCCATTCACAGCGTCGATGTTTGCTTTATTTTCGGCTTTGTAACCGGTGCCCTCGACCGATTTGGATAATGCCACCCCTCGGTCCTCACTGCCCCATATCCGGAGTCCTGCTGAATCCCGGTCCCCCTCGGAGCTTGGGGGGCTGCTTAATTATGTCACAAATATTTACACCGGTGGCGCGGAGTGTCATGGCACGCAAGGAATCTAGCCCGGGCAAACAGAAATCAAACGAAGCCAGGTCCTTTTTGTTTTTTCGGATATACTCTATACTATATATAGTACACGGGCTGGCTTCTTTTTGTTTTTGCGCTCGCTAGTCGAGGCAATCAAGGACAAATAAGGACGGCGGCCGGCATGAAAGTGGATTCCGTGATAATGGCTGGCATTAATTTGCGGCGCTCAGACAGACAGCCTGTCGGGGGAGGCGAGGGATACAATAGCGACGGCATCGACAGGCCAGAGCAGGATTGCACCCCAAAGAAGCGAAAGGAGGGGCGACAGTAGGCAAAATTGGAGAAGGGATAATTTTTAGAGCATTATTATAAATGCAAAAAATATTTACAAAAACTCTATATTAATTTATAAGTAAATTGTGTGCCTCTCTGCCTTTAAACCTATTATTTTTCAAGAAATTACAGAGACAACAAAAGGAGTTCATGATCGTTTTTCTCTTACATTTAGTTTTTTTTTTATAATATGTTACAACTGAATTGCCTAAAAATCCATTTATATCCTTTTTAGTAGCCAAATATATATGTTTTTTTTTTTTTAGTGCCACGATGCTCCCCTTTTTGTTCCTCTGTTTATTGTTAACTGTTCCCTGTTGTTGTTGCGGAAATACCTTTGGCATGTTAAAACTTATTGCCGACTCTCACACACACACATGCTCCCTCGTCCAGGACACATTTAACGCGCTTGTCACGCAATGAATAATGATTGGACAGAGCGACAGCCAACAAGGACAACTACAACGTACATACAACCTCCAGCAACCGGCAGCAAGGTGACTGACAATCAGGCCTTCGTACATATATATCTGCGGATATCAGCGTCTGTCGCCTGTCAGTGAGCCAATCGAGCATCGGGCATTACTTTAAGTGGCATATTGCTCATGCGACGTGGCGTCCCTTGCTCCAGCCACATCTCCTTCGGCATCCCTTCTGCTCCCGGGAGAGTCGTGATAAATAATTAAATATTGCCACGAAAGGCAAGTGAGCTGGGATCTAGGCTGTGCACTGAGCGAAATCCAGAAGTCAATGGGTGATAAATATGTCAAATTAAAAGTATCAAAAGTAGGGACGAGTGTTTAAAAAGAAATGTCTTGCTGGCTTGCCGCAAATACCTCTTAGTTAAGTTCTCAAAAAGTAGAAGTAAACCACATTGACAACCAATATTTTGTGACATTTACCGCCCCTTGAGTACATTTTCCCTGGAAATAAAGTTGGCCAAAGGAACCCAGCGAGCACGGAAAGTCCTGACAACCGGAATGCAAAGCAAAGTGCGGAGAATGGAGAAGGAATTCAGCTAAAAAGCAGAAACCAACCTGACCTGACGTCATGCGAGGGCAAGAACGCTAACTAATCCAAAACCCAATCGGAATCGTGAGCTGTCGAGTTCAGCACACATGAGCGAATCGTTTGACCAAATATTTGCATAATTTGAAATCAATACGAGTTCATCGGATCTCGATGCGGATTATGATTAATTTGTTGCCAGCGAACGAGCGAGCGGTGGGTGCGCGCCTCGAGTGCAATTGAGAGATGAAAATGCTGAGTTTTCCCGCTGCTCGGGCATTCTGTTTGCCTTTGCTGATTTTTTCCCCTTGAAAACTAACGAACTTCAACTCCAACTCCGGCGACTGCCTTTCAACTCTCGACTTCTGCTCCAGTGACTCCAAGGATATAGGTTCGCTTTCATTCCGCTTTCAGGACGTCACAACACGCACGCACGCACTCATTTCATTTCCCCAAAGGACATATTTAAAGTTAGCTTTTGATGAGTTGGCATGAGTTTTATTAGCGGCGCCCCAACTTTCCCTTTGACGCAAACTCGGGCTCCTCACATGCCGAATGAGGCAGCTCAATGAGCATCGCATCGCATCGCCTGGCATCGCTTCCAAGGGGCAATAAATTAAAAATGTATCATATCGAAGGCCCTGGGATCCGCTCGTGGGAGGACGCTCGGTCCTTCCGCCTTCCGATTGCCGAAACTTAATGGGTTTTGCATAATTTTTCCGAGGGACGTCTTCGCGCTGGGAAATGAATTCCGGTCACATGACCAAATGAGATATGTGTGTGTGCGCTGCCTAATATGATAATAACATAAAGAACTCTGTCAGCGGATCCTCGGGGTTCATGGGCGAATTACAAATTGTCTGCACGCGCTGTCCCCCGCCAAAACGGGAAGTCGAACCCCCGAGACCCCGGCAGTGGTGTCAATTAGGGATTCAAGAGGCAGCTGTGGTTCGTAATTAAAAAATAGCCAAGGATATGTTCAAGTTTTCTTAAACAAAATATGGGATAATAAATGGGAGACGTCAGTTTCAACATATATTTTAATTATAATTTAAATATTTAAATTGATAATGTCGCTAAGGTTTGTCATCTCTATTTAGTTACACCAAAAAAAAAACTGGGAAGTAGCTAAAATCCTGAATAAGGCAGTACAACCTAACAATTCCCAGTTTCAAGTAAAGCAAGCCTACTTAAAGAAGTTATTTTAAGGGAGCCAAGAGTGCTTTAAAGTACAACTCCACTCCACCCCTTTCACCTTCTCAAGTTTCAGGTAATACATTAGCCATGTTCCAGAGCCCGGTCTTAGCCCTAAAGCTGCTAAATTAGCCCCTCTGTTCTCACCAGCACCCAATATCCGATACCAAATCCGATTCCCAAATGGCCTCGGCACGTGTGACTGTGAAACAGTTCGAGTGGCAGCCGCCCGGGATAATTTCGATATAATAACAAGAGACGCCAAAAGTCACGTCGCTCGCGGAGTGGGGCGCTCACTCCTTCGAGTGAGAGTGAGTAAAAGCGAATTCATCAGCGGTCCTGTCAAAGACGAGCTGAAATATTGACGCAAAGCCCGGGGGCTCCAGGGCGAAGCAGCAGATAAGGACGGAGACAAAGGACACAAGGAGTTGCCCCCGGGCGGATGAATATAGAAAGACAATGACAGGGACTACATTACTCTGCTTTTTTTCTGGCCCTTTCCTCGTTCCCCACCTCAGTGTCCTGCCCTCACTTATCGACTGTTCCTAATGGCCACGCAAAACGGCCACTTATAGTTTTATTACAGGCTCGTATCAATTTTGATTTGCAGGCTGGCAGTCGAGAAAAAACAATTTTCTACGAATAATTTGCCAGCCATATCTCCGAGGGCGTGTGCTTTGGCATATCAATTGTGCTCCCCGGGTGTAGTGAGAGAAAATGTCTGGACAATCGATATTATAGCGAGGAATTCAAAGCAGGATCTCAAAGCAGAGTCAAGACTTTAATATCTATTTAATAATGCTATAAGGGATTTTATTCTGTCTTATTGAACTCAAACAAATATAGTTCATAATTAAAGTGGTTCTTGAATTTTCAATGAAAATTAACTAACAGAAATCTGCTTTAAAGCAATCATAATTTTTATAGAATTTTCCTTTGGCCCAGTGTACCTTTCCCAGCATGATTTACACAATAAATGTCATGCTGGGACTGCTTCGCAGCTCGACTGCTCGCCTGCTCGGCACGCAGGTCCTGTCGGCACATAATGCAGTCGAGCACAGGACTTTGGCCAAGTCCAGACAGCCGGCGAAGGCCTTGGCCACTTTGGTAAGAAATCTTCTGGCCAGTGGCTTATCGTGTTTGCGCCAGTTTTTAACTGTAATCGGGACATCTGGGCTAAGCCCGAGCTGGGCCCGAGCATGAGGGTCCTTTGGAGTGACATTCTAATCAACTGCACATTAGCATGCTGCGGGAATGGAACTGTATTCGGCGAAAGTGGGTTAAGATGCGGATGGAGTCATGCAACACACACAGCACACACGTGGCCCTGCTGCAGTTGATTAAGTCCTCGGAGGGGCGGGGGCACACATTTTATGGCTAATTAAGTCGCAAAATTAACATTAAATGGCAATCTGGCGGCGCACGGAAGCCGTCGCACTATATGGCAGCTATATAGAGCAGCGACTTCCAAACTGACGCCTGACATTTTCCAAACGGCAGACAACTTAAGACCCGGCCAAGGTGGCTGCGAAAAACTCATTTCGAGATAATTAGTTAAGGGAAACGCCGCTGCTCTACGTCCGTCCCACTTCTGCCCCCCCAAAGTATATATACTGAAAAATTCAACCATTCGCTACAAGTACGCGCTACAGTTTTCAGCATTTCTCATTTCGTTTCAGCGGCGAAAATAAAATGAAAATTGCTCATAGTCACCGGCAATATTCCTTAGCCATCTCTTTTTTTTCGCCAACTCAGGCAGTTTATTAAAGCGAAAATAATAATAACGTAAAAAGTGTAAAGAGAAGGCTTTAGTAAGGGAGAGTCGACCATGGAATACCCAAACTCTCATTGAGTCATAAATTGTGTTGCATACTTAGGGGTGTTGCTTTAGGTCCTGCCATCAAAAGGAGAAGTTAGGGAAGTTCCCCAGTACATACTTATTTTGTATGCCTATTTTTATGCTCAATAGTTAGTTGAAACCTTTTTATTATTTTGTAAGAAAGTATTTCAATGAATAAATTTATTAAGATCTAAAACTGGGGTTGCTGTTGACTAGGCATTGTAAAAGAACTGATAGCTCTACTTTGTATCCGACACATTTTAGATAACGTTCTGATATATTTTGTCTGGTATATTATACCCCAGAAAAGAGCAAAGTTTTTACCTGACCATAGAGTTTCCATTTAAAAACAAATATATAATTTACAATTTATTTTCAAACATTTCGATATTAAAAATATCAATATATCAAAGTTTACATTACTTGTATCTATCTATCTGAGCTCTATCATATATCATCTCTGATATATGTAGGTTATATCAGATTAACGAAAAATCAGGCAAACGGATGAAAAATACCTCTTTATACGAGATATTATGTTATATTTCCTAAGAGTTCAGTTTAACATTCAAAGTGATTCAACACAAAACACAGCCCCTCCGATACCTATTTTTTCTCGATTCCCATATACCCTTGAACTCTAGCTCATATATAGTAAAAAGTATACAAAAGTTAGAGACCCACAAAAAGTCCTGGGTATTAAAAGCCAACTGAGCACACGCGGCACAAAAAGGCGAGAGCGCCCCAAAAGGCTGGAAGGTAAAACCAAACAAAAAGGTGAAAATTAGAAATATAAATATGTACAGTATATATATATTTGCGGCCGCTGCTGATGCTGGAGAAAAACAAAAACATTGGGCAACGAAATCTGCTTGGCTGAGCTATTTGCAATCATGAGAAATATTATTTTAATTTTGCTGTAATAATTTGCAAGAGAACATCATTTTCATAAGCCGCCGCCTGCCCGCGTAAAAGAGGGCAAATGCGAGAGATGCCTATCCTTGGCACGAAATGAAAATGAATTTAAATACCTGAGCGCCCACGTAGTGGCAGCCCATCTCCTGGTTTTACACCTCCCCGCCTGAGTTTTCCGCCCCCTGCCTCCGGTTTCCAGCTCATAACGGTACCAGCAGCAGGAAGGCAGGAAAACACGCATCTACATTCATCCGCGCTGGGGGACAGCCCCAGGTTCTCCCTCTCCGTGGCCTCCGCCTCATCAGCAGCCTCCGCTTCACCTCTGCGGCTGCCACCGGCGAATTGTCATTCAAATCTGTCGCATCGCCCACGGGGCCTGAATGGGGCGTGGCAGGGGGCCATGAGGTGGAGGCGCAGGCGGAAGGCGTGTCAAGCACGCAGTTTACTGCAAATTTTATTTGTAGCTGTAATTTTGAGCGTTTTGCGCTTAGCGGCCGCCTGAATCTGTATTTGCACTGAGAGGAAATAGGGGAGAAATTGAAGGTGCCAGGAAAATCCATCAGGATTTTGTTATATATTTTTTTATTTACAAATTTTTCAATTTCAGTGGAGCAGCTTTAACAGCAGATAGTATTAC
Source organism: Drosophila jambulina (assembly GCA_018152175.1). Classification (NCBI taxonomy): domain Eukaryota; kingdom Metazoa; phylum Arthropoda; class Insecta; order Diptera; family Drosophilidae; genus Drosophila; species Drosophila jambulina. The sequence continues at coordinate 31,977,199 of JAECXH010000012.1, forward strand.
TCCTTTTTCGCATTGCTAATTTTTTTTATTCCTTAGAAAACCTAAGTTTGTTATTAGTTATTAAGGTGCTAAGAAATCACTGCCTATATACAGCTTTACTTTGATTTATTTCATATTCTAAAAATATTTTCAAAACACTAAAAATTATAGTTTTGTAAGTGTTTAAAATGTTTTCCGCCGCTTTTATTTATTTGTGTTGTAGTCTAGTTTCTCGGGCTTAAAACCTCCTAAAAAAAATTGTCAAAAAACTCTGAACTGTAAATATTCCTTTGTTTCCTGATCATCAATAAATATTTGAAAATTTTGCATTTCCTTAAAGTTCTTATACCCCATTCCTAAAGGTTAATACAAATCGTAATATATTCCCTTAAAAGTTCTTAATATCAGAAACATTCTAGATTTCAAAAACATTTTTAACTTAGTGAATTTAAAATCAAAAACTCAGTCACTCGAATATTATTATTGGTTAATTGTTAAATAACCGATTTTCTTTTTCTCTCATTTTTCTCCGCCTGTACCCCCACTCTCCCTCCCCTCGACTTCCTCTGTATTTGCGATTGTGTGTGCGGGTGTGCGTGCCATTCATTATTTTCAATTTTTCAATTCAGAAAGTTTCCATTGCCCGTCCCTTCGGCTCTCTCTCTGCCTGCAAAGTGCTCCTACCCTAGCCAAGCCAATTTTCGTAAATTTTTTGCAATTTATTACGATTTTCGTTTAATTTCGTTGTCGCCTGGTCGGCCAGCCCCTCCCCCAGAGGGCCTTATCCATGTGGCATTTCAAATTTGTGGCATAATTTTCAGAGTATGAAAATGGAGGAAAAGCGAAAGAAGTGGGTGTATTGGATTAGCGAGGAAACCCAGGCTGGGGCCACTTCATCGATTATTGCCTGCTAATTCTTAGCGCTGAAAAGTTTCCCTCGACGACGGCGAAGAGAAAAAAGTCAATTAGACCAATTGAACTGACGCGCCTGAAAATTCGTCGGAATTTCGCGGAAAGCTGGAAAAGTTTTCCGCTTTCCCACCCAAGAGCAAAACCGACTCCGAAGAATGGACAATGCCAAGTTAGAGCACGTGTTGGGAATTAGTTAAGTAAATGAAGGACTTGTGGATCTCGAACGGAATGTCCTCTGGGGGCGTTGGAGCCAGGCAGGAGCAGCTTTTCGTTCTTCATTAGCTCCTTGATGTACGATAATTTGCAGGATCCGATTTTCCGGTTTCCTTTTCCGATTTCGATTTTTCCCTGGCTTATGGTTGCCTTGGCTGCCGCAGCCGTATCAATTTATCCCAGGCCTCAATCCTTTTTGGCCAACTGCCCAAGCCGTCCAGCTGCTGCATTAATCATTCCCTGTTGGCCACAACAGCACACCGCACACCGCACACACACGTGTGTGCGACAGCCAGGTGAGTCAGTGGGCCCGGACGGGCCCTGTCTGCCTGCCTGCTGTCATAAGTTATTAACAAAACGACCCTTTAGCCCACATACGCCAAAGCAATTCGTAAAGTGCCATCACAGGCTTACACACTCTCCTAGATTCACACACACACTGCAATCCAAGACAATACTTTACACACACTGGAGCACGAGAGAAAGGAAGAAACTTACACTGAAATGAATTAAGCAACCTTAAATATAATAAACACCTTTACTCACAGTAATTAAATTCCCAGCGGACATTATATCAAAATGAGATGCCAGAATGCACAGATATCGTTCTGACAACTTTTGTAAACCCTTCTCCGATACTTTAAAGTTAAATACATATTTTAAATGTTTGTAATTTCAAACTTTATGATTTTTTATAGTATGATTTCCTGTCTAAAGACATCTCTCGATACTGTTAAAACAACGCTTAAGGTCTTTCAACAAGTTGGTACTGATGAGACCTCGGCAATGCCAGAAACAGAACTCACACCCACGGGTGTGTGTCACGCAAAAGGGACTCACAAAAAGATGACATTTAAAAAATGTTAAGCCTTTCCAGGAATAAAATGTCACTTTGAAGTGTCTCGTTTTTACAATGGACTTTCCGAGAAATAAGTGTGCCAAAAACCAGAGGTCTCCTTACAGTTTTCAGTGTAGTGATTGAACACAGAGGCGGCGGCGTCAGTTACATTTTCTAGATTTTGTGTGGAATTTCAAGTTCGCTGCATTCTGTTACAGTTGCTCCAGGGGATGGGGATGAGGACGAGGGATTGGAGGAGGCAGCTTAGACGCAAGGCTTCTGCCGGAGACGGGGTGCATCCGAAATTATGACCACTCGGACCCAATTTACTGGCAGTGTGCCAAGGCCACTGACGTCGTCGACGGCTGACAGCTCACATTGGAATTTGGTTTTCGGAATTCCGAATTTTCATTAGTGTTACAAGTGCGCCGCCATTGAGACGGGGCCAGAGTCGCCAGGCCAACAGAGCGTCAGTGACGGCGACGGCGACCTTTCGAAAACCAAAACACCGCGCAGGGAACGGGATATAGGAGGATATGTCGCTACATGGCCATATAGGGATACATGTCTGTGTGCCAGCGAAATAACCAAACAAGCTTCAAGATTAATGTGCTGCGGGCAGTGCGAAAGTTTTCGAATGTTTGGCATTTGCACGCTCTCCGGGGCGTTGCTAACAGCACTCATATGGGCCAGGACATTCGAGTTCGCATTCGCAGAAGGGCTTTAAAGCCGCCACAAAATAGTGGCGCACACTTTAATTAACCCTTTGCAATTAGTGCAGAATAGGAGCTTACATTTTAGGGATATTCAGCAAGCATCTCTTCCCTTTGATGGATATAAGCGTGGCTTTAAGCCGTTGGGCTTACTATTTTTAATATTGTAATGCCCTTGTTCTACGCCTTAAAAAAGGAAGTAACAAATTGTTTATGTTTTTATTGAAAATACTTGCAATAATATTAAGAAAAATATTTAAAAGAATGAGTTAAAGTTTACAGTTTAAATCAGTTATTGAAATAATATTTAAAGGATTTATTAAAAAAGTATTTTGAAAAATATTTGTAGAAGAATTTTTGAAAGTAGATTTACAATAATGGTTATACAAAATATTGTAAATGTTTAATATTTTAAAAGAATATTTACATTTGTATTATAACAATAGTTTTATATAGGTATAGCTTGGGTTGTAAATGTTTGATTTCGTTAAAGAAATAAATGAAAGCTTTTTTTAAAGGGAACTTTAAACAGAAAAGAAATAAAAAAGAAAATAAATTGCAAAACTGGAAAATTTTTGTATAGAACGATCCATTTTTACATAACATTTAATATTTACAGGAATCGTTGTCCAGAAAATATCAACTAGAAGTTACAAAAAAAATTATTTGGGAAAAATATAAAAACTAATTTTCAGAAATATTTTCCAAATGAAGAGAAAAAAAATCACCGCAAGGACAGTTGCTCAATTTTCGTGGCCAGTTCAACTTTTGGAGTGGCGCTAATGTGTAAAACTATTTAAGTGCCACGCCCTGCGCCTGTTTTCAGGGCCCCTATCCATAATATGCCTCCACCTCCACCCCCTGCCACACACATTGTTGCAAATTGCCGCTTGCTGCTTGTTGTTGTGGTAATTGCACTTGCGCTGGTTTATTACCCACACACAGCCATAAAATGTAATGCACATGATGTAAGTACTCAAAGTATGGCAAAGGATACGCCGATGCGTAGCCCCCGAAAGTCATCACTGCCAGAGCAGCGTGGCCTGTGACTGTACACAAATAACTTCAACTCCTTCCAGCACAACATTTTTGGGGGAATTATGCCACCTGACATGACATTCCGTCGCCGTTTATCGGGGATTTTTGGTTTCTGTTTCGGTTTTTGGCGTCTGTCACTCCCCGGCGACGACACTAAGCAAACAAAAGGTGAAAGCGGAAAGCGGATTTGTCTGTGTTTGTCCTCTGACCCCTGTTCCCTGCCCCGTGTGTGCTTTGTCCTGTGGCATTGTTTGCCCCTGTGCGAAAGCGAAACAATCAACGAATGCGCCACGAATAAATCGCAATGCTTTTTGCATTTTGACGCACCGAAATATACATATTTAGGCAGCCTGACACACTCGAACATTAATTTAATATTGAAATATGTAAAATTATTAAATTTTAGCAAATTTTTAGTTTTGTGAAGATTGCCTTCAATAACAATACGCATATATTGTTATTTTATTTATGAGGTCAAGTTAGGTTCAGAAAAAGTTATAAAGATAATCACAATAATATTTGTATCCCTAAATTTTGTGTATGTATATCAGTGGCATTTAATTTAAGCTTCTTACAAAAATGTCAATATTATTTTGGTTAGGTGATGGTGTAACCAATTCAGTGATTTAACTTATTTATCAACTTAACTAAGAGGCCCTAAGTGGATTCTTCTAACTAAATTTAAATTTGACAGCAAAACAAATCAAATGATATACAAATTTGAAATTTTTTAAAAGTCCTTAAATAATACTTCATAACTGAATGTTGTTACTTGCATTAAAAATCACTGACTTATGAATCTAACAAAGCAACTTTAATTTTCTGAAGGGCAGCTTTCAATAAAGTACTCCCTCAACTGCATTTCCTATCAGTTTTTGATCGAATTGCTTAAAATTCAATTTAGTTTTGCAGACATGAGAAGTTGCCCCGTATTTTCGTAGGGTTATCTGAATTTTCCAGGCTCTGTGTGCGTTCAATTGAGGGTGCATGTGAGGGTGTGTGTGCGTAAACAATTCCGCTGTGGCAAATGGATTTCCTTTTGTACGGAATACGAGTATTATCGAAGGCATTTCTAGCCTACGAGCCCCTGCACATGCACACACACGGCACACACCAGGCTCCCGCTCTCATAAACATTCAATTCACAAACTATTTCAATTACAAAAGCACCAGCAAAAGCTGAGGAGAAACTCTCGGGGAAACAAGCAACACGACCGTTGTACCTGTGTAAGTGTTCTTGGGGAAAATGGAGGACCGAAGGCGGAAATGGTGGAGGAGACGGCGGCTTTCCACGAACAGTTTCCTCTGGCGAACGCACAAGTGGCGTAACATGCATGCGGTTAGCAACAGATGAGCACGAAGTATTAGGAGTTATAATTAAGGAAATATATTAGAAAATATAACTTAATCAAATTGTTTCATAGAAATAATTGTAATGCAGTGAAATAAAAAAGTGTAAGTCACAAATAAGTTGATCATGTTGTTGCCAAACTTCCTATTTCAAGTAACTCTTACCAGGAACTCTAAGACTAAAATGCAATAATTTCAGAGCAGTTCTTCTCCTTAAATAGTCCTAATATTTACATAAATTCAAGCTCCTATTATCACGGCCTTGACTGCCTGTTAAATATGTTTGTTTGCTTTTAGACCTGTTCCGTTCTCCTCGGCTCTGAAATATTTATATGCAAATAAATAGTTTAGCGGGCTATCAACTTCAACGTGGCCATATATAGTGCCGTATAGGAGGTGTGTGTGCCATTGTCATTATGCGTATATATATCCATATAAAATATATAGAGGGGGGCGTGTCATAAACAACAGAACACACAGACAGACGGTATAATGCGTGAGCCTGCGGAGGAGAAGGAATCCTTCGAGCCTGGCGTATTATTACCCGTTAATGGTGTGTGGCATTTAATTGCTAATCTATTAGTGCGAAGACAGGACCTTCGGGAATACTGTGACCTGAGTCATGAGTAAGCGGGAGTGGGGCTCAAATTGATTTAATTGTCTGGAATTTGTCTTAATTATAAAATCAATAGGAAAACAAATGCTTGTGGAATTTGCACAAGAATGAGCCGCTTAATTAACCAGCGAGAATCTCTGTGTGTCCTTTCAACGGAATTTCCTTTCATGTCTATATTTATAGCAGCCAGGACGTGTGTGTGGTAGATAGAGCCTTTGCGATAGATATTTTATGGTCTGGTTACGCACTAATCGACCGTAATGTAATTAAATGGAAAGCGCAAAAAACGGCGCCACGGAAAGGTCAAAACATCGAGGCAAAAAGGCCAATCAAAACAGGCTTCAAAAAACTATGGGAAATGGCAAATAAAAATTACGTAAAAAGTGGGAAAAGAGAAACACGAAGCTTGTGTTTGGAATAGAATTTGCATTGGCAAAAAATCAGCGGATTCTGGGAAATATTTATGCGTCGAGACGGAGAGAGCTGGCTCAGTTGCCGCCGACATAGTGACGCTGTTGACTTTCATTACCTTGCGCAAATAGAGGGAAAGTCATTAAAAATTTTAATGAAGAAAGTTTTTCTTTTGTTTCCCGTTGTCACCTCCTCAGCCTCATATTTAAATTCTGTTTTGTTGGCAGTTTCTCCGACGTGCCCGTTTATTGTTAACAACAATCCTCAGCCGCAGCCGCATCCGCATCCTTGTTCTTATCCTTATTTCCAGTCCCTCATAAGCGGCTGTGCTCCTGGCCTGGCGCATGATTTATTAGAGCGATAAAGTGATTAAATTAAAATTGATTTATATGGCAGGCTGGCAGGCACGATGGCAGGATGGCAGGACGGGGCTGTGCCGCCACTGCAGACGACAACTAGCAGACGGATGCCTCCGCTTCCTGTATCCTGATTATTATTTTCCCAAGGCCCAATCCCCCTTGAAAGTAAAAAACTTACTAATTTATGCAAAGCAGGCGGGATGGCGGGCTGACTGCCTGAGGCTTCGCCCGGGGACGACATGGCGTATGATTAACCTAAATGTTTCCTCGTCGCAGGCTCTGATTTTTCGCCTTGCTCCCCGCCTGCTTTACATTTAAATTACCAAACTAAAAAATATCGCTCGAAGCTTAATTTATTTCCCGCTGTGCAGCCAAGTCCCAAAAAAAAAGGTTCGTTACACTGGGAAAATGGGGGTTTAATGTGGAATTCCTCAAGCCAACAAGTAAATACTATTTAAATCAGGTTTATAAACAATGAAACAGTTATATCAACTATGCTGAAAGTGTATCTTTATTCAAGATAAAAATGCGAAAAGCTTTAGTTTTCCTTTCTTAAATGAAATACTTTCACACAAAATATGACTATATTATCTGCTTAACATTATTTTATATATCTAGGTGTTTCTTTTTTAATCCTAAATTATTCCTTTGGTTTTCCATTCATTATTTAAAAACCTTTTAAGCACAAACTACTTTTAAGCAAACATTTGGAATTGGTAAAATAATTTTCAATACCACTACTCTTTATTTTTTATAATCTCCTCACTCATTTCTCTCTCTGCACCAATATTCTTGTATGTTCTTTGTGCGTTTGCGGCTTGTTTGTGCTGGCCAAAAGGGCAAACGCAACTAATTTGCTCAGCACAAATAACGAGCCGAATAAATAAAAAGGGAAATTGTCAAGAAACTTTTCCCCGAAACTTGCTTCGATCCGATCGCTTGCCAAGGGCTAATTCATCGCTTAGCCACGTTTATTGGGCTCGGGCCCGGACTCCTTGTGAACCCGCTGGGATTTCGATTTAAACCTTAGCCCCAATCCCAACTTTGTTGCCAAGTATTTGGGGGGATTCCCAGCCAGATGGGAACCCATCTACCCACTCACCGTGCTGGATGGGATGCAGTTGGGATGGCTGATGTCCTCGGTGTGGTTTTATATTGTATTTTTCCTATTTTTGCCGTGCTGCTCCTTATGCGGGGCTGTCGCCGCTCTGGCTGTTGTGGTCCTTGCACTGACGTTGCGGTCCAAATTGAATTTCACTTGGAAAATATACGAGCATGATTAATCACTTAACGGAGGGAGCCACAGGATGGCCGAAAAACACCGGAGCAGGGATACAAGCTGCTGCCGCCGATCCCGATCCCGACATCCAGGACCACCGCCTTCCGTTCCGTTTAACTCGTTTGCGGGACCGTAAAGGCCGTCACTGATTCGATTTGGCAGATTTCGGCTTTTATTAATATTATAAAGTGTATCCTTTAATGCCACATTTCTCAGGTATTCTTGATGTATTCTGTCATATTTTGTTTGAAATTTTATTTCAATCCTGTTGCCAACAAATTAAATTTTTTAGTTATTAAGCTGCAAGGGTGCAGAAATATTTGATAATTATCTCTTAGGAAAAATAACTTGTTAAATATTTAAAAACATTATTTTCAATCTGTAATCCACTTTTGAATATGTACATCCTTTTTACTTATCTGAAACAATTTATTTTAAATTTAGCAACTTGATATCGATTTTGTTAAAATTTTTGAAATATGTAGAAAATTTAGGAAGGCTAGAAAACCTATTTCTTTTTTAATTTATGCTTATTAATTTCAACTTTTACCTAATGAATTAAATTGAAATCAATCTGATATCACTAAGGCTTGAATTATTTTTTTGTTTATGGAAACGATATCGAGTTTTTGAAAATATTGCTAACATTCCAATCTATATCAAACCTAAAAAGAAAACCTTAGCCAATGGTTTTATCTTAAGGATTCGCATTGTTTTTGGTTTCCATTATTAAAAAAAATGTTTTCTGGCAATATTTATTAAACTTTTTGTACCATTTATCAATTGTTTGATATCTATTATAATTTTCTAAGCACTTGTTCTTTATTCATTTGCACTCTGCCTTTGCCGACGTCGAGTTCATTCATTTTGTTCGCGGATTTCATTCACAAAAAATTTAGACACGATTTCCTTTTTTGGCAATTCCAAAACGCGAACCAGAGACCAACGCGGCCAGAAAGCCACTGAAGGCGGTCGGAAAGTCGAATATCGAGGAGACACGCGGCCAGGACCTGCCACGAAGGCGCACAGCACAGGAGTGACGATGGAAGGACCGCGCTCGGTCGCGACTCCGAGTCCAGCGACTTCGTGCGATGGCACGAGGACGATGATGGCAGCTTTGCCTGCAAGAAGCTACCATTGACGGTTCGGTTTGTTGGAGGCAACAGCAGCCGCACACACACACTCGCACAAACACACAGGCACGACCATTTGTTGCAACTGCCAGGACATTAGGTGACAGTGTGTGTGTAGCACACTTTTGTGGGTCTTCGGAACGAAGCACGCAAAGGACACTGCGAAGATGGGAAGCCGGTCGCAGGTCAGCTGTTCGCTTGGCGCCAAAATTCTTTGTTGCCTTCGCGCAGGCTCGAAACTGTCATACGGCTAAAGTCCTGTGAACCGTATAACAGTGTGTAACAGGGGCAGTTCAGAGGCCTAGGCGGGTGTTTGTTTTACAAGGGAAAATATTTTTAATAGTTGTAAATATTAAAGATATTAATAAAGCAATGCTATGCTTTACAGCATTAAGTACAAGATACCTTCAAGATCTCAATTCACTATACCCTTTACCATTCAATGAAATTATTTAATTTATATCTTGAAATAAAATATATGCCCATGAATGACGAAATGTAGGACAATGATATCATTTAGATCATCATTTTCAATGATGCTATTTAAGTGAACAAAAAAAAATTAAGCAATACCTTTAAAAACTATGATAGTTTGAATTTGATATTTTCTTTTAAGTATCTATAAATACTAATTGAAGTAAATATTAACTGTAGAACAGCAGTTCTTATGATAAACATATTTCTCACAGTGTGAGTAAATTATTAATACCTTCTCTAACCGAATTATCATTTGGCACCCTGCCCCCCCGACAATCCCTACGTGTTTCATTAAACTCCTTAGAGCAAATGGGATAAAAAGAAGCAAAATATTCGGTAAAAATGTGGCACAAAATACTTGTCTACCAGTTTTACACATTAGGTATTTAAAAAGTTGTTAAGCAAACTTTCAAATTAAATACTCGAGCTTAAATTGTGCGAGGCCCCCGACCTGCACACACGAATATGTAAATATATATAGTATTTCGAGGGGAACCTATGGGTGTCCTGGCTGGCACTTGATTCCCGGCCCCATGCCTACCCCTCTCATTTAATGCATTTTGCATGTGTGAAGAACGTTCTTGTTATTATTTTCCCTCACATTCGGAGGCAAGGAGCTCCAAATTAAGGAATTCTGTCTGCGAGAAGTAATTAAAATTGTGAGGAAAGCCATTATGTTTCCGTTTGACAACTAAATCGGTCTGGAGAAGTGCTTTAATTGAGAGCTTGAGTGTTATCCTGGACGGAAAGTATTATATTTTAGAATATATATGTCGAGATGGCAATTGGAAAATGCAAATGCAAAGCCGACCCCGGTCGGAATGAGATTAAAAATGCATGACATCAATTATAAGAAGTTTTCTTAATTTTCTTCCGCCCATAACTCACATCGGTGCTCCTTCTACAAGCAAACTTTTTCCGACAAGGGCACACACACACTCCCACGCACATATTTTCCTCCATTTTCACATTTCCACACAGAGCGTCGAGCGCATTTGTTTATTCCTCGATTGCGTACAAACATTTGCATTTGCATAGACAAGTTAAAAGCATCTCCTTTAGCACTTCGCCCCGCCAGGAAAATCCTGGGAACACGGTGAGAAAAGGTCCTCTCCAATTCGTTCTAGAAAACAATGTTCCAAAATAACCAATATATTTTTTCTGGACTTAATTCCAGTCCCTGGAAACGATTTTCCTATAATTTCATTTGATAAGAGCCTAATAATATCGAACAAATATTTGTATTAGAGATTTATCTTAATATAATTCCAAACTTTTAATCTTATATTAATAAACAAATAAATGTCTGCTAAATAAGCGGGCTATTTAAGTGTGCTATCTAGAAACTATTCTGTAAACATTTCCTTCAATTCCCCAAAGATTTTCCTTTCTCTGCACACCGAAGGACCCAGAATCAGGAGCTGAACGAACTTCCTGCCTGAATGCGTCTCTGAGTCAATGCAGCTGGCGCTGCAAATGTGTGGAAAAAGTCCTGCCAGCCAGCCAGGCAGTCAGCCTGCCAGCGCCCTGCCTCCATGCGAGATTGCAGATTTCATATGCAAATTTTGCACTTCTTCAGAAAATTATTCAAATTACTTGTGAGCGACAAGAGCGAGTCCTTGCCATGTCCCCTTGATCCACAATCCTGGCCGCCAGCCCCTCTCGGATGGACGGGTATAAACAAAACGAGACACCTTTTCCCCGGGGCGCTCAAACAGTCAACAGCCTTGGCCGTTTGACAGCCGCATCGATGGGCTAAATAAAATGTAAATATTGCCCCCATCAATCAGGGAAAATCGGGGGAAGTGGCGAGGCGGGTTCATGGCTTGTAATCCCTTAATATTATTAAATAATTAACACGCATTACTCGGCTGGTTTATGGCAGCTTTGCAACTTTCCCCGTGGAACCCGGAACCGCGCTAGGATTTAGCCATCAAAAGATAAACGCAATTACGGCCCGGAGAAGAGTTGAGTTCCCGAAAATTGAAACCAAGACAAAAGCCGCGGCGCGAAGCATGCAAATTAGCGTGGTGGAGCGCGGCGAACGAGTTAAAGTTCGTTTTGAGCCGAATTTGCATATTTAAATGGCATTCTGCCAGACACTTGACAGTCTAACTGGCAGTTGGTAACATTCACCGGCGTCCTGCGACCCGCCCTGCCTCCTTGATCCTGTCACTCCAGGGCGACGGCGTCGGTGACAGTCGTCGGTGCCTTGTCACGTTTCTGTTGCCTCATAAAAGTGAGATTGAATTTTGAACGGGGTGGCCGAGGCAACTCGTGCTGCTGCCCCTGCTCTGGGTCCTGCTCCTTCTTGGATTTGGAATTGCCTCAACTTTTCCGTCCAGGGTGTCTGCGCTTAATAGGCCACATGAACTTGAACCCAGTGAGCCGCGCAGTGATGCCAACAAATAAACTTTGAAAGCAGCGATAGAAAGTAAAGAGAAAGTGGGTGTGTTATTTATCAAAATTAAGAATAAAATGCTGTAAACTTAAGTCATTAAATATAAAATATTAGGTAATATTTAGAGCAGCACTGGATTACTCAAAATATGGGGTCTTTTATAAATTTTATTTGTGAGTCTTTTATTACTAAAATTTTAATATAACTTAGAGACATTTGAGTTTATTATTAAATGCAAGAACTTTACCTTAAAAACAGAAATGAAAGACTATGTTGGAAAACCTTGTAATCAATGATTTAATTTTAAAGAAGACAGCTGTTAAGGCATTTAATTCACACGAGAATGATTAAAATTATTAATTTTTAAAGACTTGTTTTGACAAATTTTATCAAAGATTCAAATTAAGTAAAATGAAAAACATTTGAGATAACCAAATGAAAATAATTGAATGATGTGGTATAACAATAATAATTTCAATTTAATTGAGCAACTTTTGAAGAGGAAAATATAGTCAAGGGGTAGGTCTAACTTTTTTGTAAGGCAGAAATTTAATTCTTGAAAGCCAAGAATATACAGACAACACTGCTGAACGCCAATGATGATGGGACAAAATTGTTGCACACGCGCCAGGATCCCAAGTTAAAGTGAAAGTCGAGCCGAAAGTTTGCGAGGAAAAGGCGGAAGTCATTAACGTCTGGTCTGAGTCGATTTAGTGTCATGTGTGTGCTGGTGTGTGTTGTGGGTCTTTTCGGGGTAACTCCTATTTATAACTACTCATCAGGGAAGGACTGGGGTTTGGGTAACGAAAGATTCTGCATAATGAAGAGCGACGGACTGCGGATTTATTTTACGACCCCGCGGCGATTTAATCCTGGCTGGTGAATCAATGCACTTTCATTTTATCCTGTTGAGAGTTGAAAGTCATGGCTAACCTCTCGGGTTCCAGCAGATTTAGGCCCTGGGGAAAGAAAAAGTAGAGAAACAGCTAAAACAGCTTGGGTTCCAAAAAAGGTTAATTGATTTATAATGCAAATAAGTGGAAGCGATTTCATGATAAACTCTTGAGTGGAATAAATTAGGTTCAGAGGCTTTGACTTACATTTTGTATTAAGTTAAGTGAGTGTAACGTTTCAAATATATTATTTTAAAATATTTAAACATTTGCACTCGATAGATTATGAGAGGGCAGACATCCCTATTAATTAAATCAAGAAAACTAGCCATTTAATCAACCCAAATGTACTTGTATTACTTCACTACAATCTCTCCCAAAGGAGGCATTCAACTGTCATTTCCTGACAACGTTATATACCTGATACCTCGATACCTGAATTAATGGCCATCAATCAATGTTGAAAATTTTGAAATTTCCATTTGCGGCAACGCAGTTGATTTTTGGGGGAGAAACCCGGGAAAATTGAGAGCAAATGCTGCCCCAAATCAATGTGCGATGTGTGCCCAGCAGAGACGCGATGTTTGATTGACAAAACGCTAATTGGCGGCTATTCGGGTTGTCCATAATATGCCAGGATTACAGGGATTACGCAACATGCGTGCCAAGGGTAATCAGAAGACTCAGCCGAAAAAAAAGGAAAAGTCTGGGTGGGAAAACCAAATCACAAACTTGTGCCATAGTTTCCGAAATAAATCACCACAAGGATTCGACGACAAGGACACTGGGTATCTACACGCAATGATAAATCGAAAATATTTTCACTTGTTTACACAAAACAATTCGAAGCGACAGACCAACTGGAGGACAGACTGGAAGCTTGACAAAAATGTCCGACATCTTCAGCCAACTTGGGCTGCTCCTTCTGACCAACAGAACTCAATAAAAAGTTACACAGACTCGTTGAATGCCTTTTACACTGGCCGAAAAAGCAGGGCTGCTTGAAAATGTTCTAAAAATCATACATTATAAAATGTAGTATTAGTTGTCAGATGGGTTTTCTTGGCTTCTTGAAAAGAAAAGCTTCCTTATTTGTGTGTATTTAGTTTAGAATATTTATTTGAAAGTTTCTCAATGATCAACTTTAATTACCCCAGTTTTCCTTTAGTTTTTAGTTAATTCTGACTCATTTTTCTCCAACTGTAAGAGGTCCTTTTAATGAACGAACAAACAGACGAGCTGCGGAGGATTACGCTGCCAATGGACAGTGACTTCCCAGACGACCCCAGGATCCCCAGGAACCCCCGACCGACCAGCCAACGAATCGAGTTGAGTAAACAACTCGCGCGTCCTTGTCCACTTTTAGTCCTTGCCACCAACACCCCACGCCCCGCATTTCAAGTGTTAATTGTGTGCGTGATTTAAGCTTTGCTCGGCTGGACTCCTCGGATCCCGGCCACCCTCTTGACCAATTCGAATAATTGCTTTTTGATTGAGTTCAATGCTGCGGAGGCTTAACTTAAATTTGAATTCTCAATCTGGTGGCACGCGTTGAAGACAGAGCAGGGACACATCTTGGTCATGTTCTATCCCTTGGAACTACCTCGGCCTCGTCGGCCTATAAAAGGGGACTATGGCGGAAAAGCTGGACTCATCCTGACGCCTCAGCGGGATGAAAGACGTGAGCCCGGAAAACTAATGAGGATAATGCTGCCATATCTCAAGGACTACGCCGCTGCCTCCTCCGTGCATGGCATACGATATCTGGCGGAGCCAAAGATGAGGGGCTTTGAGAGGTGAGAGGAACCTAGGGAAGTTTACAATTCACCTATATACATGTATTCTCATTCAGAATAATATGGCTGCTGATCCTGGTGACCACCACCATAGGCGCCGTTGTGGTCTATGTGGACCTGAACGCTCTCTACCAATCAGTGCGCATCCAGACCACTATTAAGAATACCATGCTTCCCATTTTCCGAGTGCCTTTTCCCTCGATTGCATTGTGTCCGCGAAATCGGATGAACTGGCGGATACTCGAGACCGGAGCTGCGGAACACTTCCTGGGAGCCAATGCCTCTGAGGTCCAGAAGGATGTCTTCATTAGGTTCTTCACTGTGGCTGCTGATCCTCACTTCGCACGCCTCGGAGAGCTGTCCAGATTCTTTAGGAACGAGACTCTGACCGCAAACCTTCACCTGTTAGATGGCGTGGATCTGGCAAAGGTGTACGAGTATACACAGTTCAGGTGTCAGGATATCATGTTCGCCTGTCGCTGGCGAGGAAACCCGGTGAATTGCTGTGAGGTCTTTGAGCTTCAGTTCACGGAGGCGGGCTTGTGCTACGCCTTCAATACGGAAATAAGTCTGGCGTCTCGAAAGAGAGCGGTGGGTATATACATTTCCAATAACATATTTTAATATTATTTTGCAATTATTTATCATTATTTCCTGCAGAAGGAGGACAAGTTCTACCCACTTCGCACTCCCCAGTATGGCGAAGGATCCGGCCTGGATGTCTTCCTGCGCCTGAACAGATCCCTCATCCGTCCCGGCAGGCGTGGAGTTAACGTGATGATCAAGCAGCCACAGCAGTGGAGCGACGTCGTCCGCCATGTGCCGCACGAGATGCACACGCGGATCAGCATGGTGCCGCGGCTCACTGTCACCGATGAGCGCACTCGAGCTGTGGGTCCTGTGGCTCGTCGCTGCATCTTCCCGGACGAAATCGATGATCCCTACTATAAGAATCTGCCTGGGTTTACCTATTGGGTGGGCAACTGTCGCACCAAGTGTCACCAGGAGCACGTTGTCAATCTGTGCAAGTGTTCGCCACATATTTTCTTTCCTGTGACGGATAAGGGTGAGGAAAATGATGCTGAATCATATTGACTTTCAAATCAGTTAACTGATTCGTCTTTATGATTAAACATATATATTAACTAAGCTACTTACCTCTTATATTTTCCCTCTAGACAACTTTACGGTCTGCAAAGCCTCGGACTACAAGTGTCTATACGACCACCGAGGTGAGTAGTATTAAGTTAATTTTCATTTAATTTATACTTAATCCATAAATACTTATAGTAACCTTCAGCATTGAGCGGCATCCCGAGGAAAAGGATTTTGTGGACAATCTGTATAATGAGGGTATGATCTGTGACTGCTTCACCAGCTGCACTCAGCTAATATTTGATCGAGTTTTCACCACAACAACACTGGAGTAAGTCGAGGCTTAATATTTATTTAATAAAAGTAAATATATCGACTATTTATTAGTAACAATGAAACGGATACCGAGGCGGGCACAATGCGTTTGGACATATTCTTTCAGTCCGGTTGGTTTATCCAATATCAGACCACCATGAGATTTACCTTTGTGGAGCTTTTGGGTGGGTTCAAATCATATTTTGCAACCAATTAATAATTATTATTTCAATTTTAAATTTTAGCTAGTTTCGGAGGCGTTATTGGCCTTTTCCTGGGCGCCTCTCTTCTAAGTGCTTTCGAATTGGCCTACTACTTTTCCATTGGCCTCTTTTTGTACTTACGAGGTGAAGGAAAAAGGGAAAAGCTTAAAAATAAAAGCAATTTTACCATACCTTTTGGCCAGAGAAAAATAACACCAACCAAGAACGTGTATTGATTGCTTTATTAAGTACAATATCCATGTGAATGATTCGTAAATAAATACACAAATAAATAAATAAATATGTGTATGCAAGCTACCAAGCATTTTTTCTTTGGTTAAACGGATGTCTAATTTGTCCTTTTGAAGCCACAGGATGCTCTGCCAGGTGACTGACTTCGTTCTTCAAGTAACTCTTAAATTTCCGCCACTTGAGCCTCAATTGCTTATTCAGGACTCGGTAATATGTGTGGTCGTATAGATGCATGGCCAGCCCCACGGTTAGATAATAAACCAACTCAAAAGCACTGACCATGGAGGCACCCAGGCAAAGCCCAAAGATTCCGCCCAGGTTGGCTTTAAAGAAAATATTAAAATTAATTAGCTTAAGAAAGAAAGCTAACTTCGGCATACCGAAGTTTGTATACCCTTGCAGGTTGTAATTTTTCTAGGTACTTAATTTGGAAATAAACAGAGATGTCCGCCTATCCCGGTGGTATTGTTGCCAACACATTTAGTACGGCACGAAAGTGCCTCTATATTCATAAGACTGCAAGCTGCTGACTGATATTACCCTGGAAGGGTATAAACATAAGAGATATACAACCTATTAGGTCAATTATAGTAAACTCCAGACTTGTCCTGTACAAAGGCGTCGTTTCCACCTGGTAATGCACATCCACCTTGAAGAGCTTCTGCTGCGGATCCTTTGGGCTGCAAAGGAAGACATTTTAAATAATGCAGCGAGAATCAGTCAGAAGTTCCTACATTCTGTGCGCCGACAAAGGCAATGTGGTGGTGGCCGTGTAATAGTCCAGCAGGTAGCAGTTCACCAAGCAGGAACAGGTCATTCCTGGCTTTGTGAAAAGGGCATCCTCGTCCCGCCGTTTGTCATAGCTGAAAATGTCTGCAGCGCATTGGTTCTCATTAGTTTAGGAGTTAATCCTTTCAAATCAGTCTTACCATTGTGACGGGCCAAGCAACGGAGACTGGCAGCATCGCATTCTTTGACTGAGAAGGAAAACCAATATATCCCGTTTAAGGGGAAAATGTTAGCACTTTGAGAGATGTATAATATATTTTTTCTTCCTTTAGCTGAAGAAATATATATTAAGGACTTAACTAAGATAAAAAAATTAATTTCTTCTTGAAAAAGTCAGCCTACAAACTTGCTACAAAATTTTGGAAAACCCTCAAGTACGCACAACGGACAATAGATGGCAACAGACAGCAGGAGATCAGTCTTGTGTTCTGTTTACCCCATAATTTATTTGGTTATTTATTTAATCTATATATATTCAATTATTTTAAACTCACCCCTATTGTTATACAAAAAGAAAATGGGCAGCGAGCAGTTGCAGAGCTGAACCAAGTAGGATTCGTGGCATCTGTTGAGGCAATTGGTGAGCTGAAAGTGCTTTCCATACTTCTTGGCAGCGTCATGGGTGTCCAGCTCAACTTGCTCGTCCGCAAAGAGGCAGTTCCTCCGCTCCGGCGGTATACTGCGCGTGGTCTCATCCGTCCAGGTGAGATCCGGTCGGACTGTTACGTAAGTCTCCGTGTTTTGGGTCATTGAATACACGACATTGGTCAATTGATCAGGTTTCTTAATCATTATCTGATAGATAAACGTAGATTAAGATTTGCATTTATAGTCTTTTTCTTTTATCTGATAGATAAACGCAGATTAAGATTTACATTTATAATCAAACTCTAGAAAAATGCCTTGGACAAGTGTCTAAAAGTTTCTACTTCGAAAATCATGCGTTTTTTCTGAATTAATTTTGATTACAAATGGTAAGAAACCGTGTTCGAAATCTAAAGAAACATTTCAAAATCCTTAAACAAATCCTACATTTAGGCCGCTTTTAAGACTATTCAAAGCATTTAGAATATTTGCTTACTTTAAAGTAATCTTACATAGACATTATCATTTGCCTGTGAATCCGGTCTCTTGAAGCTCTCGTTGATGAGGAGATTAAAGTTCAAGCCCGTGCCCTGGCCCGCCTTGGCATTGTGCCTGGGATAGAACTTGACGCCCTCTTTTTCCCTGATCGCCTTGGAGCGGGGTGATATCTCCGAATTAAAGACTTGGCAAATTCCAAACTCTGTCTTCTCGGGCACAAAAAAATCGCAACAGTTGAAGGCTGAGCCACGCCACACGCAGGACTTTGGCACCAAAATTTCCTCACAGCGCAGGCTCAAAAACATGGCCAACTCGGTGAGATTCACAAAATTCACTGCATCTAGATTATCGTCCTCCAGCTGGGTCAAGCTCGCCATGTAGCTGCCAAAGCGAAGGGTCTCCAGGCGGGACACCAGGACGGTGAAGCTCTCGACCAGCTCCACGGTGGAGTTCACTGGCAGGAACTCCTGCTTGGCCGCCTCCAACTTGCTCCAATTGATCCGATTGTCCGTGCAGATTCCCACGGCGGGAAACTGAACCAGGAACACAGGATACTGCGGGTCATGGACCACTGTCTGCAGCTTCTGGGACACAAAGCGCTCCGAGAGCATCAGATAAAAAAAGCAGGACAGGCCCACGCTGATGATGAGGAGCATGCACCAGATGATCCTGCCGGAGGAGGATATAATTGCTCACAAAGATTATATTGCCTTTGACTCACCTCTCCACATTATGCAACTGGGGATCGTACAAATAGCGGACGCAGTGAATCGTGGACTTCTCACAGTAACTCCGAAAGTACTCCTTCAGCAGGTCCAAAAAGCACTTCTCAGCGGCAGCCACACTGCCCGCTGCCTCGACCGACTTACGAGCGATGTTACCCTTGGCCATTCCGCGGAATCCCGTCGAGTCGTCACTCAATCACACTGAGCTTTGGTCCGGAATCCGGGGAACCCTTTTATGGCCACAGACTTTGCTTCTGGCCATCCATTACGGTGCACAAGCTCTGTAATTGAGTAGTTATGTTTCCGGCGGCCAATTGATAAGCGCCGACAGAAGTGGCTGTTTAGCTCATTGATTAGCCGCGGCCAAACTGCCAATTAGCCATGACTTTCCCACAGTTTCTGTTTGGACGCCGTCGCGAAATGAGTCAAGTTGCGTGGAAGACCGATGATAATGATGATGACCCCGAGGACAACAAGAGGGCAGAGAAAAAGTCTGAGAACTCATTCCTTTCAGTTAGGAGGTGAGCTGGATTATAGGTTCGAAGTAAAAAAAGTTTTCTATTAATAAGGGCGAGTTGGAAATATAAATGATAATTGGGCGAGATCCAAAGAAGTATCTTATACCAAGGACATTGCAAAATAGGATAAGTAACGCGCCTAAGTAAGAACCTAGTCAGTTCTTTGCCTGTGCCCTCTTCTCCTTGTAAATATAGCTCTTCTGAATAGTGTTATTAATTTTATTACTGTCTTTTAAGGTACGCCCGAATTCCCCTAAAAATAATAGCCGCATTAGCCACTGTCTATGTGTGCGTGCTCTCCTCGGAAAGGTATTTCAACTACTGGGTACAGACCACCATCGAGCGCACCGATATGCATGTGTCAGAGATCAAGTTCCCAGCCGTGACCATTATCCCCATGAACTTTACTAGCTTGAATCGGTCGGAGCAGTCGGTGCGTTTCGAAAGGGCCTACAACCTGGTGCAATCCGTGATTTGGCAGACTCCAGTGGCAGTTCGCCTGAAGGAGGAGAACTTTAAGGAGTTCTCCGATATCGACGACTTTAGCCTGACGTCGTGGGGCATCTCCGCCGCCTGGCAGCTAAACTGCCAGTTCTTCTTCACCGAGTGCCAGTGGCGTAGGCAGCCGGTGAACTGCTGTGACATCTTTCTTCCGGAGAAGACCTTTAATGGATTTGCTTTCGTATTCAACACCAATCTGTCCATGGATAAGGATCCTACCTGGCCGTGGTCGGTGGCTGCTTCAGGATCCCAGAGTGGGCTTAATGTGAAGATCAGGCGGAAGCAAAGTCTGTATACTGTTAATACGTTGGGGGTGAGCCCTTACTATATAAATACATATAATTGTAATGGCTTGATAATAATTGCGTATATTTCTATTTTCCCCCAATTTTTTATTTTTCCCTGGCTCTTTGCAGGTCATTGTCCACGAACCCGATCAGTATCTGGGCATGAGCATTGACTACTCCTCGGAAGATCGCATTGTGGTGCCAGTGGAGCCCCTAAGTTTTTCAGCCGAGGAAGATGTTCGAGCCCGCCCCGTTTCCATGCGACGTTGTTACTTTCCGGTACAAATTCTTAAATACTTTTAGGTTCATAAATAGTAGATAAATTGAATATTCCCCTGTAGGCTGAAATCGATGAAAAGGCATCCCGTTCGACGTGCATTTACAAGTGTCATTACCACTACATACTGAGCAAATGCAACTGCACAATTTACTTTCCAGTGCACGCCAGGTCGAGCGAGGAAAACATTACCGGAGCCACCGATCCAACAGGTCTAAGGATTTGTGGTGTTCAGGATCTACACTGCTTTAATAAGCACAAATGTGAAGCCTCTTATAAATACTTAAAATACTCAGTAATAAAATATTATTGTTCTCTTAGTAACCCTTTTCTCAATGAGCAACATCATCGAGGAGTCCCGGGACAACACGTTCACCACCGTTGACTGCGGCTGCTTTCCCCAGTGCGATCACACCCAGTACCACACCTCCACGTACACGGAGAAAATGAGCACCTTCACCAGCCATGCCTCGGAGATCGAGATAGATGTGTACTTTCAGGAGGAGACCCTCTTCTCCTACCGCTCCATGCTGCGCTTCACCCTCATCGATCTGATGGGTAAGAGCCCAGACTCTCCCCTTTGGTTTCTGATTTTAATCGTTTCATTTTACCTCCATGGCGCAGTTTCCTATGGAGGAATAGCTGGCCTGATCATGGGCATCTCAGTGCTGGGCGGAGTGAATGCCTTCCTGGACCGCTTTGCCTGCTGTCGTCTTCCAAATGGCTCCTAGATGGTGGCTATTTTATCCCAGCTGGAGACAGCTGCTTTCCCACGTTTTACCTGTGCCAACCTGTAATCGAATCACCCACCTCTTCCTCACCTGGTTCTTGGGATACACACACATAAATAAATAAATAAATCGCCACACAAAAGAAAACAAAGGGAATCGTAGCTACCTGCACCGGCAGTGGAAAATTTTTAGATTTTCTAAGAACATTCGGAGTATTGAAGGCTTTTTCATATTAAAAATGAATATGACTTGTTCACTTGCAAGGTGCAAAAATATCTGAAAAGCTTTGTTTGGAGAATATAAAAACAAACATTAAAATTTCAAGAGAAACCAAAGCTTCAACTTTTTTTAAATTAAATAACATAAATGCTTTGATTATTGATTGACCTGTAATTAAACGATCCCCACATGTTCTGAGTTTGCTAAACATTTTTAATAGTTCTATTAATTAAAAAAAAGGAAGAAAGCAGATTAATAAATGACAATTTGCCAGAGATTAAAGGGGAGGAATAGCCGTATCAGCGGGCAGGGCCGGAGCCAGCTGCTTAGGTTATCAGATGGCATCAACACGTCCATTGTTGTTCACTTGGGCCCATCACAAGAGCATTAACAAAGGAGAGAGCATAATCTATCGGCATATATTTCGGGCACTTCCCTTGGAGACCGCGCAGGTACCAAGTCCACCATCGGGGCTCGGGAATCAGACCCCGCCCGAGGGGGTATAAATAGCGGCTGTCTGGGCTTCGGCAGACACAGTCTTCTCTCGATCGTTGGACCAGCAACTGAAAGAATCCCACAAACATGAAGGTATTCGTTGCCATCTGTGTGCTGATTAGCCTTGGCCTGGTGAGTGATCCCCGAACCGACCTAGAAAATGTCTCTCATCAAAAACCGTTGCTTCTCTGTGTATTAATTAAAATATAATTACTAATATAATTAATGCCCCTCCCTTTAATCGCAGGCCTCGGCTGACTACCGTCTTAGGAATCGCAGCGACATGCTGGCCTACCGCGAGGAGTGCGTCAAGGAGCTGGCCGTCCCAGCTGATCTCGTGGAGAAGTACCAGAAGTGGGAGTACCCCAACGATTCCACCACTCAGTGCTACCTCAAGTGCGTCTTCACCAAGTGGGAGCTCTTCGACAAGACCACCGGCTTCAATGTGGAGAACATCCACCAGCAGCTGGTGGGCCATGGCGCCGACCACAACGAGGCCTTCCACGGCACCCTGGCCGCCTGTGTGGACAAGAACGAGCAGGGTTCCAATGCCTGCGAGTGGGCCTATCGTGGTGCCACCTGCCTGCTGCGTGAGAACCTGGCCCAGATCCAGAAGAGCCTGGCCCCTAAGGCCTAAGGAGGGGCTTGAACTGATATATAAGCATTAAATTAGTTAATAAACTCTTTCATTTTCGTGAAACCGTGAAAGTATATTTCATTATGTTTAAAAATGTTGGTTCTGTTAATCGTATTTTTGTTCTAAATAGCATGTCTTATCAGCGTTGCAGCCGGACCTGGGTCGTCGTTTATCAGAAGGCATCAACACACCCATTGTTGTCCACTTGGTCACGACACAAAACATCATATCCAAGTGCTCTCGAGACAAGTAACCAAATGCCCCATCCGCTGGGTTATCTTGAGACCTGCATGCCTCTAAGTCTATGCAGGTGAGGTCTGGGAGGAACCATTAGTGATATAGGCATTCATTAAGTCGGGCTTGTATTAATTTATTTTTAATAGAATATGAAGAGTCTCGAACTTACCAAGCATTAAATGTATATTATTATTTTCATCAGTGCTGTTCACACCTCATAGCTAATGAAACCCTCCTCGTTGAGGTGAAAACTTTGGCCAAACTTTGTTCATTCGTCATGTTGCTCTACACCAGGGAACTTGTGGCGCCGCGTCCTCCCGACCAGGGTCTGCTCCGCTTTGGGAACCAGGCGGCTGGGCTGAAGTATCATGAGAGGTTGCGCCTCTCCTTTGCCCACTCCACCATCCATGGGATGCAGCACGTCTTCGGGGAGCGGCATCTCTGGCAACGCATCCTGTGGCTCACCATTGTCGTGGCCGCGGGAATCACTGGCTTTAGTTTCTATTCCGTGCTGAGGCATCGCCACGCTGAGCAGCAACTGGTCAGTCTGATAGACACCACCCAGTTGCCCGTGTACCACATACACTTCCCTGCCATTGGCATCTGTCCGTGGGCTCATGTCAACTGGGAGAGAGCCCCAAGTGCCGCACTGCGATTTCTTCCCCGGAACCCAGACAAGGAGCTGCTGGAGACATTTCGCCAATTTCTGGTTCTTTTGGAGCTCACCTCGTTTGCCCACTTTAACAGGGCGACGGACTTGACAACGAGGAATCTGACGGGGTTGCCATCTCTAAGAATGATGTCCATCATCAACTACCTGGCCTACCGATGCGATGAACTCTTTGTCCCCGATTCGTGCGTCTTCGACGAAACCCCCTACGACTGCTGCAAGCTGTTTGTGCCGGAGCAAACGGAGAAGGGCCAGTGCTTGGTCTTCAACTCCCTGATCTCGGATCAATCACAAAAGAAGCAGCTAACCAATAAGTTCTATCCGTATAGATTAAGCACGGCTGGCGAGGACTCGGGGCTGAAGTTCACGCTGAATGCGAGTCATTCCCTGGTGCGAGAAGGCGTTAGGTTGCCATTTGCAATGAATGTAAGTAGAGGTCCTCCTCTGTGGAGCGTTATCCATCGACCCTCCGTTTCCCTCAGCTCATGATCAAGGAACCCCGTCAATGGTCCACGGAAATGATGTATCACCTTTACCCCGACACGGAGAACTTTGTGGCGGTGCATCCAATGGTCACGGAAACTTCCCCAAACACCTACGAAATGAGTCCGGAGAAGAGGCGTTGTTACTTCGATGTGAGTTTATAGTAAACCCCAGAAAAAAGATTATTTCCTCATTATAACCCACCAGAACGAGCGCAATCCGTACTTCCAGAACACCACGCTGGCCTATAATCGGGATAACTGCCTGACTGTGTGCCTCCACCAGGCCGTGCTCAGAACCTGCAATTGCTCCACGCCGGTTTTCCTGCCACCCATAGGTAATTTTTTTGGGAACTTACAACGTTATCAGCTCTAACTCAAAACTCTTATTACCTCCAGGGGGCATTCGTGAGTGCGGCATAGAGGACGCCCAGTGTCTGGGCAGCAATGCTGACATTTTTAGCTACACAAAGACGGGAGACCAGGACAAGTACATCAACGACTCGCGACGCGGTCACTTTTGCCACTGCCCCGACAATTGCAACTCGCTGCTGTACAAAATGACGCTCAATGTGAGAAAACTGGTTTAGTAAGTTGATCTCCGCGTATGTTAATTGAACTCCAAGAAAACTGAATCACCTACAGTCCCAAAAACTCCACGGAGCGGCTGATCACGGCCCAGATATACTATGGCCAACGCGTGATGACGAAGATCATCACCAAACTCAAGTACACAAATATGGATTTACTGGCCAACTTTGGCGGCATCGTCAGCCTCTACATAGGGGCCTCCGCCCTGAGTTTTGTGGAGTTCTTCCTGGTGCTGGGAAAGCTGCTCTGGGCGCTCATGAAGAGTGTAAAGGAGGGTCTTAAGTCATATATTTAATAATAAAACATGTAGTTACAAGTTTACTTCTGCTTGGTTTCCTGATCCGTAGGATAACGTATGTAGATGGCCGGATGCGGCACAGTGGCCGGCGCCTCAGAGAACAGGTCCATGTAGGAGCAGCCGATGGCCAGGGCGCTGCCATCGCTGCTGAAATTTAGCGTAGAAATGGAGGTGTCGTACTCGTGGAACTGGCACAGACGCTTCTTGTTGAACCCGTCCCAGATGTTCACGATGCCATCGGAGCCGCCAGTGGCGAAGGTCTGATAGACATTGTGGAAGCTCAGGGCATTTACGGGATAGATCTGCTCAACGTTATTGTCCTTGTTGCGGTGGCACTTGAAGGCGAACTTGCGGCGCTGCACCTCCGGATCGTGATCCAGATACTCCACAGCCACACGGCCCTCGATGGAGGACATGACGTAGCCCTCCTTGTTGGGGAAGAGCCGGATGCAGCGGGTCTGGAACTTAAGCGAGGACTCGCGCTTCATGATGTAACTGTCCATTTTGCGCAGGTCCCAGATGAGCACCTTGCGATCGTTGGTGGCCACCACGATCTTCTCGTCGATGACGGACATGGAGTAGACCTTGCCGTTGTTCTGCTCGTAGGTGCCGACGCAGCGCTTCTCGCGCATATCCCACAGCTTGATGCTCCTGTCCCAGCTGCCGGTGAGGATGCCGTTCACGAACTCGGCATACTCCACGCACCTGATGGGCTCCTCGTGCGCCCCCACCACGCTCTCCGCCTGCGTGTTCACGTCGAACAGGCGCACCTGCCCGTCCAGGGAGCCGCTCACCACGTGCACAATGTCCTGCAAAGGGAAGGGTTAGCTGGGGATTCGGGTTCAGGCTCACTCCACCCACCATGAAGGCGCAGTCCAGGATGGGCGCTTCCTTGAGGAACTTCTGACGCATCTGGTTTGCCGCCACATCGTAGAAGCGCAGAGTGCCGTCCCAGGAGGACGCCGCCATGTACTGATTCGATTTGGGGCCAAACTTCACCGCCGAGATCAGGTCCTCGGGCGGATTGCTCAGCTTAAACTCTGGCGGACGCATCTTGTCAAGTCAGAAGTATTTAACACAAACAAATACGGCAAAAATTCAAACAAAATAGTTTTAAATGCAAAAAGCGGAAAAATTTGCGAGCAGTGTGACCACACCGAACAGTGTGACCGCCTCTAGATATTCGCCTACTGTTATACAATGGTTCAAAGCCTGGATAAAAATAGTTATACATGCTGGGCGGTGTGGTAACACTGGCTTTTGAAATCATTTGGCAATCCACAGGCTTTCATCTAAAAATGACATCTAAAGCGGTTAAAGCTGAATGGTGAATGTTGAGGAAAGTAGCTTCTTGTCCGCAAAAACTAGCGATGCTGTAAACAATACCGTTTGAAGTGAAAGCAGTTGCCGGTTAATACTTCTTGTTTTCAGTTTTTTAAGCTTTAACACGTAAAAGCAGGCGGGCACACTGCATTCTTGGCGCGCAATTTAAGTAAAAACCTAAACTAAATTTCGATAGGCTCCCCAAATAAAATAATAAACAAGCGTGCATTTTATATTTATTAATAATTACTATATATTTACTATTTCAAGTCCAACAAAAACATATTCTAAACTACGACGATCCGTTTACATATCTTCTTAAAAAAAACAGAAAAGAGGGAAAATATTTGGGTTACACTAAGCTACTGGGATGGGGAACACAGACGCACTTAAATGGCGTCTAGGCGTCGTTATGGAAGTTCTCAATTTGGTGGTTAAAGTTTTTCCTCTTTTCTTCATGGGATTCCCCCACTTGAGCATTGGCCATTACTCCTGCTGCTGCTGCTGGCTTCACTTGGTTTTCTTGCGAAAGGAACGCTGATCCGCCGCCGCAGGACCATCGTCCGCGGTGCTTAGCGCAATGGCGAACTGGGCGGCATAATAGGTGATCATGATTTGGAGCCGGGCACCGGGCAGGGGCACGCCCATGAACATGGTGACCGCGATTAGGGCGTCGGAGATCACAAACAAAACGGCTCCGATGGCACAGAACACGGTAAGGAAGCTCCTAGCGTCCACGGCGCGGGCTAGGGATCGCCACAGCATTGTGGTGATCAGGAAACAGTAGATGGGCACGCCGATGATGAGTATTTCGTCTAGTTTCTGGTGCACAAAATATACGACTGTAAAGAAGAGAGCTATTAGTTATTTTCAATTTAAAGGTTTTTTACCCTTTTGATCTACCCATTTCGCAAGAAAAAGAAACCCATTTTTCCAAATATAAATTTATATAGTCGAAATAGCATAATGTAATTTAAAAAGACCCTAAGTGCCCTCCATATGACTTAGCCGCTAAATTTAAACTCGGCTGCCTCTGTGCGCCTGGTGCATGAAAACCAGAAATTTATGAATTTGTTCTAAAAATGTCGAGATGGATGTCTGGTTTTTGCCTACAACCACAACAACAATTTGTACAACAACAATACGTTTTTTTCGCTTATGTTGTTCAAGCAAAACGTTTTTGCTATGCATAAATACTAAAATGCGTCAAATTGCGTTTTTATTGAAAAAAAATGAGAAATGTAGTAAAATAAAAAAAATTTTACCGTTACCGTTACAGCAGGAAATCCAGAAACTTAGATAAAACTCGTAATTTAAATGTTCATAACTCGGTTTAAAAAGGAAATATTAAGGAATGTCATAAATTTTTATAAATAATTTTAATAGGAGCTTAAACTAACGTTAAAATTTCTCAAATCTAAAATCCAACATTTTTTTAGATTTTTTCATATTTTTATAAGGGGTTATATCGTTAAAATTGTCAGAAATTGGCCAAAATTAGGTATCGCATTCCCTTCAATGAATATTTTTGAAATAGCATACTTTTAGGCTGTCCCAAATATACAAATGGTGCTAAATATCAGCATACTTTTAGGCAGTAGCTAGGCAAAGCCGGAAACTTCAGGATACACCGAAATCCTCCGAAAGTTTAGGAAATCTCATAATTCAAATGTTCATAACTCGGCTCAAAGAAAGAATATTAAGGAATGCTTACATCGTTAAAATTGTCAAAAATTGGCCAAAAATGCAATATCGAGTTTTAAATGCAGAAATGTTTGCATTTAAAAACCAAGAAGAAAAAACTAAACAAGACTGAAATCGGTTGAGTTTTGGCCAAGTTATGATAAAAAAACCGTTGTCCGGGCCATAGAAAAAATTGACCGATTTTTTCAAAAAAATGTAAGGGGTTACATCGTTAAAATTGTCGAAAATTGGCCAAAAATTCAATATCGAGTTTTAAATGCAGAAATGTTCGCATTTAAAAACCAAGAAGAAAAAACTAAACAAGACTGAAATCGGTTGAGTTTTGGCCAAGTTATGATAAAAAAACCGTTGTCCGGGCCAAAGAAAAAATTGACCGATTTTTTCAAAAAAATGTAAGGGGTTACATCGTTAAAATTGTCGAAAATTGGCCAAAAATTCAATATCGAGTTTTAAATGCAGAAATGTTCGCATTTAAAAACCAAGAAGAAAAAACTAAACAAGACTGAAATCGGTTGAGTTTTGGCCAAGTTATGATAAAAAAACCGTTGTCCGGGCCAAAGAAAAAATTGACCGATTTTTTCAAAAAAATGTAAGGGGTTACATCGTTAAAATTGTCAAAAATTGGCCAAAAATACAATATCGAGTTTTAAATGCAGAAATGTTTGCATTTAAAAACCAAGAAGAAAAAACCAAACAAGACTGAAATCGGTTGAGTTTTGGCCAAGTTATGAGCATAAAACCGTTGAAGGTGTTAGCAATTTTCAGACAAAAACTATGTGAGTGGCTCTATTGGCAATAGCTAAATTGGCATCTCTGCCACTTGGCCCTAAGCTTGCAAAACAGTGAAGAAACCATTTCCGACCCTATAAACCATATATATTCTTGATCAGCATCAACAGCTGAATCGATCTAGCCATGCCCGGGCCAAAGAAAAAATTGACCGATTTTTTCAAAAAAATGTAAGGGGTTACATCGTTAAAATTGTCGAAAATTGGCCAAAAATTCAATATCGAGTTTTAAATGCAGAAATGTTCGCATTTAAAAACCAAGAAGAAAAAACTAAACAAGACTGAAATCGGTTGAGTTTTGGCCAAGTTATGTTAAAAAAACCGTTGTCCGGGCCAAGGAAAAAATTGACCGATTTTTTCAAAAAAATGTAAGGGGTTACATCGTTAAAATTGTCAAAAATTGGCCAAAAATTCAATATCGAGTTTTAAATGCAGAAATGTTTGCATTT
The DNA here is from genome assembly GCA_018152175.1 of Drosophila jambulina. Taxonomy (NCBI): domain Eukaryota; kingdom Metazoa; phylum Arthropoda; class Insecta; order Diptera; family Drosophilidae; genus Drosophila; species Drosophila jambulina. The sequence continues at coordinate 32,006,276 of JAECXH010000012.1, forward strand.
AAAAACCAAGAAGAAAAAACCAAACAAGACTGAAATCGGTTGAGTTTTGGCCAAGTTATGAGCATAAAACCGTTGAAGGTGTTAGCAATTTTCAGACAAAAACTATGTGAGTGGCTCTATTGGTAATAGCTAAATTGGCATCTCTGCCACTTGGCCCTAAGCTTGCAAAACAGTGAAGAAACCATTTCCGACCCTATAAACCATATATATTCTTGATCAGCATCAACAGCTGAATCGATCTAGCCATGCCCGGGCCAAAGAAAAAATTGACCGATTTTTTCAAAAAAATGTAAGGGGTTACATCGTTAAAATTGTCGAAAATTGGCCAAAAATTCAATATCGAGTTTTAAATGCAGAAATGTTCGCATTTAAAAACCAAGAAGAAAAAACTAAACAAGACTGAAATCGGTTGAGTTTTGGCCAAGTTATGTTAAAAAAACCGTTGTCCGGGCCAAAGAAAAAATTGACCGATTTTTTCAAAAAAATGTAAGGGGTTACATCGTTAAAATTGTCAAAAATTGGCCAAAAATTCAATATCGAGTTTTAAATGCAGAAATGTTTGCATTTAAAAACCAAGAAGAAAAAACCAAACAAGACTGAAATCGGTTGAGTTTTGGCCAAGTTATGATAAAAAAACCGTTGTCCGGGCCAAAGAAAAAATTGACCGATTTTTTCAAAAAAATGTAAGGGGTTACATCGTTAAAATTGTCGAAAATTGGCCAAAAATTCAATATCGAGTTTTAAATGCAGAAATGTTCGCATTTAAAAACGAAGAAGAAAAAACTAAACAAGACTGAAATCGGTTGAGTTTTGGCCAAGTTATGATAAAAAAACCGTTGTCCGGGCCAAAGAAAAAATTGACCGATTTTTTCAAAAAAATGTCAAAAATTGGCCAAAAATTCAATATCGAGTTTTAAATGCAGAAATGTTTGCATTTAAAAACCAAGAAGAAAAAACCAAACAAGACTGAAATCGGTTGAGTTTTGGCCAAGTTATGATAAAAAAACCGTTGAAGGTGTTAGCAATTTTCAGACAAAAACTATGTGAGTGGCTCTATTGGCAATAGCTAAATTGGCATCTCTGCCACTTGGCCCTAAGCTTGCAAAACAGTGAAGAAACCATTTCCGACCCTATAAACCATATATATTCTTGATCAGCATCAACAGCTGAATCGATCTAGCCATGCCCGGGCCAAAGAAAAAATTGACCGATTTTTTCAAAAAAATGTAAGGGGTTACATCGTTAAAATTGTCGAAAATTGGCCAAAAATTCAATATCGAGTTTTAAATGCAGAAATGTTCGCATTTAAAAACCAAGAAGAAAAAACTAAACAAGACTGAAATCGGTTGAGTTTTGGCCAAGTTATGATAAAAAAACCGTTGTCCGGGCCAAAGAAAAAATTGACAGATTTTTTCAAAAAAATGTAAGGGGTTACATCGTTAAAATTGTCAAAAATTGGCCAAAAATTCAATATCGAGTTTTAAATGCAGAAATGTTTGCATTTAAAAACCAAGAAGAAAAAACCAAACAAGACTGAAATCGGTTGAGTTTTGGCCAAGTTATGAGCATAAAACCGTTGAAGGTGTTAGCAATTTTCAGACAAAAACTATGTGAGTGGCTCTATTGGCAATAGCTAAATTGGCATCTCTGCCACTTGGCCCTAAGCTTGCAAAACAGTGAAGAAACCATTTCCGACCCTATAAACCATATATATTCTTGATCAGCATCAACAGCTGAATCGATCTAGCCATGCCCGGGCCAAAGAAAAAATTGACCGATTTTTTCAAAAAAATGTAAGGGGTTACATCGTTAAAATTGTCGAAAATTGGCCAAAAATTCAATATCGAGTTTTAAATGCAGAAATGTTCGCATTTAAAAACCAAGAAGAAAAAACTAAACAAGACTGAAATCGGTTGAGTTTTGGCCAAGTTATGTTAAAAAAACCGTTGTCCGGGCCAAAGAAAAAATTGACCGATTTTTTCAAAAAAATGTAAGGGGTTACATCGTTAAAATTGTCAAAAATTGGCCAAAAATTCAATATCGAGTTTTAAATGCAGAAATGTTTGCATTTAAAAACCAAGAAGAAAAAACCAAACAAGACTGAAATCGGTTGAGTTTTGGCCAAGTTATGAGCATAAAACCGTTGAAGGTGTTAGCAATTTTCAGACAAAAACTATGTGAGTGGCTCTATTGGTAATAGCTAAATTGGCATCTCTGCCACTTGGCCCTAAGCTTGCAAAACAGTGAAGAAACCATTTCCGACCCTATAAACCATATATATTCTTGATCAGCATCAACAGCTGAATCGATCTAGCCATGCCCGGGCCAAAGAAAAAATTTACCGATTTTTTCAAAAAAATGTAAGGGGTTACATCGTTAAAATTGTCAAAAATTGGCCAAAAATTCAATATCGAGTTTTAAATGCAGAAATGTTCGCATTTAAAAACCAAGAAAAAAAAACTAAACAAGACTGAAATCGGTTGAGTTTTGGCCAAGTTATGATAAAAAAACCGTTGTCCGGGCCAAAGAAAAAATTGACCGATTTTTTCAAAAAAATGTAAGGGGTTACATCGTTAAAATTGTCGAAAATTGGCCAAAAATTCAATATCGAGTTTTAAATGCAGAAATGTTCGCATTTAAAAACGAAGAAGAAAAAACTAAACAAGACTGAAATCGGTTGAGTTTTGGCCAAGTTATGATAAAAAAACCGTTGTCCGGGCCAAAGAAAAAATTGACCGATTTTTTCAAAAAATGTAAGGGGTTACATCGTTAAAATTGTCAAAAATTGGCCAAAAATTCAATATCGAGTTTTAAATGCAGAAATGTTTGCATTTAAAAACCAAGAAGAAAAAACCAAACAAGACTGAAATCGGTTGAGTTTTGGCCAAGTTATGAGCATAAAACCGTTGAAGGTGTTAGCAATTTTCAGACAAAAACTATGTGAGTGGCTCTATTGGCAATAGCTAAATTGGCATCTCTGCCACTTGGCCCTAAGCTTGCAAAACAGTGAAGAAACCATTTCCGACCCTATAAACCATATATATTCTTGATCAGCATCAACAGCTGAATCGATCTAGCCATGCCCGGGCCAAAGAAAAAATTGACCGATTTTTTCAAAAAAATGTAAGGGGTTACATCGTTAAAATTGTCGAAAATTGGCCAAAAATTCAATATCGAGTTTTAAATGCAGAAATGTTCGCATTTAAAAACCAAGAAGAAAGAACTAAACAAGACTGAAATCGGTTGAGTTTTGGCCAAGTTATGTTAAAAAAACCGTTGTCCGGGCCAAAGAAAAAATTGACCGATTTTTTCAAAAAAATGTAAGGGGTTACATCGTTAAAATTGTCAAAAATTGGCCAAAAATTCAATATCGAGTTTTAAATGCAGAAATGTTTGCATTTAAAAACCAAGAAGAAAAAACCAAACAAGACTGAAATCGGTTGAGTTTTGGCCAAGTTATGATAAAAAAACCGTTGTCCGGGCCAAAGAAAAAATTGACCGATTTTTTCAAAAAAATGTAAGGGGTTACATCGTTAAAATTGTCGAAAATTGGCCAAAAATTCAATATCGAGTTTTAAATGCAGAAATGTTCGCATTTAAAAACCAAGAAGAAAAAACTAAACAAGACTGAAATCGGTTGAGTTTTGGCCAAGTTATGATAAAAAAACCGTTGTCCGGGCCAAAGAAAAAATTGACAGATTTTTTCAAAAAAATGTAAGGGGTTACATCGTTAAAATTGTCAAAAATTGGCCAAAAATTCAATATCGAGTTTTAAATGCAGAAATGTTTGCATTTAAAAACCAAGAAGAAAAAACCAAACAAGACTGAAATCGGTTGAGTTTTGGCCAAGTTATGAGCATAAAACCGTTGAAGGTGTTAGCAATTTTCAGACAAAAACTATGTGAGTGGCTCTATTGGCAATAGCTAAATTGGCATCTCTGCCACTTGGCCCTAAGCTTGCAAAACAGTGAAGAAACCATTTCCGACCCTATAAACCATATATATTCTTGATCAGCATCAACAGCTGAATCGATCTAGCCATGCCCGGGCCAAAGAAAAAATTGACCGATTTTTTCAAAAAAATGTAAGGGGTTACATCGTTAAAATTGTCGAAAATTGGCCAAAAATTCAATATCGAGTTTTAAATGCAGAAATGTTCGCATTTAAAAACCAAGAAGAAAAAACTAAACAAGACTGAAATCGGTTGAGTTTTGGCCAAGTTATGTTAAAAAAACCGTTGTCCGGGCCAAAGAAAAAATTGACCGATTTTTTCAAAAAAATGTAAGGGGTTACATCGTTAAAATTGTCAAAAATTGGCCAAAAATTCAATATCGAGTTTTAAATGCAGAAATGTTTGCATTTAAAAACCAAGAAGAAAAAACCAAACAAGACTGAAATCGGTTGAGTTTTGGCCAAGTTATGAGCATAAAACCGTTGAAGGTGTTAGCAATTTTCAGACAAAAACTATGTGAGTGGCTCTATTGGTAATAGCTAAATTGGCATCTCTGCCACTTGGCCCTAAGCTTGCAAAACAGTGAAGAAACCATTTCCGACCCTATAAACCATATATATTCTTGATCAGCATCAACAGCTGAATCGATCTAGCCATGCCCGGGCCAAAGAAAAAATTTACCGATTTTTTCAAAAAAATGTAAGGGGTTACATCGTTAAAATTGTCAAAAATTGGCCAAAAATTCAATATCGAGTTTTAAATGCAGAAATGTTCGCATTTAAAAACCAAGAAAAAAAAACTAAACAAGACTGAAATCGGTTGAGTTTTGGCCAAGTTATGATAAAAAAACCGTTGTCCGGGCCAAAGAAAAAATTGACCGATTTTTTCAAAAAAATGTAAGGGGTTACATCGTTAAAATTGTCGAAAATTGGCCAAAAATTCAATATCGAGTTTTAAATGCAGAAATGTTCGCATTTAAAAACGAAGAAGAAAAAACTAAACAAGACTGAAATCGGTTGAGTTTTGGCCAAGTTATGATAAAAAAAACCGTTGTCCGGGCCAAAGAAAAAATTGACCGATTTTTTCAAAAAAATGTAAGGGGTTACATCGTTAAAATTGTCGAAAATTGGCCAAAAATTCAATATCGAGTTTTAAATGCAGAAATGTTTGCATTTAAAAACCAAGAAGAAAAAACCAAACAAGACTGAAATCGGTTGAGTTTTGGCCAAGTTATGAGCATAAAACCGTTGAAGGTGTTAGCAATTTTCAGACAAAAACTATGTGAGTGGCTCTATTGGTAATAGCTAAATTGGCATCTCTGCCACTTGGCCCTAAGCTTGCAAAACAGTGAAGAAACCATTTCCGACCCTATAAACCATATATATTCTTGATCAGCATCAACAGCTGAATCGATCTAGCCATGCCCGGGCCAAAGAAAAAATTTACCGATTTTTTCAAAAAAATGTAAGGGGTTACATCGTTAAAATTGTCAAAAATTGGCCAAAAATTCAATATCGAGTTTTAAATGCAGAAATGTTCGCATTTAAAAACCAAAAAAAAAAACTAAACAAGACTGAAATCGGTTGAGTTTTGGCCAAGTTATGATAAAAAAACCGTTGTCCGGGCCAAAGAAAAAATTGACCGATTTTTTCAAAAAAATGTAAGGGGTTACATCGTTAAAATTGTCAAAAATTGGCCAAAAATTCAATATCGAGTTTTAAATGCAGAAATGTTTGCATTTAAAAACCAAGAAGAAAAAACCAAACAAGACTGAAATCGGTTGAGTTTTGGCCAAGTTATGAGCATAAAACCGTTGAAGGTGTTAGCAATTTTCAGACAAAAACTATGTGAGTGGCTCTATTGGCAATAGCTAAATTGGCATCTCTGCCACTTGGCCCTAAGCTTGCAAAACAGTGAAGAAACCATTTCCGACCCTATAAACCATATATATTCTTGATCAGCATCAACAGCTGAATCGATCTAGCCATGCCCGGGCCAAAGAAAAAATTGACCGATTTTTTCAAAAAAATGTAAGGGGTTACATCGTTAAAATTGTCGAAAATTGGCCAAAAATTCAATATCGAGTTTTAAATGCAGAAATGTTCGCATTTAAAAACCAAGAAGAAAAAACTAAACAAGACTGAAATCGGTTGAGTTTTGGCCAAGTTATGTTAAAAAAACCGTTGTCCGGGCCAAAGAAAAAATTGACCGATTTTTTCAAAAAAATGTAAGGGGTTACATCGTTAAAATTGTCAAAAATTGGCCAAAAATTCAATATCGAGTTTTAAATGCAGAAATGTTTGCATTTAAAAACCAAGAAGAAAAAACCAAACAAGACTGAAATCGGTTGAGTTTTGGCCAAGTTATGATAAAAAAACCGTTGTCCGGGCCAAAGAAAAAATTGACCGATTTTTTCAAAAAAATGTAAGGGGTTACATCGTTAAAATTGTCGAAAATTGGCCAAAAATTCAATATCGAGTTTTAAATGCAGAAATGTTCGCATTTAAAAACGAAGAAGAAAAAACTAAACAAGACTGAAATCGGTTGAGTTTTGGCCAAGTTATGATAAAAAAACCGTTGTCCGGGCCAAAGAAAAAATTGACCGATTTTTTCAAAAAAATGTAAGGGGTTACATCGTTAAAATTGTCAAAAATTGGCCAAAAATTCAATATCGAGTTTTAAATGCAGAAATGTTTGCATTTAAAAACCAAGAAGAAAAAACCAAACAAGACTGAAATCGGTTGAGTTTTGGCCAAGTTATGATAAAAAAACCGTTGAAGGTGTTAGCAATTTTCAGACAAAAACTATGTGAGTGGCTCTATTGGCAATAGCTAAATTGGCATCTCTGCCACTTGGCCCTAAGCTTGCAAAACAGTGAAGAAACCATTTCCGACCCTATAAACCATATATATTCTTGATCAGCATCAACAGCTGAATCGATCTAGCCATGCCCGGGCCAAAGAAAAAATTGACCGATTTTTTCAAAAAAATGTAAGGGGTTACATCGTTAAAATTGTCGAAAATTGGCCAAAAATTCAATATCGAGTTTTAAATGCAGAAATGTTCGCATTTAAAAACCAAGAAGAAAAAACTAAACAAGACTGAAATCGGTTGAGTTTTGGCCAAGTTATGTTAAAAAAACCGTTGTCCGGGCCAAAGAAAAAATTGACCGATTTTTTCAAAAAAATGTAAGGGGTTACATCGTTAAAATTGTCAAAAATTGGCCAAAATTCAATATCGAGTTTTAAATGCAGAAATGTTTGCATTTAAAAACCAAGAAGAAAAAACCAAACAAGACTGAAATCGGTTGAGTTTTGGCCAAGTTATGAGCATAAAACCGTTGAAGGTGTTAGCAATTTTCAGACAAAAACTATGTGAGTGGCTCTATTGGTAATAGCTAAATTGGCATCTCTGCCACTTGGCCCTAAGCTTGCAAAACAGTGAAGAAACCATTTCCGACCCTATAAACCATATATATTCTTGATCAGCATCAACAGCTGAATCGATCTAGCCATGCCCGGGCCAAAGAAAAAATTTACCGATTTTTTCAAAAAAATGTAAGGGGTTACATCGTTAAAATTGTCAAAAATTGGCCAAAAATTCAATATCGAGTTTTAAATGCAGAAATGTTCGCATTTAAAAACCAAGAAAAAAAACTAAACAAGACTGAAATCGGTTGAGTTTTGGCCAAGTTATGATAAAAAAACCGTTGTCCGGGCCAAGGAAAAAATTGACCGATTTTTTCAAAAAAATGTAAGGGGTTACATCGTTAAAATTGTCGAAAATTGGCCAAAAATTCAATATCGAGTTTTAAATGCAGAAATGTTCGCATTTAAAAACGAAGAAGAAAAAAACCAAGTTATGAGCATAAAACCGTTGAAGGTGTTAGCAATTTTCAGACAAAAACTATGTGAGTGGCTCTATTGGCAATAGCTAAATTGGCATCTCTGCCACTTGGCCCTAAGCTTGCAAAACAGTGAAGAAACCATTTCCGACCCTATAAACCATATATATTCTTGATCAGCATCAACAGCTGAATCGATCTAGCCATGCCCGGGCCAAAGAAAAAATTGACCGATTTTTTCAAAAAAATGTAAGGGGTTACATCGTTAAAATTGTCGAAAATTGGCCAAAAATTCAATATCGAGTTTTAAATGCAGAAATGTTCGCATTTAAAAACCAAGAAGAAAAAACTAAACAAGACTGAAATCGGTTGAGTTTTGGCCAAGTTATGTTAAAAAAACCGTTGTCCGGGCCAAAGAAAAAATTGACCGATTTTTTCAAAAAAATGTAAGGGGTTACATCGTTAAAATTGTCAAAAATTGGCCAAAAATTCAATATCGAGTTTTAAATGCAGAAATGTTTGCATTTAAAAACCAAGAAGAAAAAACCAAACAAGACTGAAATCGGTTGAGTTTTGGCCAAGTTATGATAAAAAAACCGTTGTCCGGGCCAAAGAAAAAATTGACCGATTTTTTCAAAAAAATGTAAGGGGTTACATCGTTAAAATTGTCGAAAATTGGCCAAAAATTCAATATCGAGTTTTAAATGCAGAAATGTTCGCATTTAAAAACGAAGAAGAAAAAACTAAACAAGACTGAAATCGGTTGAGTTTTGGCCAAGTTATGATAAAAAAAACCGTTGTCCGGGCCAAAGAAAAAATTGACCGATTTTTTCAAAAAAATGTAAGGGGTTACATCGTTAAAATTGTCAAAAATTGGCCAAAAATTCAATATCGAGTTTTAAATGCAGAAATGTTTGCATTTAAAAACCAAGAAGAAAAAACCAAACAAGACTGAAATCGGTTGAGTTTTGGCCAAGTTATGATAAAAAAACCGTTGAAGGTGTTAGCAATTTTCAGACAAAAACTATGTGAGTGGCTCTATTGGCAATAGCTAAATTGGCATCTCTGCCACTTGGCCCTAAGCTTGCAAAACAGTGAAGAAACCATTTCCGACCCTATAAACCATATATATTCTTGATCAGCATCAACAGCTGAATCGATCTAGCCATGCCCGGGCCAAAGAAAAAATTGACCGATTTTTTCAAAAAAATGTAAGGGGTTACATCGTTAAAATTGTCGAAAATTGGCCAAAAATTCAATATCGAGTTTTAAATGCAGAAATGTTCGCATTTAAAAACCAAGAAGAAAAAACTAAACAAGACTGAAATCGGTTGAGTTTTGGCCAAGTTATGTTAAAAAAACCGTTGTCCGGGCCAAAGAAAAAATTGACCGATTTTTTCAAAAAAATGTAAGGGGTTACATCGTTAAAATTGTCAAAAATTGGCCAAAAATTCAATATCGAGTTTTAAATGCAGAAATGTTTGCATTTAAAAACCAAGAAGAAAAAACCAAACAAGACTGAAATCGGTTGAGTTTTGGCCAAGTTATGAGCATAAAACCGTTGAAGGTGTTAGCAATTTTCAGACAAAAACTATGTGAGTGGCTCTATTGGTAATAGCTAAATTGGCATCTCTGCCACTTGGCCCTAAGGTTGCAAAACAGTGAAGAAACCATTTCCGACCCTATAAACCATATATATTCTTGATCAGCATCAACAGCTGAATCGATCTAGCCATGCCCGGGCCAAAGAAAAAATTTACCGATTTTTTCAAAAAAATGTAAGGGGTTACATCGTTAAAATTGTCAAAAATTGGCCAAAAATTCAATATCGAGTTTTAAATGCAGAAATGTTCGCATTTAAAAACCAAGAAAAAAAACTAAACAAGACTGAAATCGGTTGAGTTTTGGCCAAGTTATGATAAAAAAACCGTTGTCCGGGCCAAGGAAAAAATTGACCGATTTTTTCAAAAAAATGTAAGGGGTTACATCGTTAAAATTGTCGAAAATTGGCCAAAAATTCAATATCGAGTTTTAAATGCAGAAATGTTCGCATTTAAAAACGAAGAAGAAAAAACTAAACAAGACTGAAATCGGTTGAGTTTTGGCCAAGTTATGAGCATAAAACCGTTGTCCGGGCCAAAGAAAAAATTGACCGATTTTTTCAAAAAAATGTAAGGGGTTACATCGTTAAAATTGTCGAAAATTGGCCAAAAATTCAATATCGAGTTTTAAATGCAGAAATGTTCGCATTTAAAAACCAAGAAAAAAAAAACTAAACAAGACTGAAATCGGTTGAGTTTTGGCCAAGTTATGATAAAAAAACCGTTGTCCGGGCCAAAGAAAAAATTGACCGATTTTTTCAAAAAAATGTAAGGGGTTACATCGTTAAAATTGTCAAAAATTGGCCAAAAATTCAATATCGAGTTTTAAATGCAGAAATGTTTGCATTTAAAAACCAAGAAGAAAAAACCAAACAAGACTGAAATCGGTTGAGTTTTGGCCAAGTTATGATAAAAAAACCGTTGAAGGTGTTAGCAATTTTCAGACAAAAACTATGTGAGTGGCTCTATTGGCAATAGCTAAATTGGCATCTCTGCCACTTGGCCCTAAGCTTGCAAAACAGTGAAGAAACCATTTCCGACCCTATAAACCATATATATTCTTGATCAGCATCAACAGCTGAATCGATCTAGCCATGCCCGGGCCAAAGAAAAAATTGACCGATTTTTTCAAAAAAATGTAAGGGGTTACATCGTTAAAATTGTCGAAAATTGGCCAAAAATTCAATATCGAGTTTTAAATGCAGAAATGTTCGCATTTAAAAACCAAGAAGAAAAAACTAAACAAGACTGAAATCGGTTGAGTTTTGGCCAAGTTATGATAAAAAAACCGTTGTCCGGGCCAAAGAAAAAATTGACCGATTTTTTCAAAAAATGTAAGGGGTTACATCGTTAAAATTGTCAAAAATTGGCCAAAAATTCAATATCGAGTTTTAAATGCAGAAATGTTTGCATTTAAAAACCAAGAAGAAAAAAACCAAACAAGACTGAAATCGGTTGAGTTTTGGCCAAGTTATGATAAAAAAACCGTTGAAGGTGTTAGCAATTTTCAGACAAAAACTATGTGAGTGGCTCTATTGGCAATAGCTAAATTGGCATCTCTGCCACTTGGCCCTAAGCTTGCAAAACAGTGAAGAAACCATTTCCGACCCTATAAACCATATATATTCTTGATCAGCATCAACAGCTGAATCGATCTAGCCATGCCCGGGCCAAAGAAAAAATTGACCGATTTTTTCAAAAAAATGTAAGGGGTTACATCGTTAAAATTGTCGAAAATTGGCCAAAAATTCAATATCGAGTTTTAAATGCAGAAATGTTCGCATTTAAAAACGAAGAAGAAAAAACTAAACAAGACTGAAATCGGTTGAGTTTTGGCCAAGTTATGATAAAAAAACCGTTGTCCGGGCCAAAGAAAAAATTGACCGATTTTTTCTAAAAAATGTAAGGGGTTACATCGTTAAAATTGTCAAAAATTGGCCAAAAATTCAATATCGAGTTTTAAATGCAGAAATGTTTGCATTTAAAAACCAAGAAAAAAAACCAAACAAGACTGAAATCGGTTGAGTTTTGGCCAAGTTATGAGCATAAAACCGTTGAAGGTGTTAGCAATTTTCAGACAAAAACTATGTGAGTGGCTCTATTGGCAATAGCTAAATTGGCATCTCTGCCACTTGGCCCTAAGCTTGCAAAACAGTGAAGAAACCATTTCCGACCCTATAAACCATATATATTCTTGATCAGCATCAACAGCTGAATCGATCTAGCCATGCCCGGGCCAAAGAAAAAATTGACCGATTTTTTCAAAAAAATGTAAGGGGTTACATCGTTAAAATTGTCAAAAATTGGCCAAAAATTCAATATCGAGTTTTAAATGCAGAAATGTTTGCATTTAAAAACCAAGAAGAAAAAAACCAAACAAGACTGAAATCGGTTGAGTTTTGGCCAAGTTATGATAAAAAAACCGTTGAAGGTGTTAGCAATTTTCAGACAAAAACTATGTGAGTGGCTCTATTGGCAATAGCTAAATTGGCATCTCTGCCACTTGGCCCTAAGCTTGCAAAACAGTGAAGAAACCATTTCCGACCCTATAAACCATATATATTCTTGATCAGCATCAACAGCTGAATCGATCTAGCCATGCCCGGGCCAAAGAAAAAATTGACCGATTTTTTCAAAAAAATGTAAGGGGTTACATCGTTAAAATTGTCGAAAATTGGCCAAAAATTCAATATCGAGTTTTAAATGCAGAAATGTTCGCATTTAAAAACCAAGAAGAAAAAACTAAACAAGACTGAAATCGGTTGAGTTTTGGCCAAGTTATGATAAAAAAAACGGTTGTCCGGGCCAAAGAAAAAATTGACCGATTTTTTCAAAAAAATGTAAGGGGTTACATCGTTAAAATTGTCAAAAATTGGCCAAAAATTCAATATCGAGTTTTAAATGCAGAAATGTTTGCATTTAAAAACCAAGAAGAAAAAACCAAACAAGACTGAAATCGGTTGAGTTTTGGCCAAGTTATGAGCATAAAACCGTTGAAGGTGTTAGCAATTTTCAGACAAAAACTATGTGAGTGGCTCTATTGGCAATAGCTAAATTGGCATCTCTGCCACTTGGCCCTAAGCTTGCAAAACAGTGAAGAAACCATTTCCGACCCTATAAACCATATATATTCTTGATCAGCATCAACAGCTGAATCGATCTAGCCATGCCCGGGCCAAAGAAAAAATTGACCGATTTTTTCAAAAAAATGTAAGGGGTTACATCGTTAAAATTGTCAAAAATTGGCCAAAAATTCAATATCGAGTTTTAAATGCAGAAATGTTTGCATTTAAAAACCAAGAAGAAAAAACCAAACAAGACTGAAATCGGTTGAGTTTTGGCCAAGTTATGAGCATAAAACCGTTGAAGGTGTTAGCAATTTTCAGACAAAAACTATGTGAGTGGCTCTATTGGCAATAGCTAAATTGGCATCTCTGCCACTTGGCCCTAAGCTTGCAAAACAGTGAAGAAACCATTTCCGACCCTATAAACCATATATATTCTTGATCAGCATCAACAGCTGAATCGATCTAGCCATGCCCGGGCCAAAGAAAAAATTGACCGATTTTTTCAAAAAAATGTAAGGGGTTACATCGTTAAAATTGTCAAAAATTGGCCAAAAATTCAATATCGAGTTTTAAATGCAGAAATGTTTGCATTTAAAAACCAAGAAGAAAAAACCAAACAAGACTGAAATCGGTTGAGTTTTGGCCAAGTTATGATAAAAAAACCGTTGAAGGTGTTAGCAATTTTCAGACAAAAACTATGTGAGTGGCTCTATTGGCAATAGCTAAATTGGCATCTCTGCCACTTGGCCCTAAGCTTGCAAAACAGTGAAGAAACCATTTCCGACCCTATAAACCATATATATTCTTGATCAGCATCAACAGCTGAATCGATCTAGCCATGCCCGGGCCAAAGAAAAAATTGACCGATTTTTTCAAAAAAATGTAAGGGGTTACATCGTTAAAATTGTCAAAAATTGGCCAAAAATTCAATATCGAGTTTTAAATGCAGAAATGTTTGCATTTAAAAACCAAGAAGAAAAAACCAAACAAGACTGAAATCGGTTGAGTTTTGGCCAAGTTATGATAAAAAAACCGTTGAAGGTGTTAGCAATTTTCAGACAAAAACTATGTGAGTGGCTCTATTGGCAATAGCTAAATTGGCATCTCTGCCACTTGGCCCTAAGCTTGCAAAACAGTGAAGAAACCATTTCCGACCCTATAAACCATATATATTCTTGATCAGCATCAACAGCTGAATTGATCTAGCCATGCCCGGGCCAAAGAAAAAATTGACCGATTTTTTGAAAAAAATGTAAGGGGTTACATCGTTAAAATTGTCGAAAATTGGCCAAAAATTCAATATCGAGTTTTAAATGCAGAAATGTTCGCATTTAAAAACCAAGAAGAAAAAACCAAACAAGACTGAAATCGGTTGAGTTTTGGCCAAGTTATGAGCATAAAACCGTTGAAGGTGTTAGCAATTTTCAGACAAAAACTATGTGAGTGGCTCTATTGGCAATAGCTAAATTGGCATCTCTGCCACTTGGCCCTAAGCTTGCAAAACAGTGAAGAAACCATTTCCGACCCTATAAACCATATATATTCTTGATCAGCATCAACAGCTGAATCGATCTAGCCATGCCCGGGCCAAAGAAAAAATTGACCGATTTTTTCAAAAAAATGTAAGGGGTTACATCGTTAAAATTGTCAAAAATTGGCCAAAAATTCAATATCGAGTTTTAAATGCAGAAATGTTTGCATTTAAAAACCAAGAAGAAAAAACCAAACAAGACTGAAATCGGTTGAGTTTTGGCCAAGTTATGAGCATAAAACCGTTGAAGGTGTTAGCAATTTTCAGACAAAAACTATGTGAGTGGCTCTATTGGCAATAGCTAAATTGGCATCTCTGCCACTTGGCCCTAAGCTTGCAAAACAGTGAAGAAACCATTTCCGACCCTATAAACCATATATATTCTTGATCAGCATCAACAGCTGAATCGATCTAGACATGCCCGGGCCAAAGAAAAAATTGACCGATTTTTTCAAAAAAATGTAAGGGGTTACATCGTTAAAATTGTCGAAAATTGGCCAAAAATTCAATATCGAGTTTTAAATGCAGAAATGTTCGCATTTAAAAACCAAGAAGAAAAAACTAAACAAGACTGAAATCGGTTGAGTTTTGGCCAAGTTATGATAAAAAAACCGTTGTCCGGGCCAAAGAAAAAATTGACCGATTTTTTCAAAAAAATGTAAGGGGTTACATCGTTAAAATTGTCAAAAATTGGCCAAAAATTCAATATCGAGTTTTAAATGCAGAAATGTTTGCATTTAAAAACCAAGAAGAAAAAACCAAACAAGACTGAAATCGGTTGAGTTTTGGCCAAGTTATGATAAAAAAACCGTTGAAGGTGTTAGCAATTTTCAGACAAAAACTATGTGAGTGGCTCTATTGGCAATAGCTAAATTGGCATCTCTGCCACTTGGCCCTAAGCTTGCAAAACAGTGAAGAAACCATTTCCGACCCTATAAACCATATATATTCTTGATCAGCATCAACAGCTGAATCGATCTAGCCATGCCCGGGCCAAAGAAAAAATTGACCGATTTTTTCAAAAAAATGTAAGGGGTTACATCGTTAAAATTGTCAAAAATTGGCCAAAAATTCAATATCGAGTTTTAAATGCAGAAATGTTTGCATTTAAAAACCAAGAAGAAAAAACCAAACAAGACTGAAATCGCTTGAGTTTTGGCCAAGTTATGATAAAAAAACCGTTGAAGGTGTTAGCAATTTTCAGACAAAAACTATGTGAGTGGCTCTATTGGCAATAGCTAAATTGGCATCTCTGCCACTTGGCCCTAAGCTTGCAAAACAGTGAAGAAACCATTTCCGACCCTATAAACCATATATATTCTTGATCAGCATCAACAGCTGAATCGATCTAGCCATGCCCGGGCCAAAGAAAAAATTGACCGATTTTTTCAAAAAAAAATGTAAGGGGTTACATCGTTAAAATTGTCAAAAATTGGCCAAAAATTCAATATCGAGTTTTAAATGCAGAAATGTTTGCATTTAAAAACCAAGAAGAAAAAACCAAACAAGACTGAAATCGGTTGAGTTTTGGCCAAGTTATGATAAAAAAACCGTTGAAGGTGTTAGCAATTTTCAGACAAAAACTATGTGAGTGGCTCTATTGGCAATAGCTAAATTGGCATCTCTGCCACTTGGCCCTAAGCTTGCAAAACAGTGAAGAAACCATTTCCGACCCTATAAACCATATATATTCTTGATCAGCATCAACAGCTGAATCGATCTAGCCATGCCCGGGCCAAAGAAAAAATTGACCGATTTTTTCAAAAAAATGTAAGGGGTTACATCGTTAAAATTGTCGAAAATTGGCCAAAAATTCAATATCGAGTTTTAAATGCAGAAATGTTCGCATTTAAAAACCAAGAAGAAAAAACTAAACAAGACTGAAATCGGTTGAGTTTTGGCCAAGTTATGATAAAAAAACCGTTGTCCGGGCCAAAGAAAAAATTGACCGATTTTTTCAAAAAAATGTAAGGGGTTACATCGTTAAAATTGTCAAAAATTGGCCAAAAATTCAATATCGAGTTTTAAATGCAGAAATGTTTGCATTTAAAAACCAAGAAGAAAAAACCAAACAAGACTGAAATCGGTTGAGTTTTGGCCAAGTTATGAGCATAAAACCGTTGTCCGGGCCAAAGAAAAAATTGACCGATTTTTTCAAAAAAATGTAAGGGGTTACATCGTTAAAATTGTCAAAAATTGGACAAAAATTCAATATCGAGTTTTAAATGCAGAAATGTTCGCATTTAAAAACCAAGAAGAAAAAACCAAACAAGACTGAAATCGGTTGAGTTTTGGCCAAGTTATGATAAAAAAACCGTTGAAGGTGTTAGCAATTTTCAGACAAAAACTATGTGAGTGGCTCTATTGGCAATAGCTAAATTGGCATCTCTGCCACTTGGCCCTAAGCTTGCAAAACAGTGAAGAAACCATTTCCGACCCTATAAACCATATATATTCTTGATCAGCATCAACAGCTGAATCGATCTAGCCATGCCCGGGCCAAAGAAAAAATTGACCGATTTTTTCAAAAAAATGTAAGGGGTTACATCGTTAAAATTGTCAAAAATTGGCCAAAAATTCAATATCGAGTTTTAAATGCAGAAATGTTTGCATTTAAAAACCAAGAAGAAAAAACCAAACAAGACTGAAATCAGTTGAGTTTTGGCCAAGTTATGATAAAAAACGTTGTCCGGGCCAAAGAAAAAATTGAACGATTTTTTCAAAAAAATGTAAGGGGTTACATCGTTAAAATTGTCAAAAATTGGCCAAAAATTCAATATCGAGTTTTAAATGCAGAAATGTTTGCATTTAAAAACCAAGAAGAAAAAACCAAACAAGACTGAAATCGGTTGAGTTTTGGCCAAGTTATGATAAAAAAACCGTTGAAGGTGTTAGCAATTTTCAGACAAAAACTATGTGAGTGGCTCTATTGGCAATAGCTAAATTGGCATCTCTGCCACTTGGCCCTAAGCTTGCAAAACAGTGAAGAAACCATTTCCGACCCTATAAACCATATATATTCTTGATCAGCATCAACAGCTGAATCGATCTAGCCATGCCCGGGCCAAAGAAAAAATTGACCGATTTTTTCAAAAAAATGTAAGGGGTTACATCGTTAAAATTGTCAAAAATTGGCCAAAAATTCAATATCGAGTTTTAAATGCAGAAATGTTTGCATTTAAAAACCAAGAAGAAAAAACCAAACAAGACTGAAATCGGTTGAGTTTTGGCCAAGTTATGATAAAAAAACCGTTGAAGGTGTTAGCAATTTTCAGACAAAAACTATGTGAGTGGCTCTATTGGCAATAGCTAAATTGGCATCTCTGCCACTTGGCCCTAAGCTTGCAAAACAGTGAAGAAACCATTTCCGACCCTATAAACCATATATATTCTTGATCAGCATCAACAGCTGAATCGATCTAGCCATGCCCGGGCCAAAGAAAAAATTGACCGATTTTTTCAAAAAAATGTAAGGGGTTACATCGTTAAAATTGTCGAAAATTGGCCAAAAATTCAATATCGAGTTTTAAATGCAGAAATGTTTGCATTTAAAAACCAAGAAGAAAAAACTAAACAAGACTGAAATCGGTTGAGTTTTGGCCAAGTTATGATAAAAAAACCGTTGTCCGGGCCAAAGAAAAAATTGACCGATTTTTTCAAAAAAATGTAAGGGGTTACATCGTTAAAATTGTCAAAAATTGGCCAAAAATTCAATATCGAGTTTTAAATGCAGAAATGTTTGCATTTAAAAACCAAGAAGAAAAAACCAAACAAGACTGAAATCGGTTGAGTTTTGGCCAAGTTATGAGCATAAAACCGTTGAAGGTGTTAGCAATTTTCAGACAAAAACTATGTGAGTGGCTCTATTGGCAATAGCTAAATTGGCATCTCTGCCACTTGGCCCTAAGCTTGCAAAACAGTGAAGAAACCATTTCCGACCCTATAAACCATATATATTCTTGATCAGCATCAACAGCTGAATCGATCTAGCCATGCCCGGGCCAAAGAAAAAATTGACCGATTTTTTCAAAAAAATGTAAGGGGTTACATCGTTAAAATTGTCGAAAATTGGCCAAAAATTCAATATCGAGTTTTAAATGCAGAAATGTTCGCATTTAAAAACCAAGAAGAAAAAACTAAACAAGACTGAAATCGGTTGAGTTTTGGCCAAGTTATGATAAAAAAACCGTTGTCCGGGCCAAAGAAAAAATTGACCGATTTTTTCAAAAAAATGTAAGGGGTTACATCGTTAAAATTGTCAAAAATTGGCCAAAAATTCAATATCGAGTTTTAAATGCAGAAATGTTTGCATTTAAAAACCAAGAAGAAAAAACCAAACAAGACTGAAATCGGTTGAGTTTTGGCCAAGTTATGATAAAAAAACCGTTGAAGGTGTTAGCAATTTTCAGACAAAAACTATGTGAGTGGCTCTATTGGCAATAGCTAAATTGGCATCTCTGCCACTTGGCCCTAAGCTTGCAAAACAGTGAAGAAACCATTTCCGACCCTATAAACCATATATATTCTTGATCAGCATCAACAGCTGAATCGATCTAGCCATGCCCGGGCCAAAGAAAAAATTGACCGATTTTTTCAAAAAAATGTAAGGGGTTACATCGTTAAAATTGTCGAAAATTGGCCAAAAATTCAATATCGAGTTTTAAATGCAGAAATGTTCGCATTTAAAAACCAAGAAGAAAAAACTAAACAAGACTGAAATCGGTTGAGTTTTGGCCAAGTTATGATAAAAAAACCGTTGAAGGTGTTAGCAATTTTCAGACAAAAACTATGTGAGTGGCTCTATTGGCAATAGCTAAATTGGCATCTCTGCCACTTGGCCCTAAGCTTGCAAAACAGTGAAGAAACCATTTCCGACCCTATAAACCATATATATTCTTGATCAGCATCAACAGCTGAATCGATCTAGCCATGCCCGGGCCAAAGAAAAAATTGACCGATTTTTTCAAAAAAATGTAAGGGGTTACATCGTTAAAATTGTCGAAAATTGGCCAAAAATTCAATATCGAGTTTTAAATGCAGAAATGTTCGCATTTAAAAACCAAGAAGAAAAAACTAAACAAGACTGAAATCGGTTGAGTTTTGGCCAAGTTATGATAAAAAAACCGTTGTCCGGGCCAAAGAAAAAATTGACCGATTTTTTCAAAAAAATGTAAGGGGTTACATCGTTAAAATTGTCGAAAATTGGCCAAAAATTCAATATCGAGTTTTAAATGCAGAAATGTTCGCATTTAAAAACCAAGAAGAAAAAACTAAACAAGACTGAAATCGGTTGAGTTTTGGCCAAGTTATGATAAAAAAACCGTTGTCCGGGCCAAAGAAAAAATTGACCGATTTTTTCAAAAAAATGTAAGGGGTTACATCGTTAAAATTGTCAAAAATTGGCCAAAAATTCAATATCGAGTTTTAAATGCAGAAATGTTTGCATTTAAAAACCAAGAAGAAAAAACCAAACAAGACTGAAATCGGTTGAGTTTTGGCCAAGTTATGAGCATAAAACCGTTGAAGATGTTAGCAATTTTCAGACAAAAACTATGTGAGTGGCTCTATTGGCAATAGCTAAATTGGCATCTCTGCCACTTGGCCCTAAGCTTGCAAAACAGTGAAGAAACCATTTCCGACCCTATAAACCATATATATTCTTGATCAGCATCAACAGCTGAATCGATCTAGCCATGCCCGGGCCAAAGAAAAAATTGACCGATTTTTTCAAAAAAATGTAAGGGGTTACATCGTTAAAATTGTCGAAAATTGGCCAAAAATTCAATATCGAGTTTTAAATGCAGAAATGTTCGCATTTAAAAACCAAGAAGAAAAAACTAAACAAGACTGAAATCGGTTGAGTTTTGGCCAAGTTATGATAAAAAAACCGTTGTCCGGGCCAAAGAAAAAATTGACCGATTTTTTCAAAAAAATGTAAGGGGTTACATCGTTAAAATTGTCAAAAATTGGCCAAAAATTCAAAATCGAGTTTTAAATGCAGAAATGTTTGCATTTAAAAACCAAGAAGAAAAAACCAAACAAGACTGAAATCGGTTGAGTTTTGGCCAAGTTATGATAAAAAAACCGTTGAAGGTGTTAGCAATTTTCAGACAAAAACTATGTGAGTGGCTCTATTGGCAATAGCTAAATTGGCATCTCTGCCACTTGGCCCTAAGCTTGCAAAACAGTGAAGAAACCATTTCCGACCCTATAAACCATATATATTCTTGATCAGCATCAACAGCTGAATCGATCTAGCCATGCCCGGGCCAAAGAAAAAATTGACCGATTTTTTCAAAAAAATGTAAGGGGTTACATCGTTAAAATTGTCGAAAATTGGCCAAAAATTCAATATCGAGTTTTAAATGCAGAAATGTTCGCATTTAAAAACCAAGAAGAAAAAACTAAACAAGACTGAAATCGGTTGAGTTTTGGCCAAGTTATGATAAAAAAACCGTTGTCCGGGCCAAAGAAAAAATTGACCGATTTTTTCAAAAAAATGTAAGGGGTTACATCGTTAAAATTGTCGAAAATTGGCCAAAAATTCAATATCGAGTTTTAAATGCAGAAATGTTCGCATTTAAAAACCAAGAAGAAAAACTAAACAAGACTGAAATCGGTTGAGTTTTGGCCAAGTTATGATAAAAAAACCGTTGTCCGGGCCAAAGAAAAAATTGACCGATTTTTTCAAAAAAATGTAAGGGGTTACATCGTTAAAATTGTCGAAAATTGGCCAAAAATTCAATATCGAGTTTTAAATGCAGAAATGTTCGCATTTAAAAACCAAGAAGAAAAAACTAAACAAGACTGAAATCGGTTGAGTTTTGGCCAAGTTATGATAAAAAAACCGTTGTCCGGGCCAAAGAAAAAATTGACCGATTTTTTCAAAAAAATGTAAGGGGTTACATCGTTAAAATTGTCGAAAATTGGCCAAAAATTCAATATCGAGTTTTAAATGCAGAAATGTTTGCATTTAAAAACCAAGAAGAAAAAACCAAACAAGACTGAAATCGGTTGAGTTTTGGCCAAGTTATGATAAAAAAACCGTTGAAGGTGTTAGCAATTTTCAGACAAAAACTATGTGAGTGGCTCTATTGGCAATAGCTAAATTGGCATCTCTGCCACTTGGCCCTAAGCTTGCAAAACAGTGAAGAAACCATTTCCGACCCTATAAACCATATATATTCTTGATCAGCATCAACAGCTGAATCGATCTAGCCATGCCCGGGCCAAAGAAAAAATTGACCGATTTTTTCAAAAAAATGTAAGGGGTTACATCGTTAAAATTGTCGAAAATTGGCCAAAAATTCAATATCGAGTTTTAAATGCAGAAATGTTCGCATTTAAAAACCAAGAAGAAAAAACTAAACAAGACTGAAATCGGTTGAGTTTTGGCCAAGTTATGATAAAAAAACCGTTGTCCGGGCCAAAGAAAAAATTGACCGATTTTTTCAAAAAAATGTAAGGGGTTACATCGTTAAAATTGTCAAAAATTGGCCAAAAATTCAAAATCGAGTTTTAAATGCAGAAATGTTTGCATTTAAAAACCAAGAAAAAAAACCAAACAAGACTGAAATCGGTTGAGTTTTGGCCAAGTTATGAGCATAAAACCGTTGAAGATGTTAGCAATTTTCAGACAAAAACTATGTGAGTGGCTCTATTGGCAATAGCTAAATTGGCATCTCTGCCACTTGGCCCTAAGCTTGCAAAACAGTGAAGAAACCATTTCCGACCCTATAAACCATATATATTCTTGATCAGCATCAACAGCTGAATCGATCTAGCCATGCCCGGGCCAAAGAAAAAATTGACCGATTTTTTCAAAAAAATGTAAGGGGTTACATCGTTAAAATTGTCGAAAATTGGCCAAAAATTCAATATCGAGTTTTAAATGCAGAAATGTTCGCATTTAAAAACCAAGAAGAAAAAACTAAACAAGACTGAAATCGGTTGAGTTTTGGCCAAGTTATGATAAAAAAACCGTTGTCCGGGCCAAAGAAAAAATTGACCGATTTTTTCAAAAAAATGTAAGGGGTTACATCGTTAAAATTGTCAAAAATTGGCCAAAAATTCAAAATCGAGTTTTAAATGCAGAAATGTTTGCATTTAAAAACCAAGAAGAAAAAACCAAACAAGACTGAAATCGGTTGAGTTTTGGCCAAGTTATGATAAAAAAACCGTTGAAGGTGTTAGCAATTTTCAGACAAAAACTATGTGAGTGGCTCTATTGGCAATAGCTAAATTGGCATCTCTGCCACTTGGCCCTAAGCTTGCAAAACAGTGAAGAAACCATTTCCGACCCTATAAACCATATATATTCTTGATCAGCATCAACAGCTGAATCGATCTAGCCATGCCCGGGCCAAAGAAAAAATTGACCGATTTTTTCAAAAAAATGTAAGGGGTTACATCGTTAAAATTGTCGAAAATTGGCCAAAAATTCAATATCGAGTTTTAAATGCAGAAATGTTCGCATTTAAAAACCAAGAAGAAAAAACTAAACAAGACTGAAATCGGTTGAGTTTTGGCCAAGTTATGATAAAAAAACCGTTGTCCGGGCCAAAGAAAAAATTGACCGATTTTTTCAAAAAAATGTAAGGGGTTACATCGTTAAAATTGTCGAAAATTGGCCAAAAATTCAATATCGAGTTTTAAATGCAGAAATGTTCGCATTTAAAAACCAAGAAGAAAAAACTAAACAAGACTGAAATCGGTTGAGTTTTGGCCAAGTTATGATAAAAAAACCGTTGTCCGGGCCAAAGAAAAAATTGACCGATTTTTTCAAAAAAATGTAAGGGGTTACATCGTTAAAATTGTCGAAAATTGGCCAAAAATTCAATATCGAGTTTTAAATGCAGAAATGTTCGCATTTAAAAACCAAGAAGAAAAAACTAAACAAGACTGAAATCGGTTGAGTTTTGGCCAAGTTATGATAAAAAAACCGTTGTCCGGGCCAAAGAAAAAATTGACCGATTTTTTCAAAAAAATGTAAGGGGTTACATCGTTAAAATTGTCGAAAATTGGCCAAAAATTCAATATCGAGTTTTAAATGCAGAAATGTTTGCATTTAAAAACCAAGAAGAAAAAACCAAACAAGACTGAAATCGGTTGAGTTTTGGCCAAGTTATGATAAAAAAAACCGTTGAAGGTGTTAGCAATTTTCAGACAAAAACTATGTGAGTGGCTCTATTGGCAATAGCTAAATTGGCATCTCTGCCACTTGGCCCTAAGCTTGCAAAACAGTGAAGAAACCATTTCCGACCCTATAAACCATATATATTCTTGATCAGCATCAACAGCTGAATCGATCTAGCCATGCCCGGGCCAAAGAAAAAATTGACCGATTTTTTCAAAAAAATGTAAGGGGTTACATCGTTAAAATTGTCGAAAATTGGCCAAAAATTCAATATCGAGTTTTAAATGCAGAAATGTTCGCATTTAAAAACCAAGAAGAAAAAACTAAACAAGACTGAAATCGGTTGAGTTTTGGCCAAGTTATGATAAAAAAACCGTTGTCCGGGCCAAAGAAAAAATTGACCGATTTTTTCAAAAAAATGTAAGGGGTTACATCGTTAAAATTGTCAAAAATTGGCCAAAAATTCAAAATCGAGTTTTAAATGCAGAAATGTTTGCATTTAAAAACCAAGAAGAAAAAACCAAACAAGACTGAAATCGGTTGAGTTTTGGCCAAGTTATGATAAAAAAACCGTTGAAGGTGTTAGCAATTTTCAGACAAAAACTATGTGAGTGGCTCTATTGGCAATAGCTAAATTGGCATCTCTGCCACTTGGCCCTAAGCTTGCAAAACAGTGAAGAAACCATTTCCGACCCTATAAACCATATATATTCTTGATCAGCATCAACAGCTGAATCGATCTAGCCATGCCCGGGCCAAAGAAAAAATTGACCGATTTTTTCAAAAAAATGTAAGGGGTTACATCGTTAAAATTGTCGAAAATTGGCCAAAAATTCAATATCGAGTTTTAAATGCAGAAATGTTCGCATTTAAAAACCAAGAAGAAAAAACCAAACAAGACTGAAATCGGTTGAGTTTTGGCCAAGTTATGATAAAAAAACCGTTGTCCGGGCCCAAAGAAAAAATTGACCGATTTTTTCAAAAAAATGTAAGGGGTTACATCGTTAAAAAGAAGAAGAAAAAACCAAACAAGACTGAAATCGGTTGAGTTTTGGCCAAGTTATGAGCATAAAACCGTTGAAGGTGTTAGCAATTTTCAGACAAAAACTATGTGAGTGGCTCTATTGGCAATAGCTAAATTGGCATCTCTGCCACTTGGCCCTAAGCTTGCAAAACAGTGAAGAAACCATTTCCGACCCTATAAACCATATATATTCTTGATCAGCATCAACAGCTGAATCGATCTAGCCATGCCCGGGCCAAAGAAAAAATTGACCGATTTTTTCAAAAAAATGTAAGGGGTTACATCGTTAAAATTGTCAAAAATTGGCCAAAAATTCAATATCGAGTTTTAAATGCAGAAATGTTCGCATTTAAAAACCAAGAAGAAAAAACCAAACAAGACTGAAATCGGTTGAGTTTTGGCCAAGTTATGATAAAAACCCGTTGTCCGGGCCAAAGAAAAAATTGACCGATTTTTTCAAAAAAAATGTAAGAAGAAAAAACCAAACAAGACTGAAATCGGTTGAGTTTTGGCCAAGTTATGAGCATAAAACCGTTGAAGGTGTTAGCAATTTTCAGACAAAAACTATGTGAGTGGCTCTATTGGCAATAGCTAAATTGGCATCTCTGCCACTTGGCCCTAAGCTTGCAAAACAGTGAAGAAACCATTTCCGACCCTATAAACCATATATATTCTTGATCAGCATCAACAGCTGAATCGATCTAGCCATGCCCGGGCCAAAGAAAAAATTGACCGATTTTTTCAAAAAAATGTAAGGGGTTACATCGTTAAAATTGTCAAAAATTGGCCAAAAATTCAATATCGAGTTTTAAATGCAGAAATGTTCGCATTTAAAAACCAAGAAGAAAAAACCAAACAAGACTGAAATCGGTTGAGTTTTGGCCAAGTTATGATAAAAAAACCGTTGTCCGGGCCAAAGAAAAAATTGACCGATTTTTTCAAAAAAATGTAAGGGGTTACATCGTTAAAATTGTCAAAAATTGGCCAAAAATTCAAAATCGAGTTTTAAATGCAGAAATGTTTGCATTTAAAAACCAAGAAGAAAAAACCAAACAAGACTGAAATCGGTTGAGTTTTGGCCAAGTTATGATAAAAAAACCGTTGAAGGTGTTAGCAATTTTCAGACAAAAACTATGTGAGTGGCTCTATTGGCAATAGCTAAATTGGCATCTCTGCCACTTGGCCCTAAGCTTGCAAAACAGTGAAGAAACCATTTCCGACCCTATAAACCATATATATTCTTGATCAGCATCAACAGCTGAATCGATCTAGCCATGCCCGGGCCAAAGAAAAAATTGACTGATTTTTTCAAAAAAATGTAAGGGGTTACATCGTTAAAATTGTCGAAAATTGGCCAAAAATTCAATATCGAGTTTTAAATGCAGAAATGTTCGCATTTAAAAACCAAGAAGAAAAAACTAAACAAGACTGAAATCGGTTGAGTTTTGGCCAAGTTATGATAAAAAAACCGTTGTCCGGGCCAAAGAAAAAATTGACCGATTTTTTCAAAAAAATGTAAGGGGTTACATCGTTAAAATTGTCAAAAATTGGCCAAAAATTCAAAATCGAGTTTTAAATGCAGAAATGTTTGCATTTAAAAACCAAGAAGAAAAAACCAAACAAGACTGAAATCGGTTGAGTTTTGGCCAAGTTATGATAAAAAAAACCGTTGAAGGTGTTAGCAATTTTCAGACAAAAACTATGTGAGTGGCTCTATTGGCAATAGCTAAATTGGCATCTCTGCCACTTGGCCCTAAGCTTGCAAAACAGTGAAGAAACCATTTCCGACCCTATAAACCATATATATTCTTGATCAGCATCAACAGCTGAATCGATCTAGCCATGCCCGGGCCAAAGAAAAAATTGACCGATTTTTTCAAAAAAATGTAAGGGGTTACATCGTTAAAATTGTCGAAAATTGGCCAAAAATTCAATATCGAGTTTTAAATGCAGAAATGTTCGCATTTAAAAACCAAGAAGAAAAAACTAAACAAGACTGAAATCGGTTGAGTTTTGGCCAAGTTATGATAAAAAAACCGTTGTCCGGGCCAAAGAAAAAATTGACCGATTTTTTCAAAAAAATGTAAGGGGTTACATCGTTAAAAAGAAGAAGAAAAAACCAAACAAGACTGAAATCGGTTGAGTTTTGGCCAAGTTATGAGCATAAAACCGTTGAAGGTGTTAGCAATTTTCAGACAAAAACTATGTGAGTGGCTCTATTGGCAATAGCTAAATTGGCATCTCTGCCACTTGGCCCTAAGCTTGCAAAACAGTGAAGAAACCATTTCCGACCCTATAAACCATATATATTCTTGATCAGCATCAACAGCTGAATCGATCTAGCCATGCCCGGGCCAAAGAAAAAATTGACCGATTTTTTCAAAAAAATGTAAGGGGTTACATCGTTAAAATTGTCGAAAATTGGCCAAAAATTCAATATCGAGTTTTAAATGCAGAAATGTTCGCATTTAAAAACCAAGAAGAAAAAACTAAACAAGACTGAAATCGGTTGAGTTTTGGCCAAGTTATGATAAAAAAACCGTTGTCCGGGCCAAAGAAAAAATTGACCGATTTTTTCAAAAAAATGTAAGGGGTTACATCGTTAAAATTGTCAAAAATTGGCCAAAAATTCAAAATCGAGTTTTAAATGCAGAAATGTTTGCATTTAAAAACCAAGAAGAAAAAACCAAACAAGACTGAAATCGGTTGAGTTTTGGCCAAGTTATGATAAAAAAACCGTTGAAGGTGTTAGCAATTTTCAGACAAAAACTATGTGAGTGGCTCTATTGGCAATAGCTAAATTGGCATCTCTGCCACTTGGCCCTAAGCTTGCAAAACAGTGAAGAAACCATTTCCGACCCTATAAACCATATATATTCTTGATCAGCATCAACAGCTGAATCGATCTAGCCATGCCCGGGCCAAAGAAAAAATTGACCGATTTTTTCAAAAAAATGTAAGGGGTTACATCGTTAAAATTGTCGAAAATTGGCCAAAAATTCAATATCGAGTTTTAAATGCAGAAATGTTCGCATTTAAAAACCAAGAAAAAAAAACTAAACAAGACTGAAATCGGTTGAGTTTTGGCCAAGTTATGATAAAAAAACCGTTGTCCGGGCCAAAGAAAAAATTGACCGATTTTTTCAAAAAAATGTAAGGGGTTACATCGTTAAAATTGTCAAAAATTGGCCAAAAATTCAATATCGAGTTTTAAATGCAGAAATGTTCGCATTTAAAAACCAAGAAGAAAAAACTAAACAAGACTGAAATCGGTTGAGTTTTGGCCAAGTTATGATAAAAAAACCGTTGTCCGGGCCAAAGAAAAAATTGACCGATTTTTTCAAAAAAATGTAAGGGGTTACATCGTTAAAATTGTCAAAAATTGGCCAAAAATTCAATATCGAGTTTTAAATGCAGAAATGTTTGCATTTAAAAACCAAGAAGAAAAAACCAAACAAGACTGAAATCGGTTGAGTTTTGGCCAAGTTATGAGCATAAAGCCGTTGTCCGGGCCAAAGAAAAAATTGACCGATTTTTTCAAAAAAATGTAAGGGGTTACATCGTTAAAATTGTCAAAAATTGGCCAAAAATTCAATATCGAGTTTTAAATGCAGAAATGTTTGCATTTAAAAACCAAGAAGAAAAAACCAAACAAGACTGAAATCGGTTGAGTTTTGGCCAAGTTATGAGCATAAAACCGTTGAAGGTGTTAGCAATTTTCAGACAAAAACTATGTGAGTGGCTCTATTGGCAATAGCTAAATTGGCATCTCTGCCACTTGGCCCTAAGCTTGCAAAACAGTGAAGAAACCATTTCCGACCCTATAAACCATATATATTCTTGATCAGCATCAACAGCTGAATCGATCTAGCCATGCCCGGGCCAAAGAAAAAATTGACCGATTTTTTCAAAAAAATGTAAGGGGTTACATCGTTAAAATTGTCGAAAATTGGCCAAAAATTCAATATCGAGTTTTAAATGCAGAAATGTTCGCATTTAAAAACCAAGAAGAAAAAACTAAACAAGACTGAAATCGGTTGAGTTTTGGCCAACTTATGTTAAAAAACCGTTGTCCGGGCCAAAGAAAAAATTGACCGATTTTTTCAAAAAAATGTAAGGGGTTACATCGTTAAAATTGTCAAAAATTGGCCAAAAATTCAAAATCGAGTTTTAAATGCAGAAATGTTTGCATTTAAAAACCAAGAAGAAAAAACCAAACAAGACTGAAATCGGTTGAGTTTTGGCCAAGTTATGATAAAAAAACCGTTGAAGGTGTTAGCAATTTTCAGACAAAAACTATGTGAGTGGCTCTATTGGCAATAGCTAAATTGGCATCTCTGCCACTTGGCCCTAAGCTTGCAAAACAGTGAAGAAACCATTTCCGACCCTATAAACCATATATATTCTTGATCAGCATCAACAGCTGAATCGATCTAGCCATGCCCGGGCCAAAGAAAAAATTGACCGATTTTTTCAAAAAAATGTAAGGGGTTACATCGTTAAAATTGTCGAAAATTGGCCAAAAATTCAATATCGAGTTTTAAATGCAGAAATGTTCGCATTTAAAAACCAAGAAGAAAAAACTAAACAAGACTGAAATCGGTTGAGTTTTGGCCAAGTTATGATAAAAAAACCGTTGTCCGGGCCAAAGAAAAAATTGACCGATTTTTTCAAAAAAATGTAAGGGGTTACATCGTTAAAATTGTCAAAAATTGGCCAAAAATTCAATATCGAGTTTTAAATGCAGAAATGTTTGCATTTAAAAACCAAGAAGAAAAAACCAAACAAGACTGAAATCGGTTGAGTTTTGGCCAAGTTATGAGCATAAAACCGTTGTCCGGGCCAAAGAAAAAATTGACCGATTTTTTCAAAAAAATGTAAGGGGTTACATCGTTAAAATTGTCAAAAATTGGCCAAAAATTCAAAATCGAGTTTTAAATGCAGAAATGTTTGCATTTAAAAACCAAGAAGAAAAAACCAAACAAGACTGAAATCGGTTGAGTTTTGGCCAAGTTATGATAAAAAAACCGTTGAAGGTGTTAGCAATTTTCAGACAAAAACTATGTGAGTGGCTCTATTGGCAATAGCTAAATTGGCATCTCTGCCACTTGGCCCTAAGCTTGCAAAACAGTGAAGAAACCATTTCCGACCCTATAAACCATATATATTCTTGATCAGCATCAACAGCTGAATCGATCTAGCCATGCCCGGGCCAAAGAAAAAATTGACCGATTTTTTCAAAAAAATGTAAGGGGTTACATCGTTAAAATTGTCGAAAATTGGCCAAAAATTCAATATCGAGTTTTAAATGCAGAAATGTTCGCATTTAAAAACCAAGAAGAAAAAACTAAACAAGACTGAAATCGG
Organism: Drosophila jambulina; assembly: GCA_018152175.1. Taxonomy (NCBI): domain Eukaryota; kingdom Metazoa; phylum Arthropoda; class Insecta; order Diptera; family Drosophilidae; genus Drosophila; species Drosophila jambulina. The sequence continues at coordinate 32,035,799 of JAECXH010000012.1, forward strand.
TTGAGTTTTGGCCAAGTTATGATAAAAAAACCGTTGTCCGGGCCAAAGAAAAAATTGACCGATTTTTTCAAAAAAATGTAAGGGGTTACATCGTTAAAATTGTCAAAAATTGGCCAAAAATTCAATATCGAGTTTTAAATGCAGAAATGTTTGCATTTAAAAACCAAGAAGAAAAAACCAAACAAGACTGAAATCGGTTGAGTTTTGGCCAAGTTATGAGCATAAAACCGTTGTCCGGGCCAAAGAAAAAATTGACCGATTTTTTCAAAAAAATGTAAGGGGTTACATCGTTAAAATTGTCAAAAATTGGACAAAAATTCAATATCGAGTTTTAAATGCAGAAATGTTCGCATTTAAAAACCAAGAAGAAAAAACTAAACAAGACTGAAATCGGTTGAGTTTTGGCCAAGTTATGATAAAAAAACCGTTGTCCGGGCCAAAGAAAAAATTGACCGATTTTTTCAAAAAAATGTAAGGGGTTACATCGTTAAAATTGTCAAAAATTGGCCAAAAATTCAATATCGAGTTTTAAATGCAGAAATGTTTGCATTTAAAAACCAAGAAGAAAAAACCAAACAAGACTGAAATCGGTTGAGTTTTGGCCAAGTTATGAGCATAAAACCGTTGTCCGGGCCAAAGAAAAAATTGACCGATTTTTTCAAAAAAATGTAAGGGGTTACATCGTTAAAATTGTCAAAAATTGGCCAAAAATTCAAAATCGAGTTTTAAATGCAGAAATGTTTGCATTTAAAAACCAAGAAGAAAAAACCAAACAAGACTGAAATCGGTTGAGTTTTGGCCAAGTTATGATAAAAAAACCGTTGAAGGTGTTAGCAATTTTCAGACAAAAACTATGTGAGTGGCTCTATTGGCAATAGCTAAATTGGCATCTCTGCCACTTGGCCCTAAGCTTGCAAAACAGTGAAGAAACCATTTCCGACCCTATAAACCATATATATTCTTGATCAGCATCAACAGCTGAATCGATCTAGCCATGCCCGGGCCAAAGAAAAAATTGACCGATTTTTTCAAAAAAATGTAAGGGGTTACATCGTTAAAATTGTCGAAAATTGGCCAAAAATTCAATATCGAGTTTTAAATGCAGAAATGTTCGCATTTAAAAACCAAGAAGAAAAAACTAAACAAGACTGAAATCGGTTGAGTTTTGGCCAAGTTATGAGCATAAAACCGTTGTCCGGGCCAAAGAAAAAATTGACCGATTTTTTCAAAAAAATGTAAGGGGTTACATCGTTAAAATTGTCAAAAATTGGCCAAAAATTCAATATCGAGTTTTAAATGCAGAAATGTTTGCATTTAAAAACCAAGAAGAAAAAACCAAACAAGACTGAAATCGGTTGAGTTTTGGCCAAGTTATGAGCATAAAACCGTTGTCCGGGCCAAAGAAAAAATTGACCGATTTTTTCAAAAAAATGTAAGGGGTTACATCGTTAAAATTGTCAAAAATTGGCCAAAAATTCAATATCGAGTTTTAAATGCAGAAATGTTTGCATTTAAAAACCAAGAAAAAAAAACCAAACAAGACTGAAATCGGTTGAGTTTTGGCCAAGTTATGATAAAAAAACCGTTGAAGGTGTTAGCAATTTTCAGACAAAAACTATGTGAGTGGCTCTATTGGCAATAGCTAAATTGGCATCTCTGCCACTTGGCCCTAAGCTTGCAAAACAGTGAAGAAACCATTTCCGACCCTATAAACCATATATATTCTTGATCAGCATCAACAGCTGAATCGATCTAGCCATGCCCGGGCCAAAGAAAAAATTGACCGATTTTTTCAAAAAAATGTAAGGGGTTACATCGTTAAAATTGTCGAAAATTGGCCAAAAATTCAATATCGAGTTTTAAATGCAGAAATGTTCGCATTTAAAAACCAAGAAGAAAAAACTAAACAAGACTGAAATCGGTTGAGTTTTGGCCAAGTTATGTTAAAAAAACCGTTGTCCGGGCCAAAGAAAAAATTGACCGATTTTTTCAAAAAAATGTAAGGGGTTACATCGTTAAAATTGTCAAAAATTGGCCAAAAATTCAATATCGAGTTTTAAATGCAGAAATGTTTGCATTTAAAAACCAAGAAGAAAAAACCAAACAAGACTGAAATCGGTTGAGTTTTGGCCAAGTTATGAGCATAAAACCGTTGTCCGGGCCAAAGAAAAAATTGACCGATTTTTTCAAAAAAATGTAAGGGGTTACATCGTTAAAATTGTCAAAAATTGGCCAAAAATTCAATATCGAGTTTTAAATGCAGAAATGTTTGCATTTAAAAACCAAGAAAAAAAACCAAACAAGACTGAAATCGGTTGAGTTTTGGCCAAGTTATGATAAAAAAACCGTTGAAGGTGTTAGCAATTTTCAGACAAAAACTATGTGAGTGGCTCTATTGGCAATAGCTAAATTGGCATCTCTGCCACTTGGCCCTAAGCTTGCAAAACAGTGAAGAAACCATTTCCGACCCTATAAACCATATATATTCTTGATCAGCATCAACAGCTGAATCGATCTAGCCATGCCCGGGCCAAAGAAAAAATTGACCGATTTTTTCAAAAAAATGTAAGGGGTTACATCGTTAAAATTGTCGAAAATTGGCCAAAAATTCAATATCGAGTTTTAAATGCAGAAATGTTCGCATTTAAAAACCAAGAAGAAAAAACTAAACAAGACTGAAATCGGTTGAGTTTTGGCCAAGTTATGATAAAAAAAACCGTTGTCCGGGCCAAAGAAAAAATTGACCGATTTTTTCAAAAAAATGTAAGGGGTTACATCGTTAAAATTGTCAAAAATTGGCCAAAAATTCAATATCGAGTTTTAAATGCAGAAATGTTTGCATTTAAAAACCAAGAAGAAAAAACCAAACAAGACTGAAATCGGTTGAGTTTTGGCCAAGTTATGAGCATAAAACCGTTGTCCGGGCCAAAGAAAAAATTGACCGATTTTTTCAAAAAAATGTAAGGGGTTACATCGTTAAAATTGTCAAAAATTGGACAAAAATTCAATATCGAGTTTTAAATGCAGAAATGTTCGCATTTAAAAACCAAGAAGAAAAAACCAAACAAGACTGAAATCGGTTGAGTTTTGGCCAAGTTATGATAAAAAAACCGTTGAAGGTGTTAGCAATTTTCAGACAAAAACTATGTGAGTGGCTCTATTGGCAATAGCTAAATTGGCATCTCTGCCACTTGGCCCTAAGCTTGCAAAACAGTGAAGAAACCATTTCCGACCCTATAAACCATATATATTCTTGATCAGCATCAACAGCTGAATCGATCTAGCCATGCCCGGGGAAAAAAAAAAATTGACCGATTTTTTCAAAAAAATGTAAGGGGTTACATCGTTAAAATTGTCGAAAATTGGCCAAAAATTCAATATCGAGTTTTAAATGCAGAAATGTTCGCATTTAAAAACCAAGAAAAAAAACTAAACAAGACTGAAATCGGTTGAGTTTTGGCCAAGTTATGTTAAAAAAAACCGTTGTCCGGGCCAAAGAAAAAATTGACCGATTTTTTCAAAAAAATGTAAGGGGTTACATCGTTAAAATTGTCAAAAATTGGACAAAAATTCAATATCGAGTTTTAAATGCAGAAATGTTCGCATTTAAAAACCAAGAAGAAAAAACCAAACAAGACTGAAATCGGTTGAGTTTTGGCCAAGTTATGATAAAAAAACCGTTGAAGGTGTTAGCAATTTTCAGACAAAAACTATGTGAGTGGCTCTATTGGCAATAGCTAAATTGGCATCTCTGCCACTTGGCCCTAAGCTTGCAAAACAGTGAAGAAACCATTTCCGACCCTATAAACCATATATATTCTTGATCAGCATCAACAGCTGAATCGATCTAGCCATGCCCGGGGAAAAAAAAAATTGACCGATTTTTTCAAAAAAATGTAAGGGGTTACATCGTTAAAATTGTCGAAAATTGGCCAAAAATTCAATATCGAGTTTTAAATGCAGAAATGTTCGCATTTAAAAACCAAGAAGAAAAAACTAAACAAGACTGAAATCGGTTGAGTTTTGGCCAAGTTATGTTAAAAAACCGTTGTCCGGGCCAAAGAAAAAATTGACCGATTTTTTCAAAAAAATGTAAGGGGTTACATCGTTAAAATTGTCAAAAATTGGCCAAAAATTCAATATCGAGTTTTAAATGCAGAAATGTTTGCATTTAAAAACCAAGAAGAAAAAACCAAACAAGACTGAAATCGGTTGAGTTTTGGCCAAGTTATGATAAAAAAACCGTTGAAGGTGTTAGCAATTTTCAGACAAAAACTATGTGAGTGGCTCTATTGGCAATAGCTAAATTGGCATCTCTGCCACTTGGCCCTAAGCTTGCAAAACAGTGAAGAAACCATTTCCGACCCTATAAACCATATATATTCTTGATCAGCATCAACAGCTGAATCGATCTAGCCATGCCCGGGGAAAAAAAAAAATTGACCGATTTTTTCAAAAAAATGTAAGGGGTTACATCGTTAAAATTGTCGAAAATTGGCCAAAAATTCAATATCGAGTTTTAAATGCAGAAATGTTCGCATTTAAAAACCAAGAAGAAAAAACTAAACAAGACTGAAATCGGTTGAGTTTTGGCCAAGTTATGTTAAAAAAACCGTTGTCCGGGCCAAAGAAAAAATTGACCGATTTTTTCAAAAAAATGTAAGGGGTTACATCGTTAAAATTGTCAAAAATTGGCCAAAAATTCAATATCGAGTTTCAAATGCAGAAATGTTTGCATTTAAAAACCAAGAAGAAAAAACCAAACAAGACTGAAATCGGTTGAGTTTTGGCCAAGTTATGAGCATAAAACCGTTGAAGGTGTTAGCAATTTTCAGACAAAAACTATGTGAGTGGCTCTATTGGCAATAGCTAAATTGGCATCTCTGCCACTTGGCCCTAAGCTTGCAAAACAGTGAAGAAACCATTTCCGACCCTATAAACCATATATATTCTTGATCAGCATCAACAGCTGAATCGATCTAGCCATGCCCGGGCCAAAGAAAAAATTGACCGATTTTTTCAAAAAAATGTAAGGGGTTACATCGTTAAAATTGTCAAAAATTGGCCAAAAATTCAATATCGAGTTTTAAATGCAGAAATGTTCGCATTTAAAAACCAAGAAGAAAAAACTAAACAAGACTGAAATCGGTTGAGTTTTGGCCAAGTTATGATAAAAAAACCGTTGTCCGGGCCAAAGAAAAAATTGACCGATTTTTTCAAAAAAATGTAAGGGGTTACATCGTTAAAATTGTCAAAAATTGGCCAAAAATTCAATATCGAGTTTTAAATGCAGAAATGTTTGCATTTAAAAACCAAGAAGAAAAAACCAAACAAGACTGAAATCGGTTGAGTTTTGGCCAAGTTATGAGCATAAAACCGTTGTCCGGGCCAAAGAAAAAATTGACCGATTTTTTCAAAAAAATGTAAGGGGTTACATCGTTAAAATTGTCAAAAATTGGACAAAAATTCAATATCGAGTTTTAAATGCAGAAATGTTCGCATTTAAAAACCAAGAAGAAAAAACCAAACAAGACTGAAATCGGTTGAGTTTTGGCCAAGTTATGATAAAAAAACCGTTGAAGGTGTTAGCAATTTTCAGACAAAAACTATGTGAGTGGCTCTATTGGCAATAGCTAAATTGGCATCTCTGCCACTTGGCCCTAAGCTTGCAAAACAGTGAAGAAACCATTTCCGACCCTATAAACCATATATATTCTTGATCAGCATCAACAGCTGAATCGATCTAGCCATGCCCGGGCCAAAGAAAAAATTGACCGATTTTTTCAAAAAAATGTAAGGGGTTACATCGTTAAAATTGTCAAAAATTGGCCAAAAATTCAATATCGAGTTTTAAATGCAGAAATGTTCGCATTTAAAAACCAAGAAGAAAAAACTAAACAAGACTGAAATCGGTTGAGTTTTGGCCAAGTTATGATAAAAAAACCGTTGTCCGGGCCAAAGAAAAAATTGACCGATTTTTTCAAAAAAATGTAAGGGGTTACATCGTTAAAATTGTCAAAAATTGGCCAAAAATTCAATATCGAGTTTTAAATGCAGAAATGTTTGCATTTAAAAACCAAGAAGAAAAAACCAAACAAGACTGAAATCGGTTGAGTTTTGGCCAAGTTATGAGCATAAAACCGTTGTCCGGGCCAAAGAAAAAATTGACCGATTTTTTCAAAAAAATGTAAGGGGTTACATCGTTAAAATTGTCAAAAATTGGACAAAAATTCAATATCGAGTTTTAAATGCAGAAATGTTCGCATTTAAAAACCAAGAAGAAAAAACCAAACAAGACTGAAATCGGTTGAGTTTTGGCCAAGTTATGATAAAAAAACCGTTGAAGGTGTTAGCAATTTTCAGACAAAAACTATGTGAGTGGCTCTATTGGCAATAGCTAAATTGGCATCTCTGCCACTTGGCCCTAAGCTTGCAAAACAGTGAAGAAACCATTTCCGACCCTATAAACCATATATATTCTTGATCAGCATCAACAGCTGAATCGATCTAGCCATGCCCGGGCCAAAGAAAAAATTGACCGATTTTTTCAAAAAAATGTAAGGGGTTACATCGTTAAAATTGTCAAAAATTGGCCAAAAATTCAATATCGAGTTTTAAATGCAGAAATGTTCGCATTTAAAAACCAAGAAGAAAAAACTAAACAAGACTGAAATCGGTTGAGTTTTGGCCAAGTTATGATAAAAAAACCGTTGTCCGGGCCAAAGAAAAAATTGACCGATTTTTTCAAAAAAATGTAAGGGGTTACATCGTTAAAATTGTCAAAAATTGGCCAAAAATTCAATATCGAGTTTTAAATGCAGAAATGTTTGCATTTAAAAACCAAGAAGAAAAAACCAAACAAGACTGAAATCGGTTGAGTTTTGGCCAAGTTATGAGCATAAAACCGTTGTCCGGGCCAAAGAAAAAATTGACCGATTTTTTCAAAAAAATGTAAGGGGTTACATCGTTAAAATTGTCAAAAATTGGACAAAAATTCAATATCGAGTTTTAAATGCAGAAATGTTCGCATTTAAAAACCAAGAAAAAAACCAAACAAGACTGAAATCGGTTGAGTTTTGGCCAAGTTATGATAAAAAAACCGTTGAAGGTGTTAGCAATTTTCAGACAAAAACTATGTGAGTGGCTCTATTGGCAATAGCTAAATTGGCATCTCTGCCACTTGGCCCTAAGCTTGCAAAACAGTGAAGAAACCATTTCCGACCCTATAAACCATATATATTCTTGATCAGCATCAACAGCTGAATCGATCTAGCCATGCCCGGGGAAAAAAAAAAAATTGACCGATTTTTTAAAAAAAATGTAAGGGGTTACATCGTTAAAATTGTCGAAAATTGGCCAAAAATTCAATATCGAGTTTTAAATGCAGAAATGTTCGCATTTAAAAACCAAGAAGAAAAAACCAAACAAGACTGAAATCGGTTGAGTTTTGGCCAAGTTATGAGCATAAAACCGTTGTCCGGGCCAAAGAAAAAATTGACCGATTTTTTCAAAAAAATGTAAGGGGTTACATCGTTAAAATTGTCAAAAATTGGCCAAAAATTCAATATCGAGTTTTAAATGCAGAAATGTTTGCATTTAAAAACCAAGAAGAAAAAACCAAACAAGACTGAAATCGGTTGAGTTTTGGCCAAGTTATGAGCATAAAACCGTTGTCCGGGCCAAAGAAAAAATTGACCGATTTTTTCAAAAAAATGTAAGAGGTTACATCGTTAAAATTGTCAAAAATTGGACAAAAATTCAATATCGAGTTTTAAATGCAGAAATGTTCGCATTTAAAAACCAAGAAGAAAAAACCAAACAAGACTGAAATCGGTTGAGTTTTGGCCAAGTTATGATAAAAAAACCGTTGAAGGTGTTAGCAATTTTCAGACAAAAACTATGTGAGTGGCTCTATTGGCAATAGCTAAATTGGCATCTCTGCCACTTGGCCCTAAGCTTGCAAAACAGTGAAGAAACCATTTCCGACCCTATAAACCATATATATTCTTGATCAGCATCAACAGCTGAATCGATCTAGCCATGCCCGGGCCAAAGAAAAAAATTGACCGATTTTTTCAAAAAAATGTAAGGGGTTACATCGTTAAAATTGTCAAAAATTGGCCAAAAATTCAAAATCGAGTTTTAAATGCAGAAATGTTTGCATTTAAAAACCAAGAAGAAAAAACCAAACAAGACTGAAATCGGTTGAGTTTTGACCAAGTTATGAGCATAAAACCGTTGAAGGTGTTAGCAATTTTCAGACAAAAACTATGAGAGTGGCTCTATTGGCAATAGCTAAATTGGCATCTCTGCCACTTGGCCCTAAGCTTGCAAAACAGTGAAGAAACCATTTCCGACCCTATAAACCATATATATTCTTGATCAGCATCAACAGCTGAATCGATCTAGCCATGCCCGGGCCAAAGAAAAAATTGACCGATTTTTTCAAAAAAATGTAAGGGGTTACATCGTTAAAATTGTCGAAAATTGGCCAAAAATTCAAAATCGAGTTTTAAATGCAGAAATGTTTGCATTTAAAAACCAAGAAGAAAAAACTAAACAAGACTGAAATCGGTTGAGTTTTGGCCAAGTTATGATAAAAAAACCGTTGTCCGGGCCAAAGAAAAAATTGACCGATTTTTTCAAAAAAATGTAAAGGGTTACATCGTTAAAATTGTCAAAAATTGGCCAAAAATTCAATATCGAGTTTTAAAGGCAGAAATGTTTGCATTTAAAAACCAAGAAGAAAAAACCAAACAAGACTGAAATCGGTTGAGTTTTGGCCAAGTTATGAGCATAAAACCGTTGTCCGGGCCAAAGAAAAAATTGACCGATTTTTTCAAAAAAATTTAAGGGGTTACATCGTTAAAATTGTCAAAAATTGGACAAAAATTCAATATCGAGTTTTAAATGCAGAAATGCATTTAAAAACCAAGAAGAAAAAACCAAACAAGACTGAAATCGGTTGAGTTTTGGCCAAGTTATGATAAAAAAACCGTTGTCCGGGCCAAAGAAAAAATTGACCGATTTTTTCAAAAAAATGTAAGGGGTTACATCGTTAAAATTGTCAAAAATTGGCAAAAATTCAATATCGAGTTTTAAATGCAGAAATGTTTGCATTTAAAAACCAAGAAGAAAAAACCAAACAAGACTGAAATCGGTTGAGTTTTGGCCAAGTTATGATAAAAAAACCGTTGAAGGTGTTAGCAATTTTCAGACAAAAACTATGTGAGTGGCTCTATTGGCAATAGCTAAATTGGCATCTCTGCCACTTGGCCCTAAGCTTGCAAAACAGTGAAGAAACCATTTCCGACCCTATAAACCATATATATTCTTGATCAGCATCAACAGCTGAATCGATCTAGCCATGCCCGGGCCAAAGAAAAAATTGACCGATTTTTTCAAAAAAATGTAAGGGGTTACATCGTTAAAATTGTCGAAAATTGGCCAAAAATTCAATATCGAGTTTTAAATGCAGAAATGTTTGCATTTAAAAACCAAGAAGAAAAAACTAAACAAGACTGAAATCGGTTGAGTTTTGGCCAAGTTATGATAAAAAAACCGTTGTCCGGGCCAAAGAAAAAATTGACCGATTTTTTCAAAAAAATGTAAGGGGTTACATCGTTAAAATTATCAAAAATTGGCCAAAAATTCAATATCGAGTTTTAAATGCAGAAATGTTTGCATTTAAAAACCAAGAAGAAAAAACCAAACAAGACTGAAATCGGTTGAGTTTTGGCCAAGTTATGATAAAAAAACCGTTGAAGGTGTTAGCAATTTTCAGACAAAAACTATGTGAGTGGCTCTATTGGCAATAGCTAAATTGGCATCTCTGCCACTTGGCCCTAAGCTTGCAAAACAGTGAAGAAACCATTTCCGACCCTATAAACCATATATATTCTTGATCAGCATCAACAGCTGAATCGATCTAGCCATGCCCGGGCCAAAGAAACAATTGACCGATTTTTTCAAAAAAATGTAAGGGGTTACATCGCTAAAATTGTCGAAAATTGGCCAAAAATTCAATATCGAGTTTTAAATGCAGAAATGTTTGCATTTAAAAACCAAGAAGAAAAAACCAAACAAGACTGAAATCGGTTGAGTTTTGGCCTAGTTATGATAAAAAACCGTTGAAGGTGTTAGCAATTTTCAGACAAAAACTATGTGAGTGGCTCTATTGGCAATAGCTAAATTGGCATCTCTGCCACTTGGCCCTAAGCTTGCAAAACAGTGAAGAAACCATTTCCGACCCTATAAGCCATATATATTCTTGATCAGCATCAACAGCTGAATCGATCTAGCCATGCCCGGGCCAAAGAAAAAATTGACCGATTTTTTCAAAAAAATGTAAGGGGTTACATCGCTAAAATTGTCGAAAATTGGCCAAAAATTCAATATCGAGTTTTAAATGCAGAAATGTTCGCATTTAAAAACCAAGAAGAAAAAACTAAACAAGACTGAAATCGGTTGAGTTTTGGCCAAGTTATGTTAAAAAAACCTTTGTCCGGGCCAAAGAAAAAATTGACCGATTTTTTCAAAAAAATGTAAGGGGTTACATCGTTAAAATTGTCAAAAATTGGCCAAAAATTCAATATCGAGTTTTAAATGCAGAAATGTTTGCATTTAAAAACCAAGAAGAAAAAACCAAACAAGACTGAAATCGGTTGAGTTTTGGCCAAGTTATGAGCATAAAACCGTTGTCCGGGCCAAAGAAAAAATTGACCGATTTTTTCAAAAAAATGTAAGAGGTTACATCGTTAAAATTGTCAAAAATTGGACAAAAATTCAATATCGAGTTTTAAATGCAGAAATGTTCGCATTTAAAAACCAAGAAAAAAAACCAAACAAGACTGAAATCGGTTGAGTTTTGGCCAAGTTATGATAAAAAAACCGTTGAAGGTGTTAGCAATTTTCAGACAAAAACTATGTGAGTGGCTCTATTGGCAATAGCTAAATTGGCATCTCTGCCACTTGGCCCTAAGCTTGCAAAACAGTGAAGAAACCATTTCCGACCCTATAAACCATATATATTCTTGATCAGCATCAACAGCTGAATCGATCTAGCCATGCCCGGGCCAAAGAAAAAATTGATCGATTTTTTCAAAAAAATGTAAGGGGTTACATCGTTAAAATTGTCGAAAATTGGCCAAAAATTCAATATCGAGTTTTAAATGCAGAAATGTTTGCATTTAAAAACCAAGAAGAAAAAACTAAACAAGACTGAAATCGGTTGAGTTTTGGCCAAGTTATGATAAAAAAACCGTTGTCCGGGCCAAAGAAAAAATTGACCGATTTTTTCAAAAAAATGTAAGGGGTTACATCGTTAAAATTGTCAAAAATTGGCCAAAAACTCAATATCGAGTTTTAAATGCAGAAATGTTTGCATTTAAAAACCAAGAAGAAAAAACCAAACAAGACTGAAATCGGTTGAGTTTTGGCCAAGTTATGAGCATAAAACCGTTGAAGGTGTTAGCAATTTTCAGACAAAAACTATGTGAGTGGCTCTATTGGCAATAGCTAAATTGGCATCTCTGCCACTTGGCCCTAAGCTTGCAAAACAGTGAAGAAACCATTTCCGACCCTATAAACCATATATATTCTTGATCAGCATCAACAGCTGAATCGATCTAGCCATGCCCGGGCCAAAGAAAAAATTGACCGATTTTTTCAAAAAAATGTAAGGGGTTACATCGTTAAAATTGTCGAAAATTGGCCAAAAATTCAATATCGAGTTTTAAATGCAGAAATGTTCGCATTTAAAAACCAAGAAGAAAAACTAAACAAGACTGAAATCGGTTGAGTTTTGGCCAAGTTATGATAAAAAAACCGTTGTCCGGGCCAAAGAAAAAATTGACAGATTTTTTCAAAAAAATGTAAGGGGTTACATCGTTAAAATTGTCAAAAATTGGAAAAAAATTCAATATCGAGTTTTAAATGCAGAAATGTTTGCATTTAAAAACCAAGAAGAAAAAACCAAACAAGACTGAAATCGGTTGAGTTTTGGCCAAGTTATGAGCATAAAACCGTTGAAGATGTTAGCAATTTTCAGACAAAAACTATGTGAGTGGCTCTATTGGCAATAGCTAAATTGGCATCTCTGCCACTTGGCCCTAAGCTTGCCAAACAGTGAAGAAACCATTTCCGACCCTATAAACCATATATATTCTTGATCAGCATCAACAGCTGAATCGATCTAGCCATGCCCGGGCCAAAGAAAAAATTGACCGATTTTTTCAAAAAAATGTAAGGGGTTACATCGTTAAAATTGTCAAAAATTGGCCAAAAATTCAAAATCGAGTTTTAAATGCAGAAATGTTTGCATTTAAAAACCAAGAAGAAAAAACCAAACAAGACTGAAATCGGTTGAGTTTTGGCCAAGTTATGATAAAAAAACCGTTGAAGGTGTTAGCAATTTTCAGACAAAAACTATGTGAGTGGCTCTATTGGCAATAGCTAAATTGGCATCTCTGCCACTTGGCCCTAAGCTTGCAAAACAGTGAAGAAACCATTTCCGACCCTATAAACCATATATATTCTTGATCAGCATCAACAGCTGAATCGATCTAGCCATGCCCGGGCCAAAGAAAAAAATTGACCGATTTTTTCAAAAAAATGTAAGGGGTTACATCGTTAAAATTGCCGAAAATTGGCCAAAAATTCAATATCGAGTTTTAAATGCAGAAATGTTTGCATTTAAAAACCAAGAAGAAAAAACTAAACAAGACTGAAATCGGTTGAGTTTTGGCCAAGTTATGATAAAAAAACCGTTGTCCGGGCCAAAGAAAAAATTGACCGATTTTTTCAAAAAAATGTAAGGGGTTACATCGTTAAAATTGTCAAAAATTGGCCAAAAATTCAATATCGAGTTTTAAATGCAGAAATGTTTGCATTTAAAAACCAAGAAGAAAAAACCAAACAAGACTGAAATCGGTTGAGTTTTGGCCAAGTTATGAGCATAAAACCGTTGAAGGTGTTAGCAATTTTCAGACAAAAACTATGTGAGTGGCTCTATTGGCAATAGCTAAATTGGCATCTCTGCCACTTGGCCCTAAGCTTGCAAAACAGTGAAGAAACCATTTCCGACCCTATAAACCATATATATTCTTGATCAGCATCAACAGCTGAATCGATCTAGCCATGCCCGGGCCAAAGAAAAAATTGACCGATTTTTTCAAAAAAATGTAAGGGGTTACATCGTTAAAATTGTCGAAAATTGGCCAAAAATTCAATATCGAGTTTTAAATGCAGAAATGTTCGCATTTAAAAACCAAGAAGAAAAAACCAAACAAGACTGAAATCGGTTGAGTTTTGGCCAAGTTATGATAAAAAACCGTTGTCCGGGCCAAAGAAAAAATTGACCGATTTTTTCAAAAAAATGTAAGGGGTTACATTGTTAAAATTGTCAAAAATTGGACAAAAATTCAATATCGAGTTTTAAATGCAGAAATGTTTGCATTTAAAAACCAAGAAGAAAAAACCAAACAAGACTGAAATCGGTTGAGTTTTGGCCAAGTTATGAGCATAAAACCGTTGAAGGTGTTAGCAATTTTCAGACAAAAACTATGTGAGTGGCTCTATTGGCAATAGCTAAATTGGCATCTCTGCCACTTGGCCCTAAGCTTGCCAAACAGTGAAGAAACCATTTCCGACCCTATAAACCATATATATTCTTGATCAGCATCAACAGCTGAATCGATCTAGCCATGCCCGGGCCAAAGAAAAAATTGACCGATTTTTTCAAAAAAATGTAAGGGGTTGAAATTGACCGATTTTTTCAAAAAAATGTAAGGGGTTACATCGTTAAAATTGTCAAAAATTGGACAAAAATTCAATATCGAGTTTTAAATGCAGAAATGTTCGCATTTAAAAACCAAGAAGAAAAAACCAAACAAGACTGAAATCGGTTGAGTTTTGGCCAAGTTATGAGCATAAAACCGTTGTCCGGGCCAAAGAAAAAATTGACCGATTTTTTCAAAAAAATGTAAGGGGTTACATCGTTAAAATTGTCAAAAATTGGCCAAAAATTCAATATCGAGTTTTAAATGCAGAAATGTTCGCATTTAAAAACCAAGAATAAAAAACCAAACAAGACTGAAATCGGTTGATGATAAAAAAACCGTTGAAGGTGTTAGCAATTTTCAGACAAAAACTATGTGAGTGGCTCTATTGGCAATAGCTAAATTGGCATCTCTGCCACTTGGCCCTAAGCTTGCAAAACAGTGAAGAAACCATTTCCGACCCTATAAACCATATATATTCTTGATCAGCATCAACAGCTGAATCGATCTAGCCATGCCCGGGCCAAAGAAAAAATTGACCGATTTTTTCAAAAAAATGTAAGGGGTTACATCGTTAAAATTGTCGAAAATTGGCCAAAAATTCAATATCGAGTTTTAAATGCAGAAATGTTCGCATTTAAAAACCAAGAAGAAAAAACTAAACAAGACTGAAATCGGTTGAGTTTTGGCCAAGTTATGATAAAAAAACCGTTGTCCGGGCCAAAGAAAAAATTGACCGATTTTTTCAAAAAAATGTAAGGGGTTACATTGTTAAAATTGTCAAAAATTGGACAAAAATTCAATATCGAGTTTTAAATGCAGAAATGTTTGCATTTAAAAACCAAGAAGAAAAAACCAAACAAGACTGAAATCGGTTGAGTTTTGGCCAAGTTATGAGCATAAAACCGTTGAAGGTGTTAGCAATTTTCAGACAAAAACTATGTGAGTGGCTCTATTGGCAATAGCTAAATTGGCATCTCTGCCACTTGGCCCTAAGCTTGCCAAACAGTGAAGAAACCATTTCCGACCCTATAAACCATATATATTCTTGATCAGCATCAACAGCTGAATCGATCTAGCCATGCCCGGGCCAAAGAAAAAATTGACCGATTTTTTCAAAAAAATGTAAGGGGTTGAAATTGACCGATTTTTTCAAAAAAATGTAAGGGGTTACATCGTTAAAATTGTCAAAAATTGGACAAAAATTCAATATCGAGTTTTAAATGCAGAAATGTTCGCATTTAAAAACCAAGAAGAAAAAACCAAACAAGACTGAAATCGGTTGAGTTTTGGCCAAGTTATGAGCATAAAACCGTTGTCCGGGCCAAAGAAAAAATTGACCGATTTTTTCAAAAAAATGTAAGGGGTTACATCGTTAAAATTGTCAAAAATTGGCCAAAAATTCAATATCGAGTTTTAAATGCAGAAATGTTCGCATTTAAAAACCAAGAATAAAAAACCAAACAAGACTGAAATCGGTTGATGATAAAAAAACCGTTGAAGGTGTTAGCAATTTTCAGACAAAAACTATGTGAGTGGCTCTATTGGCAATAGCTAAATTGGCATCTCTGCCACTTGGCCCTAAGCTTGCAAAACAGTGAAGAAACCATTTCCGACCCTATAAACCATATATATTCTTGATCAGCATCAACAGCTGAATCGATCTAGCCATGCCCGGGCCAAAGAAAAAATTGACCGATTTTTTCAAAAAAATGTAAGGGGTTACATCGTTAAAATTGTCGAAAATTGGCCAAAAATTCAATATCGAGTTTTAAATGCAGAAATGTTCGCATTTAAAAACCAAGAAGAAAAAACTAAACAAGACTGAAATCGGTTGAGTTTTGGCCAAGTTATGTTAAAAAAACCGTTGTCCGGGCCAAAGAAAAAATTGACCGATTTTTTCAAAAAAATGTAAGGGGTTACATCGTTAAAATTGTCAAAAATTGGCCAAAAATTCAATATCGAGTTTTAAATGCAGAAATGTTTGCATTTAAAAACCAAGAGAAAAAACCAAACAAGACTGAAATCGGTTGAGTTTTGGCCAAGTTATGAGCATAAAACCGTTGTCCGGGCCAAAGAAAAAATTGACCGATTTTTTCAAAAAAATGTAAGGGGTTACATCGTTAAAATTGTCAAAAATTTGACAAAAATTCAATATCGAGTTTTAAATGCAGAAATGTTCGCATTTAAAAACCAAGAAGAAAAAACCAAACAAGACTGAAATCGGTTGAGTTTTGGCCAAGTTATGATAAAAAAACCGTTGAAGGTGTTAGCAATTTTCAGACAAAAACTATGTGAGTGGCTCTATTGGCAATAGCTAAATTGGCATCTCTGAAATGTTCGCATTTAAAAACCAAGAAGAAAAAACTAAACAAGACTGAAATCGGTTGAGTTTTGGCCAAGTTATGATAAAAAAACCGTTGTCCGGGCCAAAGAAAAAAATTGACCGATTTTTTCAAAAAAATGTAAGGGGTTACATTGTTAAAATTGTCAAAAATTGGACAAAAATTCAATATCGAGTTTTAAATGCAGAAATGTTTGCATTTAAAAACCAAGAAGAAAAAACCAAACAAGACTGAAATCGGTTGAGTTTTGGCCAAGTTATGAGCATAAAACCGTTGAAGGTGTTAGCAATTTTCAGACAAAAACTATGTGAGTGGCTCTATTGGCAATAGCTAAATTGGCATCTCTGCCACTTGGCCCTAAGCTTGCCAAACAGTGAAGAAACCATTTCCGACCCTATAAACCATATATATTCTTGATCAGCATCAACAGCTGAATCGATCTAGCCATGCCCGGGCCAAAGAAAAAATTGACCGATTTTTTCAAAAAAATGTAAGGGGTTACATCGTTAAAATTGTCGAAAATTGGCCAAAAATTCAATATCGAGTTTTAAATGCAGAAATGTTCGCATTTAAAAACCAAGAAGAAAAAACTAAACAAGACTGAAATCGGTTGAGTTTTGGCCAAGTTATGATAAAAAAACCGTTGTCCGGGCCAAAGAAAAAATTGACCGATTTTTTCAAAAAATGTAAGGGGTTACATCGTTAAAATTGTCAAAAATTGGCCAAAAATTCAATATCGAGTTTTAAATGCAGAAATGTTTGCATTTAAAAACCAAGAAGAAAAAACTAAACAAGACTGAAATCGGTTGAGTTTTGGCCAAGTTATGAGCATAAAACCGTTGTCCGGGCCAAAGAAAAAATTGACCGATTTTTTCAAAAAAATGTAAGGGGTTACATCGTTAAAATTGTCAAAAATTGGACAAAAATTCAATATCGAGTTTTAAATGCAGAAATGTTCGCATTTAAAAACCAAGAAGAAAAAACCAAACAAGACTGAAATCGGTTGAGTTTTGGCCAAGTTATGAGCATAAAACCGTTGTCCGGGCCAAAGAAAAAATTGACCGATTTTTTCAAAAAAATGTAAGGGGTTACATCGTTAAAATTGTCAAAAATTTGACAAAAATTCAATATCGAGTTTTAAATGCAGAAATGTTCGCATTTAAAAACCAAGAAGAAAAAACCAAACAAGACTGAAATCGGTTGAGTTTTGGCCAAGTTATGATAAAAAAACCGTTGAAGGTGTTAGCAATTTTCAGACAAAAACTATGTGAGTGGCTCTATTGGCAATAGCTAAATTGGCATCTCTGCCACTTGGCCCTAAGCTTGCAAAACAGTGAAGAAACCATTTCCGACCCTATAAACCATATATATTCTTGATCAGCATCAACAGCTGAATCGATCTAGCCATGCCCGGGCCAAAGAAAAAATTGACAGATTTTTTCAAAAAAATGTAAGGGGTTACATCGTTAAAATTGTCAAAAATTGGCCAAAAATTCAATATCGAGTTTTAAATGCAGAAATGTTCGCATTTAAAAACCAAGAAGAAAAAACCAAACCACACTGAAATCGGTGGAGTTCTGGCCAAGTTATGAGCATAAAACCGTTGAAGGTGTTAGCAATTTTCAGACAAAAACTATGTGAGTGGCTCTATTGGCAATAGCTAAATTGGCATCTCTGCCACTTGGCCCTAAGCTTGCAAAACAGTGAAGAAACCATTTCCGACCCTATAAACCATATATATTCTTGATCAGCATCAACAGCTGAATCGATCTAGCCATGCCCGGGCCAAAGAAAAAATTGACCGATTTTTTCAAAAAAATGTAAGGGGTTACATCGTTAAAATTGTCAAAAATTGGCCAAAAATTCAATATCGAGTTTTAAATGCAGAAATGTTTGCATTTAAAAACCAAGAAGAAAAACTCAAACAAGACTGAAATCGGTTGAGTTTTGGCCAAGTTATGAGCATAAAACCGTTGTCCGGGCCAAAGAAAAAATTGACCGATTTTTTCAAAAAAATGTAAGGGGTTACATCGTTAAAATTGTAAAAAATTGGCCAAAAATTAGATATCGAGTTTTAAATCAGCATCTCATTCTCCTTTTAATGAAACATACCAATTTAAAAAAAAAATCTAAATAAGACTTACAAAGTGAAACGGCCACATAAAGTCCTAATCCAATGAGCCACTTTAGGGGCTTCCAGCCAAAGGCGCTGACATAGAAGACATGCGCCGCTCCAAAGGATATCATGCCAAAGGGAAACAGATTCACATTGAGCAAGGCATCACCGCCGCAGGAGAAGATCAGGCCCAGCAGGATCCAAAGAGAGCGGCGGTATCTGAAATGATTTGGATACCTTTTAGTACTATGTTTGCCTTCAGTGAACGCATAACATACTCCTTCTTGAGCGAGAAGCCCTTGGCCACCACATAGAACATCAGGGCCACAATAGGCAGGCACTTCAACACTGTGGTCCACAGCTCTCCCTGGGGATCCCGGCGCACCAGAGCGAAGTACAGGATGAGGGTGCCCACAAAAGGCAGCAATTTCGGGGCCTGTGTCCTAGCCTGTGATATGGGTAGTAAAAAATATTATTAATTTAAATTTAAAGAATATATTAATTCAAGTTTATAGTAAACAATACACTTTATCTCACAACATTTAAAAATCCCTCGAGATACCACAAGTTGCTTGGGTCAAGAAATAGCTCTGCGATAATCTCTAATCTAAGCCATAACCACGGTGGGTCCAAAATACACCCAACACACCACCGATTAGGGAAATCGAACGTTTTTCGGTTCAGATTAGATTAAAGCGTTTTTGGTTTGGGGCTTCTATAGCTTTGGCGTTGCCTCGCCTGTCCCTCGTCAAACATTTATGGTTTATGGTTTATGGAAGATGTCAATTTGCATGCCATTAGCAAGTGCTTAGTGCTCGGGGGTAGGTTATTATGAGTAAGTAGTAGGTGGGGGCGTATGTGGGTGCACCTTTCGCTTTCGGTGCAGGAGCTTTCAGAGGAATGCAAAGAGATGGACGGCAGGATGGCAAAGAGGCCGAAAGGCAGTGTGTGCAAGGTCAAGGACGAAGCTTTACATTCTTTTTATAGACCCACTTTCAGCGGTTAGATAAAGCATCCGCAGCACATAATGGAGGTTACCTTTTGTAAAGCTCAGTTACCATAACTCAAACAGTAAGTAAATACTTGGGAATTCATATTTAGGGAGTAGGACGGAACTCCTTTTATTTGTTTTTATAATTGTTTGCCTCATTTTGGAAACAAATCGAGAGTAGAATTGTATTATTTGTGAGTCAAGCAAATAACAAAGCAAGGGTTCATATAACGAATCTGGAAGTAAACAGGCATCAGCAAATATTTAATTTCGTTGCATTTAATTAGGTTACATGGTACGCCAGACCTCAAACCTATACTTTTTATGACAAATGTTTAAATTCCCCATTATAACACAAGATTGTTTAAAGTACAGGTGGCATTCAAGGTTTAAATAATAATTAATTTTTAATAAATTGTCAGAAAGCACGAGGCATTAAAAGTTCATAACACTCTTAAAAAAAAATTAGTAAACAAAGCCTTTCTAAAGACACTTAATTTATATCATCCGGTCCAAAAGTTGTTATTTTCTATAACTCGTGAAATACATATATTTATTTATTAATAACTCTTTTGTTCAGGGAACAAAGGTTGAAATTTTAGACACAGGCTTAAAGCTCCCGAATCACTTACGAATTGCCCGAAATCGTTCATTGCGGCAGGTAATTAGTGCAAATTACAACTATTAAGTCTAGTAAAAAGTCTGTCCAAGCTGCACTTTCACACGATTCCGATACCGTGTATATATAGAGTATCACAACGATACGAGCGCGGAATCGAAAATAAACAAAAACTGGCCGCCACCCCGCGAACGTTGAATGGAAAAGCTGGGAAAGAAAACAATGCTTATAATACTTAATAACAATAAGGTGAAAAGAACACGTTGCGAGCGGCACGGGCAACGTCAATCAACTGAAACCGAAACTGAAAACTGAGGCGCAGCGTATAAATTTTCGATTCGCTGGACAAAAGTTTCTTTCTGGAGAGAACTCACTCGGCCGGACATGTGGTGAGCAGCATGTGTATGCAGCATTCTGCAGATACACAGATACACGAGCTCAGGAGGGGCAGATTGATTATTTTTTCACCTTCTGTTATTATCACAGGGCACTGAGAGAGGGCGAGCTGGGAACTGAGAGCTTTGCTCACGCAACAGGTTAATTGAGTCCCTGAGAACTGACCTCCGAAAAGCTCACGAAACTCAATCCCAAAGATACACAGGCGCAGTAGCTCTTGCTCTCTTTGTATCTTTTCCAAAACAAAGCAACAATCTCTGCACACACTTTCACTTCGGCCGGAGCTTTCACTCTGGAGAAGCTACAAACAGCTTTCGGTGGGCCACAACTTTTTCGCCAGCTTATTTTGGCCAAAAAGTTCATTCCCTTACGAGTTGTGGCATTTTTCAGGCGTGCGGAAAAATTCCTCCACTGTCGCGCAGGCTTTCCACAGAGATTTAAGATCTGAAAAGTGCAGAAAATATAAATATTTAAGAGCCCCGGTAAGTCCAAGTCTGGAGCCTAAAAGTATGCCGAAACAAAATTGGAGAAAGTGCAGAAAGACCTCCCCTAAGGGGGAAATCCTTGTGGCAGAGTGCGGAAAATTGTGTATCCCTCGGACCCCACACAAGGGCTTCCTGTAAGCAAATATACACACTCCTGTAAAGGCCAAGGAGGTGAGGTGCTGAAAATTAAAGCCAGTGGCCAGAGTGACACACATAGGGCGACGAAGCACCCACCAGCTGTTGTGTCCAATGGTGTACACTCCTCATAAATGCCATAAATTATGCAAAGTAAAATTATGGTAATGCCCCGGGCCAGAAAAAGGCAAGAGTGCGCGAGCCTTGCCAAGAAAGGCTGACTGGCACACACACTCTTGACCTCGAAGGAAAGCCAAGAGCCAAGACAGGGGGACGTGGCGCACACACTCGAGATACTGCAGGGACATGGAAATGGTCGTGGACGTGGGCTCACGTACCACAGACATCCTCCCCGAAGCCTCCCCCGCACAAGTGCAGGTTGAACTTGAGAAAATTTTTCGCCCAGAATCGATGGCAGAATCTCCAAGGAACACATCAAACTGGGTTTCACCTAGTTTAGGAAAATCGTTTATAGATTGTTTGAAGAGGATAGGACTATCTTGCAATGCCTCTTTCCTAGATTTTAATTCGACATTTTTATGCATTATCTCGGATGTGACCTAGAAATCTTTTTGTATGTCACATATCAATTCTTCTGCCCTTTGATTTAAATCCCACTTAAAACTTTAAAGTCTCAAGAACTTGTCTTTTATAAATAATTTAGGAGCAGTATATAAACTAAACTTAAGATTCATAATGCTATAATTCATATTAATGCTATCAAGTAATTAATTCTACATTTAAGGTATTAAAGATTCTCAAAACCTATTTTTCCACAGTAATTGAGAAGGTTAACATTACATAGTTAAACATGAAGTAGCTCAAGTAGATTGTTTGAAAGCCACTTCCACTTATTTGATAGTATTACTTGTGAATAGTTGATTGGCTTGCCAATAATTGAGTTGTCCCAACTAAGCCCCTCGTGTAATCCCCGAAATAGATCGAGTAGAAGAGGTAGCCCGCAGAAACACGCGACATGGCGTGTCCCTTCTTCCGGCGAGCGGACTCGCTAACACGCCAGCCCTCGGTTATCGCCGAGCCTGGAGCCCATTGGGCCCTGGAGGATGAGGAGCTCTCGGACGACGCCCTGACCCTCACGCACCTGCAGATGGCCATCCAGCTGCTGACGGCGCCGTCGAACGAGGATCTCAACACGGCCGTCACCTCGCTCATAGCCAAGTATCGCCAGAACTGGCCTAACATACACAAGCTGTGAGTGCAATCCCTTCCAGAAATCGATAGCTAATACTGGAGTGCAATCCCCTCTAGAAAATTGGATCCTCAGACCTTCAAGAGCTGCGCCAACTATGACTACTTGGCCGACATCCAGGAGCTGCTCCTCAAGATGGACGAGGCGAGTGCCAGCGAGATCCTGGTGCTTCTGGGAGAGGAGCTAATAACCTGCTGCTGCACGGGAATCATTGAGCGGGCCTTCCGCTGCCTGGGCACGGACCTGCAGGAGTTCCTGGGCTCCCTTGACGGGGTCTACGATGTGCTGAAGCTGCAAGAGGTGAGTCTCCTTGACCATCGCCGAATATTCCCAAAATAATGGTTGCAACGATCCCCAGGAGGATGTGACCGACACTGGCTTCGTGTGCGCCGGCGAGGGTGAACTGATCTTCACCTCGGAGCGTCCGGTGATCGCCTGGCTGCTGCTGGGCTCCCTGAAGGCCCTCACCCGGATGCTGTACAAGGTGGATGTGAACATCAAGATCGAGCCCGTGGAGGGCGACGCCCGGCGCTATCGCTACCTGTTCTCGCTGGTCAAGGACAACGCCCAGACCATGCTGATGGGTCGACCCACCCTGGTGAGCAAGACCATACCGGAGACGGTGCAGCGGAGCAACTCGAGCAACGCCTCCGACCTGCAGATGAACTCGTCGAGCTTCTGCAAGATGTTCCCCTGGCACTTCATCATGAACGAGCAGCTGGAGCTGGTGCAGCTGGGCAGGGGCTTCAGCAAGCTGTACAAGCCGTACCTGGCGGACTTCGGCTGCCAGGCGAGCACCTACTTCGACTTCAAGCGGCCCAAGGGACTGACCATGAAGTTCCGGGACATAGTCAGGCGCACCTACACGCCCTTCCTGATCGGCCTGAACAGTCCGCCCGGAGTGTCGGACTTCCCGGCCATCGGCTTGGAGATCAAGGGCCAGATGGTGCACTGCCCGGAGTCCAACTCGCTGCTCTTCATCGGTTCGCCCTTCCTGGACGGCCTGGATGGACTCACTTGCAATGGGCTCTTCATATCGGACATCCCCTTGCACGACGCCACGCGGGAGGTCATCCTGGTGGGAGAGCAGGCTCGGGCGCAGGACGGGCTACGCCGGCGCATGGACAAGCTGAAGAGCAGCATCGAGGAGGCCAACTCGGCGGTGACCAAGGAGCGGAAGAAGAACGTCAGCCTTCTGCATCTCATCTTTCCCGCTGAGATCGCCGAGAAGCTCTGGCTGGGCTCGTCCATCGACGCCAAGACCTACCCGGATGTCACGATCCTCTTCAGCGACATTGTGGGCTTCACCAGCATCTGCTCGCGGGCCACGCCCTTCATGGTGATCAGCATGCTGGAGGGTCTGTACAAGGACTTCGACGAGTTCTGCGACTTCTTCGATGTGTACAAGGTGGAGACCATCGGGGACGCCTACTGCGTAGCCAGTGGCCTTCACCGCGCCTCCATATTCGACGCCCACAAGGTGGCCTGGATGGCCCTCAAGATGATCGATGCCTGCTCGAAGCACATCACCCACGACGGCGAGCAAATCAAAATGAGGATCGGCCTGCACACGGGCACCGTTTTGGCCGGTGTGGTGGGCAGGAAGATGCCCAGGTACTGTCTCTTCGGGCACAGCGTCACCATTGCCAACAAGTTTGAGTCGGGAAGTGAGGCCCTTAAGATCAACGTCAGTCCCACTACCAAAGAGTAAGGATTTGTCCAGTCTTCTCAGGGAATATCTACCGACTGATTTCTGTTCCTTTTCCAGATGGCTGACCAAGCACGAGGGCTTCGACTTTGACCTGCAGCCGCGCGATCCTGCGTTCCTGCCCAAGGAGTTCCCCAATCCAGGCGGCAGCGAGACCTGCTACTTCCTCGAGGGCTACCGCAACCCGGCCCTGGACAGCCAACTGCCGCTGGTGGAGCACATCAATGCGGCCATGAAGACCATATCCGAGGGCGGCGATGCCTAGGAACCGAATCTCCCCTAAATCCCACGCTCAGTAGTCGTAGTTCGGTGCACTTGTATTGTGGTTTTGCCTGTTGCCCTGCTTAGCCCAAAAAACAATAAACTCAAGCATATTCCAGCACACTTTATTGGCAACCAGGTTCCTCTCGGGGGTTCTCAGGCGGCCTTCTTGTTGGCCTCCTCCTGCTTGGCCCGCACGAAGGCCTTCACCTTGTCTCCGATCTTGCTGGCCATGAGGCACTGGTGTCCGCGGAACGCCCACTCGTCCACGGTGCTCTTCTGTGCGTTGTTGTCGATGCAGCCCTGGGCGATGCGCAGGGCCTCCTCCTCGGTCAGGTCCATCTTGAACTGCTTGGCCAGGCGGTCGGCGTGGTAGCCCTCGTGCTCGCAGAAGATGTCCAGCTTGGTGGCCGTGCAGGTGAGGTACTTGCGCACATCCTCCTCGTCGGGGAAGATCAGCTGCTTCAGCTGGTTGATCTGATCGGAGCTCAGGGGGTGCTCCTTCAGGCACTCCACGCGGATCTTCTTGATGTCCTCGCCGGACTTGGGGGTCCACTCGCCATCGGCATGGGCCTATAAACGTGGGTTTTTTATTTTACTTAATCTACATTATTTAGAGATTAAAAATATAACTCGTTTAGAGATATACTTTTTTTTATACCCTTGCAGGGTATTACAATTTCAGTCAGAAGTTTGCAACACAGTGAAGGAGTCATTTCCGACCCTATAAATCATATATATTCTTGATCAGCATCACCGGCTGAGTCGTTCTAGGCATGTCCGCAAGAAAAAAAAAATTTATAAATTTTTTTAAAATTTTATGAGGGGTTACATCGTTAAAATTGTCAAAAATTGACAAAAAATTTGAATTCTTACAATATTAATTTTTATACGCTGGTTTGTTAACCTAAAAAAAACTAGCACGGAAAAGCTTTCCGATTTGAAATTAATGCATTTTTGGTCTAGTTATGATCGACTTCCGATTCAATCTTAAGGTCCAAGGATTTACAAACTTCGGTTTTCCGAAAATGTCTTCCCTGCTTGTTTTTTGTTTCTTAGATTATATAAATCTATTATAGTGATGATGGATAATGTCCTTTTCTTCGCGCCTTTTTTAATTTCTAAATTATCTCCTAAAGAATATAAAACAATATAAAGTTACAGATAGGAAAAATAAGCTAGTTGCTAGATTATTTCCTTATTATTAAAAACCGTACTAGTTTTACTTTTCAATTTTTAAGTACCTAATAGAAGTTGAATCTGGCTAGGAATTGAATTAATCAAAATAAAAAATAGTTATAATTGTTACTTTCTATTATTAGCTGCGGAAAAGTATTCTTGGAAAAATGCAAATTAGCACAGAAAGCTTTTTGAAAGCTTTAATAATAAAAGCATTTTTAAATAACATTTAGTTATGAACGTCAAGGCAATTGTTTCCGAGAAAAGCGTTGAACAAATTACAATTTCATATTTATAACTTTTAATTTAGTATGAGTCTGTTTGGCCTTGCTTAAAGGTTATGAAATAATCTATGAACTCAACCTTAGTTTATTTTAATTATTTTTTCTGAGGTCATTCATCAAATTCTTTTCATCAGATTTAAAAAAGACATGCTTTTCTTTGGTTAATTGTTATTTCCATTATGTTTGGATTGCATTTCCCGCTCTTCACCTCCGACTGAATTAATTTATTTCCTATATATACACACCGCAGCGCACAGGGCCAGAGCAACGATCAGATACTTGAGCATGTTTAATTACTATATAGAGGCACGATCGCGACAGAGTTGATATTCCAGACTGAAGCGCCGACGGGAGGTTGCCTGGCTTTATAGCCGATCTCCGATCGTGGGCTGTGCTCTCCTTAGACTTTTCTCTGTGTCAAGAGTTCAGCGATAAGACTGGGCTCCCCGGTCCGCTGATAAGTCGGGAATGAAAGCCAGACTCCGACTGGAATCGAATCATTTGCTCAGCTCTATTTGCTGCGCGAAACTTGTTTTCCTGATTAACTTGTTTATTGAATAGATTTTCGCGATTATTAAGTAAGTAGTATGTTGAACTGAGTTTTACATTAACATTTACTTTTGATTACGATTCATCGTCACCTGTGATGACGCATTATCTCTTCAAAAGATCTTTCATTGGGCTGGAAACTATTTCCTGGTTCGATGGAAACAATTAATAGGGTTTTCTAATACAGTAGGTGGGATGTGCATATTACTTTGTGGATTTTCTAGGGTTTTAATAGGTGCACTTGAAAATATTTCCAAAGAAAGTGTTTGCCTGACAAGTTATTGCCTTAATTAATCATAACAAAAGTATAGGTACTGCACATTTTAGTAGGCTTTTCATTTTGTGAGGTCTTTAATAAATCACTAAGCTGCAGTTAGAAAATATAAGTTTAATATTTCCATTAACGTTTATAAGTCATAAGAAAAGAATCTTCGAGTAAGAAATATTTTAAAGCGAGAATACATAATTCATTAAACAATAAAATATTAATATTTAAAGTGGAATATTATAAATTCTTCTCATTTTGTCACTGTGCTTCCGCCAATAGCAAATCCCAAAAAATAGTTCGTAAAAACCTGCCTCTTCGCCATGACATTGCACTTGACCCCTTATCAGCTTGTATGGCATTTCCGAATCCCCAAATACAGAGGCATAATCCCTATATAGCCTACCGCTGATAAGGCCAATCCCAGCTCGCTCTCACCCATCATCACTGTGAGATTCAGCAGCAATTCAAGTGGCCAACTGTCAATTCGACGGCCATTATGCAAGCCCATGCAATCGCGTTTAATTAAATCAAATAAAATTCACAGCTGGCCGTCGAGTTCAAAATTAAATACGGCCCGGGGCCACGGAGAGATGTCATTACGGCGGGATGATTTCGAGCACTATATATGTATGTGCACAGTGGCGGGCAAAATGATAGGAAGGGAAAATATAGTTTAGTTGTCGGTAAAACTATTAATATATTTTTTTGTTTGAGGTATTTCTTGCTTCCTTGTCTTTAAATATTTTCATACGAGATGGGAAAAAAGCAGAATTTGAGCTAACTTCGGGAAGCCTTGCAGCTCGCAATCGGATCGGAAATCTGTCATAAGTTATGATTCATAACTAAGCCAAAAATGCATTAAATTCAATTTGGAAAGCATTCCTGTGCTAGTTTTTTTTTAGGTCAACAAACCAGCGTAGAAAAATTAAAATTGTAAGAATTTTGTTAAATTTTTGAAAAAATTTAACATTTTTTTTCTGCGGACATGTCTAAAACGACTCAGCTGATGATGCTGATCAAGAATATATATGATTTATAGGGTCGGAAATGACTCCTTCACTGTGTTGCAAGCTTCTGACTGAAATTGTAATACCCTCCCAGGGTATAATGAATATATTTAATATTAACGATTGTTACATATCTTGTAAAATGTTTGAAATAATTTTATAGTACAAAACAAAATGTTTATTAATTTTCAAGACCTATTTTATCGATCCCAACTGTTGTCAGATTTGGTTCGCTGGGAACTAATAACAGTAGCCTCAAAGGGGCGTCCATCCCGCTCTCACCCATTCACAAACTATTATTATTACTCAGAGGAGGCGAGTCCTTAACGGAGGGTTAGATAACAGGGTAAAAAGGACATGAGCATAGAGGGCCTGTCGCAATCGGAAACAGTGTTTATAACGAGTATATCCCAAACAATGGTCATGATTACCATCTCGTTCTCAGTTTCTCTCCCCCGGCACTCTCTGTTCTCCTTTTTTGTTGGGTTATTAGGAAAATTATACAAAATATATATACAAGAGGCTGTTGAGGTGAAAATTATATTAACACCCCAAGGGGAGAGGGACAGAGCGTGTCAATGGCCCAAGAGTCAGGGAGGCATCAGGTTACTGGGATTGGAAAACTGCAGTTAACGATCTCTCATAGGCGGGTGTCAAATGATCCAATGCCCCGGAATTTGCAATATTGTATAAACTGTCAGCTCCTTTAGCCAATTGTTTGTAATTCGAGTTTCCTGTTTTGAAGGACTTGGAATGGGAAGGTGAATGTGATATGAGGCTTTTCTCTAGACTGCCTATTTTTGAGGTACATCCTTCGGTCTTTGTCCATTTTGGCGTGTGTCATATGAGAGTTCTTTCTGTAGATATTCGTAATGGTAAATATATTGGCACGTTGTATTTGGTAAATAAAGTTTCAAGATTAAACAAAAAGTACAGAATTAGTTGTCATAAAATTAAATATTTGAAAGAAATGAAAGGATTTTGTTTTCTTGTTTGAGTACCATCTTTAATTATTTAAGAATCATATACGTTGCTCTTTGAGTTAATGTGTTATAATAACATTTTATCGCAAATTTAAAAGTAGAAATTTTAATGATATTGTATTTCTTTTAACACCTAAATACATGGCACTTTAAAGACACTTAATATAAGCAAAAAGACTACCTTACGGTAGTGAAAACTAACCAGATTCCAGGTAATATTCCCTTCACAATTCTTTTTTAAATTAAAAACTTCAAGAAAAGTAGAAATTGTTCCCTGTTCTGCATATGACACAAGACAATTCTAGCAACTTCTTGCTGGCAGCCAGAGATTTTTTTCAGTTAACAAAATGGCAGCCGCAAAAAGTTTCCTTGAACTTTTAACAAAATTTCACGTTTCCATGAGTTTCCGGTTGGTGCCGCCTTTGCCTTTGCCCACGAAGGAGGCAGAGAGAGAGCACTTCCGGCGCAAGAAAGGCAAAATGTAATTTCATGGCTCGCTGAACGAATCCGAATACATGAGAGTTCAAAGTTTCAGCTTGTTGCGACGACGAGGAGACTGTCACAGGATGCTGGCAGGACTTGAAAGCGCAGGAAGGAAGTTATTTAATGAGATTTTCTTGACGGCAAAGATAAGTCGAAGGAGCGATTTCCTTCGTGGCCAGTGGAAATCTGTAAAACAATATGCAAAGAAAGCACCGAGCACAACGAGGGTGTGTGTATCTCCACAGTCCGTTCTGTGGAGGACGAAAAGGATGGGAGTAGGAAAGCAGGAGAGCAGGACAATTGTTGCACACACTTGAAATTAAATTAACTTTTTTCGACCGTCGCCTGCCTGCATTGTTCAGAAAATTCAGCCAAAGGCCGCTGTTCCTGACAGTTCCAAGTTGCCAGAGGTTGGGCATCTGCTACTATGTGGAGAGACCTTACAGAACTAGAGACATCGGGTATTGGCTTGGGGTCGCTTGGGGTCGTGTGCGGCACCCGAAAAGAAATCAAAAAAACAAACACAAATCGCCATCGAATCGTATGAATGGGGCAATGACGCAAGGAAATCTCATTAGCCGCAATGTCTTCAAGTTTCAGTTTTAATTTTTACATTATTTCGTTGAGTTTTTTGTTTGTTTTCGCTGTGGAAAGATCTTTCTCTGTATACATTTTTTCGGGGGTTTCTTGATCAAATAATTTTGCGGCCACTGCATGTTAAATATTTGTCAACATTTTAAAGGCACTTTTTCCTCTGTCTCCCCCGGTGAGCCTCTACCCATTTTTTCTTAACTGACTCAATCAGAAGCAGTCGCTGGGCACTTGAGCTGAGGCCGGGAGACGGAGTCGGAGCCATCAAAAGACCAGCAGGGCGACCAGCGAGATGACCAGCAGCAAAAGTGGCCAAGTGGCCGAGCTAAGTAAAGTAGCAATGAATGATGATCCCCGGCGATATTTCAACTTTCCTCGAGACCGAGATCCCATAGCCAGCGGCTACTTATTACACCGTCGTCAACACATCCAATTCATGTCCAAGATCTCGGTTTTCCTTAACGAGATCTAATCATTTTAGTTTTGTATAGAATACAGCTATTGAATACACTTTAAATTACACGAAACTAAGATTTTTACTATATTTTTAGGATGATTTTTGGGAGGCTATTAAATGTCTGATTACAGGGCTAACAATTATTATATAAAATTTATTAAAAATATAGTGAATAATATGATATATAGATTGCTTGTAAATTTTTCTTAAACAATTTCCATAAGCTGGAGAAGATTCTTGCTAACTTTATTCATATCACAAAAATATGTATTAAATTTTAAAAGTAAAAGAGAAGCACGTTTCAAAATACTGTAATAACTTCCCACTTTTTCTTCACTAAAGAGCAATGTCAGAATATAATTTAAATAGTATTTAAGCCCCTTTTATGGTGTACCTAAAAATTCCTTTAGAGTAAGAATCAACAGTTTTCTATATCAAAAACTTTTGTCTTGAGGTATTTATGTATATAATAATCGTATATATCTATAAGAAAATTGTAACCCGTTCACTGCTTCTCCTTCGAGTATCCTTTTCCAAAAACCAGTCGGCTTTTATAGCACACACAAAGTACTTCCTTTTCACAGAGCATTTATAATTCCCCGTATCTCTTTTGATTGATTTCCATTTCTGGCTACGATTTATTTTGTTGATTTCATTCCATTTCCATTGTTGTTGCCATGCTGCCCATGTTGCCTTGGCTGTTGATTATTATTGTGTGTGTGAGTGTGTGTGTGTGTGTGAGTGTGAGTGTGTGTGCGCCTTATATTGTTTGTATTGGACCGCCGCCACTCCTCCACCCTTTTCCCCGGGGCTGTCCCCTACTACCACCCCGTCCCGCTCCTTTCACGGGGGCAGTTCAAGCGTGAAGAGAGGCAGCCAAAGCGACGACATAATGGACATGTTTCAGCTTTTGTTGTTGCAAGCACACAGCGGAGAAAATACTGTATTGTTTGTCAATCTGATTTGTTTTTAGTAAAACCATTTGTTTAACTTAATTAAAGAATGGCAATATTTAAATATAACAATTAAAAAAATACTGAAAGGGTAATGCCTTCCACTAACGGTGTCAGATAAAAAATTTACTATAAATCTTTATTCTATTCTATTCTAATTATTTATGTTAAAAATTAAATACTATATTTTTTGATGTTTAAAAGTTCGATATCATATCACATTCCCCCTTGAAATACATCCTTTGCTAGTACCAATTGTATTTTCTTCTGTGTAAAAGCAGCAACCCCTACAGCCATACCACATATTTTCTTCATTTCCAAGGACCTCCCACCCTAAGTAATCAAATATTTTATCTCTCTGATATAGTTCTCATGGAAAACTTATAGTATCCATATTTAACTGAAAGTTTATCCACTTTTCTCTGTCTGTACAAGCCGCAGAGCAGTCGAAGTTGTCAGCTCCAGTGCTGCTCAACTAATTTGCATATTTGGTCGCAGTAAAAACACTTTATAAGTGGCCACCCAAGGGGGAGCTCTGTCCCCCGTGAGTATATGTTCGTGTACATATAGAGGCGCACTTTAAACAAAGTTAAAATGCGAGAAATTGGCCCTGCGCAAAAACACCAGTAGCCCCGTAGCTGCCGGCTGGCTCCTAGGCTGCTCCCAGCCCCCACATTTGCTCCTGGCCATTTACTGTTGCCAACGACTGTGGCGGTCGACGTCAGCGGACCTGGTACTGCCCCCTAGCTTCTCGCTCTCAGTGTGTGCGTGTGTGTGAGCCCTAAGGACCTGCACAGACACAGACAGACTGGAAACTTGTTTCTTTTGGCCCGAACTTGTACAACATTGTTGCCGCTTTATGTTCTACTCTCTCCGCTGTGCATGTCTGTGTGAGAGAGAGGTTCCTGGCTCCGCCTCCTTCATGGGCGGAGTCTTTCCAGAGAGAGAGAGAGCGTGTCTGAGAGAAATTACTGATTTATAGGGAGCGCAAGGGAGCGAGAGAGAGGACAGACGCGCGCAGTTGTTGTGTTGCCGCCTCAGTCGCACGCTCGCTGGAAGGGAGCACGTCCTCGGTTTGTTTCAATTGCAATAAATTTGTAACATTCTAATAGGCCAACTTCCAGCTGCCGCCCACCGCCCAAGGAACAAAAAAAAAAAATAAAATAAAAAAGTCAGCTTGCTGGATCCACATTATGTATGTGTTTCAGCGTTTATGTAACCAGAATACGTTTTTGTATTGCATATTAATGAAGCCCATACCCCTAGGTTAATGTATTTAGCTTTATAGGTTATTTAAATGATCACTTTTAAAGCGGAATTTAGTTAGAAATTCAAGGTAATTAATAAGAAAAAGGGGTTTAAATCATTACTCCTTAAAGATCTCTTTAGATTCGAATTAAATCGAATCGAATTTCTTAAAATTTTAAGTAAAAGTATATCAGTTTGGTGAACTATTATCTAAATTTTGGTTTAACTTTATTAATATATATTTATTATGTTAATGAAATAGAACACATGTCTAAGAGCAATACAATCAATACAATACAAAGAATCGAATTGCTTTTATAATTCTTATAAACCTAACAAATTTAAACATAGTCCTGGAGGTAATTAGAAAATTTTGCAGGTGGTGAGCAAAGGTTACTGAGAAGGAAAGAACGAAGGACTCATATCAAAATATATCCTCTAAATATCCTCAGGCAACCCATTTAGCTCTCATTTGTATTCTTACATCTTTCACATTATTTCAAGTATAATGAACAAATAAACAATTATTTTGTGTACCATCAGCACTCGTTGCGTTTTATTCATGGAGATTTTAGCACACACTCCAGACAGCTGGAAATGAAAGACAAGTGGCAGTGTGCCAAAAAGCCAGAAACTTTATGGTTTTAGTTGGCGCCAGAAGGGGTGGGGATGGGAGGGGCGGACCTTTTAACCCCTCGCTGGCACTCGACGAAGAGCAACAAGAGTTGCGAGAGTGCGTGGGGTTTTTTGGCCGCCTTCCTGCCATGCCAACCAGAGGCGAGGTCGCAACAACAACGCTTTTTGGTTGGCCAAAGCCATTAAAGCGGGCCCCAGAAAAGCTCTCTCACCAACGCACTCGCACACACACCGGCACACTCAGGGGCAACTGTGAAACAAAGGCAACACAAAGAAAATGAAAGAAACGCGACGGAGCAACCACCAATACCAGCAGAGCCAACCCCTGCCGGGGCACGGCGTTGCGTATACGCCGCGTTGCCGTTGCCGTCGCCGACGCCGCCTGGCCGCCTCGAGTGCACAATTTTGTATACAGTACCCAAAATTAGATTTTGAAACTTTTTTCTTAATTGCCAGCCTCTGTCGCCGTCGCCGTCGCTGCTGCTGCCTCTGTCCCCGGCTCAGTCGCTGCTTCAGCCACCGCTGGGCTGCTGCTGCCTACGCCGACGCAGGCAGGCAGCTGCTGCGCCACACAAAGGTGGTTGCAACACTCTCTGAATTATTTTTCCCACATCTATGTACATACACACATATATACTTTCAACCCTCGTTTGCCCGAAGGGGCCTTTGTATTGGTAAATGTTGCCGCTTGCCGCCATTGCTGCTGCTTTCCTGCTGCTCCGCCGCTGCTGCTGCTGCGCTGCTCGGTGGCTTTTGGCCAAAAAGTTGAATCAGTTGCAACCGAGGCCTCAGTGTGTCATGTCGTCCGTGCGGGTGATCTTTCAACAATAAAACTATAACGATAAACATGGAAAAATAATGCAAAGCACCACAAAACAATCAGAATACCCAAACGAAACTCCAGCAAAAAGAAAGTTAATTCAAGAAGTGTTGTGCGAAGTGTCCCTTCAGAACTCTCGAGTTCTTAAATAAAATTTGTAAGAGTTACGAGAAGAAGCTAATAAGAAACTATAATTATGAGTCTGCCGTCGGGCGTGGACATGCAGAATCTGATGTCGCAGCATCCCGTTTTGGGCGCTCTTCCGCCCGCCTTCTTCCTGCGCGCCGCCTCGGAAAGATATCAGAGAACGCCCAAGTGCGCCCGCTGCCGGAACCATGGAGTGGTACGTCTGGAGAGGATTTCGGAGTTCGGTTCTTTACTTAACAAGCTTCTATGGTTGCAGGTCAGCGCCTTGAAGGGCCACAAGCGCTACTGCCGCTGGCGGGACTGTGTCTGCGCCAAGTGCACACTGATCGCGGAACGTCAACGCGTGATGGCCGCTCAGGTGGGTTTTCAAAACTAGCTTTAATTAGGCCAATTAGCTACAGTAAAGTTCGAGAAATAAATGTGTTGCATTTGTAAAACGAGGAAAAATAGGTTGCCCTAACACCCATTTCTATGCGTTCTGGTTTCTGTTTGGATACTAAAAAGCAAAGTAAACTCTTTACACGTTTTGATCTTCATATAACCAAGATATATTTTAGAAATTTAATCTTAACATTCACAAAAAATAGCTACAACTGACATTTCGCAAAGTAGCCAAATTTTATTTTACTTAACCTACTTTTACCAGATTTAAAACTTCTTCTGTTGCTTGTTAAAAATCATTTCAATTTCATTTTCAATCTTAAAAAAAAAAACCTTTAAATATTATTTTATTACCATAAAATACCCGATCCTTCCACATCTAATACTTCTACAACCTCTGCTCATATTAATCCCTCATCGTGTTACATTTCTCATTCACTAAAAGGTCAAGTTTCCTCCAATTTCCTTGTTCCCTCACTTCCAGGTCGCCCTGCGTCGCCAACAGGCCCAGGAGGAGAACGAGGCCCGTGAACTGGGCCTCCTGTACACCTCGGTTCCTGGCCAGCAGAATGGCAGCAGCGATAGTGCCACGCCCACGCCGCATAGCCCCAATCACAGTGGCAGCGGAGGATCGGCTAATGGTGGTTCCGGTCAGAACGGCGTCTTCCACGGCGGCATACCCTCGCCGCCCAGCGACGGCTTCGAGGCCAGCTCCACTCCCAATCAACACCAGCAGCCGCAGCAGCAGTCCCAGCACCACCACCACCAGCAGCCACATCCTCAGCAGCAGCAGCACCAGCTTGGCCACCATTCCCAGCAGTCGCAGCGCTTCAATGGCAACGAGTCCGACACGGAAGGACGCACCCGCTCGGAGCACCTCAGCGTCGGCTTCTCGCCCACGAGAACCGAGCTGGACGAGAGTCCCGGTAAGTTTGCACAAGTAAATAATAAGTATGGAACATATTGCACGGGGAAAAATAGGATGTTGTCCAGAAACTCATGGAATTTAACTACCGTACAGCAGTACTAACTACTAACTACAGTGATGGATTTCTCAGGGAAAAGGTTGAAAGAAAGGTGTCATAGCTTGAGAGATAGCTAAGAAATAGTTTAGAAATAAAAGATATAGAACGCGCTTTGCATAAATAATTTGTTTAATTATGTTAAAGGATTATAAAAGACACTACGTTTTCTTTAGTTTATTAATTAAACATGAAATCTTCAAAAAGAAATGTAACGTCGTGAAAACTAAGCCTTATTAATATATTTACAATATTCCCATATCAATATTCTTTACAAAGTCATATCCTAGTGGTTTTTACTCAAGTATATATATTTTTTCCTGTGCAGCTACCTTCCCCTCCCATTTCCCGCACCTTAAAGTGGGCTTCAGATTCTTGGGGGGCATACGTTGAGCGCGTGTTAAGAAAAATTTGTTTTCGATTGTTCAGAAATCAACGGTGCATAAAGTGCCACACTCGCGGTTGCATGTGCATAGCTGCCAGTGTGTGCGTGTACAGTGTGTGCAGTGTGTGGGGCGTGTGGGTGTTGTTTTGACAAAGACTTAGCCAGCCAAGTTGCAGGCTGAGCACTTTGCCAAACGGCGCATGAAAATGTCCTGGGGTTGCGATTAAGTTGAAGGAAACCCGAGGAGCAGGGCCCAGGGAGGACCGAGTTCAAATTGCAACAATTAAGTTAAAGTCCTCGTTAAGGAGTCAGCACTTGGCCAGGCCGCCCTTAAATAAGAAGTGTTTTATGCAGAAGGGTGTGAATTTATTAAAGAAGTGTTTAAGAAATTTAATTTGAAATTAAAATATGATTAAAATGCCCCAAAGAGGATCCTTGCCAATGAAACATGATGTAAAATGTTTTTTTTTTTATGTTTTTACACGATAAATCGTCATAGAAACCAAGTACACTTCCCACTCAAAGAGTTTCTCACAAGAATTCCACCATTATGTTCGCCACAAAGGAACACTCCCTCAAAGATCGAACAATAAAAGTGATTGTAACATTATCCAATATTATTGTGTATTATCCCGACTAAGCCAATCAATTTTTAACCAGATTGCCTTACAAAAACCCAACTGCAACTCCCCTCATTTTCGAATCAAATGCCAAACAGTTACAAAGTCCGACGGGGCAGAAGGATATCAAGGACCTGGTTCGGCTTCACATCTACCCAGTCCCAGTCATTAGGACTATTTGCTGTCAGGGAGTAAGACAAGCCCAAGCTGAGGGTCCCCGGACAAGGAAGAAACGTGAGATACTCCCCCGTGTGGTCGCTCACTTGTCCTTGTTTGTGCTCCGTTTTTACGAGAAAGAAAAACACCGAAGGATTCTCACGCGAATCAATCGGAGGAGAGAGCCGTGAACCTGTCTATTCTTAAGGTACTCGACTCCCTTTTTATTTGCAATGAAATCCAAGACGATTTCACGCTTGAATTTTTATTTTCGGTTACCGCTTGGATTGGATATTATATATTGGTATCCACGCACCCCTCGAACTTAATTAAATTTTCACTGCGGCTTCGTCAACTGCAGAATCAAACAAAAAAGAAAAAAGAAGGGCCAAAGGTACAGGAAAACAAAAAAATATCATATAGCTTGTTTCATTTCTGAACAAACAATAAAAAAACAGCAGGTTGTCCCACGTTGGCATGTCAACGCATCCTGCGCATCCTTCTCGGTGTTTGCGATTCCCGTGATTACATTTTTCCCATTTCTACATTTGATACTTTTATTTGCTCTGAGCTCTGTCAAGTGGAAAACCGCACAGTTTCCACTTTGCTACCTGGTTTATATAGGCAGTTGAAAGAGATCTTGAATAAGGATACATCTCTTAATAGGATAATTGGGAAATAGAATTGAGAATTCTACCAGTTAAGACAACGCTGGTAAAAGAAATGACTCCAAAATAGGTACTGTTACTTGTCTTTGAGGACGAGTTAAAGATATATAACATAGCAAGCTTATTTAAGCTTATAATTAAATGAATGCAATTCCTAATTCCTCTCTCAAGAAAATAATCCTGAAAATGTCTCCTATGTTGTATCCTTTCAGTTTCCAAACGCGGAGCAGCCTTGTCCAATGAAACAGACCAGGACACCGGCTCCGAATCGGGTTCCCCCAGCAGTCCACGGCCCAAGGTGGCCGGACTCTTCAACCTGACCGCCAGCCTGTCGCCCGCCCGCACCGGACCGCCCAGCTCGCCGGAGTCTGACTTGGACGTCGACTCCGCGCCGGACGAGGCCACTCCGGAGAATCTCAGTCTGAAGAAAGAGGACAGCCAGTCCCCGCCCAACACGCCCGCCGAGAATCTTCACTTGCTGCGCTCTTTCGGCGGCAGCCATGGCCAGGGCTTCCTGCCCTACCACCACACACAGTTCCTGGCAGCCGCCGGACTACCAGCTCACCACCATCCGCCGGAGCAGCCGCCGAGTATGCCGCAGCATCCTCAGAACCTTCAGCAGCAGAGGTCCCCCATTGATGTCCTGATGCGGGTCTTTCCCAACCGACGACGCAGCGACGTGGAGCAGCTGATGCAGCGCTTCCGCGGCGATGTCCTCCAGGCCATGGAGTGCATGCTGGCCGGCGAGGATCTGGGCCAGACGCCCACGCCGCCGCAGGTCCCGCCCTCGCCGCCCTTCCCCATGAAGTCGGCCTTCTCCCCGCTGGTGCCGCCCTCGGTCTTTGGCTCGCCCACGCATCGCTACCACCCCTTCATGCAGGCCCATGCCAAGCGGTTCCTGTCCGCCCCCTATGCCGGCACTGGCTACCTGCCCGGCGTGCTCAGCGCGGCGGATATCGAGCAGTCGGAGTCGAACGGAGCCGGGGGCATCGGGCTGGATCGCAGCAGCAATGCCGGGGACTCCCAGGATTGAGGCAGCGAACCGGAGGCCAACGGCGCCGCCGTCTTCCGGCCTTTCGAGTAGGATTTTCCCGAATGCCAAAATCATAGAGCCACAAACCTAAGCTGGGGGGAAATCTGTTCTAATATTTGCTGAACTCGACTCTGGGTTCAAGACTACGTTTTGAAATAAATTTCTGACTGTAATGTCCTTTAATGTTAATGTTTAAAGTTTTATCCCAAGAAGGAAGTTTCTTTTATTTCATTTTTAAACACATTTGCAAATTTTTAATGTTGAATTAAAATTGGTTTTGACTATAGAACGACTTTTTCCCTCCGGCATCTCGATTTGCCCTAGCTATGCCTAAAACTAAGTGTAAATTATAGTTCACCCCTAAACTCTTAGCACAAGTATTGTAACATAGAAATCGTATTAATTATTAATAAAACTAAGAGAACGCAAATCACTTGATCCCAGTTATAAGAGCCATAAAATGTATTTGTTTAGCTGAAATTAAAACTATATACAGACGATGATGAGATGACGATGAGATTACCTAATTGAGATATCCGTGTGTACCATATAAACCATATAAAACTATATATTAAATATCGTATTATGTATTAGATAAAAAATACATTTCAAACACTGTGTTAAAGTATTTAATAATTCTACAAATAATTCAATAAAATTAAAATGAAGAAAATTTAACAAAAGTGTTTCAAATATTTTTGAAGGGAGTTTGGGGTAAAATGAGAGGAAAGTTAATAAGGTTTCCTTTACAAATCAAGGGAAACATTTTCAACAGCAGCAATTTTAAGAAATGTCAAAAACTTCTTGCAAAAAATTAGTTTGGTTTTTTGTTTAGAGAGTTTTAGGTGAAAAATATTTTGCGATTTTAAGCATTTTGTTTTATTTATAAATACTTTTTTATCTTAATTTCCATTTATTTTAATCTACCTAATATATACATTTAAATGTTAAATAAAACTATTTAAATAGTTGCTGCCATCTTATTATTTGCCCACATAAAACCAAACCTACCTAAACTAATTTTAAACGCATTTCCCACACTTGGGCTCATAAAATATAAGTCAAACTACTAAATCATCATCTATTTATCCCCTTAATCCCCCTCAATTAAATCAATCAATAAATGCAATTTTTCCCTAATCAGAGCAATTAATAAACACATTTAATTGAAAACTCGCTATTGTTTGGGCATCCAAATAAATATTTAATTCGCACAGCACGTAATTTATAATCGTGAGAGGAGAACAAAAGGACTCGCCACAAGCACCCCAAAGAAGAAACGCAGGACCAGATATAAAGGCCACCCACAATGTCCGGAAAATGCCCGAAAACTGGTCAGGGCACAAAGGCCGATGGCTATAATAATGCGAAGCGTTAATCCGCAGCGTCATTATCTATTTGCCACTATATTTGGACAAACAAACTATTCCTGCCGAGTGTGAAATCCTTTTTCGCCCAAACGGATCCCCCGCTTGTTATTGTTTTGTTTTGCCGGACACACGACACGATATAAACAAAATTATAATAAAACTAATGCCCACACATGACCGGCACATTCCCGGGGAACATTTTACAATGGCCCGAAGTCGAGCCGGGAACGGACGAGCAGGAGTGGGGGAAGGGTCAGGACAAGGAGCACGGCCACAATAATATCGGTTACACGCATGCCGAGTGCAAATTACAAAACTATTTTCCAACATGCGACTGAATGGATAACAGAATTAAATTATTGGATATCAATTTGTGCATTGTGCGCCTTTGCCAAACTCGAAAAGTCAACAGCAACAGCAAGGATGTGTCCAGGATGTGTGCCCGAGCCAGTGCCCTGTGCGCCCTTATGTATTTATGTGGATTCGAGCCCCCGGAACAATGGCCCGTTCTATGTACCATTGTCAGGACACACAACAATGCCGGTGGACCCAGCAAGGATACCGATGGCACAGGCTAGTGGATGGAAGAGGATAGCGCAACTCGAGTGGACAATGGCCACAGGACAAAGGGAGGCCCGGGGCGAGGGTGGTGGCGAGGACACTGGTGAGCCAGTCAGTCAGCAGGACGAGCTGTCGATATCTTAGAGTAACAGCGGCCCAGGACCATGTAGAGTAGTTATGGCCCCGAACAAAGAAGCTGGAGGAGCGCCAAGAGCTGTGATGATGAGTTAGCTCTTTTTTTTGGAACAAAGTATAAATTCATTAAAGATTTTATATTTATTTTTATGTTCTTTCCGGATTTATTAACCATTTGTAAAATATTTTTAGTTCTTTATTTAAGAAAATAGGCCAATAAGCTACTCTGCTTTATTTTATGGTCTTTTTAATTCCAACTATTAGTTTTTATATGTTCATATTTATTGAGAATAATCCAAAAAATTGCAAAAGTTGTGGAAAGAGGTTTCACATAGTAGGCCCTACTGGATGAAGCTGCGGTATAAAGATTTTGATTATAAAAATGATTATGAAAGATACTTGAACAGAGCGCAGGATAAGCCTACCTATTGGTAATGTATTGTTTGAAGGTATTTTATAAACATATAACAAAAGATACTCAAAAGATGTTTATTTTCCAAGTAATTTTAGTTTGAATTTTGCACATCGCGTATTTCCAATTAATTTTTTAGTATTCTTGCATTTAAAAAATATAGTATCTAAATACAAACTGCCATCACTGCCAACGAGCGGAAACAGGAGCAACAACAGGAGCCAAATCGAGAATAGAGACTGGAGGGCAGCGGGCAACATGCATATGCTCCTCGAGTGGCGGCACAAAATGCATACAATGTCAGGCATGGAAATTCTTGATAATAGACAATGAATTAATAGCAGGCGATTACCAAACGGGCAGAAGGGACTCTGACTCCACTCCCCTGGAGAACCCACAAAACAATTCAATCCGACAATCCAATCCAACCAACCAAACGACCGACCAGCAAATAGACAGATCGAACCTCAGATTCAGTGCCGAAGGGCACAAAAAACAGCAGATTTCTAGATTTTGATCTGGATCGGGTAATGGGAGTGGGAATGGGTTTCCGCCGGCAGATGGCACATGCCTCTTTCTTGCCGTCAATTAAAAGGCAACCAACAGCAAATAAACACTCAAGGAATGGCGGTTAAAGGGGGTTAAGTGTCGTGGTTCCAGTTCCAGCCCAAGGCCACAGCAAGGGGTTACTTAACCGCCCAGGATTAGCCAGAGCATATGTTTTTCCCCGGCTGAGGCAAGGGTGGTCTGTCGCAGACTTTTCCTTATTTGTTATTATTTCATTTTCCACATTTCAAAGACCTTGTTAGGGCAAACGCAACCTGCAGACGGTTTATTTAAGTAATTTTGTCAGGAAAAATTCTGGTATGTTACTAGTCTTTTCAATTAATTATTTTTAGTATTCAAGTAATTTTCTTATTGGTACGGATAATATTTCTTTAAAATCGTTTCAATTATTATTATATAAGAAATATTGACAATGGTTAGTTTAGAATATCTGCATGAAATAGAATATACTTTTTAATATCTTACTTCATGTAACATTTTCGCACTTTGATTAATTCAAAATATAAGCTCGGTCATATATCTACAGGTATAAATTACTTAAATTTAAGTCGCAAAATATGCATAATATTTCTTGAATAAATAAACAGTTCTGAGAATAATTCATAACGGTTCAAAAATATATAAAATGGGCTCTTAATCTTCGAAACAGTAATCTGCCTCGCGGTTTAATATTTGTTTTGCTGAACGCATTACTTTTTGGATGTGTTTATATGTATGGTAAAAATATTTAACACATACATTTCTAAAATATATAAAATAGGTTTTCTAACTCAAATAGGTTCAGTTTACATTTGGCAGCGAAAACTTTTACCATAAAATCGTGTGCATTGCAGATTTTAATATCTCTTTTAATTATGAAGCAGCTGCAGATTGCCTTAGGAGACACAGCTAAGTATTTATTGGAAATTCGGGACATAAATAACCAAAAAAAAATACATTACAATATAATTTACAAAATACAGTTGTCCCTGGCATGACCTTGAACCTCCCGAAGGCATTTTTGAAATAAAGTAAAGTTCCCTGTGCTCTGCAATGGCCAAGGATGGATGGATATTTTAAATCGGAGCAATGGAAGCGAGAACTGTGATCGAAACTGGACGGACTATACGGAGGGATTCGGGAGGGAGTGGGAAGAGTTATTTTTGGGCCTGGAGAAGCTGCACCTGCTGAGCAAGGCAGAGCCGCACATGCTGTACATTTATCTTAAGGATGTTCACTTAAATAGCCGCTTCGCTCGCTACGATGGCTTTCAAATTGGCAGCGAGGAGGAGTCCTACAACCCGAAGACCCTGGGCAGGTATTCTAGGTCAGCTGGGGATTCCTTGGGCTTTCAGATGGGCATGAAGTTCAGCACTTTCGATACTGATAATGAGCGATCGAAGTCGAATTGCGCCGAGTTGTATGGCGGCGGCTGGTAGTACAACGATGTCTAAGATATACTCGTACATTTTAGTTAATTGAACCCCTTTTAATTGCAGTGCCCTCAATGGAAAATATTTGAATATAGGAAAAACTGATCTAAATGGCATTTACTGGGAGACTTGGAACAAGCGGGTCTTTCTATCCCCCTAGTAACCATGTCTATTGACTCCCAGTCCCAAAATGCTCAGATAGAACGTGAATGGGAAAACTATGGAAGATCTCTATGATGATCAAATAACAAAATATATAATCACCCTCCCCTACCCTACCAAAGGCTTAAGCTTACACCGCGCACATGTCTTTTTCTGAGGCTAATTCAAGGGTGGTCTCTTACAGATTTTCACTCACTTGTTTTTATTTGCTTTTCCACATTTCAAAGTCTTATTTTTACAAGTCTCATTGGGTAATTTAACCTGCGGCGGGTCAGAGGCCATGTAGCAACAACTAATTTGGCAGCAGCAGCAGCAACCCCCAGCCCCCAGAGAAGATGAGTTGTTTTTTCAACAGACACGGGAGGGATGAGTGAAAAAAAAACCAAGAAAGGAAAACAAATGCCATTTCAAGTAGCAAACGTGTAAAGTAGGTGGCCCAGACCTTTTTGCCGCCGCCAGAAAATTGTAGAGAGAGACACCGTGGAACCAGCAGGCAATTAAATTGGATTAGGATAAATTGGGTAAATGAGTTTCAAATAAAAAATCATTTATGA
The DNA here is from genome assembly GCA_018152175.1 of Drosophila jambulina. Lineage (NCBI taxonomy): Eukaryota > Metazoa > Arthropoda > Insecta > Diptera > Drosophilidae > Drosophila > Drosophila jambulina. Next base: position 32,078,886 of record JAECXH010000012.1, read on the forward strand.
TAATCTCTTGCTTTTTGTGTTTTACAAATTGTTGTTAATATACCGATATATAGTTTCATTTGATTTAAATAAAAAGGCGAACTCATTTGTCCCTTATTTATATTATACTTTTCAGTCCCACTCTTTTGACATCTAACTGAAATTTACTCTAAAATTCTACTTAATTTTCCAATATTATTTCTTTTTAAAAACTAATTATACAATTAAATATTAAATTTCGTATCTAGGAAAGTGTAAAGATAAATTTAAATCGTTTGCCTTGTAGAGCCTACTACCGTAGAAGCTCTACAAATAAATTGTAATTAATTGTTATCAGCTAAATAAAAAGTATTCAAAAAGTTTTTGAAATAAAATTTAGATCATTTCTACAAATATTAAATGTATCCTTTTACCACTGTGCAACAATGGTTTTAATTTTTTGGGGGGACGGGGCTGGTGCAGGGGCAGGGGCAGTTTGTCAGTCAGTCACAGTCGGCTAATAAGCAGAGAGTCCATCAATGGATGGAATAGTGAAACCGCGTCGCCGCGTCTGTTGAGCAACAACTGCCAAAACGATGAGAAATCAATTTTTTTTATTTTTTCGTTTCATTTTTCGGATCGGTGCGGTTTGTTTTGTTTTTGATTTTTCGGTTGTTAGTTGTGTTTGCCGCCCAAGCAGCCAACACATGATATGACCATTTCCATAGACAGCAACGAGCATGAAAATAAGTACTATCTAACCTTGTAATGAAGTACTTGTGAAAATGTATGGAACTAAAGTAATTCCCTTGAAAACTGGTTATTAATTTAATATATGGTAGCCAGTGTATTAAATATATGTTTTAAATACTTAACAACAGAGATTTACTATATTGTATGGTTCTTAGGGTTTGTAAGGTTATTAAAGAGTACAGGTTTTGTAGAAATTTTAAGATCTTTTCAAGTCAGATTTGAGTACATTAAGAGGCAGGTTCAAGGCAGTTTTTAGGTTTTATGGCAGTTTGTGAGGTTAAGCAGTTTTTGTGCAGTTTTTGCTTAATCTATTTAAACTCAAAATCTATTATTTTCCTATTCAAACTATAATTATAAACAAACTTATAATATTGTAGTCTGGGCAATTAAGTTCTTAATCCCTTCAAACAAATTTCCTATAAAATAAATTACCAAATATTAATCGGCACTCTATTTATGTGACCCCCACTGTGGCCGGCTGTGAGTGCGGATGAGCATATGAATTAATACAGTAGCTGGGATGGATGCCTAATGGCTAACCCCGAAGACCTGTTCTTTGATGCACTCACTCTGCGGTTTTGTTTACCCAAAATTCATAATTTACATATTGTGTGTGCGTGTGTTTGCTTAGTTGTTTTTTCTTCTCCCAAATGTTGTCTTTGGGATGATTTTTTACATTTGCTGTGTGCCCCTCAGCCTCAACTAGGAGCCCTGTTCGATTCGATTTGATTCTTTTATCCCAGCCGCCAAAAGGTCCCCCTCCTTGTGGAATATGTCGCTGCACGGCAACTGTACCTTAGGGGTATTTATAGTCGTAATTTCCTCTTATTTTTTAAACCCACCCAAACTAGAGGCGTGGGACGGATCCGAGTCCCGGGGTGGTTGCACTCCGCCATTGTGAGTGCATAGCCACGATCCTCGTCAAGCGATTTGATTCCGATTTTCATTCTCGTTTTTCGACTGCGCAAATGTCACGTGTGTCGCCCTGTCTCTGCGGTTGACATCGACGTGTGACTCCGACTTTGAAGCCTCAGCCCAAGTGGTAAGTGGTTGGGTGACCATGTGGCCGCCACTCTCGCTTCTCGGGTGGTGGTTCTGCGATGGGGTTAGCCCGGTCGAGAGCGCGATAAATATCTAAATGCCGTGATTTGCCTCATCAAGGGGCGTCGTTGTTTATCCAACAGTTTATTTGTTGTTTAATTGTCAACTGATTTGCTGGCTTGTGAGTGTGTCGAGTCCTTTGTGCAGGACACGTTGGAAGTACGGGGATCTCCCATCAAATCAGCCAAAATAATTGGCGCGTGTGAACGGAGAGCAAGATGTAAAAAGATTTCGATCTAAGTTCACGTTGTTTGATGTTTTTAAAGGGATTAGTTACTTACTGGAGTTTAGTTCTAAATTTTCTAATTGAAAATAAACTAACCAAAATAACTTAGATTCTACATGAGATTTAATTTACCAAGGTAATTTGTACAATGAATACTTTACAATACATTGTAGTATTGGCTAATTTCCCCTCTTGCTTAAATGTTGATGTATTATTAGTTATTTACTTACTTAAAACTTTGAGAACATTTTAAATTAAATTGAAATATTCACAAAATTACCCCTACCAACCATGACCCCTTGAACACCTTTAAAATAACACAAAATTACAATACAACTAATCTGACAAGGAATGCCCAATGTCCGACACTACAAAAAGCAATTCTCTCCACTATATTTTATGTCCCCTGACTCGAGCCACAAAAGACGGATAAAAAACAAACACAGGGCACAATATGCAAAATAAATGCTCAAATATAATAAAGAGAGCGAGGAGCAACGGCAACCGGAGCACGAAAATGGCAACGTAACTCAAGAGCTACTCCAAAAGCGAGCGAAGGAACAAAGGAGCAGCCCCGAAAGTGTGTGCATGTGTGTGAGGGGGAGGAGGAGGGGGTTGCCAGGACGAAACAATGCGGACAGCTCTCACGCAGGCGGAGTGTGCAAAAAAATCATCATCAAAAATATCATTTAAAATAATATTAAAATAAAGCCAAGAGTGTCAGTGGGGAAAATAGTCAAATGACAAGCACTGAAAAGTTATTTGAAGGAATATATAAGAGAAAATGGAAAGAACTTGAATTAAATTTATATTTTTCAGTTTTGTTACATGTAATATATATTTAAGGAATCATATAGTAAAGGATATCCTTCAGTAGGTATTTTTCCTTAATAATAATGGAGATAAAGAAAGACTAAAAAAATTTTAAAAATATTACTTCAAGTTGCTAACAAAACGAGATGGCATAAAATATATATTTTAAAATATTATTATAAAAGGAATACAAAAATTAAGAAATTTATTATTAGATAAAAGGATTAATTATCTATGTATTCTGTTCAGCGAATGTAACTCCATTTTAGAGATTTAAAGCTGAAGAACTTTCTAAAAATGTATAACATTAATTACATGTTAAAAAAGTATAATTAAAACCCCATTTCAGATGTCAAAGCTCAACAATTAATTTTTTTTACTGTGTTTGGGAAAAATAAAGAAGGAAACAAATGGGGGCGTCAGTGAGGCGACAAACGACCAGCGGACTAAATAATAAAAAAAAAACAATAATGGAAGTTATACATTTTATTTCACAGACGAATGGCAGTTGGCTGGCTGGCCAAGGACTCCGGTTCGGTGTCCAGGACTCCGCTCCGACCGGCAACCCCTTCTGGAACTTCGGAATGTTGACAAGCGGCAGCAGAAGCAACAAGAAGCACACAAAGCGAAAATATATAATCAAATAAAACTGAAAAGGATTCGCCTTTGTGCGCATTGTTGTTCGAGTAGTTTTCCGTTTCCCTCTCGCTGTGTGAGCGAGTGCGAGTGTTGGTGGGACTCAAAGGAAATAAATGTATTGTATTTGGAAGCGCAGCTACAAATGAAATTTTAATCAAAATGTAGTTGAGTGCCGAAGGGTTGTTCGCTCCGGCTGTCCTCCCCTCGCAGCACACACACATACACACTCCTTCATTTGAATTGTTTCTGTCAATCAGCGCGGCTTCAGCTTCTTTTGTTGCTGCCGAAGGATACAACTGATATTGATTTCGGGATCGAGTTCGCGCTCGCGTCAGTGTTCGTTCGCCGCGAAGCACAATGGCTGGAGGACAGGACACATCAGCCAATGGGAAAAGTTTCGAGGATACGACATACATACGCACACAATGGCAGGCGGAAATGCTCTCAGGACTTTCGGGATAGTTTCATAATTGCGAGCACAGCAATGGCGCTGGCACGGCAGTTGGGTTGAGTTCTACACTCCCGAGTCCTGGAGTCCTGGCCACTTGGCACTGCAACCCACACACACGGCTGTGATCGAAATATCGGCCACTTTCTGCTTTACAAATTTAATTTGTAATTACTTTTTAAGTTTTAAATAACCCGCTTTAAATTATGATAATTTTCTATATCTAAAACAATAGTTATCGTTGTTTAACTATTGTTTATCTATAACATTTATTTAAGGCGACTCAGCACTTAAATGTTTGCATCATTAGATTTTCTTTCTTTACAAATATTTTTAGAAATCTCCAACACTAACAGGTGCTACTCTACAGTAAGGGAAGGCAATAATTAAGAAAACTAAGCATAGGGCAATAATTTAAAATATCCTAAATTATATATTTTTATGTGAAAAATACTATATTAATGTGATTTTAACACTTAGTTATGGTAATAAGAATATATATTTAATCCTTTACAATATTAATAAATCAGCGCACTCAGAAATATTAAAAATATTAAAACAAAAATGAGCAATGTTTTAGTTCTTAAAATAATATTTGAAAATAAAGGAATATGTAAGCAAAGTAAGTTAAAACCTTATACTTTTACATATAATATATAAATATATTTGTAAAATAAACCAACTATAATTTTGCCACCTATAAAAAACTGCAGATATACAGCGCATAGTTAGAGTTGCTACCTCGTCCTGTGAGCGGCGTGCGACATGTTTCTCCACCGGATGAGGAGGACGCACAAGCTCCGAGCTCGCAGCTGGTGGCAAATTTCATTTGAATGCGGTCGGAGAGCGCTTGTTGGCATTGCACACCAACGGGGGGTTATCCATATATACCCACATATATGCATATATTTATATATAGCTCGGGGCCCCGGCTGGAACTCAATTAAAATGGCATTTAAATCATGCAAACTCCTTGTTTGGCGCGTCACCCAAAACACCCCGATGGCAAATTCTTCGGCAACTTCCGACTTTTGTTTGGCATTTCTCGCCGAAGGTTCGGTTTCCGACTCAGACCCAGGTCTGGCCTCCACTTGGAATTGTTAATAATTTGTAATGACACGCGCAGTTAACCGAATGCCTTCTGCTAATGGTTATCGCTTTATCGGGTCTCGAACCGTAACCGAATTAGTCAGGACACAAAGGATGCAGTTCCTCTGCTGGCCCCCCTGCCACCTATCCTTTGTCTGAAACTCTAACTCTTGCCTCCTGGACCATTGTCCTGGAAATGGGCGTATGTCTGCGATTTACGCAGATTTTTATTCAAATTAAGTTTAGTGTAGAAATTTCCGTAGCACAAAAAAAGAGGGAAAAACCCAAAAAAAACAAAAAAATTGGAATTCAATGCACTCTAAATGGGGAATTTATACAACAAAGTACGTTGGCGACCTTTTAGTGCCCTGTATATATTATTTTTGTTATCAAACAGAAAATATTTAACTAAGTTAAGGAGTTTTTAAATACGTATTCTTAGATTTAAAAATGTTCACAAGAGGAAATTGTTAATCACCATTTGCAACTTTAAAGACCCTTGACTATTTCCTACAAAATATTGAGAAATAAAAAGAATATGAAGCGGCACATTAACGACTTCAACTTAATATAGCGACCGCAACTATGCCAAATGGATAAAAAGAAGAAAAATGAAATCGAGAAAGCAGCTTGGCAAGCCAAGAAAAAACACATTTGCATATTTATCTTTTTTCGGTTATATGGTTGGTGCTGGGTGGCTGCTCAGGCTGCTATAACATTAGCATTTCTCGAAAGGATAATGTGCCACCCATTCCTTATAGCTTTTATTTCACATCTCACACATAAATGTGCCATTCCTACACAGTGAATTAAATATTCTAGCTTCTTCAAAGGATATAATATATTTAGAAGCTTAGTATTTATAGGAAAAATAATGCATTAGTTAAGCAACCATGAATATAAACAATTTCAAAATTTAATTGAAGGTTATCATTAATAAATAAATATATGGATCAGGATTTAAAAGTTTCAAGAAGATAATATACATATTAATCACTCTCCCAAAGTTTTCCGTATTTTCTTTCCCTGTGAAAAAGTCATTTGACATTTTTCTACCAACATATCCACATCCTCTTCAGCGAGTGTGTGGCTGATGAGAGGAAAGGGCTTAAGGGAGCAGGGGTAACCCACCCAGCGACAACCATTTGTTGTGCGATTGTCTTAAGGGGGAGTGTGCATGTGCTTAAGAGCCTCGTTAACAAAGTTATTTTGTCTTTTATCGCTTACCCGCTGCTCGGCTCTCAGTTCTCCGTGCTCAGTTCTCGATTCCCGTTGATGTCGAAGCATAATTTGCCATGTGCCGCATTAACTTGTTCGCATTACAAGGCATTTCGATTTGACGTCATGCGTGTGACATAGTACAATTTATAACCCCAGGCTCGTCCTGGCATCCACTGCGTATGAGCGATGTGTATGTGAGCTGCCGCCCGAGGATTGTCGCCTTGTCATTCTGTTGCAGCTGCTGGGGATCCGGCCCAGAGCTGGACAGTATTTACCTTTTTTCTGGTTAGATATGTGTTGGTTTTATCGATGGGTTTCAGCAAAACCTGAAAATAGTTAAGGAAATTTAAATAAAATTTACCCTAAAGCGCACATAACAAGTACCAGAACATTGTGTTCTATTTTTCGAATAATGACCAAAACGATTAATAATATTGCCATACAATGGTTATTGTTGATTGATTGCTCATGAATTGACCCGAACCCAAGCCAAGATCCCAAATTTATCATCCGATTTCCTTAAAATTTTCAGAATACATCAAACTAAGACTTTCCATTAACGTAATATATATAATAGGCCACAAAAATGTATGCTTAAAACTTAAACGAATATTGAGTTTCAGAGGCAGCTCTGATCAGTGTCCTTCCTTCTTCGCGGAAACAATTCCAGTCACGCGGGCCTCGCCCACACGGACAATTAATCTTTTGTCGAAGCACTTAATTGAATTGCCGAGCGAGCAAATATCAATTACAGCCACAATTATCCGAACAAAGGAGGAGTACAACTTCCTACTTTGGCATTTAATTGAATTACAATTTCATAAAAACCCCATTCCTGGGAATCCAGCTTGGGTGCAGGATGAGCCAAGGGAATGGGGACCGGGGAAATTCAAGATGCCGCCGCGCCTGCGCGAGCCTCAATTGCAATTGGTATCGCGGTATCGAGGTATCGGTATCGGGCAACTGAGAATGCTTACAACTTTTTAACACATTGCACAAAGGACGCGAACAAAGGGGCACACACATCCTCTCAATGGGCACACTATGTACTCGCGTCCTTTGTGGGCACTCGCGTGTTCATTGTGAGGCCGCCCGTCCGATTATTATGGAAATGCGCACATAATGCCAACAAAAAGCAAGTTATGTGTAAAGTATACACATGTACAAAAACACAAGTTTACTTTGCATTTATATATACTCGAGTGGTTATTGTGCCCGGGCCCTCCATATTGGGCCTGGCCTCGAAACGATTCGGAACGCAGGCGCAGCCAGCCGGAGCAGCTCTCGCATAATGGCCGCCAACGATCTTGGATTTAGGGTGCACTGAGCAAAAAGTGTTTGCAATTAAGTAGAACGAAAATATGGGAACTGAAAACCACCTCCTTCTAACAAGAATAAGAAACAAAAGTGAGTCGAAACTAGGGATGAACTATGCATCGGTACAACAAATTGCTTCTGATATATTCACTCTAATATCGCGTTTAATATCATATCGAAGATATATGACTTTCACCCCTTGAAATTATAAATAATAAAAGGTAAAAGATTTAACAGTAACTATTAATAAATTTCAGAAAAATTGTATTTAATTTATTTGTCTCTCTTTCCCTTAATATTGTACACATTTCGATGCACAGCAAATGTATCGTTAAAATACATATTGTTAAATTTTGATTTTCAGTCAAAATATTGATACATTGTAGATAAAAATATATATTTTATCGCCCCTACTGTTGGATATTTAATATGGTTACTTAAATGGATTTAATTTTAATTTATTATTAATCATTGGTAAGAAATGCATTCCCTATGCAGATCCCTTGATTCTAGTGATCTTCATCCCATCAATTTTGCGTAATTTTTCCGCAGTGTAAGGAGGAGCGGGTGCTGTGGAGGACAAAACTGTAGAAGCTCCGGGAAGCACACACTCGCTTCCAGGAAATTTAATCTTTAAATGCTGAATATAATATACATTAAAATCGTTTCTGGTCGAGAGTCGCAACCACTTCAGATGTGACTTGAAATGCAGGCAGATGGAAAGACGTTTTATGTAGCTAAATGAGATGTTTTTCAGAATTGTGAAGAAAGAGGGAATTATTTTAAATACGTTACACAATTTGTAATCTTGGAAGTTATTTCGTTAACATTAAGGGAAATAAACCTCAGTGAGCACTATTAAAATATGGATAGTCTTCATGCATTTCTGTTTAATTTAACTCTCTTAACCATATAACTAGATGACTTCCCATGTTCCTCAATAATTTCCCTGCTAAATTGCTAAAGGAACTCACCAGTTATTCCTTATCTTTTATCCCCACATTTCATCACTGTCACAATCTACATTCAATAAATATAAGATAAATTTCAATTTTCAATGGTAAGCCTCCACCCTCCACCCACAACAGCCTCCCCGCTCGTCTATGTATAAGGCAATAATACAATAGCACTCGAGCATAATTCAAAATGCCAGTAAAACATATTTTCCGAACTGGAACCCAACATTCACTTGGGGAGACAAGGGCGGCTGCCGTCGCCGGCATTTGCGCCAAAGTATTTCAAGCGAAAAATCACACTTTGACATTGTCTGCTGGCCCCGAAGGCGGAGTGGAATGAAGCTGTCCCGGGAGTGGGTCGCCCCTGTGGCTGGTGGGTGGGTGTTTGATCTGCTGCCTGCCATAATTATTGCCAATAAACGTCGCCCCGTTCCCGGTTCCTTCCCCATTTCCCCAGATAAAGAGAACGCCCCCTTTTGTGCTACGCAATGCCGCGGGCGCAAAAACACTTTGTAATATTTAGGCCGGGAAAGAGGTGGATTCCACACAATTGTGGGGTCCTTGCAGAGAGAAAAAAGCTATATATATATATATTTGAAGCCAAACTGAAAAACTTATGAAGTACTTAAATTAGTTTTAAAAATTGGGTTCAAACTATCAATTTAAGTAAGGTGTCATAAATAAGTTATACGATAATAAATTATAATTGATATTCTAATCATTAAATTGAAGTTTGGCATTCATTACCTGCACTTTATTAATATATTTAAAGTGTCTTTGAACTATTAGGAAATATATGTATATATTTTACCAAAAATATCTGTCATTTATAGACGTGATATCGATGTAGCATATTTTTCCAGTTTAACTTTTAAAACGTATACTTTTTGGTCAAGTGTTTCTCTTCGTGTCAAAAGGCAAAGTCAGAGATTATTGGGGGTTGGTGTCCTCCTGGTATTGGGTATTACCGGGGGTGGACGCTGGGACGCCGGGTGGCTGGGATGCCTGGATGCTCGGCATCGTCTGTGGGTGACATTCCCGAATTTCATTTGCCAAGCTCAGCTCAACCGCAAGCGCCCATCAAATTTCGTCACGGAAAGTGTGTAAATAAGTTCATTACACACATTTGATTGAGTGGGCCATTCCAGTTACCAGTTACCAGTTACCTGGTAGCGGGTCCTGGTACCTGGGATCTGCCTGGAAATTGGTAATTAAAAATCAAGAATGTTTCTCTAACCATTTAATTCAATTTTCCGGCCACGCTCAACTGGCTTTCCCTGCCAGCAAACACAGATTAAATGCTGGTGAGTTTTGAAATTTGAAAAGGTTTAAGGACCACGGAGATGGGCTTCATTGTGCGTGTGTGCTCGTGCCCGATGGCCAAGGATAACTGTCTGTCTGTCCTGATCCTGGCAAGACAAATGGGGGTGCAAATCGCCCATGGAACTCACTCACTCACTCATCACTGACCCGGTCTCTGGAGTTGCGGATGCATTTAATTTATTATTAGAATTATTTATGACAATCGCCGGGGGTTTGGGTGATCAAAAGCCGTTATTGTTAAGTTTATTAGGGTAAAAGGGGTGCGACCGAACCAGCCAGGACACTCCAGGGCCGGGGCACAGTGGTTGTCATTTTTTGTGGGCTTGTGAGGGTTTCTTTTTACTGTTTGAAATGCTAGTTAATAAAAGTTAAGGGGTGACATATCGTTAAAGAAATGTTAATTCTTTTGCCAAATTTTAAGTAGAGGAAATAATTTAAGTAATTCGATTTTATGTATCTTATTGAATTTAGAAAATGACATTTCCTCAATCGCTCTATTACACATAACTTAACTTGATTTTTAATAATTTATAATATTGTAGTGTTAGGATATCGACTTATGTAACGGCATTGGAGTTAAATATTAAACAAAATGTATATATATATATATTGACATTCCTAGAAGATACTCCAGCATATGGTAACTTCTTACGGTTTCAGTACCAAACTTTTCAGTTTATAAAGATCAGAAAAAATCGTGTTTATGCCCCACTGTACCCTCACAACGATTCACAGTTTTCACAGATAATTTTCCATTTTTCTCCTTTTTTGGGTAAAAATACGAGTTGAGAGAGTGGAAAAAAATGATCAAAAACAGCCAAAACGCATAATTCATGCATCGGCTGGCTATATGGCTACATGCCACTCGAGATAAATGGCAGCCTGGCGAAATAACGAGCCAAAACTGACCGCCGGACAGGACCCAACACAATGACTTGACGCACACTTGAGGCCACGACAGGATAACGAGGGGCGGGAGGAGCCCGGGGAAAGGATAATGTGTATGCGACAGACAAATAATTTTTGTATCTAGCGGCGGGTTGAATTTGTTTTCGATTTGCGTGAAAGTGAAATATGTTTTGGTGACATTAAGCCGACGGAATCAGGATTAGAGGCAGCGACAGCATCCAGCGAGGACAAAGGGACCTTCGCTAGCCTTTATGTGCGGCACGTGCTCCCCGCTTGTTTCCTTTTTTTATCTCTCCCTCTCAATAAGTAGCGAAATTTTTAAACATTTGAAAATGTTGTTATCCCCGCTCTGTTGGAGAGTTATTTAAAATTTAATTTAGCATCTGATTCTCTGGCATTGGCATATGCCAGCATTTTCATCTGTAAAGGATTAGCGCCGCTCCTCGCCTGTCACCTTCCCGGCCACGGCGTCACGACTTTCGGCTACAAGGATATAAGCAGGAGAGCCGGGAAAGGAGACAAGCCAAGACATTTTTATGCAAATTTATCTCATTACGCGCCGCCTTGCTAAGTTATTTTCAGAGTGAATTTAATTAAATTAAATTAAATATTCAACACATGGCCGGAGCAGCAGCAGAGAGCAAGGATAACTTTTGCAAGATGCCTTCCACAACCTGTAATTAATATTTATACTCAAGTCTATGCATAATAACTATATTTTGGCCACAAAATTAGGGAGTTCGAGCACGTAGGTGCTTCGATTATTCGGTAATTAAAATTGGATTACACTCTTTACTAGTTTCATGAGAAAACGACGATATATCGATAATGATAAGTTATTTGAAAATCTTTTACTAACGTGGTGATAAATCGATGTTATGTTTGATATAATTTCTTTTAGTTTAGATAAGTTTTATCATATCTTTCAATATAATCTTTAAAAAACACTTAACACATCGATATTTTAAAGTTAAATGTGGATATTTTTTTGAATTTTCACTTAGTCAATATTAACAATCTTATTTTATGATTTTGAGCATTCTTGTGGATATATTGTTTAATTATTTTTTTAAATTGAACTAATTCAAGTGCCAAAAACCTCGAAGAAAACCTTCAAACTAATTAAAGAATTTTTACAACAAATCAAACCGAAAGCTTTATGTTTTAAGGAGAATACTTGGCATTTTCCCAAGTAAACCCCGATTAGAGCACCTACCTCAAGTGGCAGCTGCGCCGCCGTAGCCTCAATAACCCCGGTATCCCCTTTGGATCCTTTGTATGCCCACCAGGATATCGGGACAAAGCCCGCAGCGCCGCACAGTAGCGCCTTTTCTCATTTTACGTTGCAAAAATCATAACTTTTGAACCAAATAAGATAATTGAAAAATTTAAACGGCATTCGACAGGTAATTGTTGTAAAATTTATATATGTACTGTATAATGTGCCACGCCCACAAATTCGCCTTTTTATAGGGTATCAAAGTGAAAAAATCAATTTTTCCCATTGAAAACGAATTTTTAAAAACAAAAGTTTGTTAATTTTTTTGCTTTATTTTTGTTTATTTGATCAAATAAAAATATTTTGAAAACTGAAAAAAAAATTTTTTTTTTTTGTTTTTGTTAATCGGTTGCGCCCTACAGTTGGTATATTTGTAGGTAAGCGCATACTTTTTTTTGGTATTTTGGTATATTTTACCCTGAGTTGCTTCGGTTTTTTGCTTCGCAATGCCAGAGTCGCAGCTGGACGCAGCCGATCTAAACGGATTCTGATTCAGGAAAGATACACGCAATGTGTAGTCATAGTGTGGTTACCGGCTCTGGGCAGCTTCAGAAGTTATAGACTACTTTAGCCAGAAAAAGGTGAAAATAATGGACACCTGGCAGGTAGCGATTTTCCTGCACAAGCCCACACAAAACTACCCTTTTTTTAATTTGGATAAGAGTTAATGAATATACCTGTCATTTAAAAAAAAAATCATAACGATTGGTTATGTAGTTTTTGTGTAATATTACCTGAAAGTCGACTAATTTACCTATTTTTTGTTGTATGACGCATACACGGAAAACAATTTCGACTTTGAATGCTCATATCTTCCACAAAAAAAATCAGAAAATTTTTTTGGCTACAGATTCGGAATCCTTGGGAAATTCTCTGTCGAATTTGTATAGTTTAAATCGATTTTGCGATTATGAATTTTCCTATTTTTGCAACGGCTTTTGTTCGAGAGGCGCTACTGTGCGCCGGAGCGGAGCAAGGCCAGCAATTATTTGTGGCATTCCGTTTCAAAGGAATTGTGTTTGTGCTTTGCTATATCTTTTAAATACAATTTATAAAGCACGCGCCGCTGCACAGAGATGGAAAGTTGGTCCTGGCCCGGGGAGTGGGAAAGTGCTGGTGGGGGGGCCGGGGAGGGACTACCTGGCACAATGGGCCAGATAAGAAGGCGGCCATTTTGTTTATGCGCCGCGCACAAAGAAAGTCAAGGGGCGGCGCCTCTCGCTTTTTAGTGCGAAAATAATTGTAAAATCTGCAAAATGCAAAGGTTTTCAGTGTTATTTTCCTTTTTTCCCTGGAGGCAACACACAATGGACGCCGGCCTCTTGAGGAGTGAAAAAATCGAGAGAAACGACGCCTTTGTGAGGCATTTTGCACCGCTTTCAGTACGGGCCTCTGTGTGTGGTAAAATTGCAATTTAATTGCAGTTAAATTGCTCGCAATTTGCTCGGAAAACCCACAAGAAAAGCATAAAGAAAAATCAGCAAGGTAAACAAGCAAATAAAAGTAAGAGCGGGGGAGGGAGGAAAACTAACAGGCAGTGGAGGAACAACGCTGAACTCGAGTGGTTTTTCATTTCGCAGGCGGTTCACTCTAGTGGAAAAAAAGGTTAGGAAAATGTATCCAAAGGACACGGATCTTGGGTCTGTCCAATTGTGTGGGAAGGTCCTTGCCTGGCACTTGAGTCTCCCGGTTTCTCGATATCTTTATTATTTGTTTGCCATTTTGTGCGTGGAAATGTCCCCGCAGCGTTTATTTTCGAATTTATGCTGGAATAAACGCAAATAAACACATTGCTTATCAAAATACAGAGATGTTTGATTTTTTTCCCAGGCATTATTAATATTATTCCTGTTGTTATGATCCCCCAGATAAGTATCTATTAGCTGGTGAGCTGCAATTAGCCTCAGACTCGGGTTCTAACCCCTTCGAGTGCTATGAACAGTATGTTCCCGCAGGCCGGGGGATTTACTTTATTTATGGAGCTGGTGCTGCCTGCTGCATCACCTTGGTTATCCGTTTCGGCTATTTAATTTGGTTATTGTATTCATTGACACAAAAGCCAAACCAGCCAGCCGCCTGCTGCGTGTTTTTTGGTGCCTTGCCAACTGCCAGCAGCAAATAAGCGCCGGAAAACAAAACAGCCTCCCATCCCCACAATGCACTGAGCGAAAGAAGCTTCAAAAATAATGTTTGAATCTAAAACCAACTAAATCTTATTAATTCACAATATACAGCATTTTGTTCTTCACAAAAGAATTTGAAAAAAGTAATAATTCTATTAGTTTTATAAGCGAACCTTTACAATTTCTTTTCTTCTAAAGAATATCCAGCAATTATAGCATTTTTAGAACTACAGTTTGTAATTAGTTGTATCTACATGAAATTTGTACATTGTTAATCTATAATATTAAAGTTTTTGCTGTCGTACATCTGAGCTTGAAGAATAGACATTTAAGCTTGAAATTCTCTTAAAAAAGTTAATTTTACTTTACAAATATATCAAATCATATATCATATATAAAATTGTAAATACAATAATGCACATGAAAACTTTATTTAGATAATTTTAAGTTTTTCCAACATTTTCTTCAGTGCAACCTCATCACCACTATTACCAAAACACCGCACTGAAACCCCGGCTAAGCCCAGGCCCGTAATGTGTTTTAGTTGAGTTTATGAATAAAATTACACCGGGACTCTCTCCGTGGGCAGGCGAGGTCAGGCTGGCTGGTAGCTGTAGAAGGATGCGGAGGACGCTCTCCCGGCACATATCAGCGCCGAACAATGGATAATAAGCGTATCCACTTAATGGTTGCCAAGGTGCAGGCGAGGTGGAGCCTTCGGGTGGGATTAAGCGGACGCTCGCACTGGCATTGCGGATCTGCGAGTGCCAAACACGCGGTCAAATGCCAATGAACAATGCCCGCAGAGGGGTTGGGCGTGGGTGTGTGGGTGTGAGGTGTGAGTACGTGTGTGTGCCAAAAATCCTTTGGCCGTAATCAAGCGGAAAACAGCACAATGACTATATCTACAATATATATCTGGGACAATGGAAGACACTGGCTGCAGGCAGGCCGGGGGTGGCAGGAGGGAGCTGGCGATTGTCAGATTGAAAAACAAAAGGACTTAACAGCAGACACACACACTGATCGCACACACACACACGTACACCCAGGTTAATGAGTGGCACACCAGTGCAAAGGAGGCGTGGCACTCAGCCTACATGCAAAACAGATAAAACAGTTACAAGAAGCAGCCAGTTCTCGTGGCTCGAAATTTTGGTTCAGCAGATAGAGGGTTGCTACAGAAATAACTTTGAATTAGGAGGGATTAAATATGTAAGACTTACATTATATATGCAGTTTGTATAAAAAAATAATATTACTAATAAATTGTTAGGAGTTTTACATTACATTTATCTAAACTCTTATATCTAAATTAAATTAATTGGATTTTATTTACAGGACAAACAAATCATTTATTCTTTCTGTTTTTGTTTTTTTTTTAAGTGAGATTCGGTATTTAAATTACTAAATATGTACTGAATTGCATTACATTAACCTTTTTCTATATTTAACAATTATACGTATATCGTTTTGTTTATTTTGCTTGATGTTTTGCTTTTAAGTGCTCGATAATCTAATTAAAATTGAATTGATTTATTGTAAAATCATAGTTTGTTTTTACCAATTTTAAATCTTTAATCGAAATGGGAAACCTTTGAAATTATCTCCATTAAAGTTTTATTGTTTCAATCTATGTTAATTTGCTTAATAGTGAAATATGTATAAAAAGGAAGCGTACATTTGGTAGTTGATAAACGTCTTTAAGTAGTAACAAATTAGTATACATTTAGTTTAATTTTTTTAAATTCCAATTAAACTTTAAACATCTCTTAAAAACCAACTCAAATTGGCTCTGCAAGAAGGAGCTATTATTAATCATCTTTGCTTTCGTAATATTATTCGAAAGAATTTAATATAATAAATTCCCCGAGGCACACATTTCCCACCCAATGTCTTTATTTTATGCAAATGTAAATTGCCAACCCTCGCGGACTGAAAAATGTCAATAAGTTGCAGACAAATTGTAGCTATCTCACTCGCCCTCCCAAAGGCGACCAGTTCGGATTCGCAAACACATTGCGCATACGCCACGGTGGTCGTTAGATGTCTGCAGGGTGTGTGGGAGGACTGCAATTGTTGCCTTTGATTTGGAATTTGCTAAGCACTGAGAACTGATTATGCGGGCGAATAATTGATAATGCCTTGAAATTAATTGAGCATTTGTTAAAGATTTTATGCATTTACAGAGATTCTTTGAGAAATACAAGAAAATAGGATGGGAAAACGAGACAAAAACCAGGCATGTTGAAGCTTTAAGCCTAAGAAATATTAATACTACTTGAGTTCGGAGAATCTAGACAGCAGTAAGACTGTTGTTCCTGAGCTATTAAATGTAAAAAAGGGTTAGTTAAGAAGATGTATGCTCCAACATAGAATTCATTTAAAAATATTTGTCCGTCATTTAAACGACGAACAGTCTAAGGACTAGATAAATTATATAAAGAATCCTTAATTGAGAGAGAGCGGAATTCTTGCATTTTCTTTTTGGTCAAGATATTTGCGGAATTGCATTTGGCTGCCAACTTTTCTGCTAATTGCTCGCCGCGCTAATGACTCTCAGCTGCTGGCTGGATCCAGGATTCAGGATACTGGCCACCAACTACCGACCACGCCCCCACAGGGCACCGAGGACCACTCGCCAACTGCCATTTGCGGCAACTAAGCGCAATTAATTAACAAACCCGAGCGAAAAAGGGACAAGGAATAGAAAAAAATTATACAAAATGTTGGTACTTCATAATGCCGCATGGCGGTCGTGTCCCCACGCTCACGGTGAGTTGGCTAAAGAAAATGCAGCTTAATGCTGAATTAATTCCAATTACCACATCCTGCTGCCTGGCCCCATCCTCTGGGCGGGATCCTTGACCATCGGCACTCGGCAGCTGGCCAGTAATTTAGCCGCTAATGCGCGGAGTGCGGCCAACAAAGGCAGCCGCACGCGCTGACCTCCAGCGCAGGCACACGGCGGGAAAAAGTTTCCAGTAAGATATATTGGATTCTCTATTGAAATATATTCGAAAACCACACAGTGAATTTGTACAACCGTTCTCCTAATTTAAGAACTTTTGAAATCAAACAACTTTTCTCGCAATGCAGTCGCCACTCACCATTGCCATGGTCTTTTGTGCGAGGTTTCAACATGAATTTATTTTATATAAAAATGTTCCGGCTTTTTTCCGCCCTGGCCATCGGCCACTTGTTTGGCTTTCAGATGAATCACTAATTAATTATTAATTAAGTTGGAAAAATAGTCCCCTCCCGTCCAGCTCCTCTCTTTGCATTTTAGTTTTGAAACTTTTGAAAGTATTCCAATTTTCTAGCATTTTTCTCTCCTTCGCAGAAGTTCTGCCTGGCGGAAGGAAAACTTTTGTGCAGAACGGGAAAAACTTTTGGCACAATGTGTCGCCTACCAGAGACGGCCACGCCCCCTGCATTATTTTTTTTTATTATTTTGTAGAGAGCGAAAAGTTTTTACTGTCGCATTTCTCCAACTCCAGAACTCCGGGGAACTGGGCACTAAAATGCAGGCTTTTAGTGAAAGAAAACCCCATCGTTAGCAGGTCCTTGGCAGGGATATAAAGGCAAGGCAGGAGCTGGCTGCTGCTTAAACAAAAAGCACGTGTCCCGGAGCTCCTTTCATGGGGAACGGAACTGACCTTCCGACGCGGACACTGGCCATGTGCAAATTGTAAACTGCAAGAACACACTCATGTCCGTGTGGAAAAAAACAGGAGAAAAAAGCGCAAAACACAAGAGAACGCAGCTCAGAAAAGCGCAAACATTTATATTTAATTGGTGGTTTTTCTGGCCGAGAAGAGGCAGTGGCCAGTGGCGCACCACCCCACCACCCTGCACCCCGTGGCCTTGTGTCTACCCAATTGAGTTTCAAAGTTGCAATTAGAGCAGCTTCACTGAGCGACTGCCCAGATTTTCACAGGGCGATGTAGGTATATGTATAAATGGTTAAGTGGATGCACAGCAAAATAAAAGCGATGCATATGTTTTAAGCAATATAAAACTACATTTTTTATGAGAGAAAACACTCTAAGAAAATAAGAAAAAATGATTTTGTATTCTATAGAAATCGTCGGAAAATGAAAGCTAATAAGTTGGTTTTCTTGAAAAATATAATGACTATAAAAGTATGTAGTCCTTATTTGATATTTTATTTATTATCATTATTTTCTTCCTGTGTCTAGGTGGGCAGGTGGCCCAGGTGAATTGCTGAATTGGTGGCTGCATACAATGGAAACAGTTGAGATTGGGGCAGTGAAGCACTGACGAGGAGGGAGCAAGGCGTTCGGGGACGGAGAAAGGAACCCCAGGGGCAGAAACAATGCACATTCAAAAGAAACAAGTCGCAGACCATTAAACTCGAATAGAATTTCGGACCGGAGAACATTCAAGAGCAAACTGTTTTACAAAATACAGAGTAGGAAATATTTATTTAAAAGAGCGAGGGTACACTGGAGTATCTTAAATAGGTATACAAAACATAAGTATAAAAGATTTCTGGTAGCTAAATAACTTGAAGCTAAATACCTTTGCCCTCTCCCAATAAATGTTGAATGGAATTAATAAAGTCAATTAATAGTTTGTACTCTTTTGTAAATTTTCTGAATTTCAGTTAGTCAACATATTTTCCAAATTTTAAACCACAAAATAACTTATAATTGATTACATTCACTTTAAATCAGTTTTGTCATTGTTTTTTAGTTCACAGCTTTTTTTCCTAAACAATACCCCTGGAATCAAAGGATTCAATACCCAGCATTCTCAGTTCCCTTCTCGTCAGGTATTTCAATTCATTTCTTGTTGGTTTTTGTGGCTGGCAAGCTCTTTGAAACTAAGTACTTAATGCTGCATGGCAAACTAACTAACGCAATCCGAAACCGGAGCAAAGAGAGCTAAATGGAAATGAAAAACCAAATTCAATTTTACCCATTGCCTTTGACACGCCCCTTTATTTGTTGTAGGTGGTTCGAGGCAAATGTGCCAAGTGTTTGGGGCTGCACATAAAGAAACAAAGAAAACTAAATAGGTATAAAAAGTGAAAACAAATTAAAAAATAAAGAAAATTACTACTATTTTACACAAGAAAGCTATGTGAATTGAAGAGGAATTGAATACAATATTGGAAATATATGAAAAACAACTATTAATATGGAAATTCCTTTAAAACGTATTAATCAGTAAACGAGTTTTTTTCAATAAGTATTAGGGAGTAAAATAAATCATATACTATTATTAATTGTAGTTAGTTTTAAAAATTGTTAGATGTATTAGAGAATTTCCTCTTATGTTTCCTTCTAAAAAAATCTGATATAAAAGCCTTATTTGAAATAAATTCGGATGGATCTCGTTAAAAAAACAGTTCACATAGCTGACTGACTTCAATCTCAAGTTTAATATTTAACTGTCCAGCTTAAGCCTTGAATTTTTAGCATTACATGAAATGTATTAACAAAATGTGTATTGATTTCTTTATATTTTAAAATATTCCAAATTATTTCCTGTATAGCTGCACGACTGATGGCTTGGCTCTTGGCTTGGAATGCATCGAGGCTGACTCGTCGATGTCGACTCGATGACGACTTCTTTACACGACATTTAATTGAGAAATAATTGAATAGGTCGTGTCAAGTGTTTGTTTGGCGTTTTGGCTGGCTGAGGTCTGAGCTCTGAGCTCTGAGCTCTGAGCTGTGAGCTGTTAGCTCTGGGATGTGAATCTGGAAGGGCATATCGATGGGCTGCCAGCCAAATTAGCTTTGTCAAAACGCGGCTGACACGGACGCGGGGCTGTTGAGTGGCGCGGAAAAGTCTATTGCAGCGTGAAAACGCCACACGAGCCGGGCCGCGTCGAGTCTCAACTGTTTAATGAAGTAGTCACAGTCGGCGGTGAAAGTCGAAGAAACAAAGCCCGCAGCCGCAGAGTCAAAGGAAAGGTGCAAAAACACACACACAAAAAGCAAGTTCACGTGTGATTGGTATGTTCAATAATTCGTCCTGCGAGTTCGGGTTGAGTGGGTGGGGTGAGCAGGTCCTGGTGCAGTCAGCCGAGCACTTATAATTGCAGTTGCAGTTTGCCAAATTGCATTGTCGCCTGCCTCACAGAAAAAAAAGACTTCGAGTTGCCAAGAAGGTGTGGAAATTAATCGGGCAGAATCGAGGGATTCGGATTTACAGAGATTGGGATTTGTGGTTAAATAATTATAGATCTCTTCAGATGTTAATGGTAAAAGAGAATGTTGAATTGATGAGAAATGGTTAAGAATATAGGAGCGGAGGTTTTTGACAAGATATTTTCGTGTTTTGTGCCTCAAGAAGCTCTTTTTAGCAAACAAAGGTGAGGAAAACCTAGCTACAGATATTTTAAACTATAAAAAGGACGAATATGAAACTTAAAAGTAAACTTATAAACTATGTCATTGTTCACAACTCAAATAAATATCCACCCAGTGCTCAATATTACGATACAAAATATTAATAAATATATTAAGCTTGTCCTTGTTTAAAGTTTTTCTTATGATTAAAAGAAAGGTATTATACTGTTGATCGTCAAATTTAATTGAATACTATGAATGAATTTAATATAAGGGAAAACTATAATTTTTAAGATAAAAGCATCATAAATTTAGCTAACTAAAGATATATTCATAGCAGTAGGGACTAACTAAAAAGAGAAATTAAGTATAAGTATCATTTGATAACTTGAAAGAATTGTTAAATTAAAAATAAAATATTAAAATTTGAGAATTATAAAGATCAAACTTTATGAATAATACTTTAAAGTGATTCTTTATTTTACATTATTTTAGAAGTCTATTCTTTTATTCATGACAAACTTCTCCCAATTTAAGAAGTTAGTCCAATAATTTGACTCA
Organism: Drosophila jambulina; assembly: GCA_018152175.1. Lineage (NCBI taxonomy): Eukaryota > Metazoa > Arthropoda > Insecta > Diptera > Drosophilidae > Drosophila > Drosophila jambulina. Next base: position 32,099,928 of record JAECXH010000012.1, read on the forward strand.
AAGCATTAATCGGAATCCAATGGAAAAAGCCTCAGTCATGCTACGCATGATTTCTTAATTCATATCTGTATATCTTCAAAGCAAACGTGACTCCTAGTCATAATTGCCCCCCGATGACTCCATCCCATTCATGAACTTGAACTCGCAGCCCAGGTGCAGGTGTACTGGAATTATGGCCATATTAAATGTGTGAAGCTGAAAAGTTCCTCGCGAATTACGTCAGTCGGCGATCTGATGTCGCTCCAGGTAAACTATATATGTTAGACCCATTTTCCATGAATTCTAGGTCGCCTCGCGAGAACTGGTTTGCCCAAGCCCCACACTTTTGGTTTTCCTATAAAAAGAGAAGTGCTTTTCGGTATGAACTCCATTTCTCAGTCGGAGACAGAATGAATTACTCAAAGCGGGAACTTATTCGCGGGATGAGCTGCCTCCTACTGCTGGTGGTCGTCGGAACCGAGGCAGCTTCATTGTGGCAACTACCAAAGCCGGAGCAGGTCCACCAAGACCTGGCCCGTTGCCGCCAGGCTACCCAGGGCGAGGAGGCAGCCACTTTGAGGTGTTTGGTCAAATCCCTGGGCCTCTGGACCGACGAAGATGGCTACCAGGCGAGAAGGATAGCCAAGATCTTTGCGGGTCACAACCAAATGGAGGAGCTGATGCTGGTGGTGAACTACTGCAACCGCAGGGAGGAGCGGAGGACACAACCGGACGAGTGGGCTTTGAGGGCCTACAGGTGTGCCACTTCCGGTAGATTCGGACATTGGGTCAGGGAATATATGAAGCCAAGGGAGGAATTTACTCAGTTATAAGTTAAATAATTTATAAGCTTATTTATTAGAAATAAACTGTATTAAAAAAAATAATTAATAAATAAGTAAACAAGAAAAACAACTGAAAAGTGTTTTTAAAAGGCATTTGAATTGAAAAATCTGCATTTTTACTTTGTTTAAGAAGATGGACTATGTTTCTTCAGAAAATGTTTAAAAAATTTAATTTAAATTTTTTTTTTAGACATTTTTTTACTACCGCCATCTATATTTGAGCGGAGGCGTAAATAAAACTTAATTCGAGGTGTGGTTTCATATCAGCCAGCTGAGCCAACACCAATCCCAATTAGAGTCTGCAATTCCAACCATTACCCAGCGCTTTTCATATTTAAAGGAAAATAAGCATCTATAAATAACAAAAATAACTACCAAAGAGCTCGCTTAAGTCATCAAAATCCCAATCAACAAAGAAAACCAATTCTAACTAAAGGCGCCATCTGTGTCTCAACACGAGTCAACCAAAAGCGAAACCAAGGTGTAGTGATACATCAGCCAGCTAACGAGACTAAGCAAGAACACTGAGAAAACACAGAAAATACGAAGTGGAAAATCACTTTCCTTTGAAAACAATCGAATTGGAAAAAAAGTTGTTTTATTTTCGAATTGAACTTTCGACAATCGATCAGGATGGTTCTGGTTCTGGCTGAGGGGCTGTTAGTCCCCCCAACCCTGTCCCTGGACGCCCCCTAGACCTGGACACTGTGCTGGACCAGGCGCAGATTGGCGTTCATGAAACACATGCCGGCGTGGTAGGCCCTGGAGCAGGAATCGGCCTCCTTGGAGTGCGTCTCGGCGCAGTGGACGATCTTCTGGTGCGTCTCATCGTTGTGATCCACGGTCGAGCCCGCGCCCGAGAGCTGCACATGCACCTTGTGGACATCGAAGCCGTGCTCGGGGTCGTAGAAGCCGAACTTCTCGAAGACGCACTCCAGGTAGCAGCGGGTGACCGCATCGTCGGGGTACTGCCACTTCTTGTACTGCTCCACCAGCTCCGCGGAGGCGTGCACCTTCTCCGCGCAAAAGTGGCGATAGGTCACCAGGTCGTCGTGGGTCTTGACCACGTAGCTCATGTCGTGGTGGCCCGGCTCGTGGTGGGCCCACACACAGGCGGGGATCAGGACGAGGACGAGGAGGAACTTCATCTTTGCTCTGGCACAATCAGCTGCAAACTGCATTACGCTTCGATCTCTCCATGGCCATTTATAGGGCGGCGAGACTGCATCCCACCTAATCTGCGAACCGAATTGATCCCCTGCCAGGTGACTGACTGACCGCCTCGATTGTCCTTATCGGGGGTCAGGGGTCGCAACGAGCACCTGCCCAGCTGTCAACAAGACCCGTCCGCCCGACTGACTCACGGCTTATCACAGAAAAGTAAAGTGACTTTGAGCAAATTCCAATTTCATTTCAATTCGAATTATGGATGGATTGCTTCTTTGTGCGGGGAACGTGTGGGCAACAGAAAATTTAAAACAAATATTTATTATATTTGCTATATCCGTGCAAAGGGTATTGCACTCTTAACTTCGATTTGCTGATTTTTTAACGTAGTAACAACGGAAGAGTAAAGCTTTCCAAGGGAAAAATTGGCCAAAAATATCGATATCGAGTTTTAAATGCAGAAATGTTCGCATTTAAAAACCAAGAAGAAAAAACCAAACCTGACTGAAATCGGTTGAGTTTTAGCCAAGTTATGATCGTAAAAGCGTCGAAGGTGTTAGCAATTTTCAGCCAAAAAATATGACCCCATTTTTGAAAAAAATTTAAGGGGTTACATCGTTAAAATAGTCAAAAATTGTCAAAAAATTATATATCGAGTTTTAAATGCAGAATTGTTCGCATTTGAAAACCAAGAAGAAAAAACCAAACCAGACTGAAATCGGTTGAGTTTTAGCCAAGTTATGATCATAAAACCGTTGAAGGTGTTAGCAATTTTGTATCATTGTTGTATATCTTTTTACTATTTAAATCCTATTTAGTTTCTTTATTATTATTAAGGTATTTATTTCCTCACACAAGAAAAAAACAAAGTATATATAAAAGAGATAATTCCCAAAAAGTTTATAATATTTTTCAATCAATACTTAAAATAATAGCATTATGGTTTTTTTATTATTACTCTTGTGTTCATTTATTTAATTTAAAAATTGTTTTCGTTGATTATGGTTGTCTTTGAACATTTATAAAAAAAATCAAATAAATCGATTTTCGTATATGGCAAAAGTGGAACTGTTTACAATTAAAATATATAAAATAATTGAAAATGAAGTAATATCCCTTATTTGTTGGCAATAATAAGCATTAAACAATTTAACGTAATATCAACCTAACTCCATTACCCCCCATAAAGCACACAATAAAATAATTAACAAGGGAATAACAACCAGTCATTCTACCACTAAGGTTTTTTTGTTCAATCCAAAGCAAAAAAAAAAACCACCCGAAAACCAAAAGGGAAAGCGAAAGTTCAGTCGAAAACCAAGAAGAAAACGCGCCAGGAGGTCTCGACCCGCCCACAAACAATAAAATCAACAACATCAACCTCAGCAGATCTTCAAACGCTCGGGATTGACCCAAGAGGGCGAAGTCGGCTTCCATGGCACCAGAGCATGTGGTGGATGTGGGTGAGGACCCGGCCGCATCGGATTGGATCAGCTCCGACCTGACACTTATCACCTCTGACAGTGAACGTGACGGCGGCGAATATAAACATTTAGAGGAAAACTGGGTTTTACACATCGACAAATATCTAAGAGAAATATCTATCAGGAACTTGAATAAACTAATTTTAATTTTAACTTTGATTATAATTAAAAATTCGTTCTTAGACCTCCATTTGCTCTTGACATAAAATATTTTTAAGTTCATTGTTATTAATTATAAATATGAAGAACATAATACCAATAATAGTCATTGTGGCTATTAAAAAAATTAATTTAAAGTAGTACGTTTTCTAATAGCAACCACTTATTTTTTTGTGTCTTCAAGTATATATAAAAAGTCACTCTAACAAAAAAAACCGTGTGTGGGGAGCCAGTCCAAGCCATCTCAGCCAGTAACCGTGTGTTCTGAGCCAGAGTTCGCCAACGAAACGAAAGTGAAACCCGGTTAAAGCCCATTCGCTATGGCCCCGAGAATAAAGACATGTTGGGGCCACGACAATTGCATTTCCCGAGAGCCGTAGCCGTAGCCGTGGAGAGCTTAACAAATTCCTAGAGACCCAGTCGGTGTTCATTGCGCCTCGATTCTACACTTTCGCCCGGTTTATTGCATTCATTAAAGGCCCCGAGAGCAATTAAATCGAAGCTAATGAAAATGCCTCCTTCAATGGGAAAGCTATTCGGGTTTGTGTTTACCTTTTAATATTGTTTTGATTCATTCAAAGAGGGAATACTCTGAGGTTGAGAAGAAGTATTCATTGTAAATCTATATTTATACTTTCTTAAGGCTACATGCAACCTGTAGAGTATTTGCTTTATTAATAAGCCCTGTAACAGATCTCTGGCAAAGATCCACCGCAAGGCTAGCCGAAACTAGGACAAACTCCCAGAAGTTCCTGGCCATTTATTGGCCAGGCTTTATGGCCAGAAAGCACACCACGACCACCGAAGGTATAAAAGGCTGCCCATGGAGCGCGCGCCCAGCGATCGCTTGAAGACCAAGTCCAAGTCCCAGTCAAGTCTCAGTCTCCGGCGAGTTCCCCATAAAGAAACGCGCGTGCGCAGCGGCAGAAAGAGTCAGTTGGTCGTCGGCAGCCTCCGCGTAGAGTCACAACAGTCCCAGAGCCACCGAGTCGTGCTCCGGTCCGTCAAGGAGGACTTTGCATGTGCAAGCAGTGCGCTTTGTTTGTTTGTAATTCGTATTATTTATAAAGCAACTTGTTTTCAAAGTCATTACGTGTCGTGCCGCCGTCAATTGTGAATTCTTAAAAAGCGAGTGCAAGTGCAGTTGCAGACAATATATATTTTTTGGGGATTTCGGGGAGCTTCCTCAGTGCCTCAGTGCATCACCTGGTCTGCATACGAAATCCGGAGGAAATCCATAAACAAGGGCAGCCACTATGCAAATGGAAAAGGTAAGCGAGCGGCGGCTGAGTGATGCCTTTGATCACCCACACAACCCCCTCCAGCCCAGCACTTTCACTTTCCGCCACAGTCTTGGATTCAGATTCAGATTCAGATTCAGGTTCAGACTCCAGGTTTAAGGTTACAGCGGCTAGCATTTACTGCCTTTGAACTGGTCTTAGCCATGAATGCGACTGGCGACTTGCGACTGAGTCAGCGTCTAAGCCAGCTCAACAACTGGCCAAATGCAGGCCACGAAAAGTCAGGCAACCCAGCTCATGGCTCATAGCTCTTGCCTTTATGGCCAGAAGTCTGCTGGCTGGAAGCTGTGTCTATTCTAATGAGTTGAAAGGAAGGAAAAGTGCTCAAGTCAAGCTTTAAATACTCTTGGAATTGCAAGAACTGAACGAGGCTAGTAGAAACCCAATAAAACAGAAGCTATGAAATGTAGATATTTAAATTGAATTAATTAAAAAAGGAAGTTGCCAAAGGTATTTAACAATTAGTAAAGCTAAATTCAGAAATTATTATCAAATGTAAACGAATTCTTAACTTGATAGAACAATTTAACGAACTGTAGAGTAGCTGTTATGCTATTTGTCTTTTCTTAAAACAAATTCTAACTTAAACGAAATAAAAACGAGTGATGTAAATAACTCAAGACCACAATCAAACTATACTTTGATATATTTCTTCTAGTATTTCTCTCCAGAAAGCAACTATTCAAATTCAATCATGAAATCAGTTAGGTAAAATTTACTGAGACATGATTTACAAGGCATAGCTTCCATGGTTTCCAGTTCACTTAATAGTTTCAACACAATTACTAAGTACTTTTAATGTGTGCTAACGTATGCCATTAATTTAACAATTACAACAATTAAGCAATAATATATATGGGGAAAGATTGAAGAGAATATGTATTAGGAAGCTTGTTAGGTGAAGAAATAAAACCAGAAAAAAATATAACAAAATAATTTGTATAATAAATCAAACAAAAACACATTTTTATATAGACAAGAAGTAAGTAACGATGGCCCTTTTAACTCTAAAAATTTGTGAAAGCAAATTTAATGACGAAAGGAAGGTCCAAACAATTTATTTATTAGTTTCTTATTCGGCACGTTGCTTTAAAATGTTATTTAAGCTAATTGCCACGTAGGAAACACTTTACATTCTCTAAGCCCATCGTCAATACGTAAAACCATAATTAGTGGATCACTCAAGAACTTCGGCCAGGTCATTTCAGTTCATCTCACAGTCAAAGCTCACTCACATGACCACCCACCCAATCGAGATGTGACTCTCGATTTCTTGGCGGGCCTATGGGAAACACCCATGGCCAAGATCCAAGACCAAAGACCGAAGATCGAACTATTCGACTATCACTTTTAACGCAAACACATTACAATGGCACTCGAGTTGGCCCAATTTTCGACAAAGTGGAGTGGAGCTGCACTCCGGCACTTGATCAATCTCGGCCCGATGCCGATCATTACGATTATTGTCTGGCGGTGGTTGTTGGTCGCTGATTCCACTCAATTCGATTTGAATCGCTTGGCGTCGATTTAATTTCACTGAAATCGAAAACGAAGCTAGAAAACAGAAAAGGAAAAGCGTTGAAAATTGCTCTGGCAATGGAGATCATGATGGGGGATCGAGTGGGTGGAGTGTCTGAGTGGCCCGAGGAAAGTCAAAGTGAAATGCGCATGGAAAGCAAGGCAAATTGCCAGTCAGCCTCAGTCAGGGCAGCCAAGCCCAGCTCTGGGTAATCCGAGTGATCCGACTGATCCGAGAGCGGACTGGGCGACTGGGGATCAAGATCAAAACAGAAAAACGCGGTCACAGTTCCGCGGATCGCTCCAGTGCATTTGCATGCTCCAGTACCACGACGAGAGCCCATTGGGGCAACTCGTCTAACCGGACCTAGACGCTCCATATCTGTGTGGCAGAGGAAAATGCCTTTGGCTTGGGCTCCCAGTTGAACCCATGCACTGCCAACTATCAAGTTCTATGCCGATAAGTAACTTTATTCAATTATTTTCTTTGCCTAATAGTTGTTTTATTCGAAATGTGATCTTTTTTAAAAGGGAAATGCTTTTTACTTGTCTTTCTTTTACGAGAAGAAATATTCTGACCCTGACATTCCCCAAAAGCAGACTAAAGAATCATAGGCAAACAAGAAAATTCTAACACCAAAGTAGGGATGAATATTAGGAGAAATTTCCCCATACTATATACAGACAAAAGTATAGCGCTCAATGTGATATAGAAAAAAATTATAAATTTGGATGTATCGATATTACAATTTTTGTTCTTAGTGTATGTAAGGCTACGATTATTCCCCCGTCCGGTTTGAACTCCGGCAATACGTAATCCAATTAAAGGAACAATCTACATTTCAATTCAGAACTAATGAAGTGTAGAGAATTCGCAACAAAGGCTGACATGTGTTGATTGTTTCGCCCAACGCCGCCGACTGCAGCCCCATTTGAAAGTATCTTTGGGTTTCTTCTGGCGGGGTTTCTTCTGGTCGCGATCCGAGCTCCCATTAGTAACGAGCCACGGCTTCCCTGTAGAGCAGCTCCCAACTTCCGTCAAGAAACGCCAGCCCAATTGTGCGTAGTCCAAACAATCCATTGATTGATTGTCGATCGATATGGCGATCAATTAAACAGATTACGATTTTCATTGAACAATATAGATTTGTATTTATGTGCAGAGCGACAAATACCAGGGACAGCTGTCAATGGAAAACTGTAGCCACTTGTACATAGCTCTGAGTTCTGATTTATTCTTACAGAGAACGCTTCTGATTCTGCTGCTGGGCTTGGTCGTGGCTTTGCTGGCGGATTCCTCGCATGCCGCCCGCCGCCTGCGAAAGAAGCCCAAGGTCTACAACGCCCTGATCACCACGGACGACAACCTGACCTCCAGCCGGGCCTATCCGGTCATCCAGCCCACTATCCATGAGCCGGGCTATGCCCCCTTTGGACCCTACAATCCCTATGGCTTCTACAGTCCTCCGCTGGTGAGATTTGGCCAGCCAATCGTGCCAGGTTTAATGCCAAATGAGAGGGTGAGTGTTTAGGGTATATAAGAGCAACTCAAAATAATAATCGAAAACTGGTAACAGTACTAAGAATTACCCCTTAAAAATACTTGTAGAAATAATTGAAAACTATTACTTAAATAACTTGTATTTATGAAAACAGATTAATGTTGCAAAAGGTCGGTTAGAACTATATATAATATAAAGGCTATTTTACAACCTGAAGCCTATATTTTTAATTCGAAATGAAACCAGTTTTTTGAGGCCACTTTAAGTGCTATTACAAACTGGTACAACTAGTAATGGTGTCTTATTCGATCCAAAATCGTGTCTATCAAAAATAATATAACGAACAGTAGGTTTTGATTGCGGTATTTAAGTGAAAAAAATTTTTTATTGGCAAGTCATATTAATATAATTAATTAATATGATTTTTGTAAATAATAGAAAAATAATATCAAAGAAAGTTCAACTTTTGCTGCACAAAAATAAAACTTATAAAATTTTCCCTCTCCAGCTGCCGTATCCCCTGCCCGCTCCCTCGCAATATCCCACTGGTTTTTCGCCCTATGAACCTCAGCAACCTGCAGAAGCTCCTGTGGAGCAGCAGCCATTGCCACAGGCGCCACCCGGAAGCCTGGAGCCCAAGGAGATGCCCAAAGAGCAGATGATGCCACTGCCTCTCAACCAGCAGGGTTTGCCTCCCGTGCTTATCCCTCTGCCGTCGCAGTTTCGAGGACAACCCATGCACCTGCCTCCATATCCGTACAGCCAGTATCCCGTGATTTACGACCAAGCGGGATATATACGCCAGAACTACCTGCCGCCCTATGACTACTATCCCAGCCAGGGTTACCCTACAGCTGCTCCGGCTGCCACACCCCCGGCGGAAGAAGAACAAACACAAATCCAGCCACAGATTCAGCCTCAAATTCAGCCCCAAACTCAACCACTTTCCCTGGACAACCTGGAGCCAGCAAAGCCCAGTTTCGAGGACATCCGCAACGGATCGGCAAGCAAAAACAGCGCCGTTCCGGATGTCCCGCCGCCGCCAATACCATCTGGACCGAAACGCCCAAGACCCGCGGATCCGGACAACTGATACACCCGGATAAATCCGGTCACTCAGCCGCCTCCACAAACACGTATTTATTACCATTTCGCTTAAGCATAATAATATCGATTCCGAAGCATTTGAACAATGTGTCGCTAAGTAAGAGTTCATCCAGAGATAACGAAATAAATAATTTTACAAAAAAAATCGCTGCAGCAGCGGTGAATGAACTTGGAGAGGAGGGCTGCATGCCAGTTCCCCTGGGGGCTGTCCTCTGGGAATTATCTGGGTTTATCTGGCGGTTTAAGGGGCCTATATAAATGCAATGGGACTTGCTAAACAGTTACAGTTGGCACCGAAAGGAGTAGAAAGAATGAAGCTGTTCCTGGTGCTGGTCCTTTGCTGCTGCCTTTTCGGGTTGGGTAAGTAGAGTTTTCATATTTAAAGGAGCTTTGTCTGAGATACATTTCAAATGTATAATACTGCTTATCGAATGAAATTAAATTTAAATCTCGAAAACAGTTTGCATTCACCCCGAGAGTGTAACCATAAACACAAAAACTAACAAATGTTAATAATATCTATTTATTTCTTGTCAAAATTTGGATTTCAAGCCATTGGCGACTCTATATTGGTGACCATGCCACCATTCATTCGAAGTCGCTATAGTCTGCGATGGCGTAAGACCACAACCACCACAATTGCTCCGCCTGAAGCCACCACTGCCCCGGCCTTACCAGCCCAGGAGGCAGTGACTCCCAGCGTTCTGCCCAGGTTTGCCACCTCCACCGCAAATGTGGATTACGATTATTACGGCAATGGTGAATCCGATAATACAGTGCACAAGTGAAGAACATGAAAACAGCCACAAATTCAATGAAAATCTATTAAAAAACATAAATATTCATAACCAGCGTGGTCTAGAGATCCAACGAAATATGTATGTAAGCGGACATCACCGTACAGCATTCAAATGTATAAAATGAAATTGTCAATTTAATTAACTATAACCTTGAAATCATAATCGTCAAAATCAACCTATTAAAAAAGAATTCAAAATACTTTGAGAAAGGCGATTAAGATAAAAGTATTTTAAATATCTTTCTATAGCTCCTGCTGAACTGTTACTCAACCTATATCTTTAAAAATAAACACTATACATTTTGTCTGTCTACTTAATTAAATGTTCTAAATTAAATAATATTAGATTAGGCAGTAGCCCGCTCCTTGAAAGTATTTTTTTGACAAAACTCGGAAAAAACTCCTATAAAGATCCCCTCAAAATTTTAAATTTAAATCTAACAGCCATAAAATTCCGATGTGACTGTCATTTTGTAAAGAAGAAGAAATACTAGACGAGTTGGCATCCTCGCGCCGAACAGCTGTTCACACCGGAAAACAACAACAAAATAGCAAACTAGTTTTAGAAAACCAAATACAAAATGTTACTAAATACCAAGTGCGCCCAGAATGTGCTTAAGCTAAACTTTCAAAAGGCGGCAGTCAATCTGCTCGCCAATCGCCACAAATCTGGTTTATCTCGCGCCACTGCAGCAAGAACAAACGAGAGAAGCCGGATTGGGTAAGGTCAAGGGGGAAGGCGGGGAGTGTAGAGTCGGGAAACTGAGCTTTAATTATTCGCGCAGCTCTCCACAAATCTCAGTTCTGTATTCGCCAGCAGCGAAAACAGCAGCAGCAGCAACTGGTGGCAGCTCGCTTCTCCGGAGACTTTACGGCACTCAAAAGAAAGAAACCCCAGCGAAAAAGAGCAAAATGGTGGTAAGTACAATGGGCAATAAGGTAATTGCTCTGACCAAGGGCGAAGCCGAGAAATCGAGAGGTTGCTTATCGCCCCGCGAATTTAATACGCGACCCCAAGGTCATGCTGTGGAGTTTAGGCATGTGGTTTATACCCTGCAAGAAGGGTATTACGGATTTAGAGTGGGAATTATCGCGGCAATGAATCCGCCAACTGTATTAAAACAAGGAAATATATAGAAGATATGCTAGACCGTGGCATACCCTGCATTCAGTAATGGGTTGGCAAGTTAGGTAGGCTCCTGCTCGCATAGATCTGAGATTAGGCAGACATTCAGTAATTTAAGCAAACGTCGACTTTTAAAACAAAGAAGTATTGAGCAATTAATGAATTAAATTTAAAATTTACAGCCTGAACCAGTTTCGGCGGCATTAGTGAGTCAAAACACACGTATATAAAGTCTGATAGCTGGAATTTCCATAAGTCACAGCTTTGAAGGAGTACAATACCCATAAACATACATATGAGCAAAAATTAGTTGATATCTGCGCAAATTAAATTCAAAAAGTAACAAGAGAGTGTAATGAAAAGGGTAGTGCAAAGCCTCATTCTTAGCAAACAAACTAATTCATATTCCCATAATCCCCAATTCAGTTTAAAAAATCCAACTTACATACATGGTTTCTTGACAACGCAGGTGCGACTAAACGAACAGGAGCGTGCTGAGAAGCTGCAACCACTGCTGGACTGCGGCTGGACCCTGGTCGAGGGCCGCGATGCCATCTTCAAGCAGTACGTCCTCAAGGATTTCAACCAGGCCTTCGCCTTCATGACCGGCGTCGCCCTGCTGGCCGAGAAGATTAACCATCATCCAGAGTGGTTCAACGTCTACAACAAGGTGGACGTCACACTCTCCACACACGACGTGGGCGGCCTTAGCTCGCAGGACATTCGCATGGCCAACTATCTGGAGACCCAGGCCAATTTGTTAAAATAAATGAAATTGATTGTTGAATTAGTTGCTAGTTGTCTTATTTTCTCAAGTTCAGCTCAGCAAGGATTTGCTGAAGATTTGATAGTCTGCTTCTTCAAGCACATCCGGAGAAATTTCATCCTTACCGTAGCCTAGTTGCTTATAGAAGGAAATGGACTGCTCGTTGTTATTGAGGACAGTGAGCATGAGCTTTTCCAGATGCCAGTGGCGGGCGCAGTCCTCCAGAATTTTCATCATGAACTTGCCCAGGCCTTTTCTTTGGTACGCCGCAGCCACCTGCATTTCGTAGCTGCCGGAAGAATGATTATCTCTGAACGGATCGCGGCCGTTGTAGATATATACTTACCAATACAGCACACAGTCGCCGTGGTCCATGTCGAAGCGGAACATGGAAAAGGCGACGTTCTCCTTCTTGTCGTTCTGGACCACCAAGTAGCGCGCCCAGTTCTTGTTCAGCTCCGCGGCCTTGATCTTCGGCTGCCAGCCCATCTTTAGCTGCTTGTAGAAGGGGCCCACATTGGTCTCGGCCAGCTTGAACGCCCATTTCAGCATCTTGGGATCAGCGTCCGACTTGTGCCGACACAGCAGCTTGAACTCCTCCCCCGTTGGAGCCTTGTAGCTTTGGTAACTGAGGGATTCCAGTGGGTTCTTGGCCCGCGCAGCCGTCTCCACGAATCTCTGCTTGGCTCCCTGGCTAAGTTCGTCTTGGTTCGGCATTATTTTGATGAAAATTGTTTACGCAAAATGTGCGAAATAATTAAAGCGCGCAAATCAGAGATGACAATAGGTGAACCGATAAACGATATTCGGCGTTGCCACTAAACTGAATAAAATCTGGCAACATCTGACGTTTTTTTAATTTCCTTGTTGTTGTTAAAACGACTGGAACAAAAATAATAATAAATTGCATTTATTTACGTAAGAATGTACGCGAGACTACTCCGCAACGTTGGATCGAGTGCCAGGTGAGGAAGCAGGACCTAGCTGCCGCCAGGTGGCTCTAGAATCAACAGGTTTCACACCGATTACATAAACATCCTCAAACATGCCCTCAGGTGCTTCGCCACCGAAACTTCTCCGAAGCTCCGGCCCATCAACAAGATCCTGATCTCCAACCGGGGCGAGATCGCCTGCCGCGTGATCCGCACCGCCCGCAAGCTGGGCGTGCGCACCGTGGCCGTATTCTCTGACCCCGACGAGAAGAGCCTGCACACGCAGCTGGCGGATGAGGCGTACCGAGTGGGCGAGGCCGCCTCCTCCGCCTCGTATCTCCGGGGTGAGCACATCTTGAACATTGCAAAGAAATCGGGCGCGCAGGCCATCCACCCGGGCTATGGCTTCCTCTCAGAGTCCGTGGAGTTTGCGGAGTTGTGCCAGCGGGAGGGCGTCATCTTTATGGGCCCGCCCAGCTCTGCCATCCGGGATATGGGCATCAAGAGCACAAGCAAGGCGATCATGGCTGCTGCCGGAGTGCCCATCATCAATGGTTACCATGGCGAGGATCAGTCTGATGAGTGCCTTCAGAGAGAAGCCCAGATCATTGGCTTTCCGTTGATGATCAAGGCCGTGCGTGGTGGCGGCGGCAAGGGCATGCGCATTGCCGAGAAGCCGGAGGACTTTCTCGGAGCCCTGAATTCTGCCCGTACCGAATCCCAGAAATCCTTTGGCGACAGTTCCGTGCTGCTAGAACGATATGTGCGCTCTCCCCGCCACGTGGAGGTCCAGGTCTTTGCCGATCAGTACGGTGATGCGGTTTACCTGTGGGAACGAGACTGCTCCGTGCAGCGCCGTCACCAGAAGATCATTGAAGAGGCTCCAGCGGTAATTGTGAAGATTCAGCTCTCCATTAGATTTACCTTCTAACATATACATATTTCAAAGCCTGGCCTGTCGGAGGAGCTGCGTCGCGAACTAGGCGAGGCCGCTGTGCGAGCTGCCAAGGCCGTGGGTTACGTTGGAGCTGGCACAGTAGAGTTTATTCTGGACAAAGAGGATCTCTCCTTCCACTTTATGGAGATGAACACTCGGCTGCAGGTCGAGCATCCCATCTCAGAGATGATCACGGGTACGGACCTGGTCGAGTGGCAGATTCGCATAGCCGCCGGGGAGCCCCTGCCGCTCAAGCAGTCTCAGATTACCCGCCGGGGTCATGCCTTCGAGGCGCGCATCTATGCTGAAAATCCACGGGGTGGTTTCCTGCCCGGAGCGGGACCACTGCGTTACCTGTCGACGCCCCAGCCCAGCGCCGACGTGCGCGTGGAGACGGGTGTCCGCGAGGGAGACGAGGTGTCGGTGCACTATGATCCCATGATTGCCAAGCTGGTCGTGTGGGGCGAGAATCGTTCCCAGGCGCTGAACTCCCTGATTGCCCGACTGGGCGAGTATCACGTAAGCTGTTATCAAGATTGTTGCTTTACGAATATTCATTTTAAATTGATTTTAGATTTCCGGCCTCGACACGAACATCAATTTCCTCATTGACCTGGCGTCACATCCTGAGTTCCAGCTGGCCAACGTACACACGGGCTTCATTGATCAGCACTTTGATACGCTGTTCCCGCCGATTGTCATCAGCCCGCAACAGGTGGGCCAAGCTGCCTTGGCACTGGTCTTTAATGAGTTGCAGTCGGCCTTTAGCAACAGCAACGGAGGAAGCCAAGATCCGTTTGCCGCCACACCTAATCTTCGCCTTAATTACGCTTTGATCCGGACCTATAACCTAAAGGCGAATGATAAAGGTAAGCTTGATATCGAGCTATATATGTATGGTTAGAATAACTTATAATTACCTGATTTCTTATTAAGTGTACTCCGTGGCTGTGAAGTTTGATGGCGAAGATGTACAAGTACAGGTAGACAATGGCGAATGGCTATTGATCAAAGCGGAAAGAGTGCTGGACGGCGAACGGCTGAAGATCCGTGCCAATATCGACAGCAATATCACCACCTACAATGCCAACATTGATGGAGCCAGTGTGGTTTTATTTTTGGAGGTAGGTGTCAGCTGAAAACTTGCTGCTTGTCCGTACAATTGTTTAATATTTTCACAGACTGGGAAACTGGACTTTGAACTGGTGCAGCCCAAGTTCTTGAGTGCCCAAGTCGATCAATTGGGAGGAGGTGGCTCCAGGGTCGTGGCACCCATGCCCGGTGTTTTGGAGAAGGTTCTAGTGAAGCCAGGTGATCAGGTCAAGAAGGGCGACAGCTTGGCCGTGCTTATTGGTATGTTAAAACATATTAAAAAGCTTTAAAATATCCTAAAATGTGTATGTTTACAGCCATGAAAATGGAGCACATCCTCAAGGCACCGAAGGACGCCACTATTAAATCAATTGGTGGAGCCGAAGGCGACAATGTGGCCAAGGGAGCGGCAGTGATTACATTCGTTGACGAAGAGGTGACCAAGTAATCAGGGATAAACCACGTACCAGAGATTATGTTGCATTTATCTACAAGTATATGTTTATTCTGAATATTTCAATGTCCGCCGACGACGCAACCAGGGAAAATCAAGTGCATTTATTAGATTTAAGCGTAAACCTATCCATTTAATGGAAGAATTATGTTGTTATTTGTCCCTTTATGGCATTAAAAATGTTCCAAACACTGACATTTAACGAGAAGACTAAAGGGAAGATTGATGAGTACACAAAAAAGTTGTTTTTTGTTTTCAGTTGTTGAATTTTAATGGATGTATAAGATTTATTCAGTTTCTCTCGAACACACACACATTTCCTAAATGTGATTTATCATTTTGAATTGATCATCATGAATACATAATTAAAATTGAGTTCCGTACATAATTTTGCGGCTGAGTTTGACTTCGGATGTGGTAAACGAAAACGGAAACTGAGAGAATGCTTACAATTTGCTTTTATTATATTAGCAACTTAAAACATAATAATTTAATAAATGTTTAACAAATTTCACTTAATACAAAACACTAATTAAAAATATATATATGTATACTTAGTATAAACATAATCAAGTTTCTCTCTTTTCTTTATGCTCTCGTGTTGCTTTAGTCCAGTTTGCTCTTGAGTTTATACTGTTTTTGCTTCGTTTTCGTTTTGATTTAGCATCCCATTAACTTGATTTACGCTGTTGAATTATGATTATGGAAACAGTTTCAGTTTCGGTTTTCAATTTTCAGTTATCAGGCGAGTGTACCGAGCACTGAAGATGAAATTTGGTTTCTTTTGCCTAATTCTTACATTCAGCCGATCTTCGTTTCGCTTAGTTTTCCCTAGTATATCGTATCTATCGGGGGTGTCACAGAAATCGCCAGAGGCTTGAAACCTATTTAAGAAGTACCAAAAAGTATTGGTTCTTGCACACTTTGGGGAACCTCTTAGAAGGGGTTTCACATCCCCCAGCTAGTTCTGTGACACTCCTGCATCTATATGTTCTCATGTCGTTTTGATTTATTTTTTTTATTTATTTTTTTTTGCTATTTGATATTTTTTTCGGTTAGTATTAGTTAATGTTGCTCGGCTTCAATACATAATACATCATTTATATACTATATAAATACAATTATATGGTACTGTAAACGTGCAACTTAACGCATCTTAGTATTTATGAGTGTGTTTCTCTTTGTTTTAGGTGTGGTTTGTGGGTGTCTGTGTATCTGTTCTGTGTATCTTGTTAAGGTAATTATAAAGTTCGATAACTACTAAACACCTCTGCTGGTACATACTCTCTCTCTGCTGCTTCTCCTCCCCTTGACTGGTGACTCGTGACTCTAGTACCGCTCCCAGATGTACTCCATTTGTTAATATCTACGGAGGATTCGCATATTAACCCATTAAGTCTCGTTTTTCGACGGCGGGAGCCCCACTACTAGTATAGTAAAACACCTGTTGTTGTCCACACCGTTCTCATTGTCAGGCTGCTTTGGTTCACTTAACGCTATATGGATGTTCATCATAAGTTGTTGCTGCTCCTCACTTTCTCTCTCTGTGTTAATTTGCGATTACATTTTTTATTGCAAAGAACTTTTCTTTTGTGGTTTCTTTTCTGCTTTTTTTCCTGGACTTAAATTAGGTTTTTCTCTGTTTCCGTTGTAATGGTTGTTAATGTTGCCGTCGCTGGGGTTACTGTGGCAGTTGTTGTCGCCGCTGTGACCTCCTCCGAGTTAACCTCTGTGGTCTCGCCCGTCGTGTCTTCCTCGTCCTTACTTTCCACTAGCCTTCTTCTCAATATCCTGCGTTGCTTCTGCGAATACCAAAGAATTCCAATTAGTTAAAGTTGATTAATCAGTTCTGATATCTATACGGGTGCTACGTCAGCGTCTGCGTGCCAGGTAAGCAGTAATTGAAATCTTGCATTGGAGTTTTAGCATCAAATAGGTCGTATATGACGCGGTTACTCAAATAATACTTGGCTTATTTAAAAACAAATTAACTGTTGATACATTGCCGGTTTTATGCTTTTCATACAATAATTTAAATTACACGTAAAACTCGTAAAAATTCAAAATATTTAATTAGTTTCGATATAATTCCGCAAGTCTATAATAGCAATTTGCACAGCTTCCTTTCTATTAACATAATCAGAGGGTCGCAGAAATCGCTGTAGATTTAAAATCAACTCAAACTGTGCCCAGAAGTATGGGACCTTTGATAGATAGGAGGCCTAGAGCGATTTCTGTGGCACCTCTGACTCATAGACAATAGCAATTAATAAGATGAGTAACAAGCATTTTCTGTTAGCAACGAAATGCCCTATCGCCATTACGAGTGTAAGAGAACACACAGATCCATAGCTTATGCATATTATTCACTTCTAATGTCATTACCACATGAATCACTGATCATATATAGGACCCTTTGATCGCTGTGTCTGTCTGTGTGAATGATTGTTGTGTGCTGGTGAGCGTGAGTGTGTTCGTCTATGTGTTGGTAGAGGTGAGCAGGGAAAGCTTGCAGTGGAAAGCAAAGGAAGAACCAAATTGAACACAACTACAGATCCGGGGATGATGACAAGTGCATCTCGTTTGTGCCGGGGACTGTCAACAGAACTCAACAAACACAAACTAAGGCGAGCGAGCGGGCGGGCGATCGGGGCTCAAATGAAACAACAACTCTAACTAACTTGGCGGCAAATCAAATCAAGCGGCTTGAGGAACTCTTGCTAATATCACCGCGTAGTTGCTGCTGTTGTTGCGGCTGTGGCTGGGCCTGCTGTTTGTGGGCCTGTAGTTGCTGGTACTTCAACTTAAGTTGCTGCTCCGTCGCCGTCGGCAACTGATGATGGTGGAAGAGCACCGGTGGCAGCTTGCCTCCCTTGGAGCGACTCCGTAAGCCCGGCTGCGCGCGTGGGATTAGAATTTGAGGGGTGAACAACAACAAAGGAAATAAACAACAACGAAACGGCAAAAAGCAAACCGCATGACATTCGTGTCACATAATAAAAATATTCATATAGACTTTCGAGAGAGAGCATGAATATATAGATATTTACTGCCATAAAGAGTTAAAAGATAACAAGAATGAGGGCGGATCTTCGGGAACCGAAGCCAGGAATACCGTTGCAACAAAATTGTTGTTCCTCCGTATTGGATTCAGTAGTCAATTTGGAGTCGGAACTGGAGCTTTATCGCTTACTTATACTTTCCAAACTTTGCTCTAAGTTGCAAAGGTATAGTTTCTACACGGAGACAGAAGAGAGAGATTTAGTGACACAGAATTGGAGTTGGAATTGCGTGTATATAGTGTGTTTATTGTGTGTACTGTTTCTGCTCCTGGGAGACTGCTCGGCAGGCGACTCTCGAAGGACCCCTCTCGGCTACGGACACACTCAACAGTGGACAAGAATTGTCCGAAACCTAGTCCTCATCAATTACCTTTTTGGTCGTTATCTCCATCTGATCCAGACTATTCGTCAGCCCGTTTATGCTAGTCTCTCCGCCCGTTTCCTGGGCACTGCTTTCAGTCTCGCTGTTGGCGCCACTGCCCGTCGTCGTCGTAGCGGCTGTGACGCCGCCACTACCGCCGGGGCTGCTACCAGTTGACGTGTACGCCCCGAATAGCTGCCGCGAGAGTCGGGGAATGGCATTGCTGTCCACACGAGTCGGCCAAGCTCCTGTCGACGGACTGCTGGTAGTGGTGGTCTTGTTGTCCGCTGGCTGCTCTGTGCCACCAGTGCTGCTCTCCTGCGCACCACCTGGCTGAGTAGCCGCCAGGTCAGCCGCCTTATTCTCCTCCAGGTTGGACTCCAAATCAGACTCGTTATTCTCGTCCTGATCCTAGCAAGCAGTCTCATCAGAAATTATCTCTTGTGTTAAGAATTTCAGGGTAGTACATACCGTTTTTTCACTGCTTTCATCCGGGCAAAGCTCGTAGGCCATAGTCCACGTGTTCTTCGCTGACTGCGAGCGCTCTAGCATGTAGCCATTGGTGTTGTCGTTGCTCTGCGCCGGCGGCGACCATGAGTACGAGTTGTACTGGCACCCGATGCCCCGTTGACGCTCCAGCTCGTCCTGCAGCCACTCAACGGCGATGCTCCAGTGTCGGCTAATGGTCGGATTCGTATTGAGCATCTGCAGAGCGATCGGTGACTTGTGGAACAACTGCGTCAGGCACTTAATGATTTGGTACGCCCTCTTCTGGTAGTGTGTCTTTGCTCGCTGTATCGTGTCTAGCAGCCCCTCGCGCTCCTCCGCCACTCCGTTGAGGGCATTATGGATGCGGTGGTGCTGCCATGAGTCATCGATCAGCAGGATGTTTAGCAACAGATCTGTGTGGTGGCGCATGTCGTGGCAATAGGCGAATCCACATTGCCACAGCAGCTCGGTGAGCACGCCCCGCGAAAAGTGCGGGTTCTCCCAGCTGCAGTACTGCAGCAGCTTCAATCCCTCGTCGCCCACATTGGTGTCTTCGATGACCTTCTTGATGTACCTGGAGGACACGAATATGTCGAATAAGTAACCATCTTTCAAGCGATTTTTCTATAAGCTTTCGGAGCTTCACTTACCCGGTGCGATTAAAGAGCAGATCCATACACTCTGTGGACAAAGGCTTCAGCTCCTCATGCGACACGGTGGCATCTTTGAATGGGTTGGGCAGCGGGCGGGCATTTTGATTGGAGCTCTGGCACTTCTCGCTCACGTCACTGCACCGCACCAGATGGGAGACCACCTGGTGAAGTTTGCTAAACTCCGGATACTGGTATTTGATGGTCGGCCCAGGGCCGTCGTCGAGTGCCACTTGGATAAACTGCAGCGGCACGTTGAGCTGCAAATGAACGAAGTCTTTAGTTTGTGAATCAAACAGGAGAAAGGTTTTAGCTTACCCTTAGCAACTGCTGTTTCTCGCGAGTGCCCAGTCCCACATACATGCTGAAGAGGCTAAAGTAGTGGGGAAGGTGCTTGCCATAGTCAGCTGCCTCTGATTTCAGCAAGCGCAGCACGCTGATAAGCACCTGCTCGCATAGATTGGCGCCGTCGTAGCCGACTAAGGGTTCATCGTTGATGGCAAAGTGACAGAAGAAAACAACCAGCTTGACGAAGACAGTGCGCACCTCTGGCGACGGAGCCATCAGGATGTACTCGCCCAGGCGGGATGGCGGCGAGAGGAGCGCATGGTTGGCAAACCACTTGCGCACCAGCGCCGAGGAACGTATGTGATGTGAGAGCGTGTCGTACCTGTCAAGAAGGAGATATTAGTGAGTGAACGTAGTGTCTGAAGCGTCTCTATCAACTAACCATTCGATGACAGGACCGCGTAGCGACTTCTTCGTACGAAAACCAGTGTGGAACAGAAACTGTGATGCTAACTGCACGCCCAGCAACGAAAGCTCCTCTGCGGCAGGTGTCTAACGGAAAAAAAGAACAATTAATAAAAAAAATAGGCGCTCCGTCAACCGAAAAACGAACAATCTTATCGCTCCGCGCAGAGGGGATATTGCAGCTGACCAGCTTCTTGATGAAATTGAAGAACTCCACGGAGAAAATACTACGCGAATGCAGAAACCGGATGTTTTGGTGGCTGGAAGAGGAAAGTTAATGTGTTAAAATGGCAAAAACAATGAAGATATTTTCTCCACCAACTCACCGCACACTGCGCTCAATGGGCTTGGGCAGTGGCAGGACCATGTTGCGACTCTCGGTGAGCGACAACTGCTCCACGCTGGGCTCGTACTGCACGGGCGTCTGGTCACAGCGGGTGTAGAATAGCATGTAAGCGTTCCACCAGCGCTTCTGGCGGCGATACTGCATCCGTTTCAGGTTGTTGTCGTAGATCTCGCCCATGTAGTCGCCGCCAAAACACTGGGCCTTCATCTCCTCGTCCTCGTGCATCTTGCACTCGGTGACCTCGCCGTCGTCAAACTTGTACCACTGGCCCTTGCCGTTGGCAGGGTTTCTGCGATGGAAAACCATGTACAAAAACAAAGAAATAATAGTTGGTCGTCTTGGACTCACTTGGAGAGTATGTAGCTGAAGTAATGGCCCCCGGAGGCCTGCCCGCTGTGCACCACAATGCCGGTCAGTTCGTACTTGGTTGTTTCAACGCTGTTTGTTTGACAATTATCACCCACCTCGACCACCTCGCCCTCTAGCTTGGCTAGGCCAGACACTGGACGAAAAAATAAAATAAAATATAAGTTGTTAAGAAGGTCCAAGCAACTCGCAACTCACCTGTGTAGGGCTCCATATCCAGGATACGAGGAAATTCAAAATAATCATTAAATTTAATCGCACAGACGCGCTCGTAGTCGTATTCGAAGCGCTTCAGTTGTATGGCTAACACGGGCGGCAGCTTCTTTACGCAGAGCCGCTTAACTGTAACTACCTGTGTGATTTCAAGCAAAAGGACATTAAGTAAGCTAAGGCAGGAAGAAGACCAGGGAGGAATACATTACTTTTTTATCACATTTATCACAATGGTAGGCATCGGCTCCCTCGAGCAGCTCCCCCTTGACATACTGCTCCAGAGATTCGGTTAATGAGCTATGATTCCTAATATCGACACTTAATACACTAAATGGTTCCTCTTTGGAGTAGCGATGGGGGCACTCTTGGCAGATCTTCTGGTCGCTGAAGGACCCGCCCAGCGTGGCGTTCATCAACTGCGGCTGGCCCAGCGCCTTCAGACCCTCGTCGAGGCTCTCGAACAGCGACATGAAGAACTCCACGGCGTCCTGTTGCTCACGCAAATTCACCGGCTCCCCTTGCAGCCTGCCAGAGTCGGGGGTAAGTAACACTTGAATGCTAAGCCCTATGGATTGACTTACTTAAAATGCGTCCAGAGACCCCGCGGCACATAGAACTGAAGAGCACTGTGGCCCAGGTGGGCGAATATGGCCTGGACGTGCTTGAGGATCACCACATGGTAATTCTTGCGCACATCCTGCGAGCCTTCGTCGGATCCCGAAACCGACGACGACGAGGAGAAGGAGACTAGGGCAGAGGCGGGTCCGGAGAACAGGGCCGCCGGTCCGAGACCGCCGCCGCCTGTCAAATCCGAGTCGCCGCTGAAGTCCTCGCCATCGGTGGTGGCGGCACCATGAGCACGCAGAATACCAATCCGCACCGCCGGCACCATGTACAGTTGCTGTAGCACCGAGTTCATGTAGCAGGTGGCCCCGGCGTTCTTCAGGCCGCAGAAACCTTTAATCGGCCTGGCGCCAACGGGCGGCAGGTAATCCCATTCCCGCAATGGATCCGTGTCTAAATGAAGAATTTATAAGATTAAAGAAGAAGAAAATATTAACAAAAATTTATGGAAAAGTTCACAGTCAACTTAAGTCAACGCATAGATATGTCTCGACTTAAAACTTACCCGTGCAGACGAAGTCGATGAGTGTATTGGTGAGTAGCTTCATATTAGGAACACACAACTGGCACAGGGCAATGAGGAGATCGCAGGCAGCGGCTATGGTGTGCGGACTGCGGCAGACTGGCGGCGGGACAGTGTCCTGCCGGAGGCTACCTTGTCGCCTTAAATGCAGGAACTCGCGCGAGGCCGTGAAGAGGAAGTCGTCGATCAGCTCGTGGATGAGCTCGTTGAGCTGGGCCTTCGAGTCGGGAACGAGGAAGAACATCAGCTCCTTGGCCAAGCAGAGGTGGCCCTCGAGGAGCTCCTCGTGCACCTGAGTGTCTCCGGTGGCGCGCACATTTTCCCGAATACGCTGCAGCCACTTTATCTCGTCGCCCAGCAGCCCTTCGCCAATCTGGAGTGGCCAGTTGTAGATGCATCCGTAGGACAGCGTGCGGCATAGGACCGAGAAGAACTCCGAGCAAGTGGACTCGTACTGGGGAACCAGCGTCTTTAGGGCACCCACCAATAGGTTAACCATGTAAACAAACGGGCGCCGATCGCCGGCGCAGTAGGTGGACGCCAGGAACAGCTGCTCCGACGCCACCTGCCGCACATGGCGATACGGGTTCTTTAACACAATGGAGGTGATGAACTTCGGCCAGTTGGCATCGCTGCTTAACGCCTCATTGGCACTCGGATTCAGAATGAATGAGATGGTGAGCACCTCGAGCGCCTCCTTGCACATGCTAAAGTCCTGGCCGTCCGGCACAATCACCTCGTCCTCAAAACCGTCGCCGCTGCTGCTGCTGCCCAGTGCCTGCAGGTTTCCGCAGGATGAGGCCCAGGCCAGCTGCACCACCGCCTTGATAGTGGAGATGTCCGGGCAGGACCACTGCAACATCGAGCTGAACAGAGTGCGACAACGATTGCCCTCCGGGGTGGCGGAGAGCATTTCTCGGGCCAGTATCACGGCCAGCTTAGCGGAAATAGCCCGCAGCGTGCCCTGTGAACTGTTCGGCATCGTCGAAAAGTTCTGCTTGAGAATGTCCACCTGGGAGCGGGCTCCGTTGTCCAGGTCACAGACCATCGGCTCGTCGCCGACGCGCGACAATACGCTTCCCACAATGTAGAGGAACAACTTGGCCAGTCGCAGCACGCACTGAAAGGAGGCGCGCTTTGTATGCATATCAGCGCTCGGCAGGAAATTGTTTTTGGTGAGGAGCTCCAGCACGAAGTGGGCGCAGCCCGAGTGCATCCACGCCGACTGCACCTGCAGCGCTGACTCTCCAAGAGGCTCTAAGGCAGGTATCAGCAGTCCATGCAGTACACTTAAATTGTACAGCACCTGGGCGGGCGTCGGGTGCAGGAACATCTGCTCGGGTGTGCAGCTATTCTCCTCCTCAGTCTCAGTGGAGATCGGCTGCTCAATGGAGTTTAATTTTTCTACCTCCTCCTTGGGTGCCACAGCAGCTGTTATTGCCTCCTTTGGCACTTTGCACATCAACTGGAGCTGGCGCATCGTCTGGCGATCGCAAGGGAGCAAGTGCAGCAGAATCTTGGCACTCTCTCGGAGACGGCCGTGTTCCAGGTCGCTGCCCAGCTGGTAGAGTTTTAGAAAGAACTCGGTGTACTGGTAGTTCTGCGATATGATGACGCCGGGAAGCGTGCTCTCGGACTCAACGCGCTGCATGTCGGGGCAGGGACGCGGCGGAGAACCGGTGCTCGAGTCGCTCGAGGAGTCGGGACTGCTGGCCAGACCAGTGCCAACGGGTGTCAGCTTGGCCGTGAGCATCATCTTGTCGCGGATGGTGTACTGGTAGAGAGGGTTGATCTCGTCTGAGACTTCAATCATTTCGCCATTCGTGTAGAAGAGGTCCACCTTAATGTTGGTCGTGGATGTGCCCTTGATCCGTTTGAGAAGACTGCGCTTAAAGGCGGCCATAGTCTCGTTGCTGTGCGTTACTATCTCCAGATCGTCAATGGGCCGGCCTGGATTTTGGAACCGGATGTAGAGACTCGTGTTCTTGCCTCGCGTGACCCGGCTAAGGGGCAGGTGGACGCGATCACCACTAAAAGAACGGTCGCACTCCTTCACGTACTCCTGCAGCACCTTAAGGATGCGGCACATCTTCTCGGCCTCGATGAAGCGCATTTTTGAGTCCTTGGACTCGTCGTTGGCATTGTCCGACTGATTAGGTGCCTCCAGCTCATCCTGTAGCTGGGTCTTGCCCAGTATGACGATATTGCCGTAGTGTGTACGCAGTCGCGAGCAGCACTCGCCGATGAACATTTCGTGGAACTCTCCAATGTTCTCCTGCAACCGTGGCCCCAGTGCCGTAGACACCTCCTTCAGCAAATCAATGGCCTTGCTGGCGATTTCTTCGCCCCCGGTTGTGATCACTCGCCACAGGTAGTCCTTGCCGATCAGGTCCTCGTTGTCCAGAATGTAGCCCCTGTGGATCGCCTTTAGCTTATCCTCCTTGGAGTTGACCGCCTTAAAAAAGCGCTCAAAGCACTTGATACCACTTTCAGTGAGTAGGTGTGGATCCAGCTGCAGAATGTTGTTTTCGAAGAAGTCCTTGTTGATGCCGGGGTCCAGGTCGGGCTCCTCGCCCATCAGCTTGCCGAACCAGCGGAAGCACTCCTCGCGATCAGCCGGAAAGACGGCGTTCACCGCCAGGCAGTGCCAGATTTGCTTGGCCTGATCGGCGCACAGCCACAGTTGACCATCCTTCAGAAGGAACTTGAGGAACTCTAGTCGCTCGGCAATTTGCGCCTGATGCGGGAACCTTCCGTCAATCAGGATGGTCGCTGCCTCCAGCCCCGGTGTATCGGCCACCATTTGGCGCACCTTTTCCATGTAAGCCGTAAGGCTATTGGTGACAAGTATAACCAAGGAGTAGTCATTCTGCAGTCGCTCGATCACCTGCTGTCGATTTGTGCCCGTTTGGGTACGTGGCGCATGGTTCGGCGTCGTGTCATAGAGACAGCAGATATCCCGGATGAGGCGCAAGGCAGGCAGTACCCATCCGTCGCCTGACTTTAGCTCGCCAACGCACTTGTCTAGCCAAATGGTCTTCTGGGCATCCCGCTCCTGCGAGCAGCTGTAGTCCAGGATCTTGACGTGGGCGCCGAGCGCCTGGTCGAGCACCTCTGGCGGCACCTCCTGACTGTGGGCCAGTGTCCAGAACAGCTTCAGCACCTTTTGAGCCATTACGCCGTTCTTGTCATCCTCAGCTAGCCTGCGGATCAGCTCCAAGAGTCTCTCCCGCTGCCTCTTATTAGCCGTTGTCATGCTGGCCTGGATATGGGCAAAGATTTCTGTTGGTAAAAGGCTAAAAGGGGATTTTAGTAACCAAATGCTCACCTGGAACGCCTCGAAGAGATGGTCCAACTGCTCAGGAGTAAAATCCCACGCCAGCTTGGCCAGCAAATCGTGCACGTTCTTCACAATTGCCTCGTGCTTTCCGGCCTGAGCTCTCCAAACGGCATCCAGATCGTCCAGCGTCAATGCCTGCTCCTTGATCAGGAAGCGTATGATTTTCTCCAGCTTTTCCACGTACTGCGGCTGGTGCAGCGAGTCCTTGAGCACGATGCCCAAAACATCCGACGACTTTATCCACTGGGCCATTCGCTCTGCCGTCAACCAGTCCATCTCGTCCTCGGGCATGCAGTGCGGCAGGGGCTGGGATCGATGCGAGTAGTAGGCCACCGAAGACAGCACCTTGTTAATTTCGTTGAGCGCGTTCATTTTGCCATTGAAGCTGGAAACCTGCAGCAGGCGCAGGATCATCTTCAAACGGAACATCTCCAGGTCACGTATCAACTCCTCCTGGCCAGTCAGGCGGCTGGCCAAGAAGCGAGCCGACTTCACAATGCCATTGATGTAGTCATTTCGCCCCTCCGGCTTCACCTCGCGCTTCAGCTCCTCGTCGGTGAAGCTGTCCAGCAGATCAAGGACCACGTTCCAAGTGGGCATAAAGTACTTGGCAATGGTGGCCGGCGTCAGCAGCTCATAGCACTGGCCAAAGGGCCGAAGCAGACTGTGAATGAGCGCCAAGGTGAGGCGGTTATCCTGGCCCGTACCATCACCGCTGCTCTCCAGACTCTTCACGGCGGCCGAGGACTTGTTTTGATTCCGCTTAAGCAGCTCCAGACCGCTGTTAAATCGCTCCAGCAGATTGTCAAAGCCACCGAGCTGACCAAAGCGATTGATGAGATCAACAAGCCAGCCTCGAGCATTCTTTGGCTCCGGTGGCGGCCGGGCGTACATCTTGTTGCTATCCAATGGTCCCCAAATGCAGTCTGGCGTGGCGAAGCACTCCGGCTGGCGGGCCGCGTTAAACGTGTTGAACTTGTTCTCCGGATCGAAGACGATGGCCAGCAGGTCCAGCAGATAGGGATTGTCACGCTGCATGTGTATGGCTATCAGGTTAAGCAGCTTGCCACAGGATACGAGGATGCAGTGATGGATGTTATACTTCCACGAGTTCACCGCCTCGTCGGTGAGGATCTTGGCAAAAGATGTGCTCAGTCCGTTGCGGTAAAACTCCACGCACGGCTCGCAGTCATGATCCACACCTGTAAATGGGACTCCAAGCAATTAGCCATTGGTTTTAGAAGGATTTTGGTATCAACTTGCCGGCCTGGGTCAGCTCAATGGCCGCATTGAGAAGCACTTCCAGTTCCTGTTCCGGCAGCACGGGCACCACCCACCGCGGATTGGATATCTTCTGGGTCAGCGATCTCAGTTTCGTGGTGGGAAATGAGGAGATCAGCTTCTCTGGAGGCCTGTAAAAGGTAAGATAGGGAAATGTAAAGGCAAAACTAAAATTAATTTATGTAAAGATCAGACTTAGTAGATGTTCTCCCCTTAATTCTAACATTATGTATATAACCATTTTGACCACGACGATGAAAAAAAGCTCCGCCGAAGGGATTATGAATTCTAGCAGTTCTGGTAATAAAATATCTCAAAGGTGTTAATTTAATAAATGATTCTCAACAAAACAATCTATTTCAAATATTAACGAAAAAATATCAGAAACATATGAATTAAATTGTTAGTCCTTTTTACATATTTTGTATACCCTGAACAGAATACCGATTTACCCATTTAAGAGTCTATGCAAAGATTCCGGTTTTTCGGGTCTCTGTTGTCAACTAATCATGATGGACAGGCAGGACAGGACAGACCAAGATAAGATTAAGCCATGCATGGGTATTCCAAATGAGACACTAATAGCCGTGTCGCTTAAATATATTAGTAAAGTTGTTTGTGGTAAATTGTGGCCAATGTATATACATTTGTGCATCTGGGAGATAAGGTTTTATTGCCTCATTGTTGGGTATTATCACGTTTCTGCACACGGACGGACACACACGGAAAGCAGAGGTGTTTGTAATGGAATTTAGTGGATTCCGCTGAACTCTGGGTGACGACACCTCTCAAATTAACCTGGCCAAAATCAGCTGCTGCCCAAAGCATGTTTTAATGAATTTATTACGGGTGGTAGGTAGTGCTAGCTGTGGACCCAGCCCTGGCCAAACAAAGAATGCAAGTGGAAGAGGAAACTGCGCAAAAGTAAACACATGAATGTCTGAGGTTGGGGTCCGTTCGGTTGGAGATGGAAGGGTGTTCTGCGCGCTTTGGGGTGGTGCTACCACTAGCAGCAGTTCACACACCCCGAAAAGTTATCGACAAACAGCTGCCTGCCTGCCCTGGCTAATTAAGTGCAATAAACTACGCACTAACCTCCGCTAATTGGGAGCCGTCATGCTAGCTACCGGGGATCGGGGAATGGGAATCTTTTTGTTGATACGACCACTTACACTAGTGTAACCGTGCTGTCCACGCTGCCCGCCGAGGACGATGCTGTCACATCGGAACTGGCATCCGAGCTCTGGCTAGCCTGTTGCGGCGGTGTCTGTTCCTGACTGCTGCTGTCCAGGTTACCGCCAGCGCCGCTACCGTTGCCTCCTCCTCCGACTGGCTGGCTCGATGTTGTGACTGTGCCCGTACCCGTTCCTGTGCCTGTTCCCGTGCTCTGCGCCGGACTTGTTGTGGTGGTTGCTGCAGTGCTGCTGGCGGTGGTGCCCGGCTGTCCGGTGGTTTGCCTGCGCGTGTCGAACGTCATTGTGGAGACGGCGGCGTCGGCTTCTGCTCCTCTTTAAATGTGTCGTCGTCTTGCAGAGCTCCGGAAAGCTAAGAACAACGAAAGCGGGGAAATGGAGTTGCAGGAGCGCTAGTTCTAGGTGTCTTAATAATCCTACTGCAGTCTGCACTGGGCGGCGTTTTTCTTTTTGGCTTGGTTGTTGTGATTCGTCTTGGATTTATGGCAGTTGTGAAAAATGTCCCAGTCCCGCGATCCGTGTCCCTTGTCCTTTTTGTCCAATTTTGTGAGATTTGGGAGTTGCCAGTTGTTGTTGCTGTTGTGGTTTTTGAGGCACTGTTGGTCGGCGACTCCCGGGCTCTCTCTCTTTCTTTCTGTCTGTCTCCTTGACTCTCTGCGTCTGGAAATCACTAGCTTATTGTCCTTTTTCCAATAAGAACGGCGCGCTGCGTTGCGTTTACATATTCCTGGTCAGCGGCCACAGTTTGCAAAAATCTATAAACTGCAACGAAGTGAAAGAAGAAGCAAAGAAGCAAATAAATACAGGCGCACAAGGGAGACCGAAAACGGCACACACACACACACACACACGGGCGAGCACGCACCAACATGCACAATAGCAGGTCGCTGTGTGAGTGAGCGCGAGTATGCGATAGGAGAGAGTGCTGTGTTGGGTTGGAATATGAAAAATCAATATTATTTAATAGACGGGGGCAGCAAGCGCCAAATAATGCTCCAAAAGCACACAAATTACGCTCCCTCTCCTGCTCCTGCTTGCTCTCTTTCGTACAAACACACACACGCACGCACGCACACCCACAGCCATGGCAGTGTGTGCATTTAATTTAATGTTGTTTTTGTTTTACGCTGCTGCTGCTCTCTTCATTCTTATTTATTTATTATTATTTTTTTGGGCAAACAAAGAACATTTTTGCTACCGAAAATTACATCACGTCGCTCTCGTCTCCCTGTGTCGCTGCCTCCGCTTTCTTTCTCTCTCTCTCTCTCCTGTCCGCCCGGCAACATCCTTTTAAAAGGAATGTCGGTCGGTGGGTGGAGCAAGTGGCAGCGCCGGCGGGGTGAGAGCGAAGGGGGTGTGCGAAGAAGGGGTGGTGAAAATAACTACGCATAAAGATTTCACAAGTCCGTTTTTCCGTGTTTGTGTTTCTGGCACAGAGAGACGATACGATGCGAAAAAAAGATTGAAAATGAAGAATCATCTCCCCAGCCCCTCAGGGCCGGGTGTGGCGGTGCGGCGGGGCCACGGGGGCCTCTCTTACTTTCTTTCTATCACTTCACTTGGGAGTTGTGGGAGAGAGCCAACGGAAGTCACTCAAGGACGGGAGCAGTGCGGCTTTTTATTATTTTTCCGTTCCGTCGTCGTTGCTCTTCTGTTTTTCACACTCACTCGCACTCACACACGCACACGGGCGCACGCTCACCGACACGCTCTACTCACACGCACAGCATATAGTTTATTTTATTTTATTTTTTGCGAATAGCGAACACCACTCACCAATTCTTATTTACCGAAAATGACCTCTTCCTGCAGGCGGCTGGAGTAAAACAGACGGCCAAAATTTCGGCCAATACTTCGCACTCTAAACTATACCGAAAACTATTATTTTGCGAATTTTTCTAAGCTTACACAAATCAGCCGGCCAACAAAATGGCGTCTGCTTTGGTTCTTTCCGATTTTTCGCGACCACGCAGCGGACTGTGTGACTTTCGGCCTGACACGGCCTGCTTGTTTGTATTTTAGTTGCTGCTTATTTGCTGTGGCAATTATTGTTAAAATTATTAAATTAAATTTATTTCTGGCCTAGGGTTGTGCTAGAGCTGGAAAATAAAACGATTCTATAATCGATTAATCGATTTTTCCAATTCTACATCGATTGAAGTTTTCGGAATCGATTTAATCGAAAAAGTTCCAAAACTTCTTGGAAAGCAACGCGTAGGTAAATTTGCGGAAGAAATAAGTAAAAAGTTGTACACTTGTTATACTACAAATATATGAAAATGTATATTATTGTGTCGCATAATTGAAAAATATAAAAATATACAAAATGTATTCTTAACATTATATTTCCGATTCCAATAGTTATTATTTAAACACAAATAGCCATACCTAAATTGAAAACAACAAAATGAAAAGTTGGGTTGCGAACTAGTTTTGAAGTGAACTGGTTCTTGCGGCTCATGTGAGCATAGATTTTTTTGCTACTCCTTTTGGCAGTGTAGATGAGTAGGGTTGTCGGATATTTTGAAAAATACCGTACCCAGCCCTAGAGGATAGGAACGCAATCGAACTGGTTCCGCAGAATGGAATAGTAAACACAAATTAAGTTAAAAAACAGAAAAACTAATATGAAAATGTATGACGCTCTGGAACGCTGCCCGGGCGCCTACTGCGGACGATCGCCGCTGGATAACGACACCTGGAGCAGCTGCGGCGTCTGTCCGCGGGGATCGCGGGTATGTTGGATTGGTGCCTGCAATTGGTTGTTTTTCTTGGTTTAATAGATTCTTTTAAAGGTAAACGCTAGCTTCGCGTGCTCCCCGTGCCGAGAGGAACTGACCCCGTACTCCTGGCTGTACCTAGGCTTCATGACCATGCTGCCCCTCATGATGCACTGCTTCTTCATCGACATGGACGCCAAGGATCGCAAGTGAGCAGCCTATTCGCAGTACCATTGCCATTGATTGGATTAACAGTTATATCTTGCGTTCAAAGGTTCTCCCGCAAGCAGCTGATTCTGACAGCCAGCGCCTTCATTGAGGTGGCCCTGTCCGCCATCCTAGCCACTTTGTTTATGGAGCCCATGTGGGAGCTGCGCCTATATGCCTGTGAAGTGCGCAAACTCACAGATTGGTACACCTTGTTCTACAATCCCAGTCCCAACTACGAGGCCCGTGTCTACTGCACCCAGGAGGCAGTCTATCCACTGCAAACCATCGTCCTGGTTTTCTACTTCCTGTGCTTGGTTAACATGTTTCTCATCCGGCCTTTGATCAGCAAATTAATGAATGTGGGTGGAAAGAGCAAAGCTCCCATTTACTCCGCCCTCTACTTTCTGCCTCTGCTCACCTTCATTCATGCCCTGGGCTGCGGGCTGATCTATTACTCCTTTCCTTACCTGAGCGTGGCCATTTCCATGGTGGCCAATGCCATTCATTATTCCCTTAAGCTGGACCAAACCCTGAAGGCACTCGTCTGCTCCTCGGTGTGGGAACTCAAGAATGTGGTCATTATATGTGAGTTGTAAGAAATACTATAAGGGGATATTACAGCTAACAAAATTTGATTGTAATAGGTGTCCACTGGATGCTCCTGGCTTACGGCATCACTTCCCTCAACTACCACTATGCCTTCCTGTGCCTGGTGCCCTTTCCCACGCTCTTTTACATACTGACCGTGCGGTTTACGGATCCAGGCGAGTTCCGGGAGCTGGAGTCGAGAATTTGATGCGGCGATGTCCAAATGCAGATTTTCCATGCCCGGGGGGGCGCTGCCCGACGATCCACTGTTGTTATCTATGTATAGTGTGCGCGTCATCTAATTTATTTGCTGTCTCAGCTGTTGTAGTTTACTTGTCGATATTTCGTATATATAGTCCTAAGCCATTCATCGTTCTTTCGTTTTTAATTATATTTCACATTAATTATACACATATAGTAATATTAAATACAAATCATCAGTTTCCCGTCTCTAAAATAGTTTTTACACAATACGTATTGCTACATATTGAATTTGGATGCCGCCTGCCCCTTCAGATCCTTCGTTCGTGCTTCCGTGTGTGAGGGCATCTCTTAGTCGTCGTTTGTCATCATTGTCGTGGTGATATCCCAAGGATGCAGCCAAGTATAAAAGAAATCAATGTAGTTTTGAAGATAATAGAAAATGATTGGTGAAGGCTACTGCTTGGATTGATGTCCTGTGTTCCTTAATTTCTCTATTCCGCTGCTGTGGATGACTTGTTGCGCTCTTCCAGGAACTTCAAGCGGCGTTTCCTTAGCTCACCCAGCTCCGAGGAGTTTTCATCAAAGTCGGCCTCGGAAGTGCTCACCAGGCTCACCGTCTCCGTGGCAGTGGATGGCACATCATCCTCATCCGCGCCCAGATCCTCAATGGTTATCTTCTCTACGGCTGCTGCTGGCGGATTTATCTGATGAGCCTCTTCCTCCAGTTGGGCCCTGGCCATGGCCGAGGTGCTGGGCTTGTCGTAAGCAGCTGTTGATCCAGGTGCTACGTCTGAGCTTGGAGCGGCTGCTGCTGCTGCCGTGGATGTCGGTGGCACTGCGTTAAGCTGCAGACTGGCTGCCAAGCTTTGGTATTGCGACATCATGATCCCCGCCGAATCCAGCATGAGGCTGATGTTACGTAGCAGCTATAAGAATTGATTAATTTATTAATTTATTTGTAATGATGGTAGATAAACCCACCTTAAGACGCTGCTCAATCTGCTCACGCTGGTGCCCTTCCATTGCGCGTAGCTCCTCAACGGTGAACTTGGTTAGGTCCTGCGGCATGGGTGGCGGCGGCAGGGGAGGCGGCGTGAAGTAAACCAACTGTGGCGGCATCATAAAGGGCGGCAACATGGGGGGTGGCGGAGTCATCAGACCAGCCAAGTTGGGCAGGCCATCTATGGAGGGGAAAGATAAATTAGAGATTCTTTGTAGCCATTTGCTACTTACTGGCATCGCCAAAAAGCTCAGCAAAACTTGGTGGCAACGGGTTATTGCCACGTCCCTGGTTGGCATCGATTCCAGGAGCAGCTGCAACCGGAGCAGGCGCAGCCGGCTGGGCACCCGCTGCCGCTGGAGCTGCATTTGCAGGAGCAGCAGCGGCGACGGCGGCTGCCGCATCATCGGCAGCTCGGGGCATAGCCGTCGAATTCACAGCCGGGGTGCGCAGGATGTTTAGGCGGCAAGTGGGACAGGTCTGCTGGCGCTGGAACCATGAGCGCAGGCAGGTGGTGTGGAAGATGTGGCCGCAGGGCAGCTTTTTCGAGTGATTGACCATATCCTCGCGACAGATGATGCAGATGTTGTCCGACTGGCGCAGCTCCTCGGGCGTGGCGTCCGGATAGAGGGTATTCATGTTGCGAATAGCCCGCCGCGACATAATCACATCGTTAAGTGCCTTCCGGAAGTTGCGGATGGTGAAGAACATGGGCCGGAAAACGAACATGGGTAACGCATAAATCTTTGCCATTATCACCACGAACAGGATGTACAGCACGACCTTAATTAGTCCAATCACCAGCTCCGTGTACAGCAGAAACACCGCCTTGTTCTCCCAGGGCGTGTCCGTGCGCATCTCGGCGGCGTGCAGCACGTACTTGATAGCCGTGCTGGCGATGACGGTCAATAGGATGGCGTACTCGAAGCCAAAGACCAACTGGACGGTGGGCCCGCGCACCAACGTCGAATTGTAGGCATGCATTAGCAGCACATAGTCGAGGATGCCCAGCATGGTCAGAAGGCTGCCCACGCGTATATGGAACAGCCAGCCCAGCACGGGCGAACGCTCCATCTGTGGATTACAATTGGATTAGAAACCGTAGAGTCCGTTGGGCTTAGCACTGCTTACAAAGTCCACACGCTCCTCGGCCAGCCAATGGAATGATTTGAGGAATAGGAGCACCGTAAACAAGGCCACGAAGCGCGGATTGAAGTCATCCCGGAATACGGTGAAGGCCAGGCAGGTCTCAGTGAGGGCGTACCAAAAGCGCTCCAGCAAATGCTCGAATTCGGCAGCGCGCAGCGTGCCCAAGAAGATCTAGAAGATGCAAAAAGATGAGGAACCAACTCTCAGGCTCAGAAGAAGGAAGTGGTGTTACCTTGCGCAGCAGCTTGCCAAACATGAAGACAATCACAAAGAACTGTATGTAGATAACCTGCAAGCAGAGGAAAGAGGAACATTAGCATGGGCCCAAGCTACACAAGCGAGGACTGGACTACCCACCCCCATGGAGGCGTTCGACTTGGTAATGTAGACGACCGCCGGGTAGAACTGCTGCTTCTGGTAGTAGGCGTTCCCGATCACCGCGCTAGTCAGCGCCATGCACACGGCCGAGATGAGCAGCTGCATGATGCCGCTCCTGGTGGCCAGCGCCGCCAGCTGGCTGATGGACTCGAGGAAGATGTTAATGTTGGCCGGGCGCTCTCTCTGGCCCCTTATGCACTACATATATGGCCCTTTATAAGGGGGTGGAAGATTTTCTTTCCAGTTTCGTTAGAGCTCTCAGTTTCTTTCGGTTTTCCTCCTCCAGAAAAAAATCTGCTTTTCGGGGAGCTAGTAGCTGCTGACGAAAATATTGCCTTTTACCCTAGTTTGACGCACGAATTTCGCCGAGTCAGTGTCAGAGTTGTTTAGCCGAACGTTGTTTGCTTTGCCACCTAGATCTATTCCAAGCTAAGACTGTCGGAGCTCTTTGGCTGACAGGCGTTTTCAATATTTTTATTCTTTAATAATTACACGTAGTACTATTCCGAATCGGGTGTGTGAAACGAGCCAGGGCTGCCACCGTACCGTAATTGGCACCCACTCTGTTGGCTCGAGATTTAAAACTCTGGCAGCGTTAATAACTCTAGCACGTGGCGTTACCAGACTTTAAGTCTCGAGCTGTAATAAACTATGCTGGCAGCACTGGTGCTAAGCGAGAAATTATTACCTATTTATTATTTAAACAAGAAAGAAAGCTAACTCGGCACGCCGAAGTTTGTATACCCTTGCAGCTTTCAAAGCTTGCAAAGAGGTAATACAAATTGATCAAATAAAAAGTAAAACTAACAAGAATTGTACATTTATACATATAAAAATTCGAATAAACGTTTACGTATACGTAATATTTTTTGAACACTTATATGGCAGCTACATGATATAGTTGTCCGATTTTCATCAAATTTAAAACGAAATTCTAAAAAAATACAAAATGGCTATGGCTATTATATAAAAAAATGTAGAAAATTGGCCAAGTTATAATTTTTTTTCTGAAAATTTTGCGATCGTTTCCATGCCCGTTCCGACTTATATAGCAGTGAGAACATATCAGCAAAGTTTCATTCAGATAGCTTCAAAACTGAGGGACTAGTTTGCGCCGAAACGAACAGACGGACAGACGGATATGGCTAGATCGACTCGGCTGTTGATGCTGATCAAGAATATATATACTTTTTAGGGTCGGAAATGTCTCCTTCACTACGTTGCAAACTTCCGACCAAAATTATCATACCCTGCAAGGGTATAAAAATGATAGACTGGTTAGAGCAGACGTCCTTTGCGAACCTAATAAGTTGAATTATTAATTATGATTAAGTTGAATTGTTAAGTATGTTCTTGATCAGCAGCAGACCCAAGAAAGTATGCTAGAATTGAAACCGTTCCATTGTTTTCTACACCACAAAAGTAGTGACCATACAATGGTGCATCCCTTAGACTGAACTCTTAAAAAATTACGTATACGCACAGGTTTAGTTGGTACTTAAATATTTTAATATTTAAGAAAGAACGTGTAATACAAAGAATGCAGATTAAAATGTTAAGGAGCAAGCGCAATCTCTATAACTTTTCAGGTTTCAAAAAATAAACTCTAAATAAAGAAAATAATGAGCTGAATTAATTTCAAGAGATCTTTTCAGGTTCAAACTCAGGTAACATTAATTTGTTTAGTTAAACCCGAGTCGGAACACCTACATACCCGATCCTCCTTACCAGTCTCCCTCCTCCCCCAGACCCACTTCATTGGCTTTGCCATGGCCAGCTCGTGTTGGTTAAGACCTCTCCACACAAACATCAAACCTAATTAACTCATTTAGACCTCCTCGTAAAACCATTTATTTATTTTTTGTGCTTCGCTACTTTACGCGTTTGGCACAGGGAAAATAGAGACAAAAATCAAGTAAAATATGCTAACAAAATGAGGCACACAAGGGGGCATCGCCATGGCCAGAAAGCAGATGAGTGTTGGCCGTGCCAAATCGTGGCATAATTAAGGTGCCCAAATGAGCTGACTGCTCGGCACGGCTCCGTTTTCGATCGGATCTTCGATTTGCTGCGATTATTGGCAGTGCGAACTTTTACTTTCGGCCACGGGCTCGAGAATGGACCCACCACATGGCGAGTGGATCTGGTATGTTGCACAAGGCCCCATGGAGCAGCTGAGGATGCAGCCCAGCTCGTTTGCATAAGCCCGCCGAATGGTTAGCACCCAAAGGCTAAAGTTGGCCGGCAGAATGGCCGAATGGCCGGCATGGATGTGTCTTTTCTTTTTGCGGAAAACAAACTTGGACACAGACATCGACACCAAAGACCATAGCAGACCTCCACAGGCATCCCCAGACCAGACCGGTCGTCGGTCACAGATCCCCGGCAGACTCTTGGCGAAAACGTGTCGCAGCAATTTCCCATTCAACGTTAGCTTTTCCATGAGTGTGTCTGTCTTATATTTCTGCCGCCGCCGCTGATGCTGCTGCCCATTTTTCTCGGTTCATCTGCCCACTGCATGCTCCCAGCTCCCAACTCCCAGCTCCGTTAGCTTGACTTACATAAAGCTAGGAGCACCTACCTCGTCGGACTCGCACGCCGAAAACCCGTTTTTGTCGGCTTCGAGGAAACGACAGAGGCGTCAAAGGCTTGGCCAGGCGGAGCATCGGAGGTGGTGGGGCATCATTGATGATCATCAAGCCCGGCTCGGCTGGATGAGGTTGTTGTTTGGCTATTACTGGTGCGAGTGCTCCGGAGACACCATGTACACACAGAGGGAATAGTTTGTATGGTCATAGAAATTAAACATATAGTACTAACTAAAAGGTCTGAGATTAATTTATATAATTTTTAAAGGTTTTATAAAAGGTTTGATATGTAATAATTAAATGTAAAACAAGGCTCACTTTATAAGAACAGAATAAACTTGATCGCAAAATAATAAAAGGATATCTTTATATTGTTATTTTCAGTTTGTTGTAAATCCTAATATTATCTCATCTTATCTACGAAAACCTCTATAGTTTCTATAATGTTTTTAAACTGTACTATTACTACCTATTGCTACTGCTGCCCCCCAGCTCGGTGGCTCGATGGCTTGTAGGCTCTTCTGCGTTGGCGCCTTATGTAACCTGCCGCTCCGAGACCGAGCTCGGGGACAGAGGCATAAAGATGATGTGCAGAGAATGAGCCACCGACCTGGCCGAGCCTGTGCACCCAGGGCAGCAGACATTTCAGCGGACTCATCTTCATCAGCGGAGCGGCGGCAATTATTACTACTTTGTGGCATTCTCCCTCTGTCATCAATAGGCCCGGAATAATCAGCTTTTTGTCACACCTCCTACCCTAGCCTCGTCTGGGGCTGTGAAAAATTGCCCCCTCTTTATCATCAATCATGATGTGGGCATTCCGCGTCGATTAGCATGATGCACCTGAGAGGTTTTCGAAAAAGAAGAAGGTTGCTAATGTTGCGTATACGCCATGATAGCCACTAGCCTGGGGGGATGTCTTTTTTTAAGATAAACCACAATCACTCTTAAATTAAATGAAATTAAATGGCTTGTTACCGCAGCTGTTGTTTTTTGATTAAAGTATTTAGCTATTTACAAGGATTTAATTAATTTTAAAGGGTTTTATTGGGGGGCAACCTCTAGGTAAGGATATATTTATGGTATAACGCGAACAATTCCCAAGAATAAGTCATGATAGTGCCCCAATTCGTAAAAACAATATGTATGTAGTTTTAACCATATTCAAGCTGTCAGATGTGAGTGAGTTAACTTATCACAACATAATCTTAGAGGTTCTTTATTATATTAATTAAAATTAAACCTTGCAGAAGCAAAACTCTTGAAGCTTGTAATTTCAAAATAAATCAAAATTAAAATTCCCAAGCAGTTGAGTGCAATCTCCAGTGGTTTTTAGGGCGGGGGCGTTGGCCCTTCCTCGGGCATTGCAAAATACAAATCGAAGACGCCTCGAACGAGATCTCGATAGCAGAAAGCCGGGCTTTGCGAATTTCGATTTGAAAATTTACGCGCGTCTATCGTTTGGCAGGCCTTTTATTTTATTTTGTTTATCTATTTTGTGTTTTTGTTTCTCGCTTTGTTGGCGGGGGATTTTATTTTGGTTTTATTTTTATTTCTATTTCGGAGCTGGCTTTTTGTTTTGCTATTGCTGGCCCAATTATAGTGTCATAACAATTACGCACGCACACACAGAGGCTTAATGAGTTTCAGACGGAAAAAGAGTGTCGGAAAAAGACTGAGAAAAAGGAATGGCAAAAAAAGCGAGAGACAGACAGACAGCCAAGAGCCAGAGCCAAAGCCATCACTGTCCAAAGTTGACCTAGTGGCGGACAGACGTGTTAATGATGGATATGCTCAGATAGGCCACGGCATCTAATATAGCGCTTCATTAAAGTTGCAAAAACGCGAGTAAAAATAAGCAGGGCCAGCGGGGCTTGTTAATGTAAAACTCCCACGATTACCTGGATAAAATGGGGCTGATAAAATTGGGCTATAACTATTGGCAATAGAATAACCAAGGAGATACCACACATCATAAGGTTTCGGTAGGAAAGAAGCATCATTATAAGCTTTCTCAGACTTGGAATTAATGTATAATCTTGACTTTGAATATATTTTTTATATAATTTACAACAAATTTAGTAAACATTTATAACTAAATTACTATAATGGAATTAAAACCCCTTAACTACAAATTCTTAGGGGTTTGTGGCTTTGCATTCTCATTGTCCGGTTAACCCTAACTGACGCCTTACAATTTCACAATTACTTACAAAGGGAACAAGCTTAAATGTCACTATGTGGATACTATAAATATATAACAATAATACATTTACTGAGAATCCCCTTAGGCTTATGGAACTCTGTCGTATGACCTTTTCCCGGTACTCCAATTACACTCCCCAATAGCGAAGAAAAACGAGAAAACGTGAATTACGCCATCGGTGGATAAGGTGAGAGACCTTCGCCAGAGCCAGACGAAAGTCGGGCCACAATAAACCAAATTAACGACAGCCACAGCTGATCAAAACAATTCCGGAGCCACGAAAATGATTTATTTAGCGCACTGTCATTGAGTGTTAGCTGCTGCCGTTGCTGTTGCTGCTGCTGCTGCTGCTGCTTTCGAGTGTGAAGTGTTGACTTTCATCTCTTTGTTGCCCCAGCTCCCGCTCCAAAACTCCAATTGCAGAGATCGTGCCCCAACGCAGGGAGACACGCAACGGACGCAACGCAGCGCAGGCCAAGTCCTTCACTTTGGAGCGTGAAGGTTTCCGAAGAGCCGGAGCCACGACGCCCTTACTCCACTCAGAAAAAATAACAAATAGCAGTATTTTCAAGAAAATAAATAAAAAGGTATCAGCAATAACATTTCCTAATTTAATGTGTGGTTGTTATTTTTATTTCAAAATAAGGAAAAGTCCAATATACCGACCAAAATGTTTCGCCCAATTAAATATTAAAAATATTATGTAGAATTTCTTTATGTGTTTCTCCGATTATGTAGACTTATCACACATATATTGCGGCGTTAAAAAAAGGTTTATGTGTCGACTTTCGATACTGATTTTCTGGGACTAATAATTATTAGAAAATATATTCAGGGACCTATCATACGAAGTTCTTCAGACTTATTAGGATTAGGATTATTTTCTTTGGGGCCGTCATGTTACAATAATTATTACATTTTTCCTGGCAGTTCTAATCATTTTCTTTCATTTCAAGCAATTTAATTAATTTATTTTCTAATAATTAATTTCGAATAAAATACCATACTTTGAATACCAATTTGTAGTGAAATATTTTCTCTGTAAGGGGCCAAAGTCATTGCCGGTTTCGGATCTGCAACGTGATGGCAACTTCGCGAAAGTGTATGGTGTCGAGATGTAAATAAACCTCATTTACTTCAATTTACGGCCAGAGTCGGAGTCGGCGTCAGTTTCAGTTTCATTTTCCGCCGATTGCGGTCGTCTTCCCTTTCATTGTGTGGTTTTAATCGCACCTTCTTCTGCCACAGCAGCCATCGGAGGCAGCACAGGTGCTCATTCGCTGAGATGACATAATGGGCACAGCGGCAGTAGCAGCAGCAGCTCCTCCACGGAGCGGAGGCACTGGACTTCTTTCACTTTCTGCCAGAATGAGGCAAAGATTTCTGGTTTCAGAGCTTCTTTCGAGGTCACAGATGGGTTTCGTAATCGTCGGCAAGTCCCCCTGTGACTCAGGTGACTTCGGTTTTAACTTCAACTCGAACGTGAAAAGAAACAAAAATTAAAAATGAATTGAATTAACTCTTTGAAAACTACTTTGCTATATTCGAGAAATTAGGGAGGGAAAATACATAGCTCAACATAGTGTTGCTCAACATTTTTCTAAGCACTTTCTTTGACATTTTGCCTTCGTTGATATAAGTTTGTAGGGACATAACATATATGTACATATAACTGAACCAATATTGTGGGGAATTTTAATTATCAAACAAAAATGACTTACTTTTTAAATAGCCCTGTTATGATCTTATCGACAAAGCATTAAACTTCCATGCAAGGAATTTTAAAATAATGAAAAACACCGCATATAAGGTAAAATAATCTTTGAAAAATATAAGAAGATTGTAATTTTATTTCTTTTTCTCATTTTCGGAATATATTACTCTCTCTTATTAAACAATTGTACATTTCTTAGAATCTAGGCTGTCTTGTGCTTCTACCTTTTAAGATTTTCACTTAGCTCCTTATTGTTAGCTGATCTAGTGTAAACTGCATTACACTTTGGTCTTCTTGCAAGTTGCTTCACTCATCTGCAAATGCAAATTCGAATTTAACTCGCCTCCTTGGGAAACCCTAATTATACGCCCCCTGCTCTACTGCTCTAGTTCGGAGTCCCTCGACTTTTTCCCTTTTTCTTTGTTTTTCCCAGCCACATTTCGTAATAGCTTCGTGGCCATGTGACGAGGCTGATACTGGGGACTGAGACTTACCCGCACACAATTGAAAATGGGGAAAAGCGAAGACTGCAACTGCCGATTGGGCAACGGGAAATGCGAAAAGCGAAAAGCCGTTTCGTCATGCCAAGGAACCGTCCCTAAAGGCCAACTATGCATCTACATATATTCGTTGGATTATTTTTGGCAAACCATGATCGTCCTGTCCAAACAACATCTTTTGGCGAAGTCACTTCCTGGTCCCAGGCCGCCGAATCGAAGGAAAGTGCCAAAGGAAAATCCCAAATACCAAAATCGTTAGCGACATTTTATTTGTATTTTCTTTTTTTCAGTTTTTCAGTTTTCCATTTGGAAATTTTGTTTTATTGTGAGAAGCGCCACGGCAGTAGTAACAGCCAAAAGACAAAAAGCAAAAAGACAAAACAAGTTGGCAACGAAGCTTGGCCATAATGATGTTTGCCCGCCGAATGGGCCCGAAGACCCCGCAGCCGGGTATAAAGAGTGGCTCTGCTGGCCACGGAGATGCATTCAGTCGCTGGTTCCCCACTCGCAAGCAACCAAATTCACTTACTCCACTCTACTCTACTCGACTTTTCCCCCCAAAACTCAACACACACACCCAAATCGTCGCTATGAACTCCTTCTCAGTGGTAAGTAGGATCGGGATCCTGAAGTCTACAGATCAAGCAAATCGGATAACGGACTCTTGTGGATATCAGCGGGAAAGCCTAGCAAGATTCGAAAAGTTGGAAAGAGCTCCTTGGGAGAAAGAATAGTCATCTTTTATAGGTCTAAAGTATGATCATAGGAGGCAGATATTTTGGTGCCATGGAGTTGATCAGTAAATAATATAGAATCCTTCTCAAGGGAACTATAAAAACGTAGGGTTTTTATCAAATATTTTGTGTGTGTGTTTTTTTAAATATATTTATGTTGTGTAAAAACAATATAACTGAAAACTTTGATAAGACGAGGTTTATAAAAGACGATTACAGAAAAAGTGTCTCAGAAATTAGAATGATTTCTGTAAATATTTCTTAAAATAAGTTAATAATTATATATACCAGGTGATGATCGTATACCAGGAGAGTCAATAAACTTCACTATAAATAATTAATAAAATAATAAAAAAATCGTATAAATGAATCGATCCATTAATTATTAAGTCATGTAAAGTTATTTTATATTATTTTTAGACGTAAGTTAAGCTTCTAAAAATCATACAAATTAAGGTGTCTAAAAAATTACTATTAATACAAATAACAAACCCTCCCTTCTCGTCCTTTTCAGTTCTTAGTGTTCGCTCTGGCCGCCCTGGCTGCAGCGGAGCCGCCATCCGGCTATAACTATCCCCGAGGAGGGGGTGGCGGTGGCGGATTCGGAGGCGGCTTTGGAGGTGGCTCCTCGTTTGGAGGTGGCTCCTCCTTCGGCGGCGGCGGTGGTGGCGGCTACCAGGCGGTGAGCGGTGGCTTCCAGACCTCCGAGGGCCAGAACGTGGATCCCCAGCTGTTGGAGCAGGTGCGCCAGATCCTGCTCAACGAGGAGAGCAAGCAGGGAGGCGGCGGCGGCGGTGGTGGTGGTGGTGGCGGCGGCTACCCCAGTGGTCCCTCTTCCAGCTACGGACCACCGTCCACTAGCTACGGAGCTCCCGGCATCGGAGGCGGCGGTGGCCGTGTCGTGGGCATTGACCTCGAGGGCGTGCGCCAGGCCATCCAGGTGGCCCAGTTCGCCCAGCAGAGCTCTCAGCAGGGTGGCGGCGGCGGCGGATACCCCAGTGCCCCGTCCGGCTCCTATGGAGCACCGTCGAGGCCCAGCGGCAGCTACGGAGCGCCCTTCTAAGATCCCCGCCAAACTCTAAAAGGT
This sequence comes from Drosophila jambulina, assembly GCA_018152175.1. NCBI lineage: Eukaryota > Metazoa > Arthropoda > Insecta > Diptera > Drosophilidae > Drosophila > Drosophila jambulina. The sequence continues at coordinate 32,143,375 of JAECXH010000012.1, forward strand.
CTCATCACTTCACTGCCAAAAATGAACTGCCGACGGAATGGACGAAGACATGCAACCCGACCAAGAAGACACTATAAAGATTTGGGTATCCTGGAGCGATCGCCCGGAGATCGCTTCCTTCCCCCTGAAAAAACAAAATCTTCCCATCCCAAACACTCAGCGACTGTTACTCTCAGTTCCCCCGAAAGATCCCGACTCCCCCAAGTTTCCAACTCGAAAACTCCAAACTTATTCTCGAATCTCGGCTCGCAGCACCCTCAACGCGAGGACATTCGGGGCTTCGTTTTGGACCTTTTCTCACGTTTTGTAACGCCTTTGTACATAGTTCTTTCACACTGAAAAAAACGAACACAACAACTGAAAAAGCCACACAAAAACAAAACACCAAGATGGAAAAACACACAACAGAACACCCCAGACAGTGTTATAACGCATTATTAGCTCGTAAGTGTTTTTATTTTATATGAAACAAACAAAGAAACAACAAAAAAAATATGAAAACAATAAAAAAAATAGTAAATTTTGTCACCGTTAAATGATACCAATGATTTCTTATTCGGATGCCCCGCTATATTTAATTTGGGATATATTTTTGTAATGATTTGCGGTTGAAAATCAGCTGACCCCCTTTTCAATGGCTCTGAGCACTTGGATGATCTCTTAATGACAATAACAATCCAAGCCAGGCCATTACCATTACCACTCGCTTAGACCAATTCCAATTAAAAGAGTTTAAAGCTCTCCATAAATCGAATTGTCACTGGCCTTAGGTGAGTTTTTTATTTTTCGTTACTTTAAATACCAAGCCAAGCATCTTCAAAAAATCCTTTCACTTTTTGGCTCGATCATGGCTTGAGGTAGCTGTAACCCCTACTCCTACACTCGGGAAAATACCCCATAAATTTATTAAATTTCCTTCTATTTAAAATATGCACTAGCATTATATATTAAATTATATTATATTGTGCATAAGAAAGGTGCTGAGCTTTGTACGTTAAAATGATGACTTTGCTAAGTTCCATTGGCATATCCTCTAATTTATGGGTTACAAATATATGAAAAAGAGGTTACAAGAAAATGTTGCTAGGAAAATGTAGTAAGGATTTATTTTACAAAGTATGATTTGATATTATTTGATATTTCCCCTTAAATTTCTAACAGTGCACGCGGTATACTCTCATCATCAATGGCTGTCGTGCAAGTGCTCGAAATGGAAGTCTGAGATGAAGATGAAGATGGGGATGCTGGATGGTGGATGTTGGATAGCTTATGTGGCCGGCAGATGGGGCCGCAGGGGCGCCTCATTACGCCAAGATTGCGACAGATGCAGTCGAGGCTCTGGGCCAAAAATGCAGATGGTGGCGGGGTGATGTTGGTCGTCGATGGACATCAACTTTTACAGCCACTGCGTGAAGTCGGAGCTGCGAGCTCAGATCTGAAGTGGAAGCTGGAGTCGGAGCTTAAGCTGAAGTTGCAGCCACTCAACCAACATTCGGCATCATTAACATTGCCCAATTGAGTGCGTGCTGAGGTGGCCTCATCCCCATCCCCATCCTCATGTCCACATAAGGCAGTGCATCCAAAATGATGCACCACAAAGAGTCTCTTGGCATCCATCGATTACGGCATCGCAGCAGCCGCCACCACAATATTTGCAGATGCTAAAAAAAGCATCTTATCTATTCAATTATTCATGGGGAGCCAGAGATTATCCAGGCATTTTGTAATAATAAATTACCACATACTATATATACTTTATACTTGTATATAGAAGATAGGATGCAATCTAAAGTGGAACATTGTACGGGTAGATTATAGTTTTTGATAGTGTCAATTAGGATAATTCTTTACGATATTTTGTACCTTTGCTTGGAAGCTTTAACATTTTGTACAATTTAATAATAAATTAAAAATCGACAGTACTCCATGTTCTCTTAAAAATCCATGTACATATATAGCCATACAAATCAATGCATCGATCTTCGAAATTTATTCCTTATAAACATGGATGTACGACCAAAAAGGAATGTATTGATTTCTTATTATTTGTGAAATTATTACTCTAAAAATCTACATTTTTTAGTCTGTGTAACTTTATATTTGTATCATTATCTGGTTGTACCTATTGAATTCCTATTTTAAAATTAGTATTTAAATATTTCTTACTCTGATGAAATCTTAAAACTAAGCTAGTGCTTGTTTTTTTTTTCACAGACATCCCCGGCCGCCATGCGATATAGGGGAATCTCTAGCCCATAAAAATTATATGAATATTTACAAATGTAAACCCCTGATAAGCATCATCACCCACTAACATCTGCCATATACCATCTTCTTGGTTATGACATCGAATACTAGATATCTCTTTTATTTTCGGAAACACATATCTCACGCTTGTTAGACGCTCCAGGAGATCCATAAAATATTTACGGGTATGTGGACCCCAATAAGTTTTAGTGGAGGGGCCTTGTCTGGGGTTGAAACCCCAAAGAGAGTTAGCCTCACGTGAAATTGTCTCTCTCTCTTACGATGACTGGCAATCAGATGACGATGACCAGCGGGTTCTCAACCAAGGAAGAGGAACAACACCCTAGTGGGTGGTATCAGTGTCAACAGCAGCCGTAAGATGACAGTGAAAACAATGAATGAGATGGCATGGGATGGACGTCCGCCCACCGGTAATCGGGGCTAATGTCAGTAGACTCCGGAGAGCGACGAGATAGCCGGATGGGAACGAGGGGTCTTACGATCCTAGCTGATAATACCCACCGTCAGATAAGGTCCAGGCGGCGTGAGAGCGCCGTCGATAGATAATATTTAGAGCAGGTAATTGCCGAGATAAGAGATCGCCTCGAACCAGAACGCTATATAAGGGACAATTCGTCGCCGGGATGCGCTCAATCGTGATTTCTCCGCCGCGCCGGAGTTGGAAAGTGCCGGAAGGTGAAGTGAAGTGACCCAAGTGTAGACCCCTAATCCTTGAGAGGATTCCGAAAAATGTCATCCCTAACGAACGCGACCATCTTGGCCACCGCGACCTCAGCTGTGGTTGTTCCGGACTCTCAGTTTGTGTTCAACTCCACGGATTACGCGGTCTTCGCCCTCATGCTGGGCATCTCGGCGTCCATTGGTGTCTATTTCGGATTTTTCGCCAAGGGTGCGGACACCACCGAGGAGTATCTGATGGGTGGCAAGCGGATGAAGACGATTCCCATTGCCATTTCCCTGGTGGCCAGCCAGCTGTCCGCCATTTCGATCATGACGATCCCGGCTGAGATGTACGCCTACGGAATAAATTGGTTCTTCAATGTGGTTTGCATGGTTGTGGTGGTGCCGCTGCTCAACTACGTGGTCATTCCGGTTTTCTACAACAACAACATCACGAACTGCTACGAGGTGATCTATTAGAATCGAGTTTTTTAGGAGAAACATAAAGTTATACCTGTATCCTGTGTGCTTGCAGTACTTGGAGATGCGCTTTTCCCGGAAAGTGCGAGTCCTGCAGACTTTCATCTTCATAACGACGATGTTCTTCATGCTGCCCATCTTTATCTTTCTGCCTTCGTTGGCCTTTGCCCAGGGTGGGTTCTTTCTCTTCAATTTTGGTTTTATGATATGTAATTTAAATATTTATCTCCCCCAGTGACTGGCTTCAATGTGCACATCATCAACACCATTGTGTGCGGCATCTGCGTCTTCTACACCATGTTTGTGAGTATATTAACTTTGTGAAATATTAATTTTGGTGATTTAAAAAGGAGATCAGCTATGTCCTATAGTTTGGCAGTGGTTTTAAAAGCTTAAACAATGGATGTAGATTGATCCCCTCAACATAAAAGAAAATTTTTATAGCTTTTAATAGATAAAAGTCATACAGTACACTCGTTTATTCGATTTATCTCACACTTCTAGGGCGGCATCAAGGCTGTGGTGTGGACGGATGTCATCCAGGCCGCCATTATGGTGGTCTCCGTGGTTTTGGTAGGTGTGATGGGTGCCAATCGAGTGGGCGGCTTGTCCGAGGTCCTGCGCATTGCCGGCGAGGGAGGACGCCTGGACATCAAGTGGGTTACCAGTTACCCTTCCCGCAGACAGTGGCTAATACTCTCTCTCCTTGCAGCTTCAACTTTGATCCCACCACACGGTCCACAATCTGGAATATTTTCAGCTCGGCCACCTTGATGTGGGCCGGTTATGTGGGTCTGAACCAGAGCTGCGTGCAGAGGATAGTGTCGCTGCCCTCGCTGGGTCATGCCAGAAGGTGAAACATGAATTAATTACCTTGGAATAGGAGTTAACCCTTCTGCCACTCAGATCCCTTGTGCTCTTTGGCTTTGGCTTCATCCTCATCATGTTCTTCAACTGCTTCACCGGCATCGTGATGTACGCCCGCTTCCATGACTGCGATCCCATTGAGTCCGGTCACGTGTCCAAGGTGGACAAGATGGTGCCTTACTTTGTCCAGGACACCGTGGGACATCTCTGGGGCATGCCGGGCGTGTTCATTTCCTGCGTGTTCAGTGCCGCCCTCAGCACCCTCTCGGCCAGCATTAACTCCCTGGGCGGCGTGGTCTACTTCGACTACATCAAGCCCCACATCCGGCACACGGAGCACAAGGCCAATGTGATCATGAAGCTGTTCGTCCTCTTTGCGGGCATCTACTGCATCTTTGGCGGCATGGTGGTGGAAAAGTTCAACTCGATCCTGCAAGTGATCTACTCGATCGGAGGCGTTAGCTTTGGCTCCACCTGCGCAGTTTTCCTACTGGGGATGCTTGTGCCGAGGTCACATGGCAAGGTGAGTGTTTGCAGAACTCAGTGCGGCTTGAGCCTTGAATAAAAACCCTTTAATCCCGGCTAGGCTGCCTTGAGCGGAGTGATTGCCAGCATAGCCATCATGGCCTCCATAGTGATCTGCAGTTGGGGACGCAACCATTACGACACTCTGCCCAAGACCACCGAGGGTTGTCCAGCTGCTACTCTAAATGGAACCCTGTCCAGCACAGCTGCCTCCCTGCTGCTCAGTTCCACGACGGAAGCCCCCGCCAGGGAAGAGGGTTTCAGCATCCTGGATCTTACCTTCAACTGGTATGTGGTGGTGGGCTTCATCCTCACCTGGCTGGTTGCCATACCCCTGAGCTACATCCTGAAGCCAAAATCGGACTACAAGTTGGATCCCAAGCTGCTCTCGCCGGTGGTGCAGCCCTTCGTCAACTATGAACTGGCCCAAGGCGAGGAGCCCCACGAACTGAAGCTGGAGAAGCCCGAAAAGGTCTGAGGATTAGGATTTGATGTGTCTGTGACTGTGACATAGGATGTGCTTCATAAGCATCAGTCAAAATTGTAAAGATATTAACAGATAGAGAAACCTCTATCTCATCTTGAAACTAGGGGATAATATCTTAGATTATTAAAAGTTCTGTGTTGTTAATATGATTTTTGTGTAATTTAATAAAAATATAATAAAATAAAGTTTACTGAAATAAAGTCATTTGACTTTTCATCGCATTTAGATTTGGATTTCTACTTTAAAGCCTCTATAATATATATTCGAGAAGAGACACGGAAAATATAGTTTAAATTGTTGTAACTTTTAAAGAAGTCTTTCTGGGTATGGCTGAGCAGTTGAATCGAGCGAATACCAGACCGATGACCAGACAGACTAAAGTGCTTGGTAGGGAGAAACCCACCACGAAACTTGATATCTTAATTAACTATAAAGTCTCTACACCGAGATATAATAAAGGCGCTATCTTCTCCAGGACAGAATCTAAAAATAGGCGAAAACTACACCGCTCTCTGGAGAGCATCGGTCCAAATGAGATCTCCCAGACCCAGAAGATCGTAAATCGCAGAACTCGCTAAAAGTGCTTATCGCCGACATTGGCCAAATATTTAAGCCGTAATCGGTGGGCCAACGGTGTTAAGCTCCCCACACACTCCGTCAAAGGGTCGTATAAAACCAAGGGGTGGGTAACCTGGAGGAGTTATTTACCTTCCTCAAAAAATCTGAAATTGTGCAAATACAAACAATGGAAATGGAAAGTTCCAAACGAAGCGCGCGAAGAGTAAATAGATATTTTCACAGGAAAACACCATGTGATGGCTGCTTCTGGTCATGATTATGCGATTCTTCTGCCTCTGTAGGGATTCTCCGAAACTGTCTAGAAAGTCAGCGTGAATAATTAAAAAACTGGGCGGGAGAGGCACACGGCTCCAATAAATTAATTTAATACCAAAAGCCATCTTGGATACAGGAGGCTTAGTGCAGGACTTAATGAAAGCTTCTCTAATCACATTTTATGTTTCTAAAGTTAGGTTTGCCACCGAGGGATCTTATTACAAACATAATGGGAAAGTAAATAGCATAGTAAACACAATGAGTGTTTAATTACAGATAAGTAAGTAACAAATTAAATAACTGATTAGCTTAGTTGGGCAAATATTGAGCACTTTCCTTACATTGTCTTACTTTTCGTTTATAAGTACAGTAAATATTTTACTTATTTATGATTCTGAAACTATATATTTATATAACTAAATATTAAAGTCTATTTTAAATAGAGATATATTCCCTCCTACTCTAAAGGCAATCGACTGTACTGTTTTATAGTTATAGTTGATCTCAAAAGGATGCTTTAAATCTTCTTAAAGGAATTCTATAATTTTTTTTTGCCTATAAGAGCATTTTCAAATTGGCAAAAACGTCAAACTATATTTTTCAGCCATCTTAGAGCTGTATTCAGAAAGAGTATTCACAGATTCGAAAACAAAAGTCATAGTTAGACAGAGCTTACAATAACATAGGTCCGATCCGATTCTCCAGTTCAAGTTTCAGCTAACACCCATATATCTCAGACCCCGGCCAAGATGGAAGAACCTGAGGCCAGGCAAACACAAATAGTACAATATAAGAGCCGCCTGCTGGCTCTTGATAAGGAAGCGCTAATCCCCGCCTGATTTACGGGGGGCAGAGCAGCACCAAGTTCAGATAAGGAGGCGCCTACGGACAGCAGGCGATATTTAAGTAGAAACCATAACCAGGGTGCCGCAAGTTTGCTCCCAGCATCCGTGCCATGTGAACCACCAGTTGAAGAAATCCCAATAAGAAACACTTTTCTGCAATTATCCAAAACAGAATACCCAATCAGGATGTCCACGGCCACTACAATGGCTGCCGCTTCGCAGGACCTCACATTCGGTATCACGGACTACGTCGTCTTCGTCATCATGCTCTGTGCCTCGGCGAGCATTGGCGTGTACTTTGGATTCTTCTCCAAGACCAAGAACACCACGGAGGAGTATCTGCGCGGCGGGAAGAAGATGCAGACGCTGCCTATAGCCATATCTCTGGTGGCCAGGTGAGAGAGTATAGCGGTCTTTGGCGGTCCCAGCCGGATTCCTCTCGAATCCGTCACGATCTACACTATCTTTATGGAGGGTCATAAAAGCGGGTTGCGTCAATTGGCCTCCAGAGACGTGCTTCCAAGAACCCCTTAGGATTTAACACGAATCTTACTATACAGATTATGTAACAACGAGGAACTCCTGTTTGATATCGATTAAAAACTGAAGTTCTTAGTACAAAGTAGTTTATTGCTCTTATTTTAATTTCTGTTTTAATTATTTCAGTCAACTGTCGGGCATTGCCATCATGTCCATTCCCGCGGAGAGCTACACCTATGGTTTCAACTACATATTTGTAGTTTTGGCCATGTTGGCAGTGATTCCCATCCTGATCTACATCATTGTGCCCGTCTTTTATGAGAATAATGTCTCCAACTGCTATGAGGTGAGTTTTCTTTAAAGTTATGATTTATTTACCAGAAAATTTTATTAAACTTATATTTAATGGCTTTTATACTCAGTACCTGGAGATGAGGTTTAATAAGCGCACCCGGCAGCTGGTGACCGCCACTTTTGTGATGAACTCCTTCCTGATGCTGCCCGTTTATATGTTTATTCCCTCTCTGGCCTTTGCCCAGGGTAAGTGGATATCCTTCCATCCCTACATAGGTGCAGCTAGTGCTTAGAACCCTCTCACTCACAGTCACTGGTGTAAACATCCATCTGATCAATGTGATGGTCTCCTCCATTTGCATCTTCTACACCATGCTGGGTGGCATTAAGGCTGTGGTTTGGACAGATGTCGTCCAGGGTGGCATAATGCTGCTCTCTGTGGTCGCCGTGGGAGTTCTGGGCACCATTCGTTCCGGCGGCTTCTCCACAGTTATCGATCATGCCTCTGAAGGAGGTCGCTTTAACTTTGAGTGGGTTTTATTGATAACTCTTTTAGGCATTATGTTAAATCATGTCCTCCACAGCTTCCGCCTGGATCCTCGCATACGCATGACCTTCTGGAGTGCTACCATGGGTGGGATCTTTATGTGGACGGGTCATATTGGCTTAAACCAAAGTTGCGTCCAGCGCATCGTCTCCCTGCCTTCGTACTCTCATGCCAAAAAGTGAGTAAATGGGTTTAAAAATTATAATTCCTGATTTTTAAACGTGCAAAAATATATTCCATCGGAAATCTTCAGGATTATCGAATTCTTCAAAGAGACTCTTAAAACTATCTACAAAACTTGGTATCTCAAACATTTTCTTATGTGTTTTCACTTCTGTTTCAGATCCCTGGTCATTGCTGGCTTGGGTTTCCTGATCATCAGTTTCTTCAACACTATCTCGGGAATTATTATGTTTGCACGCTACTATGGCTGCGATCCCATGTTGGCTGGTGTAAGTTAGCTTATTATGTTGCTTATAAATTGTTTTATAGACTTAATTGTATTGTATCATTACAGCTGGTCAGCAAGCCCGACAAGATGATGCCCTTCTTTGTGCAGGACATTATGGGTCACCTGGCCGGAATGCCCGGAGTGTTCATCTCCTGCGTGTTCAGTGCCGCCCTGAGCTCCCTTTCGGCCACCCTGAACTCTCTGGCTGGCGTGGTGTACTTCGACTACATAAAGCCCAGGATCAGACACACTGAGGCGCGGGCCAACTGGGCCATGAAGCTGATCGTGGTGGTGATGGGTGGCTACTGCATCCTGGGCGGCTTCATGGTGCAGAACTTCAACTCGATCCTGCAGACTGTGGTCACCATTACGGGCATCAATACGGGCGCCGTGGTGGGTGTTTTTCTCCTCGGGATGTTCGTGCCCCGCTGCAATGCCAAGACAGCGGTGTCCAGCATTATTTTCAGCGTGATTGCCATGGTCTGGGTGATTGCCAACGCCCAGATGAACTCCAAGTCGGGTCTGATCAAATACGAAGTGCTGCCCAATACACTGGATCAGTGCGAGGCCCGCGGTCTGCGCATGATTTCGTATGCAATGTGAGTAGAGGAACCTACTCGTAGGTCAAGATTCTAAGGACACCTTCTCCATTCTAGCAACAAGACGGACTTCTCACCGGTCACAGTGAAGCCTCCATCCGGGGCACCCGTCACCACCGCCTTCGAAAGCAATCGCGACTTCTCCCTATACGACATCTCGTTCTATTGGTACAAGGTACTCGGCACCGCTCTAATCTTTCTGTGGGCAGTGCCCATGAGCTATGTGTGGCGACCGGATAAGAACGAAAAACAGAACCCCAAGCTTTATTCTCCATTTGTGCGGAAGTTCCTTTCCCTACCGCCTGTGGAACAGGAAATGGAGGAGGCGCCGCTGCGAGGAGACAGAGTCAGAGATATACCCAACCTAGATCCGGGCAATAAAGAAAAGGAAGCTGGACTCGAGTACTGATCTACTTAAGTATTCTAGTTTATTATATACTTAGAATTAAATATATAAACAAGATGATTAAGTGAACTACTTAAACGAAGAAAAAATTAAACGAAATGAGATACGAAATTCTAATTTTAATGGGCAGAAGGAAAAATTCCATAAGGTACAAAACACTTTCAAAATTTACAATCGATCTAGGAATATATACGTCGATAGATAGGTCAAATCGGATATGATACCTCAATAGACCATTGAATTCATTTTCAATAATTTGGTTAAAGATTGTGTTATTTACTTAAACTCAAATAGTTGAGAGTCCAGATACACCTGGTTTTGACGAGTCGCTGAGTCAAAAAATAACAATGTATAAAGATATACTTTTCTGTTTATATTATTTTGACTTCGTTATATATATTAATAAGCTATACAAATAGGCCAGAAAAAAACGTTAAAAACACATCGAAATATTTAAAATGTATGTAAATTTAATTTGATCATTTCATTCGAATGATTACCAATTTTTCGTAGAATTTAAAAGCTCTAGTAAATGTAGTGAAATGTACAAAACGTATAAAATATATTTATCCTTTAATTCGAACATAATATCAAAGTAAACTAAGAAAATACCAGTCGAAAACCTTTACATAACCAATGAAAATGAATTTGAAATCCCTTACCTATCCCTATTTCACCATAGCCCAGAAGATCTCAGCAGAAACTTTCCATATTAAGCGCCTTGGAGGGCATCTGAAGGACGGACTTCAATTTGCATCATAATTAGACTCGCAGATGCGTACGACAACCTCTCCTTCGCTTGGAGAATCAAGTTCACGTACCCACTCATCGTCATCATCATCATCAGCATCCGTTATCAACGTCGGGGAAAGAGACACCCAGGGTCCAATGGGTTCAACTCTGATAATTCGAAGAAGAGTCTTCATCGATGGTATTTGTTCCGTCTGTTAGAGTCCATGGGAATGTGTCCGATCGATCGGGATTGACGAATGAGTTGGCATTTTATATAGAGGGCACCCCATCATCTCCGAGCTCTGATGCCGATTCCGGACAAGACCAGTTCTGTGTAAGGCGGATTAGGTGCGCTCCTGATTTACGATGTGCCTGCTCCGATTACGAGACGCACCTAGGCAGATATCGTGACGAGATAAGGATGGCGGCAGCCACTGGAGACCGCTACTTAAGAAGGGTGTCCAAGTCGATCTCCACAAGTGTGCTGGCGGCATCAACCAGAGGCAAAGCGCGTTAAGGCTCCTCCAACAGGATACAAGGATAACGGCTTCAGGATACTCCACGAAAATGGCAAGCACTGCCAGCGTTTTGGCCAGCACAGTGTCTGCCACATCATCCGCCGTGATGGAGGATCTCCGGTTCAGCATCACGGACTATATCGTCTTCTCTTTGATGCTGAGCGCCTCGGCAGGAATTGGCGTGTACTTCGGATTCTTTTCAAAGGCCAAGAACACCACCGAGGAGTATCTGCAGGGCGGCAAGCGGATGCCCACCCTTCCGGTGGCCATTTCCCTCGTCTCCAGGTAAGCGTCACGCCCGCTTTTTCAATAAATTTCCATGTCGTCACACACAGAATAAAGATACAACCAGACACAGGGGCAATCATAAAGATAAACCCACCGATATCGGGGCGCCTCTACTCATCTCCAGCCCATCCATTATGTTATGTCTATCCATCTATCTTATCTAAAGTGCGCATGCCAGGTTGGTATATGGCAGTCATAAAGCTGCCCGTGGGCTTAGATGAGTTGCAATTAGCGCGCGAACCTTGTGAAATTAATCAGAATCATGTTCGAGCCCCTCTTTTTCTGTCCGTAAAACGTGGGTGTTCTATTTCAAGTTTATTAAGAGTTCCTTGATCCCTTTACAGCCAGCTTTCCGGCGTGGCCATGATGTCTGTGCCAGCGGAGACCTACTCCTTCGGCTTTAATATGATATTTGTGGTATGGGCCATGGTTCTGGCGGTTCCCGTTCTCATATTCGTCATAGTGCCGGTGTTTTATGAGAACAATGTCTCCAACTGCTACGAGGTGAGTGTGTTTTCTATTTGAACAATACAGGAGCTAGCTTAATAATCCAAACGTGCCGGAAAAATAGTTACGTTTCTAAAAATATATTAGGAAGACTTCATGACGATCTAAGAATAATATTTATTATCCAACTCTGTTTGCTCAGTACCTGGAGTTGAGGTTCAACAAGCGCACCCGCCAATTGGTCACCATTACGTTCATCATGAACCAATTCCTGATGCTGCCCGTCTACATGTTTGTCCCAGCTCTGGCCTTCTCCCAAGGTACAATGGAAATCGATTTTAATGGCTGAGGGAGGCATGCAATTAAAATTCATTTTCATTTACAGTCACCGGCTACAACATCCATCTGATCAACACGGTGGTCTCCTCCATCTGCGTCTTCTACACCATGCTGGGCGGGATCAAGGCTGTGGTTTGGACCGATGTGGTGCAGGGAGGCGTTATGTTGATCTCTGTCGTTCTGGTGGCCTTTTTAGGCACCTCAAACACGGGTGGTTTGGGAAATGTCTTGGAGAATGCTGCCGAGGGCGGTCGCTTTGATTTTAAGTGAGTTTTTTAACCTTCATTTTATTTATTATATTAATAAACTTTTTCTTTCAGTTTTGGTCTGGATCCTCGCCTACGCATCACCTTCTGGGGTGGTATATTCAGTGGGCTCCTCATGTGGACGGGTAAAATTGGTCTAGACCAGAGCTGCGTGCAGAGGATTGTCTCCATGCCGTCATATACTCATGCCAAGAAGTGAGTTCAAACACTTTGGAATTTCGTCAATATTAAAGTGATTTTTAACCCAGGTGTCTGTTGATGGCTGGCGTTGGCTTCCTGCTTGTCATGTCCTTCACCTGCTTCGCTGGCATCATCATGTTCGCCTACTACTACGGCTGTGATCCCATTCAGGCTGGGGTAAGTGATATAAATAATATAAGCAGCAAGATGAGCAAAAATAGCCGAGAGAAATGACCTTACTCATCCTTTAGCTGATCTTCTCTTTTAAGAAACCCTATTTACCTTTCCCTACAACCTCTCATTTTTTAGCTTGTCAGCAAGCCGGACAAACTGATGCCGTTCTTCATCCAGGACATTATGGGCCACCTGATGGGCATGCCCGGCGTCTTCATCTCCTGTGTGTTCAGTGCCTCCCTTAGTTCCCTCTCAGCCAGTCTGAACTCCTTCGCCGGAGTCGTGTACTTTGACTACATCAAGCCGCGCATCAAACACACGGAGGCCAAGGCTAATGGCATCATGAAGATGACAATCGTCGTCATGGGCGCATATTGCATCCTGGGCGGCTTCATGGTGCAGAACTTTAACTCCATCATCCAGACGATGTGGACGATAACCGGCATCAATACCGGAGCAGTGGTGGGTGTCTTCCTCCTCGGGATGTTCGTGCCCCGCTGCAATGCCAAGGTGGCGGTGACGGGCATCGCCTTCAGTGTGGTGGGCATGTTGTGGATCATTATAAATGGCCAGCTCAACTTCAAGGCTGGCTTGATCAAGTACGAACCCCTGCCGAACGGTCTGGACAAGTGTAATGCCCCTCAGTTCCAGGTCATCCTGAATGCTATGTAAGTAAAGGATAAGTGAAAAACATATTTCCCTTGGCTAATTCATCTTCCTTTATCCGCAGAAACAACCAGAACTCGACCACCACTCCCATACCTTCTCTGGAAGCCCCCAAGCCAATAACCACTGCCTTTGATAGCAATCGGGATTTCTCCATCTACGACATCTCCTTCTACTGGTACAAGGTGCTAGGTGCCCTGCTGGTCTTCGCCTGGGCCATTCCCATGAGCTATGTGTGGCCCACGGCCAAAGATGAGAAGCAGAATCCCAAGCTATACTCGCCTTTTGTGAGGAAGTTACTAAACCAACCAGGCCCTGTTCTGGAGCTGGAAGAGTTGCCTCTGAAGGCGCCACTTCCCGACGAGGAGGAAGTCAAGGAGAAGAAAAATGGCATTGCCAGAGATGCCTAATGGAACCACATCATCTCATTTGTAGATAGCACTTGAATAGTATATAAATAATCATGGAAATAATCATAGATTAGAAACCAGCACAAGAGGGAGTCCTACAAGCATGATCAAAGATCACAGATAGGAAATAGGACGATCCTATTAGGATCAACTCAAGGAGCTTGTTACACACTTACTGAATCAATATAATAATATAATGTTTAAAAGAAACCCTAATAAATAAGCAATCTCTATATACAAAGAACCTCCCTTGTTTTTTCCGAAATTAGAGCTATCCTCTCGACATGAGAGCTGGCAATGATCCTAGCTAGTTTCGCTTCGTCATCAAAGCAAAAAGCCCAAAATACACTTGGTTTTCTCTTGTATTTTTTAAAGATTTATTTACAAAAGAATATTCAAATGAAGATGCCTTATACAGAAGAAAAGCTACATACAAAAACGGTCTGACTGATCATTTCAGTTGCAACAGCTTCCAAAACTAATTTACGCTTTTGCTGTATATTTATATATCATTATCATATATTATTATTAATATTATTAGAATTTGTGTTTTGCTCCGCCTCATTTTTTCATTGAAAAAGTTTACAATTCTCTTTACGCTAGCGTGTAAGGTATAATTACGAATTCAGTTTAGGAAAGAGTGGACCTTTACCTAGCACAACAATTTCTTCAATGAGCGCGCTCCTCTCATCCGTTCAAAAGAACTAAAAATGCTTCAAATAAGCCAGGATTTGAAGTACAAAAAATTATTGAAAAAATAATTAAGGTAATGTATGGAGACGTGTTATCTTAATAGCCGCAGAGCATTTGTATTGCGTCGTTACCATGGTTTAAAATCTTTCTGCGTTTTATATAGTTTGCTTAAATTTTTGAGTGTTGGTTGTCCAAAAGGTTGATTTTGTTTAGAATTAGAGATATTATGTGTCTTACAATTTAAAAACATCTATTTTACATACATTTCGGGTCAATGTATCATTTGTTTGATTCCAATTTGATTAATTATACACATACATATTATATTAAGATGCATTCCACAATCTGTCTGTGTACATAGTTCGGGGAAGTTGGGCGTGGGTGGGTGGGTTAGGTTAGGAAGGGTACTCCTGTTTCTGCTCGTCTGTCTAGTTAGTTGACGCACAGAGTGCAACATTGAAAGTCCAGCATCGATTGCAGCCTATGGCGTCCTCTCGCGTCAACCGAATACGGAAGACACTAAACTATCATCAAACTGAAGGTATTTTAGAATCAATTAATAAGAAAATCATAACTGCGTGTGGATTTTTTAGGGGAACTCTTAAATGGTTGCTTTTGTAGTTGGCGACATCAAGGAACCAACTCGGCGGGCGAGCTGAAGATGCTTTTTGTACACATCCGCAACCCCTTCAAGCTGTTGGTGGTTGCCCATAGGTGGATCTGCTTAGTTACAGACCTTTGGCGCTGCAATCTCAGCCACATCGGCGGAACTGTTAACGATTTTGGGCTCGCCTGTAAAAGCGTCTGGTTATTTATTGAATCTTTCCCCCGTTCTTCTCAGTACTCACCATTAACATTGATTTCGGCCTTTGCCTGCGCCTCCTTAACAGGACTCTCCGCCAGTACCACGCTTTTTTCAGCTTCCACGGGCTTGGCAACATCGTTGATGGCGGGGGCGACGACTGGGACCGGAACTTCAGAAGCAATGGGCGTGGCGCTCTCTGTCTCCTTGGGCTCCGCAGAACTCACATCCTCCTTGGGCACCTCGCTGCTATCTGTTTCCTTGGCTATGCTGGTCTCCTTGACCTCCTCCGACTCTACCACTGTACATTCTAGTTTCTTTGTGGCAACCTCGGCAGCCGGCACTTCTGGAACAGTTGCTTCCTTTACCTCTGTAGCCACTTCATCGATTGTACTTGATTCTTTAGCCTCGACTGCAACTTCCGGTGCAGGCTTTGGCTCTGGGGCGGCGGCCTCAGCTGCGGGTGTGTCGACTTGAGCTGTGTCCGAACTGCTCTTCGAACTGCCATCCACCTCCATGGGTTCCGGGGTGGGTTCCTTGGCAGGTTCAGTTATCTTCTCCTCCGCAACTGCAGCAGGTTCGGTCTTTGCCTCAGGTTTCTTTTCAACTGGAGCGGGTTCTGAAACTGCAGCCGGTGTGGGGTCAACAGTCGGCTCTTCTTCTTCCACCTCCATGGCGGCGGGAGCGGGATCTTCGGAGACGGCAGCAGCAGCTGGAGCAGGAGTTTCTGAGACGGCACCGTTTTCTGAAGTCTCTTTCGGTGGGTCTTCAGCCTTTGGCACCTCCTCGGCTGCCTTCTCGGTGTCATCTGTGCTTTGTTTGGCTTCATCGACATGGTTATGTTTCTCCTCTGCTACGGGCGGCAGTTCCCCCACAGCATCTGGTTGATCTGCACTTTCAGCTGGCTTGGCTTCTGTTTTTTTCGACTCTTCAGCTTTCTCCTCCGACTTCTCGGCTTCCGCCACAGGTTCAGCTTCAACTTCAGCATCAACGACTTCGTCCTCCTTGGCCGGCTTCTCCGCCTTCTTCACCTCCTTCTTCTTGGCGGGGGTCTAAAAGGTTGTTTGTTCATTAGTTTCAAGCTGGTGTTGAAGTCATGCTTGAGCTGTTGTTTACCTTTCCCTTGGATGGTGTCTGTACCTTTTCCTGCTCTGGCTCGGCTGGCTCCTCACCGCCCACGTCCAGCTTGCGTGCCCCACGTCCCTTTCCAGCTCCGCCGCTCGCTTTGGTGGTCGAAGCCGGCGATGTGCGTGCTTTCTTGCTGGGCGGCGGCGTCGCCGGCGTATCGCTGGCCCGTGTCGGTGTCCCGCGAGTACTGGATCGCGTGCGCCTTCCGCCCTCGAGCTCCAAACTACCTCCCATAGTCCGCACCAGCTCCTCGCTTTCCCGCTGCGCCCGCTCAATAAACGAGCGGCGTTTGGGTGTCCGTTTCTGTAATGGCAGAAAAACGTGTTCGATGAGTTCAGGTGACAGGGCATTGAAGTGTGCAGATAATACAATTAAATAGCTTTGGAAGATATCAAGTAGTGGAAGAGATTAGAAAAGACGTTTATGTTTTTAAATAATAAGTAATGTGAATGAGAATTTAATCTTCAGAAACTGCATTCCATTTATATTTATTTTTCATATTTTGTTTCTTATTATATTAATTATTATTATTAGCTTTTTATAACAATAATAGAACAGTATTTGAAATACCATCTATTTTTAAAAATGTTTACCCAATCAAAACTATTGACTTAAAGATTAGCCACTGTAGTTTTTGAGTACACATGTTCTCAAGTGACACCACTGTACGGACACACACACATTGATTGCCCATTCAACCGGCCAACCGAACCCAAATGGTTTTAGTAATGGCCCCAGTAAGCCTGTACTAATTACCGGCGATCAGGAAGGGTGATGAGTTAAAGCCTAAACTATTCGAAAACCTAAAAATCGGCGGCTAAAAAATTAAAACCGAATCTGGAGCGCAACGTAGCGCATATGTACATACACAAACGAATCGCCAGCGGATGCAAGTGTTTGTGTTTCCCTCTATGTATGACAAAGTACAGCAAACAACAAAAAGTCGAAAAGGGAACAAGCAAAAATAAAAACAAACGAGACGCGGCAGCGGCAAAACGTGAGCCCAAAAGAGAAACGCCGATTGCCGCTCTCCCTATCTCTTTCTCTCTGCCCACCAACAACGGCCTCTTCTTCTTGCCCTCTTCAACGAGTAGCAGCGGCCACACGTATACACACACGCGCACATACCAAGGAAAAAGCGCGCGCACACGAGGGTAGGCAAAAAGTAACGTTGAAAAAAGAAAAGGAACGTAAATAGAAAATGGACAATGAAGCGAAATTGGAAATGCACGAAAATCCACACACACACCCAGAGTTCTTTTGGAAAAACACCGCAGATAATTCGGGCGAAGCCTGCCCTAGTGTGTGTTATCGCTACGCCGCGCTAATTGTCCCCAAATACATACACATGTGTGAGCCGCGGCGGCAGCAATACTTACGGGTGTTTTCTTGTCTTGCTCCTCCTCCACGCTGGTGTCCAGCACCGCCTCCGGCTTTTGGGCCACAGTTGCCTCCGACATTGTTCAGTTTTTTACAGTCGCTGCTATTTCGCAATATCTAAATTCGAAACTCTTCTAGCGAGTTTTGGCTCGGCTCAATCGCTCGCACACAATTACAAGTAACTCGACACACACGCCACGCTGGGCATACCGTGAACGCGCAACTTTTACAAATGCCGTTTGCGAGCAGTGGCCACGAGTTGGACGCCTGCTCTTTATCACCGGTGCTGTGGGTTGCTCTTTGCCAGATATTGCGGGTGTTTTATCTTCTTAAAACGTTCGCTTTTAACCTTTTTTCTGCGTTTTTTGAAGCCGCGCTGGTAAACGTAACTAACTGCTTCTTTTAGAGCTGCAAAAACATCGTTGTTAGTACCGATACTATCGATGGCGATGTATCGCGCTCGGTTCCTCTGTGGCAGCTCATTCCCGTGGTGTTGCCAGACTGGAGGGGACCGTATTTGAAATCAGTTATTATAAAACCAAAAATGCATTAATATGAGCTCGGAATGCTTTTCTGTGTATGTTTTTATTAGGTGATCCAACCAGTCAATTGAATTTAACATTTAAAAATTTGAATCCAATGGAGCGCACATTGCTTACTATCGGATCTTGTAACACGCGAAAGCAAATAGTCGATACTATCGTGAGTGGGCAACCAGCTCTACCACGCGGCTTCTTTTTCTTCAAAACACTAACAAAATGGTCTCGCAGGAGCAAATCCAAGCCATCGGCGGAGTCCTGAACAATAAAGACCGTCCCCTGAAGGAGCGGTTCCGCGCCCTGTTCACACTGAAGAACATCGGCGGTGGAACGGCCATCGAGGCTATCAGCAAAGCCTTCGACGATGATTCAGCGCTGCTCAAACACGAGCTGGCCTACTGCCTGGGCCAGATGCAGGACGCCCAGGCGCTGGACATACTTACCAAGGTGCTGAAGGACACAACCCAGGAGCCGATGGTGCGGCACGAGGCGGCGGAGGCCATGGGAGCCATCGGTCACCCCGATGTGCTGCCCATTCTGGAGGAGTACAAGCTGGATCCGGTGGTGGAGGTAGCCGAGACATGCGCCATAGCTCTGGAACGCGTTCGCTGGCTGCAGAGCGGCCAGAAGGTGGACGACAACAATCCCTATGCCTCGGTGGATCCATCGCCGCCGGCAGCGGGAGCTAAGAGCGTGGCGGAACTCAAGACCATCTATCTGGATGCCAAACAGAGTCTGTTCGATCGTTATAGAGCAATGTTCAGCCTTCGCAACCTGCGCACCGAGGAGAGTGTCCTGGCCATTGCCGAGGGACTAAAGGACTCGTCCGCCCTATTCCGTCACGAGGTGGCCTTTGTTTTGGGACAACTTCAAGAACCCTGCAGTATTCCGTACCTGCAGGAGAACCTCGAGGATCGTCTGGAGAACGAGATGGTGCGCCACGAGTGTGCTGAAGCCCTGGGCGCCATTGCTACCGAGGACTGCATACAGATCCTCAATCGTTATGCGGAGGACGACAAGCGAGTGGTCAAGGAGAGCTGCGTTATCGCCTTGGACATGTGCGAGTACGAGAACAGCCCAGAGTTCCAATACGCCGACGGCCTAACGAAGCTAGATGGGACCAAGTAGCGTGACTTGCGTATATTTGCATCTTCTGACTGTATATACTATTTGTTAATTTGTATTGTTTATCACTCGCAGTGATTGCTCGGATTTAATCTAATCGGAGTTATAAAAGGAAATCAAAACGTGACTTTCTGGCCGTTTACTTTTTTAATTGCATGCGGAATGAATCATTCTGGGTATCTTAGACATACACCTTGATGTTTTTGAAGGGAATCTTAGAGAAACAATTTGAAGTTATATTTTAGAGTGTTATTATATGTGAAGAAAAATAAGCCAATCTTATCGGCAACTAACTTGACAACGTGATAAGGTTGGGTGCCTGCGCAATCTGCAAGGGAAAACATTTGAAATGAAGCTTAAAGAAAATATACAAAAATAAAATTACTACATATGCCCATTGGTTGGAATTTTATTAATTTGTAAACTATAGAGAGATCTTAATAAAATACACAAAACAGTACTACGGAAATAAAAGACTTACTAGTTAGGATACAATATTTAGTTTAGTCATGCTGATCTATATAAATTTAAGTTGGTATCGTCTGTTGCAAGCTTAGCCCGCTCGTTATTAATTCACAATTTACGAAAAAATATGAGGCAATTGTAACAGCAAGCGAGCGACTATTCCTGGATTATAGAGATAGAGATTACGATTACAGGCAATTTAACTGTCTATCTGCGTTCGAAACGGACTAGAGTTCTCATGACACATAAAAATAAAAGGATTTAAATGCCCGGTAAAAAGGATTCGGATTTGGGTATAAATAATTACTAGGTTATCTAAAAGTAGATTTATTGGCGTCTCTGGCGGTTCTTTCGTGAGTTGGAGCCGTTGCTGTGCTGCTGTCGCTGGGAATGCTGAATTTTCGAGGGGACATAATCACAGGGGGGGTCGGCGCGTCGCAATACCTCAGCATAGGATAGATCGAGTTTCTTGAGCTTATGCAGATCCTGGGACACGGTATTGTGGCCACGCGAAGTTCGAGGAGTATTCATGTTTTGGTTGTAAATCACCATTGGGGAGCCGTTCCAGTTGCCCGAGAACGCCGACGACGACGATGGAGTATTTCCTCTGCGGCTGATGCCGCGTCCAAAGTCTCTATTCAATGGCGCCGAGACACTGCCCTGTCCCATGTGGTGCTGGTGCTGCTGCCTGGTGGCCAGAGGACTGTTTCGGGTCACATTATCACGGGAATCAATCAAGTCGACACGGTCGCGGGATGAGCTCTGGTTGCGGTGCTTCCGTCGATTCTTTTTCTTGATTCCAACTGCTATGGTTATGTATTCGAGGGGTTCCCGCTTCAGAGGCGTCAGTACGCGTCCATTCTCCTCAATGGGCTTCATGGTCGAGGGCTCACAGACCGAACCCTGCTTGGAGGCGGTGTTCAGTGAGCTGGATACGGATAGTATGTGCTTTTTGGCCGTTTTGCGCTCCAGCTTTGTCACGCACTCGGATATGGCTATGGACTGGCTGGACATGATCGAAGAGACGACGCTTTGGGTGTCGTCTATAAAGTCCTCGGGGGATTCCTCCTTCAAGGGTGGTATGGCAACCTTGGGAGCTAAGATATCTGCAGCAGCTGTAGCACTTGCCTCGATAACCTGCTTATCCTCGTTATCGTTGTTGTCGGCGGCTTTCTTTAGCACCCCAAATATCTCCTTGAAGAGCTCCCTGTGCTCAGGACGGTTGCGGAAGTGAGATTCAATGGGGCTTACATCGTCGTAGATACTAAACTTGCAATCGTTGCCATTACTGATTGAGCAAAGGAAGGAGCTAGGGCGCTCGTCGGTCTGGGTGCACTTGTTTCCCGTTCCATCGGAGTAGCCCGACGATGAGGTCTCCGCCTCCGAGAACTCAATGGGCGCATTATTAAGCGTTACCACGGATTCCTTTGAGCTGCTGACAATGGTGTCCTTCTCTTTCTGCTGCAGGGCCGGAGGAAGATTCAAGTCACTTGTGTTTTTGGCATCGGCTAGATTTTTCGAGGCGATGGAAGTCCGCTGCACCTCCAGCAGAGCTTCATATTTCTCGACTAGGTCGCGATAAGGATTTGAGCTTTCGATGGCGTTTAGTGGGAGATCATCGCCGGGCTTCCGGAAGCGATCTTCAATGGCACTATGGCTGAACTTGGAGGTGCTTTCGCTAAGCATGCTACGCTCGTCGTCCTCGTAGATCTCCTCCGTAGGGGCAACGGATGACTGCTCGTCGAGATTGTGAATGCTTTCGTTGATGTCTCGCAGGCAGCGACTGCACATCTGGCCCTGCCGAACGTCGTCCAGAAGGGAGAGCTCCTCGTGCATGGACATCATTTCCTGGTTGGCACTGTTATCGGCCAGGCGACCCTGCAGGCACTGGTTCTCTTGAATGATGGCCACCAGCTGCTCTTCTAGTTCGGCGCAACGCTGCTGCTCGGTGAGGAAGTCCCGCTTAATAGTCTCCATTTCACCAAGCAGCTTCACCAGCTCCTCGCTGTCTTCGGTCTTCAGGGAACTCTTTTCGGCCAGACTCAGGGCCAGGTTGGCGTTACAAAGCGAGAGGTTCTCGGGATTGACCAGGCATGTGGCTTTGAGTTGGGGAAAACCCATTTCCTGCTCGCTGGTTATGGGTGAATTGGTGTTGAAGCAGATTGGTGGCTCGGCGACCTTCATATTATGCCGTTCTTGCTGATAACGATCGACCTTTCGCCTTTCCGTGCTCAGCGATTGCTGAGCATCGCTCAGCTGCTGGGTCAGCTCCTCACAGCGGGCCTCCAGGCCCTCGGCATTAGCGGTCAGCAGCTTGATCTGCTTCTTATCCCGACTTTTCTCCACATTCAGCCGCTGGTTGGCCCGCTCTAGGTCCTGAATCCCCACCTCAAGCTGCTCGTAGACTTTGAGCCGGGAGTCGTTGACCTCGGTCATGGCATTAATGTGCTTCCGCAGGTGCACAATCTCGCGCTCCTGTTCGTCCGCCTTGAACTTGTACTCCTTGATCTGCGTCTCCAGCTCCTTGTTCCGCTCCAGCAGCGTTTTTCCCAACTCCGCCGCCAGCTGCAGGTCGTCCAGCATGAACTGCGAGACATCGCTTTCACAATCCTCCATCTTGGGGCTGCTTTTTTTTGTTGGGAGTAGAGAAGTAAGAGATTTATTAATGATTGATTTTTCACTTTTTATCGGTTTTAGCTAGGAGCTTTTGCAGGAAACTTACTTTTTTCAAGTCGAACAATTGCAAAAACACAAACACACACAGCTTCATCCCCAAAAACAAAAAGAATGGGGGTTAAATCGAAAAAGTCCTAAATTACGACCCCGGCAGCAAGGTCTTACTGCGCAGACCAAGTTGCCCAGTTAAAAATAAAAATTATTAGTTTAAAATTGATATAAAATAAAAATAATAAGTAATAAATTTCCTCTACAAATATGATTTATTTTTTGAATAAAAAGTTAAATACTCAGTCTATTTCACTTGACAATAAACGGATCATAGAAATGATTTGTTTAAATTGCTTTATATAAAAATGTGGTAATAAACTTTTCCAAAATTATTATTAATTGTATTCATTTTAAATAAAATGTGACGGTTTTGTGAATTTTAGGAAAATTCAACAAATAAAATTGTAATTAAAAATCAACCTGCTCAACTGCTTATACTAATTAAAATAGAAAAAAAATAATATTAAAAAATTACAAAATGTTATGATTGTTGATTAAAAAATACTTTGACTAAAACAAAAAATTAACAAACTGCCCAAAGCTTATCTTGGTAGTGTGACCGCCTTGCGCTGACGAATAAATTCAGCCACCCGGCGGATGGCACTCGAGATTTTTTCAAAGCACACGGAACACATGAAGCTGCAAATGCTGGGCTCCATTTTGGCACTTTTCTCAATTATCTCCGTAGCGATGGCGGCCAACAAGGAGCGTACTTTCATCATGGTCAAGCCCGATGGCGTCCAGCGTGGACTCGTCGGCAAGATCATCGAGCGCTTCGAGCAGAAGGGCTTCAAGCTGGTTGCCCTGAAGTTCACCTGGGTAAGCAATGGCGATAATTGGATTATTGGAACAAAATCGATGGCCCACGCGGGGGTTATCTTCTGATCTAACCTCAAAGGTGGCGGCTGGCGCTGGGTTGGGTGCAAGCGTCATAGCCATTAGAGCAGCGACACTTTGCCCGTAGTAGAGGTCAAAATAGCAATCAAGTGATAACGCTGTGCGTGTTGTAATCGTTGCAGGCCTCCAAGGAGCTGCTGGAGAAGCACTACGCCGACCTGTCGGCACGCCCCTTCTTCCCCGGACTTGTCAACTACATGAACTCCGGCCCCGTGGTGCCCATGGTCTGGGAGGGCCTCAATGTGGTCAAGACCGGACGCCAGATGCTCGGCGCCACCAACCCCGCCGACTCTCTGCCCGGCACCATCCGTGGCGATTTCTGCATCCAGGTCGGACGCAACATCATCCACGGCTCCGATGCCGTCGAGTCTGCCGAGAAGGAGATCGCTCTGTGGTTCAACGAGAAGGAGCTGGTCACCTGGACCCCGGCTGCCGTCGATTGGGTCTACGAATAAGCGGCTGGAATATACCGTGTGTGTGCGTGTTTGAGTCCGCACTTGCCCCTCATTTAAGCTATAAAACAGATATTCTTCTAAAGAAATAAAATTCCACAACATAATTATCACTAAGCGTTGGTTTATACTTAGGAGGTTTTCCTTAAGGATGACTGAATTATATGTTTATATCTACTTAGTTCTGTATTTCGTCCACAGATCTGAGGCATTTTGCGGCGGTAGCACCCATCCTCTGGGAATAGAGGTGGCTCTTTTCCCATAGCTTATATAAGAATCCCATATGAATCTAAAAGAAATAACATTTTTAAGTAAAGAAAACTATAAAGATTAAAAAGTATAGATTTCTTACCGCCTCTGGCAGAAGGTCTCCTTGTTTTCCCTAACAAAATCTGAAGATTGACCAAAGAAAACCGCCTGCCATTGCGATTCTATAGAGGAAACCCTTTTTTGGGACTCCTTGTCAGGGTCGCCCTCATTTTCCTGCTGGACCCTCTGCCAAACCCGACGCATTTGGGCCAGCTCTTGGCTGAGGGCTACCTTATCGCCTCCTCTAGATTCACACAGTTTCTCAAGAAGATCAAATGTTTGCAACATTGAGGCGGCATCATGGCGTTTCTTCAGTGAAATGTGCTCCGCCTGCTTCTCCCTGGGAGTCAGCGGTGGTTCAGTGGATACTTTCGGTTTCGACTTCAGGCCCTGCTTTGCTTTCTTGGCCCTACACTTAAGTTCCTTTTTCTTTTGTTTATCCAAGCGACGCCGGCGTGTTCTTTGTTTTTGTATGCCGGCTACTTTGGCGACGGGCACTTGGTCAAGTGCATCCAGCAGGGTTGTCGTCCTGCGCTGCAGTTCCTCCGCCTGCTCCGCATTAAAATCCTGTGCGTCATCATTAGTTATGTGCTCCAATTGTTGCAAATTTTCCAGTACATGTCGAATATTGTTTTTAATTTCACTTAATTTAAGAGTTTTCTTCGGCATTTTGGTCAAGCAGTGTTGATAGACGTCGAAGGAGTGATTGTAAGAAAGGTAAATGCCAAACTTGTCCAGTTCGATTTAATTATATGAATAACGATTTTACAATAATTAAATGTTGTTAAGAACATATTTAAAATAATGTTTCCTCCCATTAGTATTTATAAGTTTTAAGCGGCTTTTCGGAGATCAAGTGTTGGACAGCGGAAAATTACAACAGCTGATTATGTTTTGAATGTTAAATAATTTTTTGTTTTATATTAAATCCGAACAAAATGAGGTATTAAATGCTATAAGCTGCAAATACTTTAGGATTAGAGAGGCCGCTCGGCACCTTGAGGTTTCCAGCTTGGCTAACACTGGATAAAGGTCTGATATTTTCAGGAGTATGCAATGAATGCGGAGTCTTAAGGGGAATGTGTGCGTGTGCCGCTTTGTTCTTAGGTTTCTAGGACCGTCTTCGCCTCTGTAAGGACATCTGCGGCCTTGGTGTATTCCTCCGTCTCCTTCAGATCCTGCTCGTCATCCAGATACTTCTTCAAGACCTCAAACTCCTTCTGCAGCCTGCATAATAAGTAAAAGATAAGACGATCAGCTTAAAAGAGATTCCATCGGAACTTACCTCCTCTTGGAGTCGGGGATCATCATCTCGCATTCTGCTATGACTTCCTCCTGCTTGCGAAGCACATGATCGTCGGCGCCCTCACCCTTGAACTTCTCCATCCTAGCCTTTTCCGTCAGGACCTCCTTCTCGTACACGGACTTTTCCTTGGCCAGGCGCTTCACGACTCCCGTCTTGATTACCAACTGGCGGATGCGTGGATCAGCCATTTTCGAGTTGTTTCAGGGAATTTCTTTGCTCGACTAAAGGTAATTGTGCGGAACGGGGGAGTTTCTAGAGTGATTCACAGATTTGTGGTTTCAATTGTGAACAGACGGCTGAGATTCTGGTGCTTTGTTTTGTTGCTTTTATAAAAGCCGCCTAGTGAGTCATTATTCATTCGATCATATTATTCGTAATATCGATTCTTATCGGAATATCGAATATAATATTCAAAAGATCGAATTTTAAAATACTTAGTCAAATAAAACGTCAATTTAAATTTTATTTGCTGTTAGTTTTTATTAGGTTAATAAATCTGCAAGCTGAATCTCAGATTTTTATAAGTCACTGCCTTTTGGGCATCTTAATCTCTCAAAATGACCTGAAAACGTTCGATAATCTAACATAAGAAAATATTATTAAAACCAATAGTTACTGAATCGAGGATTTTAAATATATGTAATAATTATTTTATTTTATATTAGTCATATTTTAAAGTAATTGCTTTGTGTACTCCATTTATCGTCCCGCAGAAAAACATTTTGAGGTGGTGTTCCTTTGGGGTCGCGTTTTCCAAACTCTAGTTTTTTAAGTATCAATTCACTGAAATCTTAATTAATATATAGTTACTTTAAATTTAAATAATAAAACCACTTGCTTAGTTATTTATTTTGGTATTTTACGGTTAAGCTTCCTTTATTTTTCTCATCATTTAAAAGATCTTGTATCAAGCAACATGTTTTGTATCCATATATGAATGGTTGTTCTGGTAATACGATGTTTTGTTTATAAATTCCGAGTGGTGAGAGTAACATGAATTACATGCTGATTTTATATATGGGCAATCATGATTGATGATGTGGTTAACGTATATAATGTAATGCAAGTATAGTACGCAAATGCTAAATGAGGCTCGATGTAACATTTAAAATGTTTTCAAAAACCGCATGATTATGTTGTGTGTGTTATGATGATTTTCCTTTTTTTAATACTTCTTAAGCATTTGTCTTTTTTTTTCAAGAGAAAATTTTGAATTCATTACGAATGTAGTCTTTGTTTTTTTTTAGTTTTGGATGTGTTTGGGAATGGGGAGGTCGTGGTGGTTTACAACTAAATTCAGAAATTACATCGTATAATAGATTTTAAATCGAATGCCTCCGACTTGACTTATCAAAAGTATAAAAAGTGTTTAAAATCCATATTCGAGACTCGGGTGGATGATGACACGACAGGATGTGTGTGGCTGCTAATCAAATGTAAGCTTAGTTTTGTAGATGAGTATATATCGAAGGAGCTACAGCATCACTGCCTCAGTGGATTTCCTGCGAAACGACTTGCGATGGCGATACAAGTTTAGATAGATGAGGCAGTGAACTACCACTACGAGCACCGCCAAGGCGGTCAAGTTGCTGCAGCTCCTCTCCTTCTCCTCGCTAATATTTGTTTGTGGGATTATTATATATCGTAGTATCTGTGGCATCTGCTCGATTTCATATAATATCTGCCTGTTGATAGTAGTAATTGGTGTTGTCATCTTGGAGCTAAGGTAGTTCTTGTTTGCTTTTGATCGTCGATTGGATATTATAAACTTGAGATGTGTGCATGTTGCTTCTGGTGTTCTTGCTGTTGATTTTGTTGCTGGTGTTGCTGCTCTAGCCGTCTGCTGTTGGATTCGATTGATGATGTTGTCGTAGTTCTGCTGGCACCCTAGTTATTTCTTCTTCTGTGCCTTCTCAGCGGCTTTTGTTACCTTGCCCGAGGTCGTCTCTTTAAAGTTGACCGACTTGATGACACCCACGGCCACGGTCTGACGCATATCGCGTACAGCGAACCTACCCAGCGGTGGAAACTCCTGGAAGCTCTCGACGCATAGCGGCTTGCTGGGGACCAGCACTATTATGGCCGCATCACCGGACTTGATGGCCTTCGGCTCCGTCTCGGTTGTCTTGCCTGTACGGCGATCGCATTTCTCCTTGATCTCGGCAAACTTGCAGGCTATGTGGGCCGTGTGGCAATCCAAAACCGGAGTATACCCGTTAGCTATCTGGCCCGGATGGTTGAGCACAATCACCTGGAATATAAGAAGGGATATAGTCAGTCAATTAACTATACCTTTATGGGGAAAATGTTAAAGACGGGGGAAGTTGATAGAAAAATTAAATCAACTCTCACTTAGGAGAGTATAATCTTTTTTAGGAACGCACTAGAACAAATCTTAAGTGATCCTAACACTCTTAACTAACTGTTCCAGTATTCCTTACCTGAGCGGTGAAATCGGCTGCTCCCCTCGGAGGATTATTTTTCGAATCACCAGCCACATAGCCGCGACGCAGCTCCTTCACCGACACGTTCTTCACGTTGAAGCCGACATTGTCGCCGGGCATAGCCTCGGTGAGAGCCTCGTGGTGCATTTCCACGGACTTTACCTCGGTGACCAGATTGACCGGAGCAAAGTTGACGACCATGCCTGCAACGGAATGGAATTTAATATATTCTGTGCGTATACGTAATATTCCTAGACAAGCTCTTAAAATGGGCTCAACCGTTTTCATCATTCGAATCGTCTCCAACAGCGAAAGACGAGTATCCGCAATTTCTCAATGCACTGGGGTTGGGGGTGCATTGCCGCGTCGCTCTCGGCAGAGACTCTCGCTCAATAATGCATACATGCGCAGGGCATCATGGCAAGCAGAGGGAGTGGGAGTGGCACCCCCCACACAGCCGACCCAAATTCCAAGGAGTAGATGAATGAAAAATAATCAAAGGGTAGACAGGAGAAAGAGAAAGAGAGAGAGAGAGAAAGCGACATCTCCCACTCGACCCGGAAAAACAATGGAGCCAATCAAGACGGAGAAGCCAAGCTTACCTGGCTTGAGGATGCCCGTCTCCACGCGGCCAACGGGTACGGTACCGATGCCACCAATCTTGTAGACATCCTGGAGCGGCAAGCGCAGCGGCTTATCGGTGGGACGCTGCGGTGGCAGGATCGCGTCCAGCGCGTCAATCAGGCACTTGCCCTCCGCCTTGCCCTCCTTGCGCTCCACGGTCCAGCCCTTAAACCAGGGCATCTTCTCCGACGCCTCCAGCATGTTGTCGCCGTGCCAGCCCGAGATGGGAACAAAAGCTACCGAGGCCGGATTATAGCCAATCTTCTTGATATACGACGACACTTCCTTCTTAATCTCCTCGTAGCGGTTCTCGCTATACGGTGGCTCCGTGGAGTCCATCTTGTTCACGCCCACAATGAGCTGCTTCACGCCCAGCGTGAAGGCCAGCAGGGCGTGCTCACGGGTCTGGCCGTTCTTGGAAATTCCCGCCTCGAACTCACCGGTGCCAGCGGCCACAATCAGGACAGCACAGTCGGCCTGCGAGGTGCCGGTGATCATGTTCTTGATAAAGTCCCTATGCCCGGGGGCATCGATAATGGTCACATAGTACTTGGCCGTCTCGAACTTCCATAGAGCAATGTCGATGGTGATGCCGCGCTCGCGTTCGGCCTTCAGCTTGTCCAGGACCCAGGCGTACTTGAACGAGCCCTTGCCCATCTCCTGGGCCTCCTTCTCGAACTTCTCGATCGTACGCTTGTCGATACCACCGCATTTGTAGATCAGGTGGCCTGTGGTAGTCGACTTGCCGGAGTCTACATGGCCAATCACCACAATGTTAATATGGATCTTCTCCTTGCCCATCTTTACAGAGTTGAAAGAAGGGTTCTATAAGCCTTTTCGTAGAACGCTAAAAGGGGAAAACGAAAGGGCAAATTTAAGTTTTGTGGGAATATATATGTGCTAAATGATATACGAATTTGGGAGGTGGAAGTCTGTGGGTGGCTCTGCAGACCTATGACGTATGTATGCGGTGGGTGTGGGTCGTGTCATCGTGGTGTAGACACACAAAGCACGTTGCACTTACACTTGCACAGACGTGCACAGAGGGAAAATAACAGCGAAAAGATGTATTACTCAAATAAATAAAAATAAATAAATTATATAAGCTTTACAATTAGGGAATGTTTAAATTGTTATGTTTTTTTGTTCGGTATACAAAATTACACAATTTCCTAATGCAAGTTTTAAATTCTTTACTTCATTTTTTTCATGCAAGTTGAAAATTGTCTTAAATTCTTTATTTAATTTAAAGAGTGTGTTAACATAATGTTTATTATTAGTATTTATTCTTATTTTATTAACATGTTTTTTATTTATCCTTTTTTATAAATATGGGATATTTTTGACCATTTTTCTCAGTGTAGACCAGGAAAAAAATTTTTTACAGGAACAAGAACCTATTTAATGACAACTTTCAAGAGCTATTGTCCCCAACTTTCCACCATTTCCGTTATATTAAATAATATAAAAACAAACTCACCTGTTTAACTGAAACTTTTATAGAGCTGCACGCAGGCTTTGCTTTTGGCCAGCAAAACTGATAACAATTCCACAGGACGCAATTATCCTGAAAAAAAAAAAAAACAAAAGCCCAAAATATAACAGAAAACCACAGAAATTTGTTGCAGAAAAATGTGAAATAATGTCTATATGCGTTTTATTTTATTTTTTTCTTTGTACTTTTTGAACCCGGACAACGACCAAGCCAAGTGCCCGTCGTTTTGAAGACTGCCGTAATGCGGAGGAGATATAGCGATTTGCACCGGGCGAAAAATCAATAACCAGCCCCAGACAGAAAACGAACAGAGCCGAAGAGTACCGGAGCTCTGAGAAAATGCATTCTCTCCAGCCAGACGACGACGACGACCATTAACCCCAAACCACCAAGGAGCAAAAAAAAAAACTTGGGTAAATGCGAAAATTACCGGCCGGCTTCTTAATGTCGAACATCCGTACCAATTAGATACAAAGTAACTTTAGCAATAAGCTTAATTTCGCATGAAATGGCGAAATAACAATAAAACCAAATCAATCTGAGGAAAGCACCGGCATTCGGCAGAAAATTCGTGATTCCAAAGGGTGAAAAACTGCACGGCAGTCACGCACACACAAGCACAGACAGGCAAAAAGCTAAAGAGGAAGCAGAGTGGGCAGAAGAGCGAGATGGCAAGATGCCGAAATAGCCGCAGACTGCACTTGCCGCGAGCGGCTGACGAAAAAGAAGAGATGGAGCTCTCTTTGCACACACACATACACACGTCTATAGGGCGTTGTGATTTATTTTCTACCCTAGTGACAATTTTACTTGCCGATTTTCCCGCATGTTATTTTTAAATCTCTGTATTTCGCATCGAAGTGCAAATGCAAGAAAGAAACTAAGAAGCAAAAGGAAGGAGGGATATGTAAAAATACTCTGGCAGACGCACACACACTCGAACAGCAAAGAAAATCTGCCAAGCATGTGTCAAGTGCATTAATTTTCAATATTCTGCAAAAGTTCTCAAACACATTCCAGCAGAAGCAGCGTGGGAAAGAAATTGAACGGGGAAAAATCGAAGCAAATCGAATTCGCACACACATGCACATGCAAGGCCGCCGCCATGTTGGAATTCGCAAGTCTTCCGGAATTTTTGTTTAATCTAACAGAGAGACCCCGCGAGACGTTGGGGAGCTGCTCCAATTACCAAACTTGGATCGATGGATTCACCACCGTTATTTCCATGCGGCTATTATGCAAAATGTCATGGGACACCGGCCGGCAATGCAATTTCACTCGCACACACACACTTGCTCAGACTTGCAGAAAAAAACTTTCCTTTTTCTCTCAATCAATGGAAATCCCTCCGAATATTCCGGGGGTTCACGATACTGGCACTTGTCGGGTCAAAGCACAATTGGAAAATCAATCGATGCCTATTAAATTGGCCAATTTTTAAGGATTTTATCGGGAGCTCAACTGCTACGAACCTTACCTTACGAAATCACAAAACGGAAAGACCGAGTTCGTAAAAACGAGCAAAACCGAGGCAAGACAGATTAGAGATGGGATCCGAGCAGGGTTTCCGTCGAGACACGGGATACGCACGCGTGCAAGCGAAGAAAAGCTTGAAGAGGCGAATGCTATAAATTTTTTTGTCAAATTTATAGATCACTATTGATATATATTTATAATATATAATATATATAATTTTTATTTCTTGTTTATAAAAATGGTCGCTTTTTTACAAATATTTCATTTTTATGTCGACATGTTAAACCTGCTACACGTGCTCATCTCTGAATTCAAAATGTCGATGGCAACACGTTGCAATTTTAGGATGACATTATGTCTGTCTCCCTCCCTCGTACGTAAGAGTGACGTGCAGCCATTTTAAAATGTAACGGTAAAGGCAAGTAAATGAAGGCTTGTTAAACGGTCAAATTGAAATTACGCAAGCTGACTAGCTGGAAATTGTAATTGTAAGTGTGCAGGACACTTTCTTGGTTACGTTCCTATTACTGTTTATTTATAGATAAAAGATAAATCTAGGCATTACATAAGCATATGATAGATCCCAATCATTTACAAGGTCCATTCACTGTCTGACTCGTACTCCTCCCAATCGGGCTTCACGCCCACGGGCAGCTTCTTCTGCTCAAGATAGACATTGAACTGCTCCGGAATGGCCATGAACCTGCGTATTTTCAGGCGGAACTGTCGCCAGGTCCATTGCCCGAAATTCTTGCGATCTGTGACCATGGCCTTGTAGTTGAACTTGTGTTTATTCAGAAAGTAGGTTAGTTCCTTCACAACGCCCTTAGGTAACCTGAGAAACACTTATTAGTTCAGGAGTTTTATAGTAGAGAATCGTTGGCATTACCTGAACTCGGGGTCTGCCCGTTCGCTGGCCAGTTGTTCCAGCTCCTGGACCACATGACCCCTTTTTGGTGCCTCCTCCACAGGTGGTTTTTTCAGGCCCAAGACCCGTCGCTCGTCCTCCTCCAGCTCCTCCTCAAAAAAGCCATTGACCACCTTTGCCGCGTGAAGGCGGTCCTTTTTGTAGCTCGGTATAGAAATGGCCTTGTTGGCATCTTTGGCCAGGCCCATCTCGGCGAAGTTGGTGCCCACGCGTTGGTTCTCCATCCACATCTTCTTCAGCTTGGGACTGCGCACGAATATACAGAGTAAGAGGTTGAGGGTCTTGTGGAAAAGCAGAACTTACTCCTTGATCTTGCCCGTGGAGCTGCGGGTTTTGTTCAGCGTCTTGCGGTTCACATTGTAGCGGTAGTGCTTGCCTCTATGATTCTTTCGGATCTTCATGGTAAAGCTGTTTTATTAGTTAGAAGCGCTGCAGTAACTAAGAACCAAAACAATTCGAAGCCACACGTGTTGCAGCTGTTTAGTGTGACTGTAGCTCGAATTCGTCGCAATACCTCTTGCCGCCTTTACAACGAAACGCCGAAACACGCGCAATAGCCATTCACACAAGAGTGCCGGCGTTCAATTAAAGTGAAGTTTTTGTTTATATCCGAAACAATATCAATAACCATTATGCGCGATGAAATCTTAGATCCTAGCAACCTGGTCAAGAACCGGGAGATACTCTACCGCCTGATGATCAGGTAAGTGTGCGTGAGGAAGCACTGGCACACCTCAAAAACCCACTTCTGCGCCTCCTTTCAGCCAGCTGATGTACGACGGCTTGGAGAAGTTTGCTATGGAGCTGTCCATGCTGGTGAAGGCGGACCAGTGTGCGCCGAGTGAGCGGCTGCTGCACGTGATGATCGCCGGCATGCAGACGCTGAGCGACAAGGACAAAACCCACTCGGATGATGTGCTGCCGGGCATTGATCTGGAGTTCGAGCCGGAGGCCTCGGCCTTGGCGCCGGAGCCGCATTCCTACGAAACCGCCTATGTGACGTCGCACAAGCAGGCCTGCCGTGCGGGAGCCTTCAGTTGTGACGGCTCCCTTGTGGCCACTGGCAGTGTGGACGCCAGCATCAAGATTCTGGACGTGGAACGTATGCTGGCCAAGTCGGCACCCGAAGATATAGAGCCCGGGCGCGAGCAGCAGGGTCATCCGGTTATTCGCACGCTATACGATCACACTGACGAGGTGTCCTACCTGGAATTCCATCCCAAGGAGCACATCCTGGCCTCGGCATCTCGCGACGGCACCGTCAAGCTGTTCGACATCGCTAAGCCGTCGGTGAAGAAGGCCCACAAGGTGTTTACCGACTGCGAGCCGGTGCTATGCCTCTCCTTCCATCCCACCGGCGACTACATAGCCATTGGGACGGAGCACAATGTCCTGCGCGTGTACGATGTGAACACCACCCAGTGTTTCGTCAGCGCCATTCCCTCGCAGCAGCACAAGGCGGGCGTAACCTGCGTGAAGTACTCGCCCACGGCCAAGCTGTATGCCACGGGCAGCTACGACGGCGACATCAAGATCTGGGACGGCATCAGCGGGCGTTGCATCAACACCATTGCTGAGGCGCATGGCGGAGCGGCCATCTGTTCGCTGGAGTTTACTCGAAATGGAAAGGTAAGAAATGGGGCTTTGCCAGAGATCAAATTACCATTTCCCTTTCCCTCTTAGTACCTCCTCTCCTCCGGCATGGATTCCCTTGTTTATCTGTGGGAGCTCTGCACCAGCCGTCCGATCCAGACGTATACGGGTGCCGGCACCACTGGTAAGCAGGAGCATCAAACGGAAGCCGTGTTCAACCACACCGAGGACTATGTTCTCTTCCCGGACGAGGCCACCACGTCTCTGTGCTCGTGGAATTCCCGAAATGGCTGTCGCTTAACGCTCAACTCTCTGGGCCACAACGGGCCGGTGCGTTACATCACCCACTCACCGAATGCACCTGCTTTCCTCACCTGTTCCGATGACTTTCGGGCTCGATTCTGGTACCGCAGGGCCAATAATCAGTAGAGTTGTAGGTTAAGATACCAGCAGATAAATGCAATAAATGTTTAGGAACCTAAAGTCGAGAGTATATTTGTTTTTACGTTGATTAGTGCCTTGTTGCTCTCTCAAGGACAGCCCAACAGAAGGACATTTAGTCAAATGATGTCTGATTTTCAGTAAAATATTCTCTTTATTTAATGAACTCTATTCTCTTTGCGAAGAGTTAGGCCTAGAAGACTTGTCCAACTAAAATATCTAAAGATTGAGCGCATATTCTGTGAGTTGTAAGTCGTAGTTGTTGCGTTAAGTAATCGGTTGTTGTTATAGTCATACATCATATTTCATAATACCAGGATGTGGGAATCCGTATAAATATCAGTTAGTTTCTCTTCACTGGAAGTCCGTTGCGCATTTTGTTGCTTGGTTCGCTCGCCTTAAGGGTATAATATTAATAATAATAATTAGAGCCTAGTTAAGTAAATTAAGTAATTAAGTTTACAACATTTTGTGTTGGGGTAGGCAACCTTTGCAGATCTCGGCTCCGCCCCAACTGGTTTTGATGATTGCACAAATAGCCAAATACATTTGAATTTCAGCTTGTTGCCAAGGAAATCGAACAAAATAATTATACTACGGACTTTGAGTATTAAACAAAACTAAACAATACATGTATATAGTGTATAATATATACAATGAAAACAAAAAGATGCTAGAAAGTCTAAATAAAATGGGGTCAACAAAATCACAAATTAAGAGAAATGAAAAGGTGCTACAAGAGAGCGCTCGCATGCTGAGAGCCAGTCAAAAAATTTTGTATATTTAAAGCCGAGAGTCGTTAAAGTTCACTGAACTATGTGCGCTAGGGATGCAGATATATCATGAGGAAAACTCCTAAATTATTTATTGAAAATCCATAAAATTCGGATATTAGGAAAAATATTAAGAAAAATGTATTTTTTCTCTTGTCTGATATATTAACGAAATATCGATTTAGTCCAAGGTTAAAGGATCGACACAGTATGGATTTACTGATATTTTACGACATCCCTAGTGTGCGCGTTGCTTAAAAATTCTATTCTAGCTAAAAATTAAATATTACTTACTAGTTAGTTAGTTTTGCTTATGAAAGGCTGGACGGAGCACGTACTAGTTGGTAGTTATAATAATATTGCTTATGCGTTACCATTACAGTTTAGTCTAGTAAATTTAACTAACCGATTTGAGTCTGCCACGATCGCTTATCGTCTACAACTAAATGTATCTATGAAGTATTCTACAGTTTCAGTTTCAGACCTCGCATTCTTTTTTAAGGTAAAACGTTGCGTTGTGCGCGTTGCCAAAGTCTTTACGTTGCGGTTTGTGCGGTGGTAGCCAGTGCCAAGGACTTGCCCTCCGCCACCGCACAGGAGCTGGGCGGCTGTGGGGCTGCGGTGGGCGTGGGCGAAGGCGACGGCGAGATCTGTATCTCATTCTTAATGATAACATCTTGCTGCAGGCTCAGCATGGCGGCGGCAGCTGCCGCTGGATTTGATGAGGCCTCATAGCCGCCGCCATCGCTGAGCTCGACATCGTCGGCATCCTGATCTTCGAGCTTCACATCCGGCATCAGCAGCAACTGCGAGCTATCCTCCTGGGTGTCAAAGGACGCGTTGTGCTGCTGCTGCTGCTGCTCCTGTTCGACCAACTGCCTCTGGTAATGGGCCTGCTCCTGCTCCTGCTGCTGCTGCTGATAGATCGAGGTGTGCATGTCGCCGGCAGCCGCTGCATTTATCAAGTATTTCAGGGGACTGAACCCGCCGATATCCTTGGGCGGCGTAAAGTTCTCGTGCGTCATCTTCAGGTGATTCTTCATCTTGTCCGGCCGAGAGAACTCCTTGGAGCAGACCGGGCACGGGAAGACCTTGCGATGCTTTCCCTCGTGATAGAGGAAAGCATGCCGCTGGAAGCTGTACTTGTTCTTGAAGGTCTTCTGCATGTTCTCCTTGGCGCACTCGGTGCACCGGTAGACGCCTTCCACCACACTGGCATAGCGGAAGAGATCCAATCCCCGTACGGACATCTCTGTCAGGTGCTCGGCCTGATCATCCAGAGTGGACTGGGCCTTACGGCGTACTCTTCGCCGCTGGATAGGCCGCTTGGCTCCCTTTTTGCCACTCCTTGAGGCAGGAACAGGAGCTGGTTCAGGTGAGTCTTCGTCGTGCTTGGAGCGGTCATCCTGATAGCCAGGCAGTCCAGCATTTTCATCGGCCAGGGTCAGCAAATCATGATCGGGTTCGTCATCTTTCTGATTATCTTGCATGAGGAAATCCATCTCATCGTCCATATACTGGCCAGCACTAGAGGGGGAAGCTTGCTGCTGTTGCTGTTGTTGGTGCTGCTGCTGCTGGTAGTAATCGGTGGGCTTCAGCATGGGATTATTCACCGCCATGTGTAGCAGCAGCTGGTGGTGCACCTGAGCAGCCTGCTGTTCGGCGGCATTGGCCAGAGATTGAAGGCCACTGCAGGCATTGACCTCTTCCTGGCTCGCCCTCGCCAA
The DNA here is from genome assembly GCA_018152175.1 of Drosophila jambulina. Taxonomy (NCBI): domain Eukaryota; kingdom Metazoa; phylum Arthropoda; class Insecta; order Diptera; family Drosophilidae; genus Drosophila; species Drosophila jambulina. The sequence goes on from JAECXH010000012.1 coordinate 32,180,462, forward strand.
CTCCTTGGTGGCATTTTCCTCGATACTCAAAGTGGAATTGGGCGAAACGGCCACTGTGATCCGTCTGGGGGTTAGTGGTATCTCGGGATCCTTGGCCCCACCTCTTAGTTGCTGTTTCAGCAAGGAGTTGGTGTTGCCGCTGCTGCCACCGCCCTGCTTGGTCTTCGACTTGGATTTTGACGGGGTTTGTGGCGGTGTCTGTGTCGGCGGAGTTGGAGGCGGCGGATTTGGTGGATTAATGGCTCTTATCTTCAGTCCCAAGATAGTGGGCAAGTGTACGGGTGCGGAGTCTCTGTTGTCGCTAATCTCCAGAAGGGGAAGTGGCTCCTGGACAGATGTGTTGTTGGTGGTAGATGCCTTGGGAGCTGCAGAGATTGTAGTCGAAGTGGAGCCAAAAAGCCGCTGGGAGAGCTCAGGAGTCGCCTGATTAGTGGACACTGCGAATAGAGAAATTGAAAAACATTAATGGGAAATTTAACAAATTTGTTTTATATTTTATTTTTAGTTGGTTATAAGCTTCGGGAAACCGATTTTTATATACCCTTAAAGTTTGCGATTGGATCTGGTGATCGCTTTAAAAAAAATCTTTAAATTCGATTAAGACTAGATCTAACCTAGTTTTTAATATGTTGAAAAATAATTTTTTAAAATTAAAAAAAATATGTAAAATGTTTTTCCCATGGACACGGCTGGATCGACTCGCACTCTCTTCTACGCTTTGCCTGCAATGTACATGCACAGGAAAGTTCCACTCAGTAGCAAACCATTTCTTGAGCTGCACTCGGAGTTTCTTATTTTTTCTCCCGGAACACGAAAGAGCGGAATCGCAAGAGAATTAAAATACGATTCTGCTCAAAGAGAACCCCTCTTTTAGGTTTAGTCTGGGGAACAGATAGATTTCTAAATAAAACCAATCAATTTTGTGTTTCAGAAATGATTTTGTTTGAGTTTTTTTATGTATTTTGTTTTTTTTTTTAATTGTGTTTCTTTTTATTTTCTTCTGTTGGTCAGTTTTAAACGATATATAAAATAATAAATGTTCTGATTGATTAATATTGCGTGTGTGTGATTCACTATTTAGTAATTATGTTTAACGTATCGTATTATACATATATATCGTAGTGGGTGTGTGTCTCGAAATTGGCTAATTTAAACGGGTAACCTTGTTTACCAACAATCCAGACAATTTTCTCATTTTCATATGGAAGGTTTTAGCTTGTTTTGTTTATTTTTGCCTTGCACTTCGTTATGTATTGGTTTTCTTATTATTCTTTTCTTTGGGCATCAAAGCATGACTCACTCTTTATATATTATGTGTAGCTTTATATTATAATAAACTCCTCGCATAGATTTCGAGTTTTGGACATATTTTTTGAAAGCGAGAAAATTGCTGAAGCTTTTTGTTTTTTGATTGCAAAAATATATGTAAATATATATATTTATGTGTATATATAAAAAAGTAGACTAAAAATAAAGTAAAATATAGTACAAACAATATGCGTGTGTTGTTTGATTGTTTAAAATTAACGCCAAAAGAGGGGAGTTTGGAAGATTGGAGATTGGTTGGTTGTTGAAGGCGGAAATCGGTGTTGGTTTTCGGGTAGAAGACGGCGGCTTACGGACTAAATTGCACTAGCTACCACTAAATAAAGAATTAAAAACAAAAATTATTTAATAAATTAGCGTACGCAGCTTGTTTATTGTTTGTTTAAAATTGCGCTTAATTTTGTTTCAGTTTTTCTCTAGCAGTTTTCAGTTTGTATATTTTGATTAAACTAGTCTTCGAAATGCAACAAATGACTTTTGAGGAATTACTTGCATATTTTTAACCTCTCAAGTGGTTGTGTTTTGTTTTGTTTTTGTTTATTTTTGTTTGGAGATCGTTTTCTGTGTGCTTTTCCTGGTTTGCTTGCTGCCTTTGCCACGGTACTGTTTGATTTTTCAACTGCATTTTCGTTTAGGTTTTGTTTTTGATTTTCTTTCATTTTCTTTGGCGATAATTTAAGCCTCCGATATACAACATATAAATCGTTTGATTGATAAATTATATTAATATTATATATACCATTATTATTAGCGTTAAATTACAGTATTTATTGTTGCTGTTTGTGTGTCTATCCTCGATCGCCCCCATTAAATGGGTTCTCTATTATAATTGTGGGATATTTGCAAGGGAAACTATATAGGAGGAGTTCTGGGGGTCCTTGGGGTCCTTAGCCCAGACTCGCTTGTTTTAACTTTTAACTAGCTTCATTTGAAGGCAACAAGGTAGATTTGCGCTCCCTCTCGCATTAATTAACATTATACATGGATTCTCCTTCTGCTTCTTTTTAGATTTCGGCTTGTAATATTATTGTTATTTAGTATTAACATTAGCGTATCGAACATAGTGATAATGATAAATTATTTAATAGAACTACGGGCTAGACATACCATTCAATATTTATAATTATTTTAGGTTTATAATTATGTATAACATATAATAATATATATATATTTATATATATATAAAAAGTTTAATTATCTAAAAGTGCGGGTTTCTGTTGTTTTTAGTGTAACTCATGCCCGAATGGATGCTCAGTAAGGCCGCTGCGGTGTCCAATAGAAAAAAGTATACAAATTGATATTCCTTTGTTTTCGGGGTTATAAAATATAGTAATCGGGTTAGGATTAGTTTAGGGTCCTAGCTTAAACCTAGGAGATGTTTAGGTCCAAAAAAGTACAGCATTCCGGAGAGTCGGAGAATTGTAATTGAAGAATAATAATTGCACAATGTAAAATAACCGTTAATCGACGACGACTTGCTGGCCATTGTTTTTTTTTTCTCCCTTTTTCGTTTTAAAAAGTTTAAATAATAATTAATCAAAGCCAAGTAAAAAACTAAAAACAAAATCAACAAAAAAAAGATCTACTTTAATTGCTTAAGCTGCTGCTCTCTCAACAAACAAACAAAAATCCCGAAGAGCGCCATGCGCTGCAACCTGATTCCTCCCGTGTTTCCTTAGCGGCTGCTCCTCTCCTCTCCTCTATGATAATTGTTTCCTACTCCACTATTTCTTTGAGTGCTTGTCGCTTGTCTACTTCCTTTTCTTATTTGCTTCTTTTTTCCTTTCTTTTTGGGCTTGGAGTGAGGTTGGGTTCGGAGATTTATTACTGCGCCGCTGCTGCTGGCGCTGGCGGTGCCGCGGACGCTGTCAGCGGGCCCAGGGAGCCACCGCTGGAGGACGATGTCGACGAGGAGGAGGAGGTGGAGAGCGCATTGTTGCCGGTGGCGGGCAGCGATTGATTCGAATTCTGTCCACTCAGATCCGGCGGCGGCGGCGTCGAGGCCCCTGAAAGACCCAGCGGTTGACCGGCGAGATTCGCTGCCGCCACATTGGCCAGCGCCGTCGAGGGATTCTCGATCTTGTGGATGATCTTCACGTGCGCCGTCATGTTGTCCTTGCGCGTGAACTCTTTGAAGCAGAACGGGCACGGATACACCTTGACGTTGCGCTTGTGCGAGGTCACATAGTGCCGGCAGAAGTTGCTGATGTGCGTGTAGACGCGCGAACAGACCTTGCAGCGGTACGTGTGCTCGCCCTCCTTGGTGCAATAGTCCCGCACAGAGCCCTCCGCCTCGCCCTCGCCCACATTGCTGCTCAGATTGAGCTTGGTCTTCACCGAGGGCGTGCCCACGCCGCCGCTGCTCAAGTTGGGCGTACTGCCACTCAGGGAGCCTGCCTTGAACTTGAAGCCATCATTGCTATTGTACAGATCGAGGTATTCTTGGCTGGTGAAAACGGGCGTCGGCTTGACGTCGCCGTTCTGCTTGCCCAGCTTGGGGCGTTTCTGGACGCGAGGCTTTCCCGCAGCTGCAGCTGCTACGGAGGAGGAGGCGGCGGGCGAACTGAGAGGCGTGGATGCTGCATTGACCTTGCCGATTGGCGTCAATTTGGGTATGCTGACCATGCTCTTCACCTGCGCTCCGCCAGCTGCCATTCCAACGATTAGCTTGAGTCCGCCACCAGCCGCAGCTGCTGCTGCTGCTGTGTCTGCTTGATGTTTCCGCTGGGCGGCTATGAGGAAGGCCTGCTGACGCGCCTGTTCGTTGAGATGGCTGCCGTCCGTCTGATCCTGCGTGGGTGAGCTGTTGTCGGTGAGCGGATTGTATTTGAACTCCACGGGTTCGTCGTATTCATCCAGCATGAGTTGAGGTTCCATATAAGAGGTGTCCATTGGTTCGCCATCGCTGTCGTTACCATCTAAAACAAAATTGTTCAAAATGAATTGGTTAACTTTGGGTTCGAAATAGCTTTCTAGTACTATGAATATACGCCGGCTTGATTATTTAAAAAAGTTTTAATTTATGGACATTGCACAGAAAAATTTGGGTAGTTGTAAATTCCTTAAGAATGTATCGAAAAGTATGCAATAAGTTGTGTGAGGTACTTTTTGGTATATAACGGTAACGATTTTATTATATACAATGTCTTTTATAAATGAAGGGTAAGGCAAATTATTGGGGAAACACCTAGAATTTTCAATAATTTATAAAAGTATGCTTACAAAATTTAAAACGTACAACGTTGCATAAGCCGTTGTATACTCTTGGTTGCATTTTCAAGAGTTTTAAAATGTACAGAACAAATTAAAGAGGTTTTTCTTCAAACATATATTTAAAAAATTTAGAAACCTTATATGAATTTTAAATTTAATGGGGTATAAACTTAAATTATCTTTAATAATTAATTTGAAACTCTAATTTATAAATATATAAAACAAGTAATAATATATATTTTATAATCTGCAGGCGTATAAACTTAGTACACGTAATATAAGGTGATAAGTGTGTATAAATGGGTGTGTTGTGTGTGTGCAGGATGTACATATGCAAGAGAAAGGCAAAACACATGACGCGAGAGAGCGAGTGAGACAGAGAGTGAAAGAGTTTCAAATCGGATCGGAAAAGCTATAGGGATTTCAAGCCATTTTCAACGCGTTGCGAGAGTTTGTTCGAAAAGTTTTTCAGTTCAGTTTTCTTATTTTCTTTGCTTCTTCAGTTGATCAGTTTTTCATATATGTATGTTGTTTCGGTTTTTGTTTCATGTTTGTTTCGAGGAGGAGATGGAACGGAAATGGACAACAGAGATCAGCATTTCATTCTGGTGGTGATGGTCATTTTTATGAGACAGAGATAGAGAGAGAGCAGAGGTTACGCTTTTTCATTTTCAGGATTTTTTCGCGATATTCTTGGTTTTTGAATTTGGAAAATTTTGGATTAGCTGTATCTTTTTTGATCTTAGTTATATTTTCATTATCCCGTCGGCCATGAATCCCTGTGAGCTCAACCCGATTCTCAACTTCACAATTCTTTAATTCTCTTCGTCAGCTTGTGGATTTGCATTTCTTGGGCATCATCAACATCATCATCTTTGGGGACACTCACCTGCCGACGGACGGAAGAGATGCCTTCGAACGAGAACACTTCACTTTGTTTTTCGTAGTATTTTCTCACTTTTCTGCTTTTCTTTTCACTTTTTGTAGGAGGAGAAGGAGGAGGGGCGAGAGAGTAGCGAGAAACCGACGCGAGTTTTAGCTTTTCAGATTTCAGATTCTTCAACTAATTGAAATGCGTAAAATCCCTTTTAGCTTTTCCGATATTCGCAGATGAGATTTGTCGATCGAATGTTGTTATAAATATAAACAATGTGACTTCATTCAGCCTGGCTCTGTTTTGGATTGAGTTGGTATTTCGATTTTTGCTGGGTGCACATGAGAGGTATCGAGATATTGGTTGATGGTGCGTTTTTGAACTTATTTATGATTACAATTCAAATGATCTTAGGACTAGGCAATGGTTCTTTAAAGTATGCATTGGCAGTGTCTGAACTCACCAGAAGTTGTGCTGTTGTCCTCTTGGTGGTGGTGGCTCACACCGCGGTGATCCTTGGCGTTCTTTGATCGTTTCGTGGGCAGAGAATCGTGGCTTTCCTTTGAGAAGAAAAGAAGAATTAGTCTCACATATTTATAAAAAAAAAATCGGAGCAATCTAAGCTATATTTTCTTCTATGACTTACATTCAGATCATCCGTATTGCCTGCATCATGCTGATTATCATCGGAGCCATCATCGTTGCCGGAGTAGGAATCGTTGCCCAGTTTGCCATTGCCCAGATCGGAGTCATTCATCAGGTTCTCGCGCTCGAAATCGTCGTAGTCGTTCCCCGTGCCATTCGAACTGCCTGATAGTTTGCGAGGCCTGCCTCTTTTCCGCTTCGGCATCAGCGCCGAGCTAAGAAGCGATGGCTGCACCGGCAGGGTGGGCGTATTTCCAGCATTGGCGGCGGCGGCACTGCCCAGCAGACCGCCGGCCTGTGAACGATTCCTCTGTGGCACCAAATAAGGCTGTATGCGCTGCAATTGCGGGGGAGTGGGCGTGCTCTCAGAGCCAGCTGCAACTGTTCCTGCTGCAGCTCCAGCTCCAGCCGCCGCTGCCGGCGAGGGCTTGTCGTCGTTGACCTCGGTAAGGCCCTTGATGCGCAGGCTCTCGGCCACGCGCAGGAATGCGGTAAGTCGCTCCTGGTCCACAGAGACCTCACCTCTGTACATAAAGTCCAGCAGGGATTTCATATCAGAATAGGGGACATCCTTAAGAATGACAATCGGATGCTTTTCCGGATGATTTATGAACAGGGCATTGAAGTACGGACTGCAGGCGGATAGCACCATCTAAGGAGGAAGCATGAAGGTTATTAGATTTATCATTGTTAGGTTTAATTTCAATCAACTTAATCTTTCTCTACTTCTAAATCAAACACCCACTTTGTGTGCCTTCAGGTATTGCCCCTCGACGGCCAGCGTCACATCTGTGAAGGTTTCTGCGTGGAGCAGCTGGTCAAAGACAGACAACAGGTTGCTCTGATGGTTGTTCCACCGCAGGCAGAATCGTTGAGATGCCATCTTCATTGGGAAGCCGTCGTGTTTGCGTCACTTAGCAGAGGAGTGAAGCGAAGTGAGCGTGTGAGAGGCTGCGATCTCTATTTATGTCCTCATGCACAGCTCAGAGTTCATTTAAGGTCCTTCGATTGTCCTTTTGCTCTGGGATTCTCCTGGAGACCCTGTGAGACTTATTCTAAGCGGGGCCGTTAAAACATATATTCCAGGGCGTGCTGTAATGGAAGGAATTACAAAGATGAATATTTTTGGGGTTCCAGGATTTGGTTTTCGAAAACTTATTCAGGGCTGTAAAAACTAAGATTGCCAGAAACGGGGGAAGAGTTTATATTTTTGAATATAAATAAATATATATTTTTTTTTTTTCTTAAAAAATAAAAAGACTTGCTGTTTTTTTACTATATGATTTACTAAATGTTTATAATGCAAATATTATTAATAATTACAATTAAATAACATGTCCTATTAGTTTAATTATATGAATCCTTCAAAGAAATATTTTAATGAAAAATATTCATAACACACTAATTTCGAATTATTGTTAATCAAAAGTAAGTGAATATGGATTCCTTGCAATAAAATAATTTCTAAAAATAGCATAAAAAAAGTATATAAAATCTTCCAACAAATAACATATTTATAATCTTTTTTTTTAATTTTCTTAACCAAATTCTAGGTTCCACCTAACCAAGACCCACTGTGTGTAGAGATTTTTTGTTCCCCCAAAACCAAAAAGGACTCTCCACTGTTAACGGCGCTGCGGCTGCGCTGCCGGCATCCAATTGAGCGCGCGGGCACAGAATTTAATTTAAGAGGCGACCCCAAAGGGTCAAACGAGCAGAGCAGCACATTATGCAGGCCCGCTCGATGAGGAAAAACGTAAATGAGGAAATCTAAATGGAAATTTCAAATGTGTTTCAAATGGGCAGCCGCCAGCGACAGTCACAACAACGAGAGCCACACGCACTGCTCGACGGAGAGAGAGCACCAGGCAAAGAGAGAGTTCGCCGGAAGAGAACGAGTGTTGAAATGGGACGGAGACTGATGATGACAGCAACAACTGTTGCCTGCGCCTGTGTGCGCGACTGTGACTTGAAAACTTGCCAAAGGGTGTGGAGGAATTAGGAGAGCAACAAATTAAAAGCTAGCAATGAAGGCAACAGGCAGCAGGGCACGTAAAATGGAATGGAAAACTTTACATGCGACACACTGAAAACTGGAACGCACACACCGACACGGCCGAAATTCCAGGCAATCGCAGTGGAAAGTCATGAAATTCGTGGCACGTTTTTTTCTTCCTCCATTTTTCAGTGTTATCACTTTCTGTGATCGTGATTCCAACAAAAAATCCTTGTCTTCTTTTCAGAAAACCCACGCTCCTCTTGCTTCCTCCACTTGCTAAATATTTGCGTTCGCCGTGCTTATCTTATCGCTTTCTCGGCCGCTTTGTTGTACACTTAATTGAAAATCATTCAGCAGCAGCAACAGAAATTCCCGTCTTCCTGGCACACACACATACGGCCCAGCACAGTCTCCACTCTTCTTGCTCTCCTCATTTCTGTTTTTTCCACGCTTCTATTTTGTGTTTTCTATGCTTTGGCACTGTTCGGTTTGTTTGCGATTGTTATTGTTTTTATGCACTTGTTCAAATCAATTGAGAAGCCACACCATTCAATACACAGAGGCAGGGAAAGAGAGCGAGAGAAAGAGCGTGATCACAATCACTCACACACACACTGGCACGTCAAACAGTTATTAGAAAAGCTCAACGGAGGCAAAAAGCTTAAATATTTTTTCGCCTGGCACGATCACACAAATAGGTATATTTTTCATTTATAGCTCGGTTTTAAATGGAATTGTATTGTTTTCTTGCTCACTTCGTTGTAATTTTATTTCCTTTACCGCCTAACGTTTGCGGTTTCTTGTGTTTCTTTATTTGCAACTGTGGCGGCGGCGAAGAGGAGAGTCCGTTGTTGTTGCGGGAAAGAGTCGGGAAAGACTGGAAAGACTCGCGCACGAATGAGCAAGTCAAAGTCCTCGACGCAGGAAGCCGACTGCGCTGCCGGCGCACCACCACTCACGCGCTTACTCACACAGAGACACACACTAGTGGTGGAGAAACATCGAAGGAAACATCGATGTTTTTTTTTTTAAGTAATCGACCACCTCTAACACACACTCACACAAAGACGGGGTGCGCCTGATAAGAGCGGATGTTTTAAGGGGTGGGCGGTTCGTTCGCCTGCGAGATCACTTTACGGGGGGATTATTTTTCGACTGAAAGTCCTACATTTCTAGACACCCTTCCTTCTGCCTGCTTGTCTTAATCGTTTTCTCCTCTATCTGCGGTTGGTTAATTTTCTGTTCCCGTTCCCACATTCCCCTAAAACTTCATGTTTTCCTTATTTTTTTTTTAATGTTTGATAATAAAAATTTTGTGAAAAATCATCTGGTTTTAAAATCTTATACAATTAACTAGTCAATTTTATAAATTTGTGTTTTATAGTTTTTTGGCTAATATGTAGTATTTGAGTGGGGTTTTTATTTGGATTTTAAACTTTTAGGAAATATTGTTTATGTTTTATGATGTACTATTGAGATGTATTTCCAAAACATTTTATACATTTACTTTACTTCTGTTAAAATGCTTCACGATATTTGTTTACCTTATGAACATGAAATTCGGCCAATGGCAATTACTTTGCAATTTAATTATATATCTATATTTTTTTTTTATAAAGAGGGAGAATGCAGATTATTGAGTTTTCATAAAGTATAAGGGTCAAACGCAAACCTAAATTAATATAATAAAAAAAACCAAATGTTGAAACAGTTATTTTTATTCTAGTTCCATATTATTTGTTAGTTATTAGGTATAGATTTTTCTAAGTTCCTGCGACCTAAGGAAATATATTTAAGCCACAGGACTACCTTTTATATTTTTTAAAAGAATGATGATTCGAGACCGAATTTAGTATATTCCAAAATTACTAGGCACCTTTTATCCACAGCGGCTATATCCTTTAATTGTAATCTATGCGTCAGTTGAGTTTTCTTTTTAAAGCACTTGGTTTATTTAGTGAGTAGTCGTCAGTTTCTCTTTTATTAAACAGATTTTTCTTTGCTTTTTTCACTTAAGGGTGGCTAATTCACTGCCCGCAGTTGTTATTACTAGGCACCTTTTTCTGCCGTCTGCTTTATTCGCCTGCTTCCTTTGCACTTATTTTTTTGTTGTTTCCTTCATTTAATTTTAACTTGTGGAAATTTTCACAACTCAGCGCGACAGTGGGAGACGAAGACGAGAGGGGCGATCGGGCGAGCGCGTGTGGGGCGGAAAGAGAGAGAGGGACCCGCACGAACGAACCGAACGAAACGAAGAAACTCTCTTTGGGGCAGCGGTCGTCGGCAAATTCGTCCGTCTCGCTTGACACCAATACACTGAGTGATCCTCGGTGATCCAACTTCCAAGCTCCAAAGCAGCGGCGTCAACCGCGCTGCCGGCGTACACACACACGCGGGCCTCCAATCCTACATCCGTTGGCACTCTCGAAAGGAACGGCTGCGACTCGTGGAGACTTTTTGCTTAGTCCCCAAGTCTACACAAACGAGAGAGCGAGAGAGTCGGTGCGAGAGAGAGCGCTGGCTGATGCTCTCTTGCTTGCGCCTTTGACTTTTTGAATTTTTAATTTCCTTTACACGCGATGAGCGCTGCGCTGCTCCGAAGGAAGGAGGGGAAGGGGCAGCCAAGTGGATGGAGGGGACAGCGAAACGGGGTTAAAAAGAAAAACGAGCTGGAAAAAAGCTAGGAACAGCAACCTTTGGGTGTGCAACAGTTGATGATTTGTTTTTCTCTCGCAGTTTTTAGTGGCATGGTTGTTGTTGTAAGGGCAATCGGCGGCGCGGCGGCGACGTCGGCTTTTTGGGTTGGGCCTCCATTTTGGGGTTGGGCTGGAACACCCCGCGCACCTACCACACCCCATCTGTAGCTCTGCTGGCTTTTCCAGGCCACTGAAATTGGAAAAGCATGTGGAAACTCGAGATCCAGCGACGCAGGCGTGTTCCATCCGTGGGACATACAGTGGGGAGTCGTTAGGTGAATCTACTTATTACATTATGCCCTTAAATAAAAAATATGTAATTTCTTAACAAAATATTCCTTGAATTACAATGTAGTGAATTGGAACCATCCTGTAAACCCATATGGGTAAGGGTATTTAGGGATGTTCCACTGTATTTTTCTACATTGTACATATATGTATTCTCATGTGAGTGTGTTGGTGTGCAGGAGTCTTTATGTGTCTCTTGTTGTTTTTGTGTTTTAGGCGAGGGATTACGTAAGCGGGCTGTAAATTCTACAAGTGGAGTGGCGGCTCTCGGCTCCAGTCCGATTGGAATTGAGAATCCTAAGCGAAGCTTTCAGCAAAGTTCCCTATCTCTCTCCCTCTCTCTTTCGCTGTCCCTGTCTAAATGTATGTGCCTTTTTGCTGTTTTGTGTGTGTGTGTTTTTATAATTTTATCCTACACACCTTGGTGGGTTTTTTTTATTTAGTTGTTGTTGTTGTCTATTATTAACTGACTGAAGGCGTAACGGCAACAATAACAAAATAAAAAAACAACAGAAACTACAACTATCCCCCCGCATCACCCCTTCTAGCACCCCTGCAACGGAAACGATCGGAACGAATAGGCTCTCACACACACACACACACACGTAGCTCCCCAGCCCAGGTGAAATAGCAACAAATGTACACAGACACAGAGTCACTGAATCGTAAATTCCTGTTGCTGGCTCAGCCTCTGCCGGCGTCGACGCCAACGCTGCTGCCTTAGCCGCGCGCTGCTTTTTTTGTTGTTTGCCTTGCCCTATTGCGTGTTGGTGGTGGTGGATTTTTTTCTCAGTCTGTTTAATATTTTTTTAGATTTTGAGTGGCTTTTGTGGAGCTTTGCCTGGGATCGTATTGGGGCGGAACTCTGACTCTGAATCTACGCGGGGGTACGGACTATAGTCCACGGTGGTGCACAAGAAAAAATAGGATTGATCTCATAAATAAACAAGTGAAAACATAAGATTAAGTAGTAAAAATATTTTAAAATAAAAGAAAATCCAACCCTTGTATAAGTATACCCCTCGATCATAACTAAAAAAAAAAACAGTTATATCAATTTGAAAAGTGTTTCTCCGCTAGTTTTTATTATTTTTTTCTACTTTTAAGGGATCATGTACATTAATTCAAAACGTACAAAAATATAAAGAAAATATTTGGATTAAAAGCTATATAAAATTAAGAATGATTTAGGTTTAGGATAAAAATCATCAAAATATATATTTATATAGATTTGATCTTAATAAAATAAGGTGATTAGTATACAAGATTTTATATATGTACACTGCTGCAGGTCAAGAATCTCCTTCTTTCAATAATAGAAAAAGAATATATCCTCCTTTGCTGTTGATTTTTTCTAGTGCATGGGCTCTGCTAGTATTAGTAGTACCTTGTGCCTTTTGCCTGTGCCTTTTGTTTCCCATTGTTGTTGTCGTTCGTTCTACTTAGTCTCTGGTCTAATATGTATGAACCTCTCTATCTGATCCACCGCTCAACGACTTCCTCTCTCTCAGCTCCAAACTACACACTCCATGCTCCATGCTCCAAAAAAAGAAAGGGAGCGAGGGGAGGCTGTGTCTGCCTGCTCTCCTGCTCGAATTTTATCAGCAAAAGTTACAACAATACAACCCCACAATGTGTGTGTTGGAGAGCGGAGGTTATATGGAGGTAGTACTATATAATCGCTGACAGGGTTCACAAATTAACGATGATGCTTCCGCCGCCTCTTCCCCATGATCATCATGATGATGTTGAAATTTCGGTTGGGAGTGAAAACGGAATCTCAACTTTTTGACACCGGAGGAAGACCCGTTTGAAGACAATGAGGATGGGCAATTATAAAGAGTGATTTTACCAATATGATAGATTAGATGGAACCGGGTATCTCTATATTTAACAAATTCCACGCTGTATCCTTTGGATAGTAATAATGTTCGCAGGTCTTCAATATACTTTAAGTTTTACTTAACCTTTGATCACAGATCTATTTATAGACCCAACCCTTACCAGACACTACTGTGTCCATTCGCATGGCTGAGTGGATCTGTGGCTGCCAATTGTTACCCAATATCTTTCTGGCTCAAAGTGGGTTTCCAAGTCTTAGCGGTGTGTGCGTGACACTTGGCACATGTGGCCCACACACAACACAATCAACACAGTAGACTGGCTGAGGCGCCCCCGCACTGTACAGTGATATCTCGACATCCAGCGAGGCTGGGCTGAGCCACCGAAAAAATCACCAGAGCCTGTGATTGCTACATACATGCGTGAGTGTCTGTCTGTTGCTCCCCCTGTTTTCATCCCTGTCGCACCTTGCCTACGAATAGTGCGTGCGAGTAGGATAGGAGTAGAGGAGCGCGCTCAGCCTCTGTGCTTTTTTTTTTGGTTTCCTCAAGCGATATTTGTGCCGTGTAAACACACGCCGAAAGCCACTGAATGAGTTGGCCCAAAGAGCGAGAGAGCGCGAGTGAGATGCAGATACGTTAGAAGAGCGCTAGCTTGTTTGTGTGTTGGTGAGTATCTGTGTTGATGACTGACTAACTGAGTAACCGCTGCTAGCTATGTTATGTGGCCGGATTCTGGTGCTCCGTCCGTCCCTCGTCGGCGGAACAGGTATCGCAGGTTGGCACCAAACACATGTCCCGCTTCTCTGCCTCTGCCGCCCTGGCCCTCCTGCCTGCTCCCCCCTCTTCGAACCTTCCTTGAAAGCTTTAGAAATTGAAACCTCCCAAGTCAAGTCGGCCCTCCTCCTAGATAGAGAAAAAGCGACTAGAGACTCGTCCAGAAGGTCGAAAGAGTTTATATAGAATTCTATAATACATCCATTGGTTTTTGACTGTGCCAAAGAAAGCACTTTTAAAGCCTGGTCCGTAAGATCTCTTAGTTAATATAAAGTATCTGAATCACATGGAAATGGAATAATTTCAATTGTAAGATACTTCTTATGTTTTCTTTTAGTGTTGTCCCCTGATAAATGCTGAAGTAATACAACAAAATACTGCTTCTATTCCCCATAAGGATGTTTCAGTTTTTGCTCAGTGTAAAATTCTTCTAATGATTCTTCTAATATTCTCTCTTCTCTCCTAGGCTATCGAAATTGTCGTCGTTGCTGGAAGCTTGCTGGGCTCTTTGTACCTTGCTTCCATGCACAACTCCTCCCCTCTTCTTACCAAATCTCCGCTCTTCCCCCAATTCTCCCCACTTGGCTTTCTAGCGACGACGTTTGGCTGTCATAAAGTCCCGTTGTTGTAGTTTTTGTTGTTTTTCTGTCCGCTTCTAGCTCTTTCTCTTTCGCTCTGCTGCCTTTGTTCGCCAAGTGTAAAATTCCTTTGCACGTAGGCACCCAACGAAAGAAGAAGGAGGAGAAAAAGAAAAAGCTTGGCTTTAAACATAACAAAAACAGAGGGAGAGAGAGAGAAAAAAATTAAAAGGCGAAAACCAACAATAACAAAAAAGGTTAGCAACGAAGCACGTAAGCTTCCAAAGAGAAGGGGTTTCTATTTTTTGTATTTTCAAAGGGGTGAGAAGGCAGCAGGTGGGCCGTTGTCAATGCCACACATAGGCACACATTCAAATAGATCTAATACAACATTGTAGGACACACACAGCACACCCACTTGCAAAATATGTTGAAATGCAGTGGTATGTAAAAATGTAAATAATTTCATTCATAGAGAAATTTAATGATGAACAACCTCCTCTAGGAATCCCAAATCCGTAGGAAAAAATTCCACAACCTTGTGGTAATTTTATTTCACAGAGGATTAATTTTTATCTGTTAGTCTTTCTTGTATCTATCGAGAAATTAACTATCTTTAAAGCTCTGTTTGCAAAGTACTAGTTTCCCTTAGTAATGACTAAGGAATTTTTTCTGTGAGGCTCTAAGAGAGGTTCGACCCAAGCAATATCTCTTATAATTTGGCGAATCTACCGGAATTTAAAATTAAAAAATCAAGTTAAATATATGTTTTCCTCAGTTATGTCCAAAGCTTATCTTCATTTTTTGGTTGTTAATTAATTGCTTGTAAATGCGATATTCATATGTCTTGTCTTATATATCTATTGCCTGTTATCTCTCCTAATGTATCAATAAATCGATTGCTAAGTAAACTTTGTTTGTTGACATTTCAAAAAGACGTTTGTTTGATTTAATGTTTGCCGTAAAAACCGGTTTCGAAATGTTGATTTCGCTTTTTAATGGGTTATTTTGAAATTGGGGTGAGAAAATTAAGATCCTCTTTCTAAATTTAGAGATTGATAAATTATCCAAAGAGGTTTCAAAAAGATATCACTTATCAATATCATAATGTGTTCCATGTAATAGTTAAAAAACTCTGAAAATGTCCACGCAGCTTCAAAAAAACATATGGCTGGAACGGCAACCGTATATACATATATGATCATATATATACTGCTTCCTATCGTATATGGCAAACATTTGCGGAGGAGTACTCGCCGGCGAAAACTACAAAGAATCGCTATGCTCTTCGGCTAGCCAACTATGAAACAAGCGAAGGAGGAGGTGTACGGGGAAGGGTCTGCTCCATTGGGGCTGTTTTTTTACAAGGGGAAGAGGAGGGAGGATGTGGAAACTAGTTGCCCTCGCTGGATGAGCTCACCCTGGCGATTGGCGGGATCTGGAACCTAGGGGAAACTGCGACTTTAACAATGACTGATTTGTGGTCTTCGTTAGAGGCAGAAATCGTTTGTCTATTTTATTTACAAAGCAATTTTTGCCAGAAACATTTCGTTTTTATCCATATTTCCTTCAGAGTACTTAGTTTTTCCTTTTTTTTTTAAGGAAAAACCCCCAACTGGGACTCGAATACTTGTCGACTCGTTTTGGCTGTTGATTACCAAATCGTTTTTTGGCTGGCATTTTGTCAGTCGGTCATAGGTGCACCATAGAAGGGCGACGTCTTGCAACACACTCATTGTATCCCCTTGGAAAAAATATGCCTCCGTCCGTGGCTGTCAGCAATATTGATCTATGCCTGTGTTTTCTTTTTGCTGTTTTTAACGCCTCGACGACCCACACACACAACGGCCCCTCAGTCAGTTATTTGCCCTCGCACTCGCGTTCGTCGTTCGCCGTTCGAGAGAGCTTTTTATGGCGGTGTCCTTAATTTAGACATTCGAAATGCGGGTCATCGACGGACGGGGAAAGTTCCGAGGCAGTCGTACTGACACACTTGGTTGGCCACTCGACGATCCACCATCCGACAGCCGTCATCCACCAGCCGCGCTCCACATGGCCACCAACTAACTAAACGGAACCCTCAGACCTGGAGAGCTTATGTTGGGAAAATAATATAATAATAGAGATCGTCCTCTGGTATAGTGATTCTTCAAGGATTTTCCACTTTCAGTGTAAAACAACTTGAAAAGGATACTTAGAATAGTAGATATGTACCTATATAGGATATAGGATAGTATATGTAGGATGTAGGATAGTACATCCGCCCTTTGAAATACTAGTTCTTCAGATGAGTTTTCTTAACCAAATTTAGGGTTTCAAATATCTTAAAAGTACCTTGCAAAGATGGGATATTACAGAAGCTGTAATATATATAGGATAATCTAGTTCTATAGCTATGAGGTCCTTAAAAGTATTTCGTATGTTCCCTATTTCTTAACTCAGAGGTTTCTAAACCAATATAACATTGCAAGGAATATACGTAATTCTTTATACCTATTCTACATTTTCCACATTTTCCAGTGTTTTTTTCCTTTTGCCTTCCACGCGTATATTTGTAATTCTCTTAACCGCATTCAGCTGATAAGACAGGCAAAGGAAGTACCTCCACGATAGCAGTGTGTACTCATGTACGTACTCGTCGTACTTTGCCATTGGGACACGGACAGATAAAGGCACCAGCAACCAGTTGGGAGGCCATTCATGAGTCAGGAATGCTCGATTGCCCTTTTTTCTAGGAGCTGCGAGAATTCGAAATTCTGTTTCATACCCAAAAAAAGCTTTCTCCGCCTTTCTGCGATAACAGAGGCGTCGAAGAGAGCCACGACGACTAAAGAGCGCCAAAATGAAATTAGAATGCCGGCATTCTCCGAGGGAAACTGAAGAATTGCCTTCCGCTCTCGAAGCAGAATTATCATGAATATTAATTAAGATTTGGGGGAAGTTAGCAGATGGATTTTAAATAAATTAAGGGATTTATGAAGGTTGTGGTTATTAAATCGTTAAAGCCAAAATTATACAAGCCATGCTGTCACTATAATAATTCAATAAAGCCTATGAGTCGAGTCTTACTTGTAGAAGATAGTGCTACGATTTATAAAAGTCATTCTATGATAATAAACCATCTAAAAACTTTGGTAATGGTATTGAAGAGTTATAATGAGGTATTTAGCTTCTCCTATTCTTAACAAATGTCTGAAAATGTTTATATTGAGCTTCAGTAAATTAATAATTTAACAATTTCCTTAGTTGACAGTGTATTTAATGAAGTTCTTGCTTGGATTTGCATTTCTTTCCCCCTAAAAAAATGTGGGCGTTCTTCCTGGCGCCGTTAATGGAAATTAGAAAATGTGGCGCGGATATTTATAAACTGACCCAATTGCGGGTATCCAGCCAGCGATTCGATCCTCTGACGAAACTTTTTAGAAACAGCTGCGCCCAGCGGACGCCATGCGGCATTCTCAGTCACGTATCCCCACAAGACCAAAATTCCCCCCAGCCACCGTCTCCTCCCGTTCGCCCACCCGCATTCAATGAGAGGGAGAAAAAGAAGCTCCCGAGGATCGTTCGGATTGCCTTGTGTTGCTTCGGTTTGCTTAGCGAACGAAGGAAAAGATAGCCAAAGGCTAAAGAGGAATGAGGCACATAAAGGCAATTGGTGACTGATAACTGAATACCCTGTAATAAAAACTATTATATTAAACTTTGAAGTATATATATACTAATATATAATATATGTATATAACTATATAGTTGAAAGTAATTTCAAAGTTTAACATAGATACATTACTTTGGGTAGTTGTTTTTAAGCTGCTCTAGAAATTTTTTCCCGGCTCTCTTATCATCCCTATATACCCTAAACTTTCTTTTGATTGCGGGGTAACTCCCAGAAAAAGCACACAGTACGTGTGTTTGAGTGTGAGTGCGTGCTGCTTTCTCTTTCGTGCGTTTTGGGGGCCGTTGCCGCTGCCTCTGTCGACGTCCTCAGGCGAGCTGCATACATATTTGAGCAGTGTATTTGTTGTTTTCATATTTCTCCTTGCTGCTCTCCTACTGCTGCTGCGTTGAAGCGCTCCACCGCCTCTTTCTCCTTCTCCTTCTGCTGATCCGCCCGCTACCTGTCCCTCTCCCACCACCACCCACTGCTGACGCGCTCTCAATTAAGCTTATCGCGCACAGTGCGTGAGTGTTGGTGCGTCGGGGATATTGCTTGATCGCTTTTTTAGAGGTGACTTTCCTTGTATTCGCTCCTTCGAGGCTACGCTTGCTTCTGTCATTCACTACTACCCCACCCACCCAATTCCTTGGCCACCGAAAGACTGTGTGTGTTGGTGTCGTGTGCAAAGCGGCAACAGCAGCAGCGGCCGCAATCGAAAAATCCTCTTTGAGAGGATTAAAATATACACACAGCTTTTTTCTTATTGTCATGTGCTCTTTATTTCGCCTGCCGCCTGCCTGCCTTGCTAACGGTACGGTGGAGCAAAAACTAAAAATGTAGGGGAAAAAGGATTGCGAGTTACAGTGGTTTATATTGCAGTTTTATGAACTTTGTTTTATGTGGACACGGACAAGGCTAAATCGACTCGCTTGATACATATTCATTATTAACTGATAAATATGTATATTTTCAGTTTGAGTGTATAACACATTATGTTTAACGGGAATAAACATTTCCGATTCGCTAAAACTATGTTTACAATTTATTCAAAGACATCGATCAATGTTCTGAGGACTTCTTGGTTTTATTTTCCTAAAATTCACTTTTAATGTGCCACTGTGCCCTCGCCTGGTTGTTATCCCCATTCCCCATCCGCTATCCATCCCTTATACTCTATCCTCAATTGGCAATCGGCGCGTCCCACAAACGGACAATGTCCCCTCTAAAAGCTTAAGGGTAGCCAGTGACGACGCAGCGTCGCTTTCAATTACATTTCATTTGCATTTCTTAGTTGCTTATTTTTCTGTGTGTGTTATTTCTCTTTTTTTGCTGATGTTGCCTTTTCCCGCAAACACACACACGCACACAAATATTCTTCTGCAGCCTTAAGTCGGATGCCTGGCCATTCGCTCTCCTTTTTGCGCTTTTCGTTCGCAGAATGCAAAATAGGAAACGGCACAACAGGCACGAGTATATTTTTTAGGCACCACAGGGCGTATACTTGACGCGGACATTGAGCTGCGCCGGCAGCGACGTCCGCGTTGTTAATTGAATTAAAGTGCCTATGTATGCATGCGTGTGTGTGTGTGCAAAAGGCTTAAAAACAACAGCAACAATAACAAAAAATAAAAAATATATATGTATATGAGAAAAGACTGCAACCAGCAGGCGGAAATTGTGAAATGAGCGGAGAGCCAGCACCAGATGCATTGCGGTTGGAAAATTACCAGAAATCCTTTTGTTTGTTTTTAAATTTGTTGCAGTTATTGAAGTTATCCTTTAAATTCTTCAATAATGTACAGTGTTTTTATTTATTTAAATTCCTAAAAATAGATCCTGATTTTATAATATGTAAACTTTAAGATCTTTATACATTTATTAAAATTCCTTTAATTTAAAATTTGTTAGATGTTTGAAAACTACTTAATATAATGTAATTGAAAAATTTTATACTTATTAAATTTTAAAAATACATAGCCCCTTTTTAATATAAAAAATAAAATTAAACAATTAATATAGTATGCCAGAACTTAATTTGTAGAATTGTTTACTTATTCATTAAAAAATATTATAATTTCAATAAATAAAGCCAAATATAAGATATTTTACTAGTTTTAGATTTACCCTAAAACCATTTTAAAGATTCGGAGAACGGTAACTATATCCGGGGTCCAAAGGGTTAACTCTGCCTTCTGGCTTCTGTCTTTCTCGACTTGGCTCTTGGCCCATTCTCTTTTCGCGAAGATTTCTGCCTGAGTTACAAAACATATTTTGGTCACTGACCTTTTCCTCTTCTTTTTTTTCTTGTATTTTTTGTTGATTCCTCATTTTTTCGGCTGACTTTTAAACTGTTTTTGTTTGTGTTCCACTTTTGAATTTAGGTTTTTGCAGTAGTCGGAGTTTTTTGCATCAGATTGCTAATTAAAAACAGGAGATATATGAGCGACTTGTATGCATTATCAGGATGGACAATCGGAGCAGCAGCAGATAGCCGAAAGGCAGAAGAAATACCTGGCATTCTTTCGAGTTCCGATCGAAGGAGCCACGTCGAATGATAAAAATCAGAAGTGCATTCAGCTAAAATTTCAGTAAAATGCCAAAAGCAAAAAGTTTATGAGAAATATGAGCAAAAGGAGTATTTCGCCAAATAAAGCTGAAGAAATAAGAACCACGTGAATATACACAGAAAAATTAACAGAGAACAGACCCCGGACAGCGGACGACAACAGACAATTCTTCTTTAGCCTGGCAGCTGGCAACTTGAAAATTAAATAAATAAATATGAAATCATTTTAAATAACAATAATTAAGGAGTGTATTGTGCGAATATTTTTTTGGTTTCGATGAATTTTATGAATACCGAAAAAGTGGTAGGAAATCAGGGAGCATTTTTCAGATAACTAAGTAATATTTATGAGAAACAAGCTTGAAAACGAAAAATTAAATAAAACAGGAACCGGGAAGAGCCATCAGAGAACACAGAGAGAGATTAATCAAATGATTAATTATATTTAATTTTTTTCCAGTAAATATTAAAAAATTTATAGAGCTAAAATAATCGATTAACATAAAAAAATGGATTTAAAATTCCAATATTTTTAGAACAAAAAAACAGTAAAACATTTAATTTTTTGATTTGTATTGATGGCACCTTTAGTTGTTGTTGTTAATAAACTAGAGGTTAATTTAGAATAATATAATAATATTCCTGCATACATATTTCTTTTTTATTTATTTGTTTTGTTGTGTGTAGAAGGAGAAAGAGAGCGTGATAGGGAGAGATTTGTTTGGTCTACTCCGGTCTCTCTCGCTCTCTAATATTGCGTATACGCCGCATGGACTTTTACTCAAATTCGTTTATGGGGTTTTTTCCCCAGCAACAACAATAACAGTAATACGAACGCTTCGATCTTTTTGGACACTGTTAGTCATGTCATCCTCTTTCTCTTTGGTCTTCTCTTTTTCCCTGCTGCTGTTTTTTTCTTCTTGTTTTGCTGCTTTAACTGTTTCGATCGCCGGTCGCTGAACAACAGTTATAATATGAGCATAATTTCAACTGAGCGCAAGGTGTGTGTGCGAGCACAACAAACAAACGAAAAAAAGCTTTCATAAAGAGCAAGAAACAAATATAGTAAAGAGAGCTAAATATCACCGTTTCATATCTCACCCTGCCTGCTCCCTCCCTCGCTACCCATCTCTTTGCGTTTCATTAACAAAACAACCGCAAAATTTATGTGTGATCAGAGAGACTTGGCATTCGTTTCCTTTTTGCGCCAATGCAAAATAATAATTCATGATTGCCACCACCGCTGCCACAGTGTGTGAAGTGGGTTAATACAAAAACAAAAAAAAAGAGTACAAACCAAACCAAAACAAATGCAGATCAGAAGCGGAGATTGGGTCTTTGGGCTGTGATCTTAAATTGGGATTTGCATAATTGAATTTCTGTGGCTTTGGTGCACAGGTGCAGGTGTGCTAGGGTTGTCATTCCGCCACATTTCCAAGGGAGCTGGGAAAATTCACAGAATATTCCTATTAAGCATTTAAGATTACTACTTTAATATTTTCCATTAAACAGAAAAATATTTGCAACAGTGCGTATACGTATTTATTTCTCATTCATGGATCACTCACTCATCAATTCATTTGCTCCATCATTCACTCATTCATTCATTTGCTCAATCACTCACTCATTCATTTGCTCAATCACTCACTCCTTCACACATTCACACATTCACTCAATCGGTTCATTCAAAAAATTGCTTGGGGGATCGCATGTGGCGGCAGCATGGAAATTGGAATGTTCCAGGCTGCTAGCTGGCAGCCACTGGAAGCTGTTGGAAGCCGCAGAAGGCGCTGGAACGAACAAAAGGGGTGCGGCGGACGGGCGAGTAACGGCTGGATGTGGATGTGGAAGTGGGGGATAAAACAAAAAAGGAAATGGGCGACTGCAAATGACAGAGATCACTGAAGCACGACCGACAAATAAGCGGACGTATCTATGTATCTATGTGCCTAGTATTTGGTATCTGGTATCTAGTGCGGTGGCGCATTACTCCCCATGAACCGCATGCCTGTATCTGTATCTGACGGATACACATGCCCTCGACTGCCTTTCCAATAAGCGCGAGCTTCTCATGTAAGCTTGTGGTAAGATTCTAGATTAAGCTTCTTCCCTGATCTTTATGAGTCCTAATATTTTGACATTTTTTTAAATTGCCACAAGAAAGAACTCTTATCGGAATTCTACGGAAAATCTGTCACTCAAAGAGTGTTCTTCGAAAGTTCAGCTCACGAACTGATCAGAAATCAAATCCAAGAAATCGTTATCAGTAAATTGTGTGGATTCCTTTTGGATCTATTTAAATTTCTGTCTTCCATCTTTAATCGGGGAAATATTAATTTTAAATTTTATTAAACGTATTTCGGTATGGAGTATTACTAAAGTATTAGTGGAAACACATTTTTAAAAGAATGGTTAACGAATATAATAATAATAGGCTCGTTTAAAAATAAAGGCATTACACAAATCACCCAAATTACATTTGCGTGCAAATCTTCAAAGAATCTTAGTGGCCGAGTTTCATAGCTTTTTACGCCGAGCTGTAAACACGAAGGAATATCTTCGACGGAACCCTTTTGAGTTTCCTCTATTCCTGCTTTGACCTTTCCCAGTATTCCATTGAAAATCTTCACACTTACCAATTCTCGGAAGATTCTTAGTAATCCGTTTTGTGGTTTCTTCGGCAAAAAGCTTGCAACACTTTGGGCACTTGTGAATATGTTTGTCGTTGTTTGTTGGTTACACGTAATTAAGGTAAATAAGGTGAACACGAAGCCAAAAGCGAAATTGCAAAAAAGGCAGAAAGGCAAAACAGCAACAAACGTAATGCAAAAATAGCTGAGGAAACGCCGCGCACGAACCTCCAATCAGAACTGAAACGCAGAAGCTTGCGCCGCAACACCGTTTTTTGTCCTGAGCGCCGAGCGCTGTCCGAAGAGAGGCCCGAAGATAGCCGAGGAGATCCGAAGCCGAACCGAAAGCTTTGATCACGAAACACGAACTGAGCTGGGAAATGGAATATATGGGAAGGTAATGGAAATAGGATTGAGTCCAAGTGGGCGGTATTTTTGTCTGCCTTTTTTCCCCTTTTTTGCTCCCGTTTCACATGGCTCTCATTGGCAAAACGCAAAACGAAAATAAAAAAAAAAGCAAGTGGATGTGGACGGACGAGCGGATGAAATGGAATGGCAAGAAGCGAGCGTTTGAATGGCTCCAAATGGTTGAAAGCCAAGGCAGCGCAGTCGCCAGAGGAAGAGAGTGAGAGAAGTTCAGAGGGAGACGGGGGGAGCTGCGGGAGCTGCGGGAGAGAGCCACTTGGGGCCGTCGCCGCTGCGTTGGCGCTCTGCTGATAAGCTTGTGTTGAAATCAAGTCTCCTGCGCTCCCGCTCTCTTATTGGCGTTCGGCTCTCTGCTGACCTGCTGCCTCCCCACCACCACTGCGCTGCTGCATCAGCGTATTACGAAATATGACAACAATGCAGTTTCGTCGTCCTCGTTTTCGTTCTGTTGACGCTGCGGCTTCTTCTTCTGCGGCTTCTTCTGCTGCGCCTTCTTCTGCCGCTGCTGCAGCTCTCTCTGGAAACGCCTGCTCAGCATAAAAATCAGAAAGCTCTCTCTTCGCTCCCCGAGCCAGAGAGAAAGATACACCTTGTGGGTGGCTGTGGCGCGGTTTGTTTGTTTTCTCCTCACCCACTCTCTCTTTCCCTCTCTCTTCGGCGCACTTGCAAATTGATTGCATTTTAATGGAGTTCTGTCGATGCTAAAAATAGTGACTCTTCCACAGGGGGCGTGGCGGGGAATTTCTAGCCGGGCGCATTCCAATTGGAAGTGCATATCCAGCAGCGGTAAGCGGTAACTAATTCCAAATGCCAGGCTATTACCGCAAACTGGTTTGATCACAAAAGCGTGCCGGCTCCATCTCTCTTTCTCTCTCTTCTAACCTCCCTTCCCCACCCATTTTGACCCACCGCCCCCTCTCCTTTGGTTGAATTTCTAACTGAAACCGAAATGATTCCATATTTTCCCCACCAGTGAAATAATAGTTGCCGGGGTTACCCTGAACACTGAGAAAAATAAGGTAATTTAAATAAATATTAGGAAGTTTGATACGCTTTAAAACGCTTGGTTTTTCTTTTTTCATTGTCAAATTTCATTGAATTTAAAACAAGCTAAATTATTTTTGTTGTTTTTTTTTTACCTTAATTAAATGTGAAACCGAGTTATATATTTAAAATTATTTGTTTAGTAATGAATTTGGTATATAATAATATTTCTTTAAGAATTTTTCACCTGAACTAATCTTTTCACGATCTTGAAGTGTTTACCAATGTTACCAATGGCGTTACGCATCTTAATACAATTATAAACTTGTTTGAACGAGTTTATGTTCTTGCTATTTTTATCTGACTATAATTTGACTCCAGTAATTGTACTTATTTCCCTTTATTTTCTCTGTGCACTGTGGCACACGTCACCCACTGGTCACCGTTTTATGGGATCTCTCAGACATGGGATCTCGGCAGTGGGTCGCACTTTGGGTATCCCCCGACACAAGTCCAAGCAAGGGGCGTTACCCAATCTACAACAAGAGGGGCTGGCCTGGTTATTTGAGGCCATTTAAAGGATCATTAGACATGCATGAGAAAAAGGTCGTCAATCAAAGCAGTGTCGGATTGGGAAATGGGAATATTTCCCAGAGCCCCGATACCCATAATGATAAAGGACGGAGATTGTAAAAAGATGCATATGTGGATTAGGTTTATCTTCATTTCTTTTCTTTCTAATAATTTTGTGATTGTATAAGACTCATTATTCCTTTAAGGAGGTCCCAATTTGCACATGTTTATATATGATTAGTTTACACAATAAAAGAAATCAATGTTCAATTAAAGTCTTCCAGCCAGGAATCATTAAAGGAAATAATATATTAAACGGATCTATAGGTTATTTGGTATTTGGTCTTTAAAGATCAAAAAAATGTATAAGAAACATAGAATTATTTATACAATTATTAGAAAACTCTCAAACATTAATGTTTCTTTGGAATATTTTGTGTATATCAGTACTCTACTGCCCATTTAAATTCCGTTAAATTTTATAAGTTAATTGCAATTCTGTGCATGAATCACCTTCGCAGTGATTCAGCAGGGCGATCTAAGTGCATCCAAGCCTCCCCTTTTTAGTTGTACCCTCGATCGTAACCAGATAATTTGCATTGCCTTGTGAACCGGCGGCAAGTCCCCGAGGGGTTAACTGCACTCACACACACATGAGGGTAGTGCAATGAGAGCACTCGTATTCGTACTCGCACTTGCACTCGTATCTGGCAGATACTCGCTTGGCTTAGCCCTGTCGCTCTGGGCACTGCCCGCATTTTGTGCTTTGTAGTTCTGGGCCCCTGCGATCAACAGGTTTGATCCGATCTGGCCGCCTGCCAGGCCATTTACTACTCGGCTTGGATTTTTTCCCGCTATTCAAAGTGCCACACAGCTGAAATAAATTAATTGCTTAATTGTTGCTGTTGCTGCTGCCTTAGCGGCATTATTTGAGATGAAATTTGCTTTTAATTAAGAAACTCTCCACATATAGCGAGGGCGCGAGTTGGTTTTCCTCTCAGCTGAAAGGGAACACGGAGAAAAATTCAGGAATATTTATAATATACGAGAATTCTAAACTGTTTTTTTGTTTCTAAAGATGTACAACAGTTGAAACAAATATGTCAAGCTAAGACTAAAACCAACGGCTTGGTGTGTGAAAGATAGTTCTAAGAATCGAACTTTGATTATCTGTTATTCAAAAAATTTAAATTCTCAAGAAACATAATTTTAAAATTAAAAATGCATTACCCTTTTCATTTAAATTCATTTTTGAACTAATTATGGTTTACTAATATACTAATTTTTACACTTTGCTTATATAATTTAACACATTTAAATAATTGTTTTATATTTTGTTCGGTTTCTGAGAGAGCTTTCACCAAATATGGTAACTGTAGCTCGTATAGTCTTCATATCCTGGTAGACGGACAAACGGACAGACGGACAAACACACAAGGCTAAAAATAATAAATATTTATTTATTTCGTATTAAGAAAAAAAGTTCTTTCTTAGCTGTACGGCTAATAATGGTTAATTCAATCCTTTTACAAGCTTCTCCAAGTCTCCGCCAGGATTTCTTTGATCGTTTCGCTCAGTGTATCTCTCTCAGCTTTTCAACCTTCAGAGTCGCTGGATGCCTGTGCGTGGGGGCTTTTCCTCTCGGCGCTGCCTGTGTGTGCGTATTGAGCTGGCTGTGTGTGTTTTCGTTTTATTAGACCAAAGTCGTGCACTTCGTTAGCCAAAGGCAAAAGGCAACAGCAAAGACACAGCCTGAGCGAGTGAAACGCGTTCTGCGTGGGATTCTCTAATGCGATGATGAGGTGCCAGCTATTTGGGCTTTGGCCGATTCTTAAAACTGGTTTTCCACTTGGCCAACTTGCCCATCAAGGAGTCTCCGCCACGAAACGAAACGAAATCGAATGGCAGTTGAATAATACGAGCAACAACAACAGCCACCAAAACAATAACAATAAAAGCACAAGCAACAAAGAGTTAAATTGCGCATAACATTTGAATAATTAAGGCGCTGCCTTTCTGGCCTGCTCAGTGATATATATGCCTCGGATTAGACCTAGCCAGCCAGGGATTCTCCCGGTATCAAGTGTGTGCTCCTAAGCCCGCTTGACCTGAATTCCTCAGAGTCTTCGCTCTTTCCGGGGGAAAAGGCCCAAAAAGCAGTGAAGGAAATCTCCACTTCCCCGGGTTTTCTGGGCCCGCTCTTTCGGTTTTGATTTCATAATCGAAACGAAAGCTGAGACCCTCCGCTCTGAGTTGTTTCGAAATCCGTTACTCGCGTTTCCAGCTTTTCCTTGGGATCCTCCTCACTCTCGGCTGCTGCTGCTGCAAATGCATCTGTGAAATTCAGATTTCATTCGGAGTCGGCGGTGCCCTTTTCCCAGCTCTAACGGGATCCGGGCCCAGACGGAACCACTTACTGCAGCAGTTATAACTCTCCAAGTCAACTGAGAGAAAATCTATCCAGAAAAAGTATTAGATATACTATTTATAGGGGAAAAATATTATTATTATTTTATTTGCCTTACAGGAACATGAGCCTTGAGATCATTTAGTAGCTTTTTCCTTCTCTAAAATGGATTTTTATAATAATATTTATATTAATTTTTATAAATAAGTAACTACATTATATTGATGTTGATTTCTTGATTTAATATTCTTAATTATAGTTGATTTTGATCATTTTTCTCGGTGCTGCTGAAGCTGCCTTGATGTATTTTCTCACACTCCCAGAGCCGACAAACGACTGAGGAACGCCAGCGGGCTGATGGGGACCGCAAAGAAAAGCTGACTCGAAAAAGGGTACTAAAGCTGGGAAGAAATAAAAAATGAAGGAGGAAAATGAAGGTTTTCCTCACAGAGCTGCATCTTCACTTGCTTTTGATTTCTAGTTTAAAACATATTTATGTTCCAACGATGCTAACAATATTTTATTCACAAAGCTTTGGGGGTTCAGGATTCTGTGATGCTTAAAAACTTCAATTTTCAATTTGTATAAACAAATTCAAAGTTTAATGATTAAAATACTTAAATTTAATGTGCCGAAACCTGCAGATTTGTTAATGGGAGAAAACTACTCTCAGGCTGATCCCACCAACTTGTGAAGTAAAAATGATTATAATTCCCATTAAAGATCTGTTAGATTCACCTCCACACCGACGCCACCATCCACTTGAATCTCTTGTGCCGAGGGAACCACCGAGAACTGGCGGGGCTGCGGAGAACCGAAGACACCACCAAGCGGCGGCAACAATCATAATTACGAGGTTAACCTTAAGAGTTGACACAAATCCGGGCCAGAGCCAAAAGCGAGCTGCGAGGCGGCCTCTGTCACTCGTTCCCAGCAATTAACTTCGAATGACACCAAATGCCACCGAGGCACGCCACCAGTCCGCCAGCCCCGCCAGCTCACCGGCTCTAGTCGGCTCTAGTATCCACATCCATCCACCGAGGCGGCCCAAGAGGAGCCGCGCCGCTCCGTGCTTCAGCCGCCCACCAGCGGATCGGATTGGATCGCTTCGGATCGGATCGGGTCGCAATTGCAAGTGAACGGCAACTTTGATGCCGCCCACAGGGCGACAAAGTTGTTATACCCTTTCGCTAGAATAGGGTAATTTTAATTCTTTAAAAGTCTAAGCAAGGGTTTTTTGGAGGGAATGTTTGGTTATTAATTTGATAGTTGATAGTTAGTTTGAGATAATAGAAAATAAAACATTAGTTCATTGAATATGTTAGTTATCCATTTGTTACTACAATCAAAGCCAAGAATATAGCACAATTTATGCTATATTCCTCATATAATTTTAGAGGATTTATTGAGAAAATTCTACGATTTTCGTACACATAATAATAAATAAATATACATTTTGTTATTTATTTTAAGCTGAAGTAAGGATTTTTTGAATTTTATAAGAATTAATTCCTGAAACATTAAAAAAAATTCCTAACATAGTTATTATAATTTTTATAATTAATGGAGCTTTAAGTATTATAATATCTTTTGTTCTATTCTTTGTTATTTTTTCAGGAATTCCATTATTATAAAAAGTATGACCATTAAATGTAAATAATTTGAACATGGACCGACTTGTATTAAGCAAAACTGCTTGAGCAAATGATTTTCATGTGCGTCGGCCAGCACGCATGATTTGTTCTTGCAGTCTCAAGAGAGCCCATTTCTAACACAATTTGTGTTACAATTAGGATAAAATGCAAGCCACAATTTGTAGTTTGTTTTACTTGTTAAAGAGCATCACCCAGTTCGTTTTAAAAGCTGTAATGCTCTCCTGATTTGTTGTTATTTAGTTGTTGCTGCTACAGCCGCTGCTGATGATGTTGATGTTGCTGATGATGCCTGCCTGATGATCTGAGGAGCTGCTGGCTTTGGGCATGGGCAGTTTTGCGGTTTATTTGATCGGCGTTCGAGCTAGCATTCCATTGATTTGTACGTAGGACTTGTTGGACAGACGCAGAGCGAGAGAGAGGGGCATAGAGAGGGAGCGAGAGAGGCAGCTGGGAAGTCTTACAATTTTGTAATGATTGAAAGAGATGTATCTCACAGATACACCGAGGCTCGTTCCCTTGTGAAGTGCAATTGAAACACTGTGTGAATATTTTTCCAGCTCCAAGCTTTTCGTTATCCATGTATGCAAGCATGTCTCTTTGTTTAGAAGTGTTCGACTTGGTATATATGCATGTATATTGCCTGGGAGTTTATAATCTCATATATTAAACAGAGAAAAATAGATTAGACCGTAAGTTAAAGGTCCTGCCCTTGCTTATTTGTCTAATTTAATCATTACACCCTCAAAAAATGTCCCACAGAACTCCTTATTTAAATAATAACTCCCTGACTACTTACCCACTTCGTTAGTAATTTTTCCCGCAGTGCACCGGGCTAGTACTATTCCCAACCTCCCCCTGAAAAAGACCCACGATCTTCGTGGCTCATTCAATTCAAATACTCGCAGCTCGTGATTTCGTAAGCCCGCTTTTTTTGCTGTTCGCCCCGCTGGGAGCTGCTGATGTGGCTGCGGGGTCTTAGCCGATGTTGGACTTTAGCTGCAGCGGATTCGAGGCCACCGACAGACGACGACGACGGCTGCAAGTGCGACTTTGGCTGCAGTTAGACGTCAAGAGATTTCTGCAGCATTTTTCTCCGTCTCCATCTCCATCTCCACCTCCATCTCCACCTTCATCTGCGTCTGCGTTTTGTTTCTTTTTGTGTGGCGTGATGACCTTGAGCCGCTCATTTCAGCCAAGTGGCTCTGTGTGTTGGCCAAGTGGCTGTGACTGTGCGAGTGTGTGCGCTGTTGGGTTGCTGCTACCCAGTCCCAGTTACTTTTGGCAGCACACGCGGTCCAAGTATTTTATCTCTAAGGTGGTCAGTACCCCTAGCTAGTTTGCTATTAATACGAACAGATTTTAAATAATTCCCCCACTAACTTAGCCATATTATTCCGGCTCTAAAATTGCTCGAACAGAAATGGGATAGTTCTAAATATCTGCTAGATACTCTTCACTAGTTCCTTGCTGAAGAAAATGTTTCAGAAACAACTGAAACAGCAAAGTAACTCCTCTTTTATTTGTAAACAAATTGCGTCTGACATAACAAAAACACAAGTTTTGGCTTAATTTTTCTGAACTGAGCTCATGGAGGGGTTAAGGCCCGAAGTACTCCTGGTCCTGTGCTCCCTGTCCATTGTAAGTTTGCTCTGATACTGGAGGTCCTTCGGCCCTACTTTAGCTTACGTTCAGGTTATGGGCTTTGCAGCCACTGCTCTTCCCAATATAACCTTGGTCAACATAAAGGGTCAAACGGTCAAGAAAATGTCGTTGTCGGAATTCGCAATGGAGATGAGTCTGTTCGATGAGGATGACGATGATGAACTCAGGACGATAGAAGACCGAATGGAGGACAGTGACGCTGGCGAGGGAGTCGCGGAGGGCAGCGTAGGATGTGGCCCGGTGCCCGGTGAATATAGTAGAACCGCTGGAGCAGGTCGGCTGTGGACCTTCCCGATCTATCAACCTGCAAAGCGGCTTTTGCTTTGTTTTATTATAAATTGTTAAGCATTTTTTTATGGGTCTAAAATATTCCTGCCTAAGGTTCCTAAGGCAACTACAAATGCTTGTGTACGTAAAGTATAAATAAATAGAGTTTATTTTTTTGGACGAGTAACCTGCAGTTCAAAAGAACTAACTTAAAAGTCTGGAAAAAGTTGGGAACCATCGTAAATATTTAAAATGTGGGCATTGAACTTATCTTAAAAAATATAAAAATTAGTTTCCTCTTTTATTATTTTAAATTGTTTTTTTTTTATTAGTATTTCTTCGGTATAAACTTTAGTAAATTTTTTTTAAAATGGGATTTCTATGCTTTTCGATTGATTTAGCGTCAGCGTTGTTTCATTTCTTTTTGCCTTGAGCATGAGGGCATTACAAATTGTACATTGCAGGAAAAGCGTAGGAGAGGGAGCGAGAAAGAGATAGAAAGGAGTCATCAAAAGGGCTCAAAGGGGTCTCAAAAGGAGTCCGAAAGTTCGTAAAGGGTTTCTAAGTGCTCCAAAAGGTCTTTTGCTAAATTATTGTGAAACGAGGCTCAAGTCTTACCAACTCTGGTTCCTACTCTATTAAACTTTAAAAATGTCTTAAGAACATATCCAACATATTTCCACTGGACAAAGGGAAAAGAAACTCAGCGAACTGTCTTTCTGCTGCCTCAGTCTTTGTGTTTTTCTCTCTCTGTGTGCCTCTGCTGCTGTGTATTTTCTGCGACAATGGTGACCCAATTAACCAGGGGGTTCTTGAGCAGCACAACACATCCATCCGGAGACCTCCGGGGCTGACATGGCAGGGCGGGGGCCCTCCACCTGGGGGCCGGTTCGCATTCACTGAGTTAGCAAGAAATGCCTCGAATGTTGCAAGAACAGCAGATATATATGGCGAAGCGAATTTCGCGAATAATTGGAGCAGTTAGCCAACGCTCACGTTTTGGGCAAGGTAACACTTGGCCAAGGTAAAGAGCGATCCGTTGATAATGCCATATGTGAGCCAAAAAAATAAGAGTGACGGACCGAGGAGGAAAGTGCCAGTACTAATCGATACACCGCCTCCTTATCGGGAGGATGGCTGGGAATGAGTCCTGTTGCCGATAACCGTCGGCCCTCTCCCGCTGCTGACACATTGATAAAACGGATCAATAGTTCCTGATAAGCGTCCTGTGGAGGCAAAGCAGTCCCCAGGGCTTATCGCCGTCGGGTCCCCGAGCAGGCAGGAATCCTTATCTGCACTTGGAAAAAGCGGGAAGAGAGGAAGGTACAGCTAGTAAACTCTCAGATATTGGATTTTTATAATTTAATTTATATTTAAGCTATATTTTGTGGAGTATTACTCGTAAAACTTTCATTAAAAACCGATTTCTTAAATATTAAAGCCATCAGAGAACAGCTTTCAGCCTTCGATACTGCTTTCAAGAATCATCCTGCATAGCTGCCACAGGACATAACCCACTGCTGAGACCAGGACGGCGCAGCAAGCATAGTGCTGAATCTTCAGCCTGGGAAGAAAAGCAAATTTAATAATCTCCAAACTAAATCTATCAAAGAATCCCATTAATACCCACCTTTTTTTGAGCCTTAGACCCTTGCCATAAGACTCCGGCGTGGGCAGATCCTTGGCTATGTACAGACGCATTCCCTCCATGACGCACCGGAAGTAGTCCTGCCAGTCCAGCCGTGCCATGTCGAAGTCATACAGCCGGCGATCCTGCTCAGACATGGCTGCCATTAACTCCCGAGTGTTGTCCATGCGAAAGCGCCAGGAACAATTGCTAAATGGAGCCAGGTCGGCGATGTTCCTGTGGATCCTTTCGTACAGATTCAGCAGGACAGACTCGCGCCACTGCAGGCGCAGCAAGGTGTCCAGGCAGTAACCCGGCAGGATGTGCAGGAAAAAGGCGGCTAGCTGGTAGGAAAAACCAGAGGAGAGGCACAGCAGGAAAGGATACCACATCATCCTCGTGGGGGGAATACGATCGCGTTGGGAAAGCGAGGAATCGATCAAGATGCCATAGCTCAAAGGGTTTTCCTCGCTGGGGGCCAGGGTGTAAATAGTAAGGGGTTTCCCCCGTTCTCTAGGACTCTCAGCAGTTTTCCAGGCACAAGCAAGGACCATATTGGCGCTAAAATCCGCTGGCACCACGGCAATCTGAGCCCGGCGATCCGCCTGGGTTACACGCATCACGCCGCCTAGAACGGGCACCAGGAGGCCCAGGGGTCCGGACACATGACCTGCCCAGCCGACCACAGGCTCCTTGTAGGTGGACATCACTGGGAATTATAGCAATAAATATCTGTAGGTACCCAGAATCAGACTTACAGATTCCAGTTCGAAAGACGCACAGTGGCAAGTGAGCCGATTCTCGCAGGACCACATCCTCTGCCAAAGCCTTGGTGTAGAGAGAAGCATTCGGGAAGGATCCCACCAAGACTGAGGTGAGCTTGTCCATCAGCGCATCGCCTAGCAGCTCACCCACAGCCAGAATCTTATCCGAACTGCAGCTCAAGTGCTCGGGACAAAACCTCTCCTCGACAGAGGGCACCATGTACTTGGAGTACGCACTGGAAACGTGGACAAAGGACTCCAGGCGGATCATCTGCTTGGCCAGTTCAAGCATCCTCCTGGTGCTACGCACATTGGTGGCCAGGCACAAGTGCAGGGCTTCGTCAGGGCGGACACTAGCAGCGCCATGGATAACCACATGCACCTCTGAGATCAGGAGCCTTCTGTCCGACTCACTGATGCCCAGATCCTGCTGCAGGAAATTCCCTGCAATGGGAGTAATCCTTTCAAAAGCCTCTGACTTCACCCTCATTAGCTCGGCGAAGACCTTTAGTTAATTTTGGAGGAAAGTTAACCAGCTTCCAGCTCTTTAGGACTCACTTACCGGATCCTTTCGCCAGCTCATGAGGCGTTCCCTAATTGAGAGTCCCTGCTTGGGTCTGATCAGTGCGTAGATCCTTGCCACCTCCGTTGTTCGCAGGAGTTTGTCGGTAATAACTTGAAGGAGTGGTGAATAAAATTAATGAATTAATGTGTAATTTAAGGTTTTAATTTCCAAATACCTCTTCCCAAAAATCCTGTGCCTCCTGTTAGGAAAATATTTTTATTTTTAAAAAACTCTCCAATTTCCGAGACCATTTTGTATCAGTTTTGAGACTGATTGGCCGGAAAAGTCTTGCCAAACTGTGGACGCTTTTCTTTTCACTTGGCAGGTGAAACCTTATAAGGTTTTTGCGGTCTAGAGATGGCATTTTATAGGAACTTTTTTGGCGGGAACTTAAATTTATATTATGTGCTGCTTATCATTAAAAGGAATATCAACAGTACATTTTGACAATTATTTCAGGACTAGAAAATAAACATATTAAGCAGTATGTTTTCCATAGGAACATTTAAATAATTTAAAAGTATTTCAGATGTGTTCAGTAAGGATTAAATTTGTATTTCTTATATTATTATACAACGACCATAGAAGGTAAAAAAATGTTTGAATAAATTTTTAAATCGAATTGGTACAGATTCTTCTGAAATAGAAATTTCCTAATCAAAAAACCCTTTCAAAGACCGTGTTGGGCCCCAAATATCAAGCTCACTTATAAACATTTTTACCTATTGCACCTCATTTCATTAGCAGACATCCCAGTTTTTCCCGCAGTGTGCTGTCAAATAATATTTGCTGTATTCACACATCCTGGCACAGCTCGGCGAGTCGCTGATAGGGGAATCATAAAACAGAAAACAAATAAATATGGCTCGGGGGTCGTTAAATATTCGAATCGATAAACGGAGTGTCCTCAAAAGGAACACTTGCTCCATTATCAGCGGGTTCTCCGGGGGCGTTGACCATCTGGGCCTGCCCTCGCGGACTCTTATCAGGCGAGCTGGGGGCCGGGAGCGGCACACAAGTCTGGGACATTGTCCGGCGATGACTTTAAAATCCTCCCGGACGTCTGAGGGGCGGAAGACCCGCAGAGGCTTATCACGGGTAAATAATACAAGGAAATGCCAGCGGGGTAGGCCGGGCAAGGAATGGAAGGCGGACAGCGGACAGTAGAGTTTTCCCGCAGGCCACAGGGAAATGTTGGAGAGAAAAACACAACGGGCGATAGGCCAAGGGGCAAATGAGCAGCGGCAGCAGCAGGAAAATGCAGAGGAAAAACAAACCTTTGGCGCTGGCAAAGTGCATTCGCCTCGCCACGGAATAGGAGTCAATGCCAGGAGTTGAGTGCACTGGAAATAATTATATATAAATGTGAAAGGAGGAGAAAGTTCGATAGAAAATATACGGGTCAATTTCATATTGAAAACTTCATAGAGATTAATATATCGTTATTTCAATTAACGATAAATATTACATTTATTTTCAAACATCGGTATAATCGAAAATATTTTTGAAATGTTGCACTTAGTTAATTAGAGTTTTTATTTGTAGTTAAGTTATAATCATATAACTGAATTAATTAATTAGTGTTTATTATAGATTAAACTAAGATTCTATGGAAAATAAAAAATAAACTTAAGATAATGTTTTATAATCGGTATTCGCATCAAGAATCGGCAGAGTATCAGTTTATCGACATTTGTTTTTAACTTTTCAAATGTAAAATTCAACTGAACAAATCAAGAATCATGGGCTAAAAAGACACTTAATAATTTAGAATTAATTAGAATTTCGTTAATTTCATAGTTAACTATTTTTTTGCAGTGTACTCGAGTACAGTGGGGCTGCCTGGCTGCGAGGACCGATGGAGAAGTGGACAAGTGATAAAGCAAGGAGAAGGCAAAAGAGCGCCGCGTAGAATCCATTAGCAGTCGCTCGGAACGGAACGGAACGGAGTGGAGAAGGGAAACTCCCGGGGAAATATAGGAAAAATAGGAAAATGGGGAAATGGTTGTGCGAGGAGAGGGGGGAGGGGAGAAGGCAGCAAAAAGTGCATGTGAATGGGAATGGAAATGGGTGCATGTGGTGGGGCCCAAGTGGCAAGACCAAGTGCATCCCGACTCCCATTCCTCCGCCTGCCGCGCCTCCTATTTTCCTCATTATCCGCTCTCTCCTTTCGCCTCTCTTTCCGCCATTATCCCGATGTCTCTTTCCACTCGTGAGAGCATGGGCGAGGAAAGGGTTCAATGCTCGATTTCTTCTCGGTCCCAGTTGTTGCCATGGGAAAGCGGAAAACGGCAACTTGCGGGGAAAACTCTTTAGGCAAATGACCCTTCCGGGCAGGATCAACCCCCTTTCACTCCGCAATTACGTTCAATTAAAAACTCGTCCAAACTTTCGCCTTTTCGTGAATTCTGCGGGTAAAGGATCCCCCTGCCGGAGCTCGAGTTGATTGCCTTAATTGAGCGGATTCAATTGACGCAGTTCCTCCACCCAGCAGTGGTCGTAATCACTGGACAACACGCGTCTGTCGTCGGTCGACTTGTCAAAATTATGCAGGATCGCGGACGCTACCGATCTGGGTGGAGGGAGTCCTCGATGAGGGCAGGATCGATATGCCTGGGAACGGAAATGGTTTGGAAAGGCACCTTATTATAGTCCTTGATGAGTGGAATATTATTTTAAAGAGTGCTTTATTATAATATTATATTAATTATTATAGCCTTCAGATATATTTATTAATGGTATGCATTTCAGCTTTCAATGTAAAATGTAAGAAGTATTTAATTCGTAATATTAACTCTTTAAAATGTTTAATTCTCTTTTAATAATCAACCAACAGTTAAACATTAAATTCATGCATAATCACACTCTTTACAAATACTATACAACCAATTCCTGAGCGTAAAAGATTATTCCTAATGGTTAAATGGTTAACCAATGACCTCTAATCCCTCTCAAAATCGCTCATCAATTTGTTCATCTAATTACAAACAGTCAGTCCAGGCAGTCATCGGGTTGAGACGATCCTCCGAGCGGAGTTCAGTGATCCCGGGACAAGAGAAAACCTGGAGGGAAACTCGAAAATAACAAAGAAAACGAGGCAAACAAAGGCATGAAGATGGGACAAGGGAAACCTGAAGATAGGAAAGAAAACACAAAAGAAGGCAGAAAGGCTGAAAGTCAATGAATAGAAAGTCTCTGAGAGGACAATGAGGCTGCACAGGAATTAATGAAGCTGCCTGCCAGGACACTCGCCGCTCGCGTGGGTTGAATCCTGATCCTCGAGATGTGCGTGCTGCGATACGCGTGTGTTCCAGGAATAGCAAACAGGACACGCCCACGAAAACGCCCTTCTTTTTCTAGGGAACA
The DNA here is from genome assembly GCA_018152175.1 of Drosophila jambulina. NCBI lineage: Eukaryota > Metazoa > Arthropoda > Insecta > Diptera > Drosophilidae > Drosophila > Drosophila jambulina. The sequence goes on from JAECXH010000012.1 coordinate 32,217,846, forward strand.
CGATCCTGAAGGAATCTCTCTGGAAAGGATCTGGCTCTAGGATTCCTGGTGTTGGGTGTTGAGTAATTTGTGCGCTGCTGCTGCGATAAAAATCTGTTAAGCGGTTAACAAACATAAACAAAAGGCAGGCAGGGGTTGAAATTTTAGGATGAGACACTGGGAAAAAAGTAGTAACTGAAATTACATTTCTTTTCAGGGATTTCATGGTTAATAAAATTGTATAACCTGTATATACATATTATGATAAAGTATCAGGATCAGATCAGTATCCCTGATAAAAAATAAAATAAATATTAATTCCTGCTTGTTTTTCTCAGTGTCCTCCTTGACTTAACCCCTGGTGCGCGGGGGTGCGATCGGTAGCCGCTCCTTCTGGTCGAATGCAGGCGTTCTATTTTCGAGGCACTTAAGGCTTTATGTGGGTCCTTTCTGCGGGACTGTGCTTCCCCTAATCACATTTTGGGGGTAACTTCGGAGGCTATTTCTGTGCTCCTGCATGGCCGTGTCAATCTTCATTGCGTCCGCTCACTACCAGCATATTGCCGGCAGCAGCTCCTTATGCCAGGACCCTGGCTGGATTGAAAGTTCCCACATGGGCAATAAATCAATAAAGTGTTGCCCCGAGAATCACTTAACTTTTGCCTTGAATTAATTAAATTGATTCGAGCGGGGAAAGAAATAAGGGAAATTCTTGTTGGGAAATCAGAAAACACCACAAATAGAACTCGATTCTTTCCCTCTTCTATTTTTATGCAAAAATCAGGTAAGGAATGCTCTTAGGAGCGAATTCCTGTTCCTTTGTCTATCCACAAATTGCCGACAGATACACAGCAAATTGCATTTTTATCTATTTTCTATTTTTACTTGGAAAATGCCAGCCTCGCAGCGCGGAGGATTATAAGGCGCATCACCATCATCATCGACGACGACGGCGACGAGGCAGGCGGCTTCCTTCCTGCCTCAGCTTCTGCCTCTGCCTCTGCCTCTGCCGCTGCAGTAATAAAACCGATCCCCAGTCCCGGGTCCCTGTTTTCTCTGCCTGCCTGTAGGCTGTAGGATGCTACAAGAAAAGCAGGAAAAACTCCTTGGCGCGCGCACACATAGGCACCGAGATCGGGGCATAGTCGTTGTCCTATCCCAGAGATGGCTCTCCCCAAGTGGGGGAGAGCTGAGGCTTTGGACTTTTTCCCGATAGATTTGTGTTTAAAAAATGTATTATTGGAAAAATGTATCATGAAGAGAACAACAGGAATAGATACAATGACAAAGTTACTTTAAAGTATTATATACTTGATGTTTTTATCAGATAATAAAGGTTCAGTGTTTCAACTTATTAATTAAGTATATTTTATAGATGTAAAATCTGTTTCAATTTTTATGGAACTACCTTAGAGGTATGAGTTAAGGAATATAGTTATGTACTAGTTTAATAACTTCTTCGATTTTAATTAATTTAATATACTATATAAATTCAACTAAGTTCAAGGTTCCATAGTTCCAAAGTTAAATAATATTCCAATTTAACGTTGTGGTATACGTATTCCTTTATTATATATCTATCTAGTTATCTAGTTCCAGAGAATTTATGTAATATTTATTTCTCCCCATCTCTCAGCTGGTATTTATCCTTTGTTGGCCTAGCATCTCTGCCGCCTTTTGTTTGTGTTTGTGTGCTTGAGAGGAGCTGCCTGGGCTGGGAGCCAGAGGGAGTTCAATGAACTGACGTCACCTCTTGGGGCAGCAGCGCATCGCCTAGTCCTCTGCCTCTGCCGACGCCGACTGCGAGTGGGGAACACAATCCTTTTTCATTGGACTTTCCACGCTGCACGCTGCACCCTTCACTTGATCTCTGGTGATCTTGCCTGCGATCTCCGCCCAGCTGGATGCTGGATGCTGGATGCTGAGTGCTGCGGAATGCGGCCTCTCTCTCTGCGCCCAAGGAGACGCCGCACAAGGAGGCGATCCGGCCGATCCGCGCAGGAGTTCTCGAGGGTTATACCCTCTCTTCCTTGTCGGGTCTGGGGGCCCTGGATGTCTGTCCGCTGTGTGGGGAAATGTAAACACCGCCGCTCGCCGTCATAATCGGGGGATGTACACGCACATGTAGCTTGTATATAGTATCCCTGTTTTCTTCGGAATGCTCCGCTTGTTTACTCAAATGTATATTTGATCTTCAGCTGGGGTAACTTTTCCCTCTCTCTGGCTCTGGCTCTGGCTCTGTCTCCGTCATCGCATTTCGAAACTGAAGTGCACTTGTGTTTATCTGTAAAGGATTTTTCAAGGAATCGCCCAGAGAATTTCGCTGATCCCATGACTTTTGCTGCCGTCTCGCGGGGGGATTGCCTCTTCAGAGGCGTACAGTTGGCCCCGAGCTCTGGGAAAGGGGTTGGGGATCGAAAGGGATCGGGTTGAAGTGAAATCGGAGGATGGAAGAAGGTATAAGGTCAGATTAGGTGGTACATTCTTATTAAAACGGGTAATTATAATAAATTGATAATATTTTTAAACCCTTGCATAGTTTACATTGAGAACTTCATAACGCAATTCCTTATAATCATAATTGCGAGTCGATCTAGTCATGTCTCTTTTTCAGTCTCTGGTCTCTTTGTTTTATTTTTTATGAACACTAGTCTCCCATTTTTTAAACTATACCACGATGATTTCACAATATATAAATTAAAACGATCAAAAAAATATATGGAAAACTATCTTAAATACAGTAGTTTTCAGTAATCATTTAATTAACTTGGAGTTAATAAGTGAATAAATTAACTAATTTAAAATACAAGATTTCAATATTATCCAAATGTCTTTTAGATGATGTAGAAACGTTAGAAAAATAATATCAAAATCCTATTTATATTTTCGTACTTATACTTTTCTATCTTGAGATATAGTAACTTTATATGATTTAACAAGTAAGTTGTGAATTTCATTAAAGTTTGTAGAATATATCTTGCAGCTCCTTTAGAAATATAAGGACCTCTATAAAAAAATCTTGCTCATATCCATAACTTGCTTTATTTTAAGTTTACACATACATCTATTTTTTATTTACAATTAAATTAATTTTAAATTTCATCTAAATCGGTTTAAAGTATCTCAAAGATCTCACAGGAGTCGATGAATCAAGACGCGCACCTCGAAGTATACACAAAATTCTCTTTATCCTTGCTGAGCTCTCGTTGTATATATATTTATCATTTATCAAGCCAATCAATCACAGAGAGCTCTCCGCTCTCTCCCCGAAGGAAACCACATGGAACCCCAAGAGTACAGTCGACACAAAGCGTGGTCGTGACGCTCTCAAGGATCGAGAGGCACAAAAAGTCAAGAAATGGAATGGGGGGAAGCAAACAAATCACCAGGAGGGGAATGGGACTGGGACTGGGAACGGGAATGGGATCAGGGGACGATCGTTCGTGTCCTCCATCCTACATGCACGTACATACGTCCGATTGGCGATTATTCATGACTTTATGGACTTGGGTAGCAGGACATTAAAATTGCTTTTACGCCAACTCATCGGGCCAGAGGATCAAACTGGTTTCGTATGCCACTCACAGAGCCAGAGATTGGAGAGTCGCCTCCTTCCACGGGGCCAAAGTCAACACAGAGTCGCAGCAGAGCGTCCTCAGAGCCGCCGCTCCTTGGGATCCGCCGCTGGAATCTGGTGAAACCAGTTTGCTCCGCTGCGGTCGCGCCCGCCTCTACCTGTTGGACTTATGGCCGGTTGCCTGTCGCCTGTCCTCGTCGCGGGTCCCACGAAAAAAGGGATACTGTGTGCCACACAGAGCTCTGTGTGTTTGTATCTGGCGATGCGGCGACGCAATCCTTTCGTCCTCGCCACCATTGCTTCTTGTTGCACGTTACTTTTCGAACGATTTGGGATCTGGGACCTCGAATCTCGAGCCTCGGATGGGGGTCGTCGTTTTGGGCTCTTGTTTGCCTTTCCCTGGCCTTTCTGGCTGTGTTTATTTTCGGCTTTGGTGTTGTACAGTTTCGAAAGTTGGGGTCTCAGGGCCCCGAGGTGCCTTGGAATTGGATCAAGGAGTGACTGACGTCGTCTGGCGGAGGGATTGCCCTTGGTTTGGACATGTTATATATGGCTCTTTAAAGAGTTTCTTTCAGGGAACACATTGTCCTTGAATAGAAAATATTATATAGTATTATATTAAATATAATTTAATATTAGTTGAATTAAATATGTTTAGGGTTTAAGAGTTAAATTTGTTTTAATTTTAAGATAAGGGAAGTTACAGTTTAAAGGTGGAATAACATACTTGATAAAGCTGGAATTAAGCAAATTCAAATTGATTTAATATCAATATTTATATTATTTAAATCCTGTAATTTTTGTTTCCCAATACTTGATACTATTTGAAATAAATAAGTATTTCCGGATTAAACCATCCTAAGCCAGGGAATAGCTAGATGATCCTTAGAAGACCATCTGGAAACCTAAATAAAGTTCAGTTTGGTAATATAATAAACGCCATTTCTATATCACCTTTTTAGAAATTATGCCTATATTTGTGTATTATGTATAATAGAATATTTTGCCTAGAAAATTTGTCTAGAACTTATCTTTCTTTAATAATTAATTTAAATTTTTTCCTAGGCAAAACAGATAGATGTATTTAGACTGATTCAGTAATAGGGTTTACATTACGTAGAAAATACTAAGAGAATACAACCCTTATTCAAGAACATTTAATTATAATAAAACCATAATGTTTATTTAATGAAGACGGATGGTGATGGATAGCAAATCAAGTGTACCGAACCCATTAATTAACTGTTAAACAATTGATAAATTGCTTTGAATATTAGATTCATTTATCGATTTAACGATGATGAGCTCCTTAACATATCTGACTAAGCTAACTATCCCTTTATCCTCTGCGATTCAAATAGGACCTTATACTTATATTTTAGTTCCTCATATATAAGAATACCTGGCTTTGAAGGATGGCCAAAATCCCTAACTCTCATCCATCTCAAGCTCTGCGATCTGCATGTGGTTTCTCCTCTACCTCTCCCCGTAATGAAGGAATTTGTCAACGCTCCGTGGAACGACTCTGACGCCGTGCTGTGAATAATAAGTTGGATGTGACTTCTTCACTTCATAACGCGCATAAAAAGTTCCTCGTTTCTTTTTATTGTGAAGTAGGTCTGGGTAGGGTCTTGGGTATGGGTACGGGTCTTGGTCGGGAAGTGCAACTGGGACTGGGCCTGGGACTGGGACTGGAGCTTGGTCCATTCTCGACCTCGGAGAAAGGCACTTGAACTGAACTCTTTTTGCTTTCTTATGTATGTGCTCTTCTTGCTGTCTTTTTCTGCGACTCCCTTGCCATTGTTACGGGAAAATTGTGCGCATGCGCAAATGCGATCAAAAAGGCAGCGAAGAGGAGGGAAAACCTTGGCAACAGGAAAGGCTGAAAAACAGAGCAGAAAGATGCAGGAAAATATTGTGTGAAAACTGGGTCCGGATGGGTGGATACTCCACCGAGAGTTGAATGCCCAGCTCATTCCCGAGGAGGTGACGGTTGGGTTAATGAAGGGTCTCCGGTTTCTCTCTCTCGGTGTCCCTCTTCCCCTTGGCATTCTCTGGCCTCTCTAAGCCTGCATTTTCCTGGGCCTTCCTCTGTTTTCGGTAAGTGGGAAGCCTCACCTGTCGGCCAAGTTCTCAGGACCGCCGCCTGGGAAAGCACTTAAATGGTTATTCATGCCCAGCTTAGCCTTTCCGCCAGCCAAGGAAATTGTCTCTGCCATTGCGGTTTTCTTCGGGGCAGCTTAGCAAGCCAGCATCCCAGCATCCCAGCACCTCGGCATCGCTCAGTTTGGAAGCTGCAGGAAGCCTTGCTGGCGACCACAATCTTGGCCCGTATACGTAATTCGCCCCGACCAAGAAGGAACTCGCACACAAACCACATTGGCAAGAGGCGATCTCTCGGTCTTGGTCTAGGCGCTGCGATGTCAGGCATCTGCTGTTGCTTCTGCTGCCGCTTTCTGTTGCCGTTTGCAGTTGCAAATTGCTGAAGGAAACGCACGAGTGCCGCAGGAGAGAGTTAGCAGCCAACATCAGCCACTGCAACAATAGCAACATTTTACAGGGAGAGAAACAACTGAATATACTCTTTATCAGTACTTATATATGATGTAGATTTGTGATCCTTATAAAAATAAAATAGATTTAAGTGAAAGTAAAGTCCGATAAATACAATACTTTTGGGAAAATTCAGTCAGAAACAAATTTGGGGAAAAGTTTTCAAGTTTTTGAAGCTTTTAATTTCAACAAAACAAGATACAATATGTATAAGATTAAATCCTTGCAAGAATGTCCATACAATTTAATGTAATTTAATTAGCTTACAATTTCTCCCTGTGCAGCAACAGTTGCTCTCTTTTGGTTCATTCAACCCAGCAACACAGACACGAGAGCCTTCCGCCACTTTCCAGCTGTGGGGAATAGACTTAGATATAGACGCGGAGATGGATGAATGGCTGGGCCTGGGATGGGTGGATCGCTGGCTCGGTGGATGGATCTTCTAGCTGCTTGGCTGACTTTGGCAGGCAGAGGCCGGCCAGCACACTCCGCACACGCCAGCAGAGAGCCAGAGAGGACTTGGAGTTGGACCTGCACTTGGTTATACTGGTGGTGGCCTCCCCCTGCTGCGGCCTCGAACTGTGAGAGCCGAAAGCATGTTTTACAAATGGACTTCATGTTCGCTTAGGTTATGTTTCTCGGAAAGGATTTCTTGTCATGGCCATGTCTGGTGGTCCGCCGTCTTTGCGAAATTAGCTCGGATCAAATGGAGTGAAATGAAATGCGACAAGAGTCGTAAACACGCGGCATTCAAATGGCCACCGAGAGTCGTTGACACTGACGGAAGGAAAGAACCGAGGGGCTGAGTTGAGTGGCTCCTTCCCGGAAAACACTCTCCAGAGCTCTCAGATCCCGATCCTTGGCCAGACCCACTCCGGTGGTCAGAATCTGTTGCACATCCAGGTCAGAATGCATGTCAAAGCCATTAAAAAGGCCGTCGAGTATCTCGGCTCCTGAATCTCTTACTTTCGGGGAACACAAGGAGCCCGGTGCGCAATAAAATGCAATCAAAAAGCGAAGAAAACAAACGTTTTAATGGCTTTCCCACCAAGAGATTCCTCCAGAAAATGTTTTATGTATCAGGAAACTGGGCGAAGGGTTAATGACGCCGCAAACTCAGCGCTCGGCTCGGCCGGTCAAATATTTCAAAGGAAATATGTATCCGTCAAGCGATCCAACGATAAGGGAGTGTGCTCGCAGGGGCAGGGGGATATATCTCAACCCCCAAAAAGGAGAAACTGAAAAAAGGGCATTCATTGATTTTGGGAATTGAGTTCAATTGAAGATAAAGTAGGGAGGCTTCTAGCCTTACTGAGGTTTTAATTGTGACAAACTTGAATGGATAGCCTAGGAAATGTATCTGAAATATAACTGAAATATTTACTATTTTATCAGGAAGCACACATACATAAATCCAACAAAAATAAAAGGTAACGTATATTTTCCCCTTATATGTCTTGTCCCTATTAACGCCTTAGGTCACTGTATGCAAATTAAAATTAAGAAAAAAGAAAGGCAATCAAAAATTCAACTCCCGTTCCCCAGGATTGATCGTCGTGGCTGCCGCTCGTCGGATGACATATTATTTAGCAAATTGAAAATATTTCCCCTGCTCGCAATTCGCACGTTACAATTACCGCCCTTTCTCCTGCCGATTCCCCCTGGTCTCCCTCTCCTTTATCTTTGCACCCTCTAAGCCCCCGGAGCGCGGCGGAAAGGGATCGCCTTTATTGTTGCCTTTCGAGCTGAGTTTCTTTCTGGGCTGGGCCCGCACTGCACACACATTGGAATGCAAATCAAAGGAGGGCAACGAGGGGTGGAGCTGGCCATAAAAGTATCCTCTGACACGATCACACACACATGCACCAGTAAGCGTACGTACTCGCGGGCGGGGAGAGAAACGCCAGAGAATAAATAACTTTCAAGTCCCGAGATTCCCCCTTCGCGAGGCATTTCCTCGCTGGATACACACGGCTGACTCCGAAACTCTGGGACTCCCGGCTCCGACGGCGACTCTGACAGCGATCCTCGAAGTCGAAGTCGAAGGCGAAGGCGAAGGCGAAGGCGAAGTCGAAGTCCCAGTCGCCGTCTCCGTTGCGATCCCATCCCACATCCCACTGATCGCAGTGACTGCACCCTGTGGCGGAGCAATTGTGCCCAGGCAGCACGTCCTCGTTTGGGTAGAAGATCCCTGCTTTGTGCTCCCTGTTCCCTGCTCCCTACTCCTTGCTCCCTGTACCCTGCTCTGAGTACTCCCTGAATACTCCTGCTTCCTCCCTCCTCGCCAAGTGCTTGGGATTTCATGTGCATGCCAGGGCATTTTGCAGAGAGAAAAATTAAATGGTAAAAGCAAACTAATAAAGCTCCACATAAAAATTTAAAACTTAAGAGGAAACAATTAATTATAGGAACAAATGACATTTCATGGGTTCTATCTGTCTCGCTGTCTCTTTTATGTTTTCCCTGCAATGTACAAGCAATAGAGAATGATAGAGTATATTTGTAGTTGGATTTAAACGAGAAACCAGAAAATAAAGATTGTTTAAGCTTTGGTCCAAGGCAAATAAGTAGTCTCTTTATATATTTATATATCTATACTATAATTCCCAATGAGTTCTAGCAGTAAATTGGTTACTAGTAAAGGCCCTGGCAAGGTTTGATTAAACTGTATAACCCAAGTTTGCTCTCACGTCATGAAATTCCTTAGCTCACACAGTAAGGATACTTTAACATAAAGCTCCTCAATTTTTTCCAGTGCACCCAGTTGCCTACCCCTTCTCTTTCTCCTCCTAAGCTCTCAGCCGTCCCGGGGCTGAGTGGCCTAAAGTGGCGCAACAGATAATGAAAGTCAACGTCTGTGCAAGGGTACAGGATACGCTGTTTGCTCACCTCTCCATCTCCGTCTCCATTCCCACTCCCATTCCCATCCCCATGCCCAGGCCCATCTCCAACGCCATCCCCTTGTTCTTCTCATTTCCAATTCTTCGGGTCTTCTTTTTTTGGCCTCTTGGTTTCTGTTTTCGTTGCCTTCGGTAAATATCGGGGAGGCAGACAAAGAGCTGGCTTTGTCCTCGGTATCCAGTCCTTCGCTTTCAGTCCTCGACGATCAGTCCTTCTGGCTCATGCCTCATTCCTCATTCTCCACAAGGGGAGGTTGCCGGGCGGCGGGGATGCAGCGTGACTTGTTTCATGTCCCGCTGTAATTTCCAACAATCTCCGCCATGTCTCTTCTGTAATTACAGCCAGGTCCTGTGGCAGTACAGTCGTCGTTACTCAAACATTATCTCGTTATTTGCCTGTAATCCCCCGCCGTCCATCGGTCGGCCAGGTGTTTATGTCAACGGCTGTGTCTATTTGAAGAGGATCTTGAAGGATCTCCGAACGCTTCAACCCTCGGGGCTGCCAGATACACAAAATATCCAAATTGTATCTTAAAATAAGGCTGGGATTTTGATCCTGTCCCAAGGAACGTGGGAGAATGGCGTAACGATCAAGGGTAGACGTTCCCCCGACTTTATGTGAAAGAGTTCGGAGCGGAAAGGATAACCGAAGGACCGAAAGTCAAGGGCCATTAAGTAGCGGGGCAGCCGCAGGCGAAGAAATCAAAATAAAAATTTAATTTTAAATGTGTTGTTCCCCTTGCCTCCCTCAGTTCATGCAACAGATCATGGGAATTATTTTTCGGAACCTGATTGCGGGCCGACTTTTTCGACTTCTTTTGGGAAATATTCGAGGGAGGGTGAAAGTTGCTGCTGCCGACCAACTTGTTGGCAGGACTTTGCAGGACAACTCTACAGGTGCGAGCTGCTGGGGTCCTTGCGAGTTCAGAGAGCGTGAAAATTATGCAACACACTGTGTCTGCGTCTGTGGGAAGCAGCTCACCAGGGCAACCATTTCGGCGTTTCACGCTCATTTCACGGATCTCACCGATCCTGGCTACCGGACACGGACACGCAACTAACTTGGTTCACACGGACGTCATTGGGGGGAAAGAAGAAGGCAGAGAAGGCAGAGGAGGAGGAGGAGCTCGAAGCATGCCCAAAGTGCTCTGTCACATCCGATCCAAGGCAAAGGCGAACACACAGAGATGGCGACATTTCCGGATTTGAGAGCCCAAAAAGGGCTAGCTCCCCACAGCTGCTGGCCCAGAGTGTCATTAGGCGAGTTACACTGAAGCAGAATTGGTATATTAGTTTGGTTATAGGGGAAAAAAGTGGAATTATGAAATAGAAATATAAGTCAATATAAAAAAATAAGAATTTAGGGCTATAGGTTCTCTTTACAGCATAATTTTTGGATAATATTTTATACATATTTAAAGGCAGTTTGTCTCAAGAAACTCACTACGTAAATAAGGAATGCTAAAGTATTGCTTAAATATATAATTTTATCATTTATTCATTGAATTTGTACACCCCTGTACATTTTTTCCACAGTGTAGTCGTTGGTATTAGAAGCTGTGTAAGGTAGCTGCCTTTGCCGTCGTCGTTGATTGTGATTGCTGCTGCGGAAGTTCCCACCAGACCATGATTATGACGCAACACAATTTTTGGGACAGTTGCAGGTGATCGGAGCTGGGAGTTGGAGGCTGGGAGTTGGAGTCACTCGTCCGTTCTGTGGGCCTGGGATGATGACGTTCGCATGGGACGCTAATTAAAAAGGAATTTCTTAGCCCCAAGTCTGCGTTCTTCTCGGTTTTTTGTCGGTTTTACAGCCCCGCCGGCAACGGCAATTAGAAATTCTGGACGGTGGGGTGGGGGCCCCAGACAATCAGGAGAGTGCTAATTTAGTAATCACAAGTCAGTCGCAAGCCTAGAGAGTAGCTCTTCTCCGGGGATAACCGGTTGTCTCCGGGGTCCTCGGAGAGATAAGCCGGTATATGTCTTCAGCCGCTGCCACGCCCTTTTCTGCGCCTCTCTAACGGTGAGGTGTGAATCTGTTGTTGTTGCCGGTGGATTGGATATCTCTGTTGGATCATCAGGTGGCACGGCGCAGCTTGACGTCGTGAGATCACAATTGATCCTCCCCAAAGCCGGGGATTCGAAGATGTTCTGTCTCTCCCTTTCTCGCTGTGTAATTCGATAATTTATAAATCTTTTGTTGGGATTCTCCTCGCCCAAAGCTGCGATCCCTGGCCGTCATCATCAGGTGGTGGTTGCTAGCTGCCTCTTTCAGTATCCCACAGATACAGATACTCTTTTGTGCCGCGGGTTTTCCTGGTGTGTGAAAAGTCATTTTTCCTGTACATCAATTAATGGGGGTAAAGACATTGTAGTTCCACGAGGTTTTATTGAAGGAAGAGGAATAATCTGTAGATCGTATGTATTAGGTATTATTTAGGTAATACATAGTAACCCAATAATAATGGGTTTTTAAAGGGATTTTTGTAAGGTTATTGACTTCCACTATTTCTGTTTAAGGGTTTTACTAAGTACTGTAATTCCAAATACGCAATCTAAATATATTTGATTTATTTAGTCATAGTTTAAATATAAAGGAAATAAATCTACTCAAAATAAATAAAATAAATTTGTATTATATTTTAGCTCCATTAAATCCATTTTTATAAAATATATTGGGATATATTGATAAAGAAAGACAGTTAACCTTTCCCATCACTTTCATTAGGAGGGTCGGGCGTTCTTTATTATTTGACTTTCTCCAAGTGTGAAACACCGTTTCTTCCTGTACCGCAATTAATGAGGATATATACCGAAACTGTTTGTTTGGGAGTAGATATTCCTTGGGATTATCGATGTGTTAAGGGAGCCTCTAAGAAACCCAATCCCGAGCCATCGCTCATTTAGAGGCACATGTTCTTCCGAGCTGGACAAACTTCGGGAGTTTCGGCCGACTGGCAAACAGAGCATTAATATTCCTCAAAAAAGAAACCTGGAGACTCGGAGTCCCCGAGTCCTAAACTAATTTACAACACGTGTAATCGCCGGGAGAGGTCGCTGACCGTTCGCCGCGTTCCCATTCTTCCACCATTCTTCTGCACTCGCGCTCGTATTCCCATTCTCGTTCCTGTTCCAGGCCAAAGGCAAACATCTTTTCTAACTTTTCTAGATTGACAATCGAGATTGAAACGCACACACACACACACACAGCCAGAAGACACAGATACGTAGCACAGAAGAGATACCAGCGGTGAGGATAGCAACGGAGCGGAGCAGCGGAGCGTGAAAAGGTAAGGTAAGGAATCGCTGCCAAAGAGGAACGGCCAAGGAGCCCGAAGCCCCGGGAATGGAATTGTAAATAGCAATAAGTACAACAAAAAAGAAAAATTAAACACGAAGTCGGGGCTGGGGGTTCCCGCCGCCAGGGATCCGAATAGGGTAGCGTCATAAATAATATTGTTTACACAAATGGTTCACGGCGATGAGCAGCCACGACTCCTGTTCGATGGCCGAAACGATGACCCCGTTCCCAATACCGATCCCGATCCGCTCTTTCGGTCAGCACGGATCCGAGACGATCCGATCCTACGCATCCCAGCTAAAAATAGCCGTGACTCGGGCCCAAAAGTCGGCGTATATTTACGAGAAAAAGTGGTAAACACGAAAAAGTTTCAGGCTTCAGGGCGAGGCAGGAGGAGCCTAAATTCCAGCTAAGCCTAACGCACCTGCACGGTAAAAAACTAGGAGTCTTAAGTAATTTTTTTCGGCCTACAAATAATATCATTTAAGGTTTAACTGAAATTTTTACTTAAGGAGAAATCTAAAAAGATATTACTTGTTTTTAGATGTTAGGGAGTAAATAGGTAAGATATTTAGTATCCAAATTGTTAATAGATTTATGAATTTAAATTTGTATTTTTTAAATGAAGTAAATGTATGTATTTCACAATATTGTTGATATAGTAAAAACTTGTTTATTTTATTATTAGAAAATCCTAGGTTTCAGAATTTAAACAATAGCAATTTTCAAGACCTCCAGAAACATGAAAATGAAAGTCGAATTTTCAATGAAAGCCAAATAATTTGAAGAAATACATTTAATAATAGTACTTTAATATACATTTCTTAATACCGCTTAACCTTATAACTTTTATACCATTTTCTGATCCCCAACTAAGTTATTAGTTTTCGCTCAGTGTGCGCATGAGGCGAGTGCGTGCCGCCAAGGGAGGTCGCCTTGTGGGCAGAATAGCCGTGGGCATAGAGGGGGCCCCGAGGGGCACGGAGGGGTTGTTGTTGGAGCGCTGTTGCTGTAAAAGGGGAGCAGGCTTAAAGCCAAAACAACAACAGGTAGAAATCAAATAGAAAACGGAATAGACAAAGAGACAAACAAGGCGAACGGAGGAAATGGCGAGGGCAGCGCAGCGGCAGCAGCGCGGCAGCATAACGACCAACAGGCACTCACACAGATACACACACACACAGATACAGCAGCCTAGACAGGCGCGGAGAGCGCGGTTTGTCTATGTGCCAAGGCATTTCGAGTTTCATTTTATGTTTTGACCCCTTTTAAGTTCAAGAACCCTTTTCCTCACAACATCGTCCACACACACGCGCAGGTCTCTCTGGCTCTCCAGCTGCGATCATTTTGGGGCTCGGCTCCAGCTCTCTCTCTCTCTCTCTCTCTTTTGTTCACCAATACACTGGCAAACGCTGCCCAGGAGAGCGAGAGCAAGAGCTGAAAATCCGAGCGCCAGAGAGCAAGTCTCCACTATAAGCGAAAGCTCAGCTCAGTGGAGACTTGGAGAGCAGGGATTGTTATTGTTTTGACGTGGGATTTTTTCCGTTTTCAATGGGGTTGTTGTTGTCTCAGTCGCAGTCGACGTCGCAGCCGCTGCCGCCGCCTGGGCGCAACAAGTGTATTTCTTCGACTTTTGATTTATGCCTGCGGATTCCAATTCCGATTCCGCTCTCAAAACGGAGCGCTGAGCTCCCCTTTTCCCCACCGTTCGCAGCACTGAACGGAATTATTAATTGATTGATGAACACTAATTATGTTAATTGGTTAATGAAATGCAATGTGTCAAGCGCAGAGCGAGGCGGTCGCAATTGCCACGAGGGGAGCGAGAGGTTCTTCCTGCTCTCCAGAGAAAAAGCTTCAAAGCTACAGTAGTACATCCTCAAAAGGAATTGAGCGGGAAAAATAGTGTTATTCAAATTCTAGAGTATTCTTAGGTACATTGGATGATAGGTAAGGTGATCTTGAGGTAACCAAAATTGTTTAAATAATTAGAAAATAAATACAAATAATTGAGAGGTACATGACTTATTAAATAGTTTCAAAACTTTTTTAAAAAGATAACTAGAGTAGAGTATGTAAGGTTCGAGCTCAAAGGTACAACCTGTATTCCCTGATTTTCCCGCAGTCGACAGGTACAAAATGCAGTTATGCGGTGAGTCACTCAGGAGAAAAAGCTCAGTTCGGGGCGAGTGCTTTCGGGGAAAGCGATCGATCGATCGTTGGATCGTCAAAGGGCGTTGCCTCTCCTCTGATGTCATGCTATTTGGGATGTAGCGGAGGCCCATCCCCGAACTCTGATATCTGGCGGTGTATCTATTACGAACGAACTGTTACATCCTCCGCACAAAAGCAGCCAGAGACGAGGCAGCGGGCCAAGTTGGTCGAAAGAGCCGTTCATGGTCATTGTGCCACAAATGGCAAACGAAACGAAATTGAAATTAAGCAAATGAGTGGGAAACCAGACGCCGAAGCAACAAAGGAGAAGACGGCGCTGCGCCGTTCTTCTCCGGCAGCCACATCTGTGCCAGCTTCGAAAAACTAGTTGATGGCTCGAGGTTGGTCCAAAGCCGAATCCAAGTCTGAATCCGAATCCCAACACGAATCCGAATCCACGAGATACATGCAGCAGCGCAACGCCTCGACGAAGGCGGATGCGCACCTAGAAGCCAAATGAGGAACTCTAGCGGATGCTGTGCCTCTTCAACTGGGCCAAAATCAAAGCCACTTCAACGGCGGCGGTTGATCAACAACAGGAACACTTGAAGAAATTTTTAAAATTTGTAGAATATTTTTAAATTTATAAAGAATTTTGGCTGAGATAAAAACTGAGATACGACTATATAAAGATACTTTTTCCTAAAATATTGTGGGTCAATCTTTTGATGGTATGTTTCAAATGAATTAATACATTTTAAACCGTATATTTTTTAGAAGATTATAGTTTGATTTTATACAATTTCATTATTACATATCTTCGAAATTTCATGTTTTCCCTCCCCAATTTTGTCCAGTGCATCGACTGAGGAGACAATGAATGGGTTAACCCAACGACTGGGTTGGCGGCGACGGCCCACATGTCCCACGCTTCCATTTACATACTTTACACAGGTATAACGATCCGAGGGCTAACGGTACCTTTACGCAATCCCCGGCCAAGAATGCAGCCCGCGCAGGAGAGAAATCCGACAGATACTTTTTTGTAACTCGTAACTTTATGGGCAAGAGCGGGAGAGAAAGGGTTTTCGTTCAAATCAACCGGGTATCATAAAAATAAATAAAAAATAAAAATGCGCGACGCTTTCAACATAAAGAGAAAGAAGGAGAGTTAAGGGGGGCACACAGGCGGCAAGGGAATTAAGGTGAAAAATGGGGATTCGGGAACAAGTGGCGGATTCGAGGGAAGGGTTTTTGGGTGTAAAATTAAAAAAAAATTCTCTATAATTAAAATAAACATCTTAAATATTTCGCGAAGATGTTTTAATCAAAACTAATTTTAAATTATAAGCTTTAACAAGAGATATAGCTTTGAAATAATATACTTCTAATTATTTTGATGCTCTTAGATTTTTCTTAATAAATCAATCACATAAGGGAAGCTAAATACCTTGCAGTATATGCATTTTATTAAGAAAATCTATTATAACTAAGCCTAAAATGCCTTTATTTCATTTTGGAAAGCTTTTCCTTGCTAGTTTTAATTAGGCTAACAAATCTGCATATTTAATTTAAAATGTAAAACAATATAATTTTTTTTTTATATTTTGACAATTTTAACGATGTAACCCCTTATAAAATTTTGAAAAATGGGTACATTTTTTTTTCCTTCCGAACTTGGCTAAATCAATTAGGCTGTTGATGCTGATCAAGAATATATACGATTTATAGGGTCGAAAATGACTCCTTCACTGTATTGCAAGCTTCTGGCTTAAATTATAATACCCTGTAAGGCCATACAATTTCCAGAAAAATAGATGAAACATTTCAAAAGTATTTAAGTATTTTTTATAGAATAAAATATTCAAATTACTCGTTACATTTCTTTTAACTAACATTGGAAATTTCTTAACTTAAAAGCATAATAAATCATTGAATATATCGGTTTTTATTTATTTAACTATAATATATCCTAAAAATATTTCAAATATATTTAAAAAATTTAATATAACAAGTCATAATTATCTCCAGCTCCTTCCCTGGTAAAAGGGCAGAAGGGGGGCTCTTAGCGGACCTGGCGACGCATTTAAATCGCTTTCCATGTAAACTTTACTTTCCACTTTTGGACGGAGTGTCAGGTGCGCTGGCTGCCAAACGTTCGATGTTCCTTTTTTGAGGCCTTTGGCTATGGGCTTTGGGCGTGTGCCTGCCCCCTTTGAAATTCCTCCCTATTATATATGTATGTATATACGTTTATATACATAAACCCCATTGAAGTGCCTGCAGCAACTGCAACAGGTTCGTAAATAACCATCAAGTTGCGGGCGTAGCTCTGGGCCAAAGTCCTAAACGCGGCTCAGATTTCAGGGCACCAGCGATTTACAGGTTTACACTGAAGAAAATTTGTGTATTATTACAGGCTTAATAAAATAATTAATTCGAATTATTTAATCTAAATTAAATGGAATACGTATTATTATAATAAATTCTTTATGCAAACCTTAAGTCTGTTAGAACTGTAACATGAGAACAAAGGCATAATTTCCTCCCTTTTCCATTTTGAAGATGCCCTTTTTCGTTCAGTGGTCCCACAGGTTGCGGCCTTAACAATAACAAAAATCTGCGCCCCCGAAAGAAAGCCCATCGTCCGCTTACAGGTCCGCGTCCACGTCTGAGTCCAAGCTCGGAGCTCGGACTCCAAAGTCGTACGCATTTGAAGCGTTTTACTGTTTACTGTTACGACTGTCGAGTCTCCAGTCTCGGGTCTCGAAAGCGAAGATCTGAACGGATGGACGGACGATGGACGGTTGTCCCCCGCCTTGCCCGCTCTGCTCTTCCAGTTCAACGACCGAAAAACGGACTGAGACCGAGACTGGGCCCGAGACCCTCCTCTCTTTCAGGGCCCCTTCTTCGGCGCTGTTCTTCCTGACTGAGCTGCCTTTTCTTCTGGCTCGCCTGCTGCCTCTGCTGCCGGTGGTTCGTCTAGCTTTCTATTGTCTGATGATTGCCCAAAAAGAAAGAAGAGACACACACACATACACCCAAAACGCTCGTGGGTTTTAACCCTACGAAATACTGGGATTGGGAATGGGAATGGGAATGGGAACCCGAAAAACCCAAACTGAAACCTGGCTCTCTCTGGCATTCCACCAGCTAGTATCTATGAGGATTTATAATGAGGCGATCTCTTGCCGAAAATGTCCAGAGAGAAGAGATTCTGGGAGATTCTTGGATTTCTTCGCAGCGAGGGTTTTCGACGGTCATTGACTTTCTAATTGTGGCCAAAAGGGATAGACACAGACGCACTCTGTGCGGGATTCCCGTAATATGATTAATGGCCTTTCTTCGTAACTAACTTTGGGAGAAGAGTTCCCATCAAAAGTCCTCAGAGGAGGAGCTGCAGATCAATTATAAGGTGATCAGGAATCTGGGTTCCCTGAAAATCTGTAGAGCCTATAACCAATTTTGAAAGAAAGTTTACATGGCTAAAGAAAACACTAAGAATTTGTATTTTGTGTATATTTTAAGGGATGACTTTTGTACAAATTTAAGCTTTCCAGCTCCTAGCATTTCTTTGTTTTTAAATCTTAAATTCAACACTAAAAAAGCCTCTTTAAGTCAGTCTCATTCACATTCACACTGTATAGCCTGTCATTAAAATCGTGAACCAAACCAATAAAGTCACTTGACAAATTATGCAACAGGCTCGAAAAGCCCAACCACCTTTTGAGAGTGACGAATCATGGGAAAATGTCACATCCCAGGGGGACTGGGGTTGGGGTTGGCTGGATGTTGTGAGTTGTGGGTTTCCCTGTAACAGGTTCACGCATAGTGAACCGCACAAATCCAGTGTCGGATCGGTGGTATGGGATTGTAAATAAGTCACCGTAACGCCCTTGCCTAGCTCATTTAAATTCCATGTGAAAATTGCCACAAACCTATTTTGATTTTTTTAGAGCCCTAAAAGGGAGAGAGAAAATATCTAAAAAATATTGAGCCCTTTTAAAAAATCGAAATAAATCTAAAAAAAAGAAACCTTCTTAAAATTATAGAACA
This sequence comes from Drosophila jambulina, assembly GCA_018152175.1. NCBI lineage: Eukaryota > Metazoa > Arthropoda > Insecta > Diptera > Drosophilidae > Drosophila > Drosophila jambulina. The sequence continues at coordinate 32,236,366 of JAECXH010000012.1, forward strand.
TTACTAAAGAAATCAATTACGATGTTTAAACATCAGAGAATGTATCCTAAATAAATGAAAAACTTCTTTATAAATAAGATAAAATTTAAAAATGTCTGAAAACCTTTTCAAAAATATTGAGAAGATAATTTAATAGTTTCATCTTAATATTTTCATATATTTCATGTACCTTTTTTATATAAATCTATACAATAAAAAAAAAATGTATAGCGTTATTTAAGAACATTTTTTAACCTCTGTTGTACAAGCATTTCACTAAATTATAGATCAAGCTTTTAACGCTTCTCTCAATTAACATTTAAAGAGGTTTCTCCGAATTTTTCATGTGCACATTAATTTCTATTATAATTTACTACAAAGGGCTGGAAAAGCTTTGTTTATGAGATTTTTGTTTCGGAAAGTAGAAATAGGGATCTGCCGGCGATTGGCGAGAGCCTCCCCCGAAACCGACAAAACATAATTGTAATTATTCACCCCCGGCAGTCATGTGAAGGCATTTCCGCTGGCCTTTGTCCCGTTTCCTCATCCACTTCCGCGTCCCCGTTCAAACGCTCTCTCCCACCCCGAGGACTTGAGGGCTGACCCTCGGCTCGGCCAAGTGTCCGGAAATGAGATGCAAATATTATGTGGGACTCGGATCGGATCGGCGGATCCTGCAGGGGCTCCTGCTGCCCCCTCCCTCACAGTTGAGTGGCCATGTCTAAGGAGCTGCTCCGGACACATGAGGGTTGTTCAGGAGCCCATCTCCTGGCCCTATAACATATGCATATACGGCAAAATACCTCCCAGCAGGAGGGTGAGTCCAAGAAAATTGTCTTGGCCCTCTGCACGTGCGTTTTCCACGGCATCGAAGAAGTAGGAAAGGAAAAGTAATGAAAATAGCATTGCTTGAGTGCGCTTCCAGCGCGTAATTTGGAACCCTAGACCAGGCCGTATCTTTCTTTGGGATCTGGGGTGCCAGTTTAGTGGAAATTATGCAAAGTTGGGATCGGAGACGGCATCGGGGATGGACTATGTCCAGGCGCTGTTCTTTAAGAAGTTATGGCATTTTTCTTGGCCACAGGTGCCTCCTTATTTTCCTGGGAAAAACTCTGCCGGGGAGGCACTTAAAAGTGGTTATAAAACAATCATAAATAAAGGCATGTACCTAAAAGGTTTATTAAAAATTCTTTTACATTCCTTCTCTCCGTAAATTAATTATTTTTCGTTTCTCTAGAGTTCATCTCCGATCAGGAACTATACACTGCGGGATGTAGGTCAGCGGAGTCGTAATTGCAAGCACATGTCTTTCTAAGCTCTCACATCGTCTCCCAATCCCAAGTCCGGCTGTCCGATTAAGAGATTTCTTTAAGCCCAACTCCACGCTGGATCGGGGGAGTGCTCATAATTTATCATCCTCGCTGGATGCTAACCCCTGATCCAGGCCGGGGTTCAGTGAACCCCAGAGAACAGATTCAATTTCCCAGCACATCCCCATTCCATCTCCATGCCATGCCATTCAGCTCTATCTGTGTGTGTCCCTCTATCTCCACAGCCAGACGAGGCTACGCTGTTAATGGATGGCTGCCCCCTTCCCAGCTGGAGGAGGAGCAGGGCTCCCGAGGAGATAGGCCCGAGGAGGAGATAGATACATGGTATATAGTACAATGAAGTGAGCTTGCAGCGCGTGTCTCTCCCGGAAAATGTGGAAAGGGAGAGAGCAGGGCAGGCTTCTGCTCCATGGATCTCCAAACGGAAGAGAAAATAGTTCCAGATGGGCGAGCAAAGTCCACAGAAGTGCAGGCCAATGGAATTCCTCATATGAATGGGAAAGTCAAAAGAGAGATCCTAGTAAGATTGGTTACTTAAATTCTTTTTTCTTTTCCTTCTAGTTTCGTTTGTTTTGTTTCCGAAAAAGTCATTTCCTTGACTGAGAACTCTTTTCCTCGAAAATCCTGTTAAGGAAATAATTTGTTGTTTTATCAATTTGCCAAGCATTCCTTTCCCATCGACTGACTTTCTTCTGGGGCAAGTCCCCTCCAGAGCTTCCTTTCTCGTGCTTTCTCTTCTGATCTCATTCGATTCCACCATCCGGCTGTTGAGTGTCTTTCCTCGCCTCTCCTGCTCTCTCCCTAATATATGGTATCTGCTGCTTGGGTCCTTGAAGTCAAGTGCTTGCTTCCTTTCCCCGCCCTGAGTCGCGTCTTGTTCTGGGCAGGAAATATTGAATTAATAATTATGCAGATAGGAGTTCTTGATATGCGCATATTTTTACGATGCACTGTTGCCTCTCTACCATGGCCCTGCTCCTAATTAGGGCGCGGCACATCTTCGGCTGCAACCGTTGCGATCTCCTCAAGCGAGTCCAGCTGGCAGCGAGGGGTGACTTCCTATTGCATATCCTAGTAATGGGTGTTCTACAGGTTTTCCTACAGAGAAAGGAAAAGTGATGCTATCGAGAACCGTTAATCTCAAATACAGAGAGAATTTATTAAAAAAAAACCAAAGTAAGATCGGTTTATTAAAATCTATTCATTTATTACTAACTATTAACTATTTATAAGAGCTCATTAAGAGACAAATTAATAACGTATAACAAATTTTAAAATAAATAAGTATTCCTCTCTGTGTAGTGAAAAACCCAGTAAGGAAGCCACCACCAACCCGGGGACGACAGTATTTAGATAGTCAAACGATCACTTCACACTAAAGCGAACACGAAAAGGAAGAGGACTCGCCACCACTGAGATTCCACCACCATTACCTTGTTTACCTGTCCGTCTCCGGTGTCTGGCGGCGGAGGGTTGCTAGACCGTCTAATTATCATTTTCAACATTCAGGTGTCGCAGTCAGAGTCGGAGTCAAAAACTCATCAGGTGTACCTACGAGTCTTTCTTCCTCAAGGATTCCTTGACGCACGACTGATCGCAGACGGAGCGATCTCTTCCTTTGTTCGGGGCTTGGTATTCGTTACCCTCGTCCCTGTGACTGCTCCTGCTCCTGGTGGGTATTATTTAAGTTCCTTAAGGCATTGTATTCCCTGTTCCTTTGTGCGATCGGTGAGTGGTTGGAATGGCTGGATGGATGGTTGGATGGATAGCTGGTGTTGGATGGTCGGGCTTTGTCTGGCATTCTCACTTGTAACTGACTTTGCTTGGCTTTTCGAGGGCCAATCAGGGCTGGGAACACAGGGAGAAAAATTGTGGCTCTAACTACTGATATGAGAATGGATTCATACACTGTTAAATCTTATAAATATTTATATAATCCATAGTTATCCTTAAGTTAACTAAGCCCGCTTGGCCTTTGATAAGTTTGGAAGCCTTATTTTTACCATCTATGCATTAATTTCTCAGAGTGTAGTGAGAAACCCTCTCCACTCCAAAAGTGTTACTGCTGCGGCATCCTGTTGCTTGGTGTTGCATGAAACAGGATGCCAACGAGCGTGTAATGCGTAGTTACCATCCCCCTCCCTTCCTCTGTGCAGTAATCTCTCCCCCTGACAACCCACTCCACCCTCTAGGGCCGCACCCCCGCGAAGTGCATTCAACTGTTGCTGTTTGATTTCCATTTCCAATTCGAGGGCACCGAAGGAAGCGATAATTGGCTGGATATTGCCTCTCTTCCTGTCTCGGCTGGGAACTGAACCAATTTAATGGCCTTTTCAAATTAATAATGAGTATATTTCCCTGGGCACTCAAGGTTGCCAAGCCCCTAATAAAGACAAAAAACTGACTAACTTCTCGCTGCCCCGGCAAAATACAAAAAGCACACAGCACGAACAGAAAAAAGAGCAAACAAATCAAAATCAATTTGTCAAGCGACACTTGCCACCGTAAATAAAACTTGGCAACACAAAAAGCGGCAGCAAGCAGCAACACCGACGGACATTCGAACGGCAATCAGAAATCAAAACAAAAACCGCTAAAATAACACAAAAAGAGCCAAAGAGCAGCCGCATTAAACGAAACACAAAAGAAGTAACACAAAAAAGGCGCGCATGCGCAGAACGAGTTTCGCAGAGACTCGAACCCGAGACTTTTTCGGGGTCCGCGCAGCCACAGAGAACAATCGGAGCTTTTTTGTTTTTGTTGAGCCGGCAAGCGACGGACGCGTGGTGCTCAGCTGCCACCTCAACTCAATCCCAGTCAGCGTCCCCAGTAACCAGTACCTCACACTCCATACCCTATATCCCCTTTAATTGTTAGAGGAGAACTTGCGGGACCAGGAGGTGCTGGCTTAGAGGAACGTACTGGGGGGCGACAATTAAAGAGAGAAAAAAAGATTTAAATGGAGGTTAAAACAAATATAATTTAGTTAAAATTGTAATCAATTTACCAATTTTTATTAGCTTTAAACTTTAAATGTTCTATGGGATCGTCTTGCAAAAATATTAAGGCAATGCCGTAAAATTCAACTGTAAAACCATTCTAAGATCTCCATTTTTTTTTTTAGAATCTTCTAACAATCACCATCGGAACCGGAAATGAAATACTTGTAACACAACCTTTCTCAGGCGATCATAATTATTTACAATAAACTTTTTATTTTTATCAACAAGTTCCCTATTTAAATAAATTAGTTCGCATTTTTTGCTCTGTATAAAATGAATCATCTCTCCACCCGATCGACGGACAATTGAAATGGACAAAAACCTTACCTCGGCCAGCACAGGATCCGCTCCCCGATCTCGGGTGACGACCGGTGGATGGTGGGGATCCCCGGGGGAATATGCAAATTGTTGTAAGCCGACGCGACAACTTCATTTGTTCAACGGAGCAACCGGCGGCCAACGGAAACGCGACCGTTGGACGAGACAGGAAGGCGGGAGCTAAGTGGGGAGTGGGACTGGGACTGGGAATGGGGAGTGGTTTTTTAGCCAGAGTCGGCGGAGGAATGGGAGTGTGGCAAGTTGATGCACGTCGCCGGCCAAATTGAGGTTAAGTAATGCAGTCAAATGCGTGAAAAATGGCCAGAGAACAAATACCAAATGGAGTTGCAGAAGAGAAACCCCGCTGAAGAAACTGGGCAGGGCTCCAAAGTGGAGAGGGAGGCGGAGGAGGATGAGGAGATGACCAAAAAGGCGACTCTACCCGTAGGACTCTCAGTGCGTGACGGCAACATGAAACGATGCAACGCACGTCGCCAAAAAACGATGTTGTCACCACCATCGCCACGATCATTATCGCCTTTGTGGGGCCAACTTCATGATGGCCAAAAAACCTGATCCCCGGATTAGCATGCAGGCATTCCTGCGATTGATTGTTGCGTTTTTGGGTCAGCATTTGCGAAAACTGACGATTGCCTGTCAATCGGTTGAGTTTGAGGTGCGTGGCCTATAGTCGTTATACTGATTTTGCACCTTTCCAAGGAAATAGATATAATACATTTTCTTCTTTGAGATTTCATTGTTATATTGTTTAGTTTCAAGTATTTTATCATTAGGAATTAGGCAAAACCCTAAATTTTGAGACTATAAAAGAATTATTATCTGATTTTGAGGAACCTATTGAAATGGTCCTACAACTATTAATAAACTGATAGATATTTATGGCCTTTACTTATGAATTATTACCGATAAATTTCCTACAGAAAATACGCTCTTCCTTTAGTTTCTTGGACGTTTGACTCAAACATTTTTACTCCTTTAATTTAAATATTAGCAATCACTAATAAAATATATTGGGAACTTAAACAATTGATAATAGATCGTTAATCCCTTGCCTAACTGATGTATTTATCATGAGAAATACATTCTCCTTTTATCTTTGAACATTGAATTTAAGTTAATGTAAATAATACATTTAATTATATGTATATTCTACCGCTACAGACACAGAACTAAATTTATTGAATTATTATTTATTACATTATTACACTTATTTATTTTTAATTTAATTTAGCTCCTAGTTCTTATAAAGAAATTTATAATTTTCTTGGTTTTATTTCAAAGACTGACCCACTTGCCGAGTGCACCTGACCCCACGTGCCACTCGAACTTGGATTGTGTCTCGGATTTCGGGATGGATAATTAATTTCGGATTGGCACTTGGTCGGAGGAGGAGGAGGAGGCTACTCGGGGCTGACACCGTGACACCTGCGCCCATCGGTAGCCTGGGATCACCCGCAGGCTCCCCTGGAGTCCGCTCCTGGGGCTGGCTCACCAAACTGGTTTCCAATATTAGCAGCAAACATTTGCAGTTTGCCGTTTGGCGTTTGCTCTTTGAGCGCGGCTTCTAATCCGTTTGGAATTTCAGACACGCCAAAGTGGCGCACCGGCTGTTTTAACTGAGCGAAGCATGCCACTGATGCACTGCGAGAAATACATCATTTTGGACTGGGCCTTTCTCAGACGTTTACAGACTTGTATGGAGCTTTATCCGTTTTTTCTGTCAGTGCTTACTCTAAGCTCTAGCCACAGGCTGCCGAGCCAAGTTGGTTGTCCACTTGCTGGCCCGGCTCACTTGGCCTGGCTTGGTTTTCTGGCTCGCTGACTGGCTCTGGCTGGTTGGCTCTGTCTCCGTGTCTCTCCGTCTGCTGTTGGCAAAATGTCAAGTGTCTGCCGGGAAATGAGGCCGTTGTGGCAGCTAGACTCAGCAGATAAAGACCAAGACGAAGAAGTGGCAGCAACTCAAGGAATTAGCCAGCGAGGAACTCGAATGAGTTGTGACAGCTTATTTGAAGGAAGCTAGAAATTCATAAGCTCATTGAGCAACTTATATAAATATTTTTAGTTGTATATATTTATTTGTTTTTAGGGTAACCATAAGCACAAAAAATCAAAGCTTAGCTCCCGAATATATTATATACTTTCGTTTAAAAGTTAATAAGGTTTTATCAGACTGGTTCTGTGGCGTAATTATCAAGACCTAAATATATATAATCCAATCAAGACTTAATTAATGACAAAATATTTTAAATAAATTTAAAGTAGAGAAGAACAGCCCATTTGTTATATTATATTATATTTCAATATTATGTATACGCCGCGTGAACCGCCCTCTCACATCTCTAAGCCCCATTTATCTCTATATATATTCACATATATGTACGTATTTGAAGAAAATAATTTCCTTTCGCCAGTCAACCGTCACATTTTCCGATTTGATGAAGGAGCTGAAATCTCTTGATCGGCCGGGGCTGGAGCACACGCCATGCGCCAATAATAATAACAGGCCTCGGCCCGGCCTCTCGTCATGGATCGGCCGCCCAATCATTTGATCACATGTTATGTAAGCCCAAAGAGAAGAAAAATAATAATAATAATAATAACCATTTGCAGCAGCAACAAAAACATATTGCATTTTCACGCAGCCTGATGTTGAAGTGAAGTGAAATGAGCCAACGGATGCACAGCAAAAAAAGTAGTAGTAGTAGTACGATTAGTAGTATATATCCTTATAATAGATCGTTGAAAATATAAGCGAAATTTAAGTAATGGAAAGAACTAGTTCACCAAGATTGTAGAATATGACGACAGTCATGGCGTAGTAAAAATAGCAAAACAACTATTTAAGGCAATGTACTTAAGATCACCTTTCAGGAATTTTAGTTTTATAGCAAAAAAATGTTTTTTTTTCCGTGTGCCGATCGAAAGCCTGTTGCGAGTTTTTCCGATTAAAAATCACGGGGGAAATGTTCGAAAGGGGGGCTTCAGTCTGGGATTCGGCTAGCCAGCTCACGCTAGTCGCAGTCCCAGCCCCCTAAAATCTCCACTCCCGATCCCGACCCGATCCCATCGAGCACTTGAAATTGCATGCCGAATTCGCAAGTCAGCCAACCAGTTTCACTTGCGAAAGCAACCAGCTTCCATTTCCATTTCATTCGAGAGTCGACCGCCAAGTTGCCAAGTTGCGCGTAAAAATCAAAAGTAAATCCCGCTGTCCGGGCCAAAAAATATAAAAAAAACTTCAAATCAAAAGTAGTTCCTGCCAAACCGAAATAATGCGGGAAGCCGACTTGGAGGATCAGTACCAGAGATTTCCGGCCATCAAGCGTTCGGAGGTGCAGAAGTTCGTGGAGTGGATCCATGCCCAGCCGCACATCTCGGATAGGTTCTCCGAGGGTGAGGCGCTGCACTTCTTCCACGCCTGCCGCTACAGCATGGAGGTGGCCAAGCAGGTGCTGGACACCAATCTCACGGCCCGCACCCACCTAGATGAGTTCTTCGTCAATCTCGACAGCGAGCGGCCGGAAATTAGGCGCGCCATGAAAACGGTGTAGGTATAAGCATCTTCCTGACTGCCAGCTTTATATTTACTCTACAGACATCGGAGATACATATATGTTATAAATATTAATTATTATTATTCATATTTCGTTGATCAAAAGTTCTATAGTTCCTCTGCCTGGAGCCACTCCCGAGGGTTATCGTGTGATTATCGGAAAACTAGACGACTTGAATGCCTCCAACTATAACTATGCAGATGTCATGAAGTTGTAAGTAGAAATGCTAACGCATAATTTATGTATCTTTAACATGTACTGTATTTGATACATGGGCCATTATAATAAAATTATCAATATTATAATATAAATTATAATTATATATAATAATATTATTTAAAAAAAATTGCAAAAAGGAAGCACCAGAAATCTTAATTTTTTAGGTACATATCCTCGCCTGAAAGTACAATCGTTAGCTAGCTAGTTGAGTATAATTAGCAGCACTCGTTCAAGTTTGAGTTTATTAATGACAGATAATTATTGTCCAAGTCGGAGTCGAAGTCGGTTGAACGCTATTCGCACGTCATTCGGAGCATGAAGGAGATACAGGGTAGTAGTGTGTGCCGTGCTATCCCCAACTAAAATCTCAAACTTAATGCAACCAAAAGCACGCACAGCTCACAGATTTAGCAATTCCGGCTACTGAGATACACAGAGAGATACACACTCGAGATACTGCGCCATAATCTGCTTGTGGCACTTATAACGATCATTATAATCTGCTGAATAATAGCAGTCAATTAAGAGTTAACAATTAAGCCAGTACATAGTCTATATACATGCCCAGCTGTTGTTCGGGGGATGTCTCTGTAGATGCACACTGACTCGACACAATGTCGTATTCCATGAAACAGCTCCTGGAACTAGTGGTGCCCTGTAAAAAATAAATCATTAAAATACTGTGTTAAAATACTGTATAAATTCAAACATTACCTCATACCAGGATGGGTCACTGAATTTTCGGAGCCTGAAGTTAGACGGTTGTGTATGTCTTTTATGATGTCCTTGCATTTACCTTCCCTTGTATTTTACAGATACTGTATGGTGTTCGACTATTGGATGTACGAGGATGGCATACAACCAGGCCACGTGATAGTGATCGACCTAAAAGGCACCTCCCTGGGCCATGTGGCTCGCATTGGTCTGCTGCAGATGAAGAAGTTTCTCTTTTACCTGCAGGTTAAAGCTCATTAAAGTGAATTTTTGATAGGATGGAAACCAAAGTAAAAATCTTTTTTAGGAAGCAGCGGCCATCAGACTGATAGGCTTTCACTTCATCAATATTGTACCCTTCATGGACAAAATTCTGGCCTTGATGACGCCATTTATGAAGAAGGAACTGACGAGTGTCCTGCACATGCACAGCGACATAAATGAGTTCTACAAATTTGTGCCCAAGGATATGCTGCCCAAGGAATACGGAGGACAACTAGCGGAGAGCAGTTTGGCCAAAGGTGGGTTCTCCAACGAAACCTCCTTAGATTAATGTTTCTTTCCTTCGTACACAGAGATCTATTACAAGAAACTGCAGGACAATCGGAAGGAAATGCTGGAGTTCGAGACGCGTCACCAGGTCAATGAGAAACTGAGGCCCGGCAAGGCCAAGAACGCCTCCGATCTCTTTGGCATTGAGGGAAATTTCAAGAAATTGGACATCGATTGAGACTTTGTTCTGCTTGTAGTATTTAGGAAAATGGGTGGTCTTTGAAGTTATTAATAAACTGAACTTTACTTCTTTAAAATTAAACGCAGACATTTATTCAGTTTCCGCTTTTAGCTTTAACTATACATAAAATGTATGTAATGTGGTGAGTGAAAACTATGACATGTACAGTAATGCTTCATCAAATGTAAAGTGACATGATCTTATCGCTATGATTTTTCAAAAGTCCATCTCATGGGTTCTTACAAGGTGCTTACTGGCTAGGAGGCCTGTCTAGGTTATAGGTAAGACCGTCAAACTAAATCAACTCATTTTAAGGACCTACACATACTTTTAGCTTAACCCTATTATTATCTTTATACATATAAACCTGACCAAACATAAACATCGGTGTGCGTGCTACTCTGGGAGTAAAAATTAACATATTAGCTGCGGGCCTTCGGGTTAACAAAATTAGAATAGGGAATAAGAGAAATAAGAATACGAATTTCAGACATTAGAATTAAAGGAGTTTTCTGGAATATCAATGAAAATGTATCCTGAATCACAGGCAGTCTTTCCGTTCTGGGAAAATCCTCCCTCTCCTTCTTAGTTTCGCTTTCCGTTGTCAAAGATTCATGGCTGGAACACTTGGTTCATTTGGTTGGGCCTCATGCCCTGGCTATTGGTGCTGTTTATCTGCCGAATCGTTGTGTTATTCTGTCTGCGTGCCTTGGCCTTGGGCGCCGGCTGCTGCTTCTGATGCTGCTCCGCTATGAGGCCGTAGGGTGCCCCATTAGGATTTATGGTGATGGGTAACTGCCAATGGAGGAAAACTCTTAGGAAAAATGAAAATATCAATTCGAACTTTGGACTTACGGGTATGTTATAGCGCTGCACGGGCATGGGCTGCGGGACAGGCTTTGGGTTAAAGTTGGCCGTGTTGTTCTGTCGTTGAATGGGGCTGGGCATGAGGTGGGCCATGTGGTTGCCCGACGAGGAGGGGAGCATGGAATTAATGCTGTTATTAACTGTCGGCGTGGCAGTCACTGTGGCTGTTATGGTGCTGACCACTGGCCGCAAATATGTGCTGGAGGGAAGCTTGAGCAAGGTTGCCTCCGGATTGGGGGGCGGCTGCTGGTTCATCATGGGGGTCATCATGGGCGGCCACTTTTTACCAACTGAACCGGTGGTCACAGGTCCCGCTGGGGGTGGACAGACGGCAGTCGTTGTCCTGACACTGGGAGTCGGCGCGGAATTGCCCGGAGGCGCCGGTGTTGTTGCCATCGTCGCCGCTTTGGCCTTGGGCGAGCGTACATTTTCTATAACTGATGCCGAGGATGTTGGAATGGCAGCGGAGAGCGGCACCTGGACATTTACGGCCTGCCCACAAGTGGCCGAGTGCCTGGGCCAGTGCATCTGCTGGCAGGGATAATCGCAATACGATGTGTTCCAGCAGCAGTACAGCTGCGCCTCGCGCATACAATTGGCGCACCACTGCTTCTTTTTGGCCTCGTCTACCGCCCGCAGCCGCTCAATGTTGGCCTGCTGTCGCAGCTCGCTGATCACGCGCCTGTGCTCCTGCTCCAGCGTTTTGCGCATCTCGGCGAGCATCAGTTCGCTAGTCCGCTGCATGTCCGTCAACTGGCGATCGTAGTGCTGCTTCAAACGCTCGTTCTCGAGCGACAAGCAGGTGATACGGGCTTGGAGGACACTCTGGTCTCCGGTGGCCATGTCACTGAGCGTGTCCTCAATGACGGAGATGAAGTAGTCCGTGATCTAGAGGGTAAAGTTCGCAGAATGAGTTCAAATTATACATCTTTTCCCAACTCACCTTGTGGGCATTATCCTTGAGCTTCTGCGAGACGGGTCCTGCCTGTGAGGGATAGATGTGAGAGCCATCCGACTGCAGGGGGCCGCCGGGACGTGCCACCAACTTGGGTGGCCCAGAGCGCAGCAGCATCTCACTCAAGGCCGTGGCCATGCCGGGGGTTATGGGATCATTCGGATTGGACTCACTGACGAGGCTTGGCTCTTGGCTCGTGATTCCGTTCAAGGCGCTGGCCAATAGTCCTCCCGCCGTATCTCCTCCACCGTTTCCTTCGCGTGCTGCGGAAGTAGAGGGCATAGGCGAAAAGCTCAGGCCAGCTAACGGTGGCACGGATATCGCGCTTGCGGGCTGCGAGGGCAAGGACACCGATGGTGCGGGCAGAAGCGAGGCGGCTGTGCTCTGCAAGGTGCTCTTGGAAACGGCTCTCAGGGGCGGCACTGGTATGGTCATGGGACTGTGCGGATTGCAGTTGTTAGCCTGCTCTACGGGTATCACCACCATGTTAGATCTGAGAAGACTTGATGTTGTGGTAGTGGTGGCAGGTGTGGCCCCGGGTGACGAGCTAAGATTGGGTATAGCCCGGTCGCTTTTTACACGGTATTGCTGCTGCTGCGATGGTGCCTGAGCTTGAGCCTGAGGCGTCTTACCCTTCGACTGACCCTGCGGTGGCGTCGCCGGGGTTTGCTTGTTCCCTCCAAACATGCCACTTGACTTGGGCGAGAGCGGCTCCGTTGAAGGTGCTGCTGGGCCTGGTGATGGCACTGGCGAGAGAGCCGGCGATGATGCTTGAGCACCTCGACGCTTGGCGGTGGAGTCTATGGACTTGGATCCCGGTTTCTGGCTCACTTTTTGAATGGTCGTATCACCCACATAACGCACCGGGGCGTCTGTGACAGTTGTGTCCTCACGTACGGTTTCTATGTGGACTCGTGAGGGCAAAGGAGGAGGAGGCGGCGGCGGCATGGGCTGTGGCATCGGCGGAAACGTTTCAAGTCTCTGACTTACACTGGTCTGTTGCTGCTCCTGCAGCTGATCAGTCTCCATCTCGTCCCCGCTGAGAATCTCTTCTTTGATTTTAATATTCTCGGGAATAGAAATCTCCATGGGTTCGGGGGGAGGAGCAGCTGGCACGGGTGCTGGCTCCGGTTGTGCCGGCTGCCTTGGTGGCTCCGGCTCTGACACGGGAAGCTGCTGAGTGGCTTCCGCCTCCTCTACTTCCGTTTTGATCTCCACAAAGGGAATCACTTTTCTGATGAGCTGTTGTTGCTGACGCTCGACCTCCGACTGTTTTCGGGCTTGACTGCACTCCGGTGCCTTTGGCTTGGCCACCGTTGAAGAATTTGCTGCTGTCGACGTAGGGGTGGCGCTGCTGCTGGTGAAGAATTTGGCGCCGCTGCCGGAGAAGGAGGTGGCACTGAAGACGCTGGATCCTCTGGGCCAGCCGCCACCCCTTGCTGTTGATCGCGTGGTATCTTGGTGATGGTCACCCCTTGGCGACGTCTGACCAGCTCCACGACAGAAACCACGGAGGAGGGAGAAGTTTCTAAAGCTTTTGCCGCCTCTTTTGCCTCAGGAGATTTGTCCACACCATGTTTTTCTGTAGACTTGCAAGGCTTTCTAGGAGCTTCTCCAGGCGCTGCCCCTGGCTGATCCCGCTCCTGATTGTCCTGCTGCTTCTTGGCATGTTTGGCCTTCCGTTTTTGGTCACTGGACTCGCTGGTGCAGCTGACATCGCTCAGGGAATGTTTGCGCTTGGCGGGCACCGCCGGAACTGGTGCTTCCAGTGCTGGTGCTGGTGCTTGTGGTGCCTCCACGGAGCTCGACGTGGTCTTTGCAGCCAGTGATTTCCGTTTGAGGAGCACCTTGCAACGGGAGTCGCTTAGGGACTCGCCAGATCTGGATATAACCTCATAGTTATTGCTCTTATTGAGCTTGGGGTGGGGTTCACTGGCTCCACTGGATGCTACAGTTTCCGGTGCCTCTGGAGGCTTCTTAACGGGGCTGCCCGAGTGATCCGATTCATTGCCAGACTCGGTGGTCTTGGTCTTTTTCACTATCGACAACTTATCATCGGCTGTCTTTCGGATGAGGAACTGCAGTGGCGTCTTGTTCGCCGGCTCCAGTTCCCGATCGATGGCTTCATACACGCCCGGCATCATCTGTTCCAGCTGCTGTTGCTCCTCCAGCGGGTCGTAGGCAGTGCGATATTCGGCATAGCGGAAGGCTCCGATCTTTCGCTTTATATTCTCAATGTGCACCTCGACTTCGCCAACGCATTCCGCCAGATCCCTGGCCGATCTTCGACTGGTTTGGGTATTCGGATTCTGGGCGGAGTACAGAAAGCAATCCTTGACAGGCACAAAAGCCCGATCGTGCTTGCCAAAGAAGCGGACATTTACGTGCGTGGAGTTCGAGACCCCCATCGCCTTGGCCGGCCAGTAGGGGAAGCCCTTAAGCTTGGCCCAGAGCAGTAGATGGGGATGCCGGCAGACCTTTACGAACCACTCGTCGCTAGAGTTGGCGTTCAAATAGCATTCCGGGCAAGTGTCGATCTCGTTGGCCTCCTGGCGGCAGACCTTCACCACCGCCTTCGAAGCCTGCTCCACCTTGGCATCTGTAGGAAGACATTTAGAATGAATAGTAATTCGAGATGGTACTATATCCTCCCACTCACCGCCAGTGTCCATGATGAGGGCGTTGTGCTGGATCCATTTGACCTCGCTGAGGAACTCCTCGGTGCTCTGGTAGGCACCGCGGCGGATGCACCCCGCCAGGCTGGCGAAGCTAACGGGATTCACAAAGTACTTCTTGTACGTCAGCGGGCAGACTTCTTGCGGCGAACGGAGCTTGTGGGCCTGCGGGGAAGATACAAAGAGAGAGAGGCGAAAGCATAAATGAGGGTTGCGAATTCGCCGTACGGCGAGGAGAGAGAGTGAGAGGAGCTTGCAAACAAGTTTGCCGACAAGAGCCCGCATTTTCCTCACACACACACACGCAAATATAAGTGTGCATATACGGGAACATGTATATGTTTTGGACAACCAGGTCTCTGAAAGCCCAGGAAGGGCAAATATAAATTACAGCTATCTGCTGTTGTTCCCTTGTTGCGTTCTTCCTCTTTCCCAATTTCGCTTGTACTCGAACCATGGTCTCCACCGGAGAAATCAGAGATAGATATAGATTCTCTTTAAGCAAAAGCCATAGCACATACAGCATATATATGCATATGTATCTGGGCATGCAAATACAACAGTGGTCATTACATTAGCATCATTAAGTTTAAATAAAAAATAAGTAATATATAGACAACCGTTGATAATTAAAATTAATAAATATAATGTAATTAAAACGTTTTTTTTTTTTTGTTTTGGCTTAAACAATAAACCAACAGCACAAAACATTTTTAATGTACAAAACTTATGGGTGGACCCCACCACTATTATTTTAACCACGAGTGTAATCATAAACAATGGTCTCTACTTGTACTTATTTTTCCACTCTCCTCTATGCCCGCCTTGTGTTTTGTTTTTAATGCTCAACGCTGTCCAAGCGGCGATAGCATTAAACTAATTAAATTATTATTTTCCGGTCTCGCCCATTTTAAGCATATCTAACGAGAGAGAAAGTTTTTTTCTCAGTAAATTACTCAAATTAAATGGGTAAACTTTTTAAGGAGTCACAAAGGAATTAACGACAAGGCAAAAGCTAAAATATCTACAACAATCAATGTCATGATAAAACAAAACTCGTAAAAACTAATAAAAATTCAAAGTATAAAAAAATATATAAATAATAAATAATAGTAAGGGCATAATGACTAGAAAGCAGTTATACGTTTTACTGGCTAATTCACAATCAATGTAGAGGTTTTTCAATCCTAGAATTCAACTTCAGCATGTCTGACTCCAGGGAACAGAGGTTTGAATCGATCTGACTGTATTTGCGTATAGCTCAGAGACATCAAACCTCATTATCGTGTACATATGTACAAATATACGAGACCCTCGCGAGTACAAATACCCATACAGACATCCATTAGCCACGCGAGCACGCCTTTGCCAACGGGCAGATAAGTGAATGGAGAGCACTAAACCACGTGAGCCGTGGAATGGCTCCAACCAACGCCTAACACAGGTCGCAACAATAGATGGTGCTTACTGCACCGAAGCTAAAGCTGAATATGGAGCTGTGCTTGTGGCTTTAGCCGCCTTAAGGGTCAAGGGAAACACGAAACCCAATAGCCAGACGGAAAAGCAGCGAGATATTTCAGATGTCTATCTATAGCAATGAGACCTCGTTGACGAGCGAGTGGAGGCGCAGAGAGCAAAAAGCAAAGACCCATATCTACATAGGTACAACTGCGTTCAGAATATTGGCATGCAGAAAATGGAAAAATCTAAAATTATTCTAGTTTGATTATTGATTATATGCAACAGCATAGGAAATTACGACTTAAAAAAGTGACTTTCACATTTTTAATAACTGAATTAAACGAGTTAATTAGTGATATCTTTTATATCAAAAAGCACAAATACAGAAAGCAGGAGAATTACAACAAACCTGATGGGATCGTAGAATATATCGATGATAAAGTCGCTAATTTCGATATATGTGCAAAAAATGTATATTGTTTAATATATCGGACCAATTAAAAAATTCAAAATATATCAAGATTATGAGATTTTCGTTATGTAATGTTCTTGCTATCAATCTGACCGCAAGTATGCAAAGACAAAGAGACGCCTGCAAAATATATTCGCTTGTTTTCTGCTAAAATGCGCTACTGAAATCTCGAACGGAAACAAGATACACTACACAAATAGCACAAATGGCCTGATTTCCCCGGCATGCTACTCACCCCGCGCACGTGCTTCATGCGCTCCAGGGCGAAGAAGAGCAGCTGGCTTAGAAGATCCACGGAGACATCATTTCTTCGCAGCCTGGCAAGGAAACATATAGATTAGAGGATCGAGGAAGCCTAGGACTGTAATTACCTTTTCGGTGCTGCCTCAACCGACTGGCATTCGGGACACTTCCACGAGGAGTCGAACTTAGTGGTGGCTGGTCGCACGCAGTAGGTGTGGAAGGAGCGCAGACACTTGGAGCACGGCATCAGCTGGCCGCACTCCCGGCACTTCCAGCAGAAGGGATCCCAGCCATCCTAGAGGAAAACGGATGGGGAATTAGAGAACTGGAATAGGGGAAAATGCCGACTCACCATGGGCGGTGCCTGCCAAATGCGTCGCAGTCGTTCGGTCACCTGCTCCTCCTCCTGGTTTTCAGCAGAGTCCGTTGGGTTTTCCGAGAAGTTCGAGTTGTGGGTTGCCTGCTCGCTTGTGGACCAATCGCCTTCCACATCCACTTCGTTCGAAACATTCAGTGACAGTTCCGTCTCCGGGTAATCGTTCATGACGCTGTCCAAGAAGTCACTTTGCTTCTTGGCAAAATCCTCGTTATCGCTGCGTAGGTTGCCCCTCCTTGGGAGCCGATCTTCGTTGCTCAAAGACAGGGTTTTGCTGCGGGATCGGGTGCGGGCTAACACGCTGCTCATCGGTGGCGGGTTGCTGTTGCAATCCTCCACATGCAGATCATCGCAGGCCATCGATCGGCCTCGAGCTCTGCGGGACTTATCATCATCCTGCCAATCATCATCAGAGTCCCAATTGGGAGCGGGTATGCTTTTGCTCCGTTTGAGGGCCGCCTTGTGCGACTTTCTCTCCCTTGGAGCTTCCGAGTGTAAGCTGCGGGAGAGCTCAACCCTCGCTGGTGGAGTGTCGAGCGGTTCGGGAATATATCGAGACTTGCGCCGCTTCACCCTGGAGACTTCGGCAACAAAGTTAGTGAGCATCTCGGATTCGATATGCGAACGCTGCAGGGCAATCATCTCCTTGGGCACCTTGTTTAACTTGTTGTTGGGCGTTGAGGTGCGTTGGGCCTGTTGCGGCTGGGGCTGCACCTTGGTGAGCTTCATGGTTAGGGAGGAGCCTACATTGGCATTCGAGGGACTCGAGTTGGAAGAGTTGCTGCTGCCGTTGGCGGATCCTGGCGGTGCACTGACCACATACTTCTGTCGCTTGCTGGGCATGCTGCTGCTGACTCCCGTCTCCATGTCGTTGTGGCCATCCAGCAGAGAGGCCTGCAGCTGCGGCTGGGGGCTATCGATGGCGGACAGGGCTTCAAAGTCTGGACGGGGAATAGATTTAACGCTGTCCCCGCTGCTGTCACTGCTATCCGTTTCCATGCTTTGTGCTAGGTAAGCTACAAAGGTAAATATATTGTACAGATTATTATATCGAATTCTTAAATTTCGTTTACCGATTATACATAAAAGATTTGTAAAATTAAATATTTTATAAAGTGTACGGTTGAAAATTGATCTAAATTATCGATCGAAAGGTCGAAGGATCTTAGGTTTAAAAAACTAATATGATATTCGATTTGGACGATATTTGTGAATAATAGATACTGAAACAGCGGTAGAATCGCGGATGTGTTCACAAGCAATGTGACGAATTCCCCAAATGGCGGTTCTAATGATATGAATAAATGCAAATAGCCTTGCTCTTCTTTGATTTGGTTTTTTTCACCCTATTTTTTTGCGTCACCTACGCAACTTCAGCGAGTGGCATTCGTTGGTTCTGGATTTAATGGTTTTGCATGGTTTTCCTCTCTCTCCCTCTCTCTCACCTAGCTCCGGGCGTCGCTCGAGACCTCACTGTGGCAGCAGCTCGCGCATTGCGAGAAACCGGAACTGGAATGGTAACGATTTTGGGGGCACCACTAGTTCCAACTGGCCATCAGCTTTCCCAGGCGGAGATTGTTTCTGTCGAATAGGGAAAAGATAAATTCAGTGTGTTGCTCAGCGAAAAGAACAGGAGGGGGGAGCGGCAAGCGGGAATGCAGCGGAATCTCTTTGGCTTACCAATGTCTCAGCGAGTATTCTCCGCTTTCAGCGTCGCAATTTGTGGCCACCTGCAGGGCACCGGATCGTGGGGCTTCCGGTGGCAAAGATAACCCCGATTTCAGACGCTCTCCTGGTTTAATTGATGATTCTTTCGGAAAATTGGCGCAGCTGCTCAACAAAAAAAACATCCTAGTGTGACCGCAAGTTCGGCTGGCGAAAAATACCGTGACCGAATTCGCCGTATTTTGTGCGTTTTTCGCCGCCGCCTGTTTTGCTCTCCCTTGGCCCGGCCGCTCTTCGCTTGACAGCTCTCTGGAGCTATTTCGCCGCCGCCGCTTGTTGCTCTCTCCGTTTTGTCTCTCTCTCCCTCTCTACTGCTGTCAAATGATATGTTGCGATTGTTTTAAGTTTTAATTAATTAATTAACTGCAATTGTGTTTTAATATTTAATCAGTGCAGCATCGTGCTGTTTTGAGCATTATTAAGCAGGAAAATACCGATAGTGGATTAAAGGAACTGTATGATTAAAGCGAAATGCTAAAATATTAAAAATGGGTTCAAAGTATAATTTGTAAAAATTTTGAACTAAATTTTAATGTTCTTAAGTGCGAAGGTTACCACAAACCGCTTAAGTTTATATATTTTTTTAGTTATCAAAAAAATTGTAGATATTAAACAAGAAAGGAAGCTAATTTCCGGAAACCAAAGTTTGTATACCCTTGCAGCTTGCAATTGAAGCACGAAAATCGGTCATAACTAAGCTAAAAATGGATGAATTTCGATTCAGAAAGCTTTTTTGTGCTAGATTTCATGGGATTAATAAATCTGCATATTTAATTTAAAATTTAAAAATTTCAAAAATTTTGACAATTTAACGATGTAACCCCTTAAATTTAAAAAAAAAAATGGATCACATTTTTTTTCTTGCCGGACATGGCTAGATTCGGCTGTCGATGCTGATCAAGAATATATATGGTTTATAGGACCGGAAATGACCTCTTTACCTGTAATACCCCGCCAAAATTAGCAAAATCCTCCAAAAACGTAGAAAAACGAGGAAACTTTGTTCAAAATCCTGCAAAAACGTAGAAAAACGACGAAACTTTGTTCAACAGTGATTTTATTTCAGTATAAATGGTTTTTACATGTACTATATATCCAAGAGATAAAGCTACTCCCCTGCGGATCCAGCCGACGCATCCGCCTGCAGACGTTGCTCCAGGAATGGACTGCAAGTGAAGAGCGGCGGCGGCTGCTCTGGAACAATGCGGAATGCCACCCGCCGCCAGGAGCTGCTAAAATTGTCCATTTATCGATTTGGGGTAACGGCGAACAGAAAGCAGCAGGAGGTGACTGAAAACTGTTATAAACTGTTATAAAAACTTTGCGAGAGCGAATTGATTGTATAGTATACTTTTGGGATGTACTGTAGCATTCTTTTAGGCAGCGCTAAACTGCTTAACTTTATTATTATTATTTACAAAAATTTCTTGCCTACAACAACAACTTTACTACAACAACAATTATACGACAACTTCTTAAATTAAACAACAACAACAACAAATTACAGTAAGTAACCGCCTTACAAGTAACCACCAAATTTGAACTTAAATTCAAATTCTACATCAGTGGTGCTCATCCACCAGTGATGCCATATTGCAATATATTGTATAACGCAATTTAACGCAAAAAAATAAAAAGTTTTGGGAAAGTCCATGTGTGAAATTGTCATAACTGCCAAAAATTCATTAATTTCAAATCGGAAAACATTCTTATGTTAGTTTTTATAAGGTTAATAAATCTGCATACTGAATTTTAACTTTAAAAAAATGACTATTTTAACGACCCAATTTTTGAAAAAAATGTAAGGGGTTAAATCGTTAAAATTGTCAAAAATTTGACAAAAATATTGATTTCTCAACACTTTCAACTCAGTATGCAAATTTATTAAGCTAGTAAACACTAGCACAGAAAAGCTGTCCGAATCGAATTGATAACTTTTTTGATGGAGTTATGACATTTTTAAGCTTTGATTTACCCGAAAAATTGACTCAAAAAAAATATGGGGTTTGGAACTTGGCTGAAGTATAAGAGTTTCAGAAGCTGCTATCTACCTTTCTATGAGACCTTTTGCATAGTTTATTTCCGAGTTTTCCCATTTCGAAATGTAACGCATCGAATGAAATATTGGCCTAGCAAAAGTGACAGCTGGCAGACTCTGAAATGTTCGTTTGAACGTTTATATATGTACCCTTGCAGGGTATTATAATTTTAGTCAGAAGCTTGAAAAAAGGTGAAGGAGTCATTTCCGACCCTTTAAGTCATATATATTCTTGATCAGCATCAACAGCAGAATCGATCTAGCCATGTCCGGACCAAAGAAAAAATTGACCCAATTTTTGAAAAAAATGTAAGGGGTTACATCGTTAAAATTGTCAAAAATTGGCCAAAAATTAGATATCGAGTTTTAAATGCAGAAATGTTCGCATTTAAAAGCCAAGTAGAAAAACCAAACCAGGCTGAAATCGGTTGAGTTTTAGCCAAGTTATGATCATAAAACCGTTGAAGGTGTTAGCAATTTTCAGCCAAAAAATTTGAACCAATTTTTGAAAAAAATGTAAGGGGTTACATCGTTAAAACTGTCAAAAATTGGCCAAAAATTAGATATCGAGTTTTAAATGCAGAAATGTTCGCATTTAAGAACCAAGAAGAAAAAACCAAACCAGACTGGAATCGGTTGAGTTTTAGCCAAGTTATGATCATAAAACCGTTGAAGGTGTTAGCAATTTTCAGCCAAAAAATTGACCCAATTTTTGAAAAAAATGTAAGGGGTAACATCGTTAAAATTGTCAAAAATTGGCCAAAAATTAGATATCGAGTTTTAAATGCAGAAATGTTCGCATATAAGAACCAAGAAGAAAAAGCCAACCCAGACTGGAATCGGTTGAGTTTTAGCCAAGTTATGATCATAAAACCGTTGAAGGTGTTAGCAATTTTCAGCCAAAAATTTGAACCAATTTTTGAAAAAAATGTAAAAAATTAAAATTGTCAAAAATTGGCCAAAAATTAGATATCGAGTTTTAAATGCAGAAATGTTCGCATTTAAAAACCAAGTAGAAAAAACCAAACCAGGCTGAAATCGGTTGAGTTTTAGCCAAGTTATGATCATAAAACCGTTGAAGGTGTTAGCAATTTTCAGCCAAAAAATTTGACCCAATTTTTGAAAAAAATGTAAGAGGTTACATCGTTAAAATTGTCAAAAACTGGCCGAAAATTTTGATTTCTCAACACTTTCAACTCAGTATGCAAATTTATTAAGCTAGTAAACACTAGCACAGAAAAGCTGTCCGAATCGAATTGATAACTTTTTTGATGGAGTTATGACATTTTTAAGCTTTGATTTACCCGAAAAATTGACTCACAAAAAATATGGGGTTTGGAACTTGGCTGAAGTATAAGAGTTTCAGAAGCTGCTATCTACCTTTCTATGAGACCTTTTGCATAGTTTATTTCCGAGTTTTCCCATTTCGAAATGTAACGTATCGAATGAAATATTGGCCTAGCAAAAGTGACAGCTGGCAGACTCTGAAATGTTCGTTTGAACGTTTATATATGTACCCTTGCAGGGTATTATAATTTTAGTCAGAAGCGTGAAAAAGGTGAAGGAGTCATTTCCGACCCTATAAGTCATATATATTCTTGATCAGGATCAACAGCAGAATCGATCTAGCCATGTCCGGACCAAAGAAAAAATTGACCCAATTTTTGAAAAAAATGTAAGGGGTTACATCGTTAAAATTGTCAAAAATTGGCCAAAAATTAGATATCGAGTTTTAAATGCAGAAATGTTCGCATTTAAAAGCCAAGTAGAAAAACCAAACCAGGCTGAAATCGGTTGAGTTTTAGCCAAGTTATGATCATAAAACCGTTGAAGGTGTTAGCAATTTTCAGCCAAAAAATTTGACCCAATTTTTGAAAAAAATGTAAGGGGTTACATCGTTAAAATTGTCAAAAATTGGCCAAAAATTAGATATCGAGTTTTAAATGCAGAAATGTTCGCATTTAAAAACCAAGAAGAAAAAACCAAACCAGACTGGAATCGGTTGAGTTTTAGCCAAGTTATGATCATAAAACCGTTGAAGGTGTTAGCAATTTTCAGCCAAAAAAATTGACCCAATTTTTGAATAAAATGTAAGGGGTTACATCGTTAAAACTGTCAAAAATTGGCCAAAAATTAGATATCGAGTTTTAAATGCAGAAATGTTCGCATTTAAGAACCAAGAAGAAAAAACCAAACCAGACTGGAATCGGTTGAGTTTTAGCCAAGTTATGATCATAAAACCGTTGAAGGTGTTAGCAATTTTCAGCCAAAAAATTTGACCCAATTTTTGAAAAAAATGTAAGGGGTAACATCGTTAAAATTGTCAAAAATTGGCCAAAAATTAGATATCGAGTTTTAAATGCAGAAATGTTCGCATTTAAAAACCAAAAAGAAAAAACCAAACCAGGCTGAAATCGGTTGAGTTTTGGCCAAGTAATGATCATAAAACCGTTGAAGGTGTTTGCAATTTTCAGCCAAAAAATTTGACCCAATTTTTGAAAAAAATGTAAGGGGTTACATCGTTAAAATTGTCAAAAATTGGCCAAAAATTAGATATCGAGTTTTAAATGCAGAAATGTTCGCATTTAAAAGCCAAGTAGAAAAACCAAACCAGGCTGAAATCGGTTGAGTTTTAGCCAAGTTATGATCATAAAACCGTTGAAGGTGTTAGCAATTTTCAGCCAAAAAATTTGACCCAATTTTTGAAAAAAATGTAAGGGGTTACATCGTTAAAATTGTCAAAAATTGGCCAAAAATTAGATATCGAGTTTTAAATGCAGAAATGTTCGCATTTAAAAACCAAGAAGAAAAAACCAAACCAGACTGGAATCGGTTGAGTTTTAGCCAAGTTATGATCATAAAACCGTTGAAGGTGTTAGCAATTTTCAGCCAAAAAAATTGACCCAATTTTTGAATAAAATGTAAGGGGTTACATCGTTAAAACTGTCAAAAATTGGCCAAAAATTAGATATCGAGTTTTAAATGCAGAAATGTTCGCATTTAAGAACCAAGAAGAAAAAACCAAACCAGACTGGAATCGGTTGAGTTTTAGCCAAGTTATGATCATAAAACCGTTGAAGGTGTTAGCAATTTTCAGCCAAAAAATTTGACCCAATTTTTGAAAAAAATGTAAGGGGTAACATCGTTAAAATTGTCAAAAATTGGCCAAAAATTAGATATCGAGTTTTAAATGCAGAAATGTTCGCATTTAAAAACCAAAAAGAAAAAACCAAACCAGGCTGAAATCGGTTGAGTTTTGGCCAAGTAATGATCATAAAACCGTTGAAGGTGTTTGCAATTTTCAGCCAAAAAATTTGACCCAATTTTTGAAAAAAATGTAAGGGGTTACATCGTTAAAATTGTCAAAAATTGGCCAAAAATTAGATATCGAGTTTTAAATGCAGAAATGTTCGCATTTAAAAACCAATAAGAAAAAACCAAACCAGGCTGAAATCGGTTGAGTTTTAGCCAAGTTATGATCATAAAACCGTTAAAGGTGTTAGCAATTTTCAGCCAAAAAATTTGAACCAATTTTTGAAAAAAATGTAAGGGGTTACATCGTTAAAACTGTCAAAAATTGGCCAAAAATTAGATATCGAGTTTTAAATGCAGAAATGTTCGCATTTAAGAACCAAGAAGAAAAAGCCAACCCAGACTGGAATCGGTTGAGTTTTAGCCAAGTTATGATCATAAAACCGTTGAAGGTGTTAGCAATTTTCAGCCAAAAATTTGAACCAATTTTTGAAAAAAATGTAAAAAATTAAAATTGTCAAAAATTGGCCAAAAATTAGATATCGAGTTTTAAATGCAGAAATGTTCGCATTTAAAAACCAAGTAGAAAAAACCAAACCAGGCTGAAATCGGTTGAGTTTTAGCCAAGTTATGATCATAAAACCGTTGAAGGTGTTAGCAATTTTCAGCCAAAAAATTTGACCCAATTTTTGAAAAAAATGTAAGAGGTTACATCGTTAAAATTGTCAAAAACTGGCCGAAAATTTTGATTTCTCAACACTTTCAACTCAGTATGCAAATTTATTAAGCTAGTAAACACTAGCACAGAAAAGCTGTCCGAATCGAATTGATAACTTTTTTGATGGAGTTATGACATTTTTAAGCTTTGATTTACCCGAAAAATTGACTCACAAAAAATATGGGGTTTGGAACTTGGCTGAAGTATAAGAGTTTTAGAAGCTGCTATCTACCATTTCTAATCGCCTGGTACTTGAGACCTTTTGCATAGTTTATTTTCGAGTTTTCCCATTTCGAAATGTAACGTATCGAATGAAATATTGGCCTAGCAAAAGTGACAGCTGGCAGACTCTGAAATGTTCGTTTGAACGTTTATATATGTACCCTTGCAGGGTATTATAATTTTAGTCAGAAGCTTAAAAAAAGGTGAAGGAGTCATTTCCGACCCTATAAGTCATATATATTCTTGATAAGCATCAACAGCAGAATCGATCTAGCCATGTCCGGACCAAAGAAAAAATTGACCCAATTTTTGAAAAAAATGTAAGGGGTTACATCGTTAAAATTGTCAAAAATTGGCCAAAAATTAGATATCGAGTTTTAAATGCAGAAATGTTCGCATTTAAAAGCCAAGTAGAAAAACCAAACCAGGCTGAAATCGGTTGAGTTTTAGCCAAGTTATGATCATAAAACCGTTGAAGGTGTTAGCAATTTTCAGCCAAAAAATTTGACCCAATTTTTGAAAAAAATGTAAGGGGTTACATCGTTAAAATTGTCAAAAATTGGCCAAAAATTAGATATCGAGTTTTAAATGCAGAAATGTTCGCATTTAAAAGCCAAGTAGAAAAACCAAACCAGGCTGAAATCGGTTGAGTTTTAGCCAAGTTATGATCATAAAACCGTTGAAGGTGTTAGCAATTTTCAGCCAAAAAATTTGACCCAATTTTTGAAAAAAATGTAAGGGGTTACATCGTTAAAATTGTCAAAAATTGGCCAAAAATTAGATATCGAGTTTTAAATGCAGAAATGTTCGCATTTAAAAACCAAGAAGAAAAAACCAAACCAGACTGGAATCGGTTGAGTTTTAGCCAAGTTATGATCATAAAACCGTTGAAGGTGTTAGCAATTTTCAGCCAAAAAAATTGACCCAATTTTTTAATAAAATGTAAGGGGTTACATCGTTAAAACTGTCAAAAATTGGCCAAAAATTAGATATCGAGTTTTAAATGCAGAAATGTTCGCATTTAAGAACCAAGAAGAAAAAGCCAACCCAGACTGGAATCGGTTGAGTTTTAGCCAAGTTATGATCATAAAACCGTTGAAGGTGTTAGCAATTTTCAGCCAAAAATTTGAACCAATTTTTGAAAAAAATGTAAGGGGTTACATCGTTAAAATTGTCAAAAACTGGCCGAAAATTTTGATTTCTCAACACTTTCAACTCAGTATGTAAATTTATTAAGCTAGTAAACACTAGCACAGAAAAGCTGTCCGAATCGAATTGATAACTTTTTTGATGGAGTTATGACATTTTTAAGCTTTGATTTACCCGAAAAATTGACTCACAAAAAATATGGGGTTTGGAACTTGGCTGAAGTATAAGAGTTTCAGAAGCTGCTATCTACCTTTCTATGAGACCTTTTGCATAGTTTATTTTCGAGTTTTCCCATTTCGAAATGTAACGTATCGAATGAAATATTGGCCTAGCAAAAGTGACAGCTGGCAGACTCTGAAATGTTCGTTTGAACGTTTATATATGTACCCTTGCAGGGTATTATAATTTTAGTCAGAAGCTTGAAAAAGGTGAAGGAGTCATTTCCGACCCTATAAGTCATATATATTCTTGATCAGCATCAACAGCAGAATCGATCTAGCCATGTCCGGACCAAAGAAAAAATTGACCCAATTTTTGAAAAAAATGTAAGGGGTTACATCGTTAAAATGTCAAAAATTGGCCAAAAATTAGATATCGAGTTTTAAATGCAGAAATGTTCGCATTTAAAAGCCAAGTAGAAAAACCAAACCAGGCTGAAATCGGTTGAGTTTTAGCCAAGTTATGATCATAAAACCGTTGAAGGTGTTAGCAATTTTCAGCCAAAAAATTTGACCCAATTTTTGAAAAAAATGTAAGGGGTTACATCGTTAAAATTGTCAAAAATTGGCCAAAAATTAGATATCGAGTTTTAAATGCAGAAATGTTCGCATTTAAAAGCCAAGTAGAAAAACCAAACCAGGCTGAAATCGGTTGAGTTTTAGCCAAGTTATGATCATAAAACCGTTGAAGGTGTTAGCAATTTTCAGCCAAAAAATTTGACCCAATTTTTGAAAAAAATGTAAGGGGTTACATCGTTAAAATTGTCAAAAATTGGCCAAAAATTAGATATCGAGTTTTAAATGCAGAAATGTTCGCATTTAAAAACCAAGAAGAAAAAACCAAACCAGACTGGAATCGGTTGAGTTTTAGCCAAGTTATGATCATAAAACCGTTGAAGGTGTTAGCAATTTTCAGCCAAAAAAATTGACCCAATTTTTGAATAAAATGTAAGGGGTTACATCGTTAAAACTGTCAAAAATTGGCCAAAAATTAGATATCGAGTTTTAAATGCAGAAATGTTCGCATTTAAGAACCAAGAAGAAAAAACCAAACCAGACTGGAATCGGTTGAGTTTTAGCCAAGTTATGATCATAAAACCGTTGAAGGTGTTAGCAATTTTCAGCCAAAAAATTTGACCCAATTTTTGAAAAAAATGTAAGGGGTTACATCGTTAAAATTGTCAAAAATTGGCCAAAAATTAGATATCGAGTTTTAAATGCAGAAATGTTCGCATTTAAAAGCCAAGTAGAAAAACCAAACCAGGCTGAAATCGGTTGAGTTTTAGCCAAGTTATGATCATAAAACCGTTGAAGGTGTTAGCAATTTTCAGCCAAAAAATTTGAACCAATTTTTGAAAAAAATGTAAGGGGTTACATCGTTAAAACTGCCAAAAATTGGCCAAAAATTAGATATCGAGTTTTAAATGCAGAAATGTTCGCATTTAAGAACCAAGAAGAAAAAACCAAACCAGACTGGAATCGGTTGAGTTTTAGCCAAGTTATGATCATAAAACCGTTGAAGGTGTTAGCAATTTTCAGCCAAAAAATTTGACCCAATTTTTGAAAAAAATGTAAGGGGTAACATCGTTAAAATTGTCAAAAATTGGCCAAAAATTAGATATCGAGTTTTAAATGCAGAAATGTTCGCATTTAAGAACCAAGAAGAAAAAGCCAACCCAGACTGGAATCGGTTGAGTTTTAGCCAAGTTATGATCATAAAACCGTTGAAGGTGTTAGCAATTTTCAGCCAAAAATTTAAATCAATTTTTGAAAAAAATGTAAAAAATTAAAATTGTCAAAAATTGGCCAAAAATTAGATATCGAGTTTTAAATGCAGAAATGTTCGCATTTAAAAACCAAGTAGAAAAAACCAAACCAGGCTGAAATCGGTTGAGTTTTAGCCAAGTTATGATCATAAAACCGTTGAAGGTGTTAGCAATTTTCAGCCAAAAAAATTGACCCAATTTTTTAATAAAATGTAAGGGGTTACATCGTTAAAACTGTCAAAAATTGGCCAAAAATTAGATATCGAGTTTTAAATGCAGAAAGGTTCGCATTTAAGAACCAAGAAGAAAAAACCAAACCAGACTGGAATCGGTTGAGTTTTAGCCAAGTTATGATCATAAAACCGTTGAAGGTGTTAGCAATTTTCAGCCAAAAAATTTGACCCAATTTTTGAAAAAAATGTAAGGGGTAACATCGTTAAAATTGTCAAAAATTGGCCAAAAATTAGATATCGAGTTTTAAATGCAGAAATGTTCGCATTTAAGAACCAAGAAGAAAAAGCCAACCTAGACTGGAATCGGTTGAGTTTTAGCCAAGTTATGATCATAAAACCGTTGAAGGTGTTAGCAATTTTCAGCCAAAAATTTGAACCAATTTTTGAAAAAAATGTAAGGGGTTACATCGTTAAAATTGTCAAAAACTGGCCGAAAATTTTGATTTCTCAACACTTTCAACTCAGTATGCAAATTTATTAAGCTAGTAAACACTAGCACAGAAAAGCTGTCCGAATCGAATTGATAACTTTTTTGATGGAGTTATGACATTTTTAAGCTTTGATTTACCCGAAAAATTGACTCACAAAAAATATGGGGTTTGGAACTTGGCTGAAGTATAAGAGTTTTAGAAGCTGCTATCTACCATTTCTAATCGCCTGGTACTTGAGACCTTTTGCATAGTTTATTTTCGAGTTTTCCCATTTCGAAATGTAACGTATCGAATGAAATATTGGCCTAGCAAAAGTGACAGCTGGCAGACTCTGAAATGTTCGTTTGAACGTTTATATATGTACCCTTGCAGGGTATTATAATTTTAGTCAGAAGCTTAAAAAAAGGTGAAGGAGTCATTTCCGACCCTATAAGTCATATATATTCTTGATAAGCATCAACAGCAGAATCGATCTAGCCATGTCCAGACCAAAGAAAAAATTGACCCAATTTTTGAAAAAAATGTAAGGGGTTACATCGTTAAAATTGTCAAAAATTGGCCAAAAATTAGATATCGAGTTTTAAATGCAGAAATGTTCGCATTTAAAAGCCAAGTAGAAAAACCAAACCAGGCTGAAATCGGTTGAGTTTTAGCCAAGTTATGATCATAAAACCGTTGAAGGTGTTAGCAATTTTCAGCCAAAAAATTTGACCCAATTTTTGAAAAAAATGTAAGGGGTTACATCGTTAAAATTGTCAAAAATTGGCCAAAAATTAGATATCGAGTTTTAAATGCAGAAATGTTCGCATTTAAAAACCAAGAAGAAAAAACCAAACCAGACTGGAATCGGTTGAGTTTTAGCCAAGTTATGATCATAAAACCGTTGAAGGTGTTAGCAATTTTCAGCCAAAAAATTTGACCCAATTTTTGAAAAAAATGTAAGGGGTTACATCGTTAAAATTGTCAAAAATTGGCCAAAAATTAGATATCGAGTTTTAAATGCAGAAATGTTCGCATTTAAAAACCAAGAAGAAAAAACCAAACCAGGCTGAAATCGGTTGAGTTTTAGCCAAGTTATGATCATAAAACCGTTGAAGGTGTTAGCAATTTTCAGCCAAAAAATTTGAACCAATTTTTGAAAAAAATGTAAGGGGTTACATCGTTAAAACTGCCAAAAATTGGCCAAAAATTAGATATCGAGTTTTAAATGCAGAAATGTTCGCATTTAAGAACCAAGAAGAAAAAACCAAACCAGACTGGAATCGGTTGAGTTTTAGCCAAGTTATGATCATAAAACCGTTGAAGGTGTTAGCAATTTTCAGCCAAAAAATTTGACCCAATTTTTGAAAAAAATGTAAGGGGTAACATCGTTAAAATTGTCAAAAATTGGCCAAAAATTAGATATCGAGTTTTAAATGCAGAAATGTTCGCATTTAAGAACCAAGAAGAAAAAGCCAACCCAGACTGGAATCGGTTGAGTTTTAGCCAAGTTATGATCATAAAACCGTTGAAGGTGTTAGCAATTTTCAGCCAAAAATTTGAATCAATTTTTGAAAAAAATGTAAAAAATTAAAATTGTCAAAAATTGGCCAAAAATTAGATATCGAGTTTTAAATGCAGAAATGTTCGCATTTAAAAACCAAGTAAAAAAACCAAACCAGACTTAAATCGGTTGAGTTTTAGCCAAGTTATGATCATAAAACCGTTGAAGGTGTTAGCAATTTTCAGCCAAAAAATTTTACCCAATTTTTGAAAAAAATGTAAGAGGTTACATCGTTAAAATTGTCAAAAATTGGCCAAAAAGTTTGATTTCTTAACACTTTGAACTCAGTATGCAAATTTATTAAGCTAGTAAACACTAGCACAGAAAAGCTGTCCGAATCGAATTGATAACTTTTTTGATGGAGTTATGACATTTTTAAGCTTTGATTTACCCGAAAAATTTACTCACAAAAAATATGGGGTTTGGAACTTGGCTGATGTATAAGAGTTTCAGAAGCTGCTATCTACCATTTGAGACCTTTTGCATAGTTTATTTTCAAGTTTTCCCATTTCGATATGTAACGTATCGAATGAAATATTGGCCTAGCAAAAGTGACAGCTGGCAGACTCTGAAATGTTCGTTTGAACGTTTATATATGTACCCTTGCAGGGTATTATAATTTTAGTCAGAAGCTTGAAAAAAGGTGAAGGAGTCATTTCCGACCCTATAAGTCATATATATTCTTGATCAGCATCAACAGCAGAATCGATCTAGCCATGTCCGGACCAAAGAAAAAATTTGACCCCATTTTTGAAAAAAATGTAAGGGGTTACATCGTTAAAATTGTCAAAAATTGGCCAAAAATTAGATATCGAGTTTTAAATGCAGAAATGTTCGCATTTAAAAGCCAAGTAGAAAAAACCAAACCAGGCTGAAATCGGTTGAGTTTTAGCCAAGTTATGATCATAAAACCGTTGAAGGTGTTAGCAATTTTCAGCCAAAAAATTTGAACCAATTTTTGAAAAAAATGTAAGGGGTTACATCGTTAAAACTGTCAAAAATTGGCCAAAAATTAGATATCGAGTTTTAAATGCAGAAATGTTCGCATTTAAGAACCAAGAAGAAAAAACCAAACCAGACTGGAATCGGTTGAGTTTTAGCCAAGTTATGATCATAAAACCGTTGAAGGTGTTAGCAATTTTCAGCCAAAAAATTTGACCCAATTTTTGAAAAAAAAAAAAATTGTCAAAAATTGGCCAAAAATTAGATATCGAGTTTTAAATGCAGAAATGTTCGCATTTAAGAACCAAGAAGAAAAAGCCAACCCAGACTGGAATCGGTTGAGTTTTAGCCAAGTTATGATCATAAAACCGTTGAAGGTGTTAGCAATTTTCAGCCAAAAATTTGAACCAATTTTTGAAAAAAATGTAAAAAATTAAAATTGTCAAAAATTGGCCAAAAATTAGATATCGAGTTTTAAATGCAGAAATGTTCGCATTTAAAAACCAAGAAGAAAAAACCAAACCAGGCTGAAATCGGTTGAGTTTTAGCCAAGTTATGATCATAAAACCGTTGAAGGTGTTAGCAATTTTCAGCCAAAAAATTTGACCCAATTTTTGAAAAAAATGTAAGGGGTTACATCGTTAAAATTGTCAAAAACTGGCCGAAAATTTTGATTTCTCAACACTTTCAACTCAGTATGCAAATTTATTAAGCTAGTAAACACTAGCACAGAAAAGCTGTCCGAATCGAATTGATAACTTTTTTGATGGAGTTATGACATTTTTAAGCTTTGATTTACCCGAAAAATTGACTCAAAAAAATATGGGGTTTGGAACTTGGCTGAAGTATAAGAGTTTCAGAAGCTGCTATCTACCTTTCTATGAGACCTTTTGCATAGTTTATTTCCGAGTTTTCCCATTTCGAAATGTAACGTATCGAATGAAATATTGGCCTAGCAAAAGTGACAGCTGGCAGACTCTGAAATGTTCGTTTGAACGTTTATATATGTACCCTTGCAGGGTATTATAATTTTAGTCAGAAGCGTGAAAAAAGGTGAAGGAGTCATTTCCGACCCTATAAGTCATATATATTCTTGATCAGGATCAACAGCAGAATCGATCTAGCCATGTCCGGACCAAAGAAAAAATTGACCCAATTTTTGAAAAAAATGTAAGGGGTTACATCGTTAAAATTGTCAAAAATTGGCCAAAAATTAGATATCGAGTTTTAAATGCAGAAATGTTCACATTTAAAAACCAAGAAGAAAAAGCCAACCCAGACTGGAATCGGTTGAGTTTTAGCCAAGTTATGATCATAAAACCGTTGAAGGTGTTAGCAATTTTCAGCCAAAAAATTTGACCCAATTTTTGAAAAAAATTTAAGGGGTTACATCGTTAAAATTGTCAAAAATTGGCCAAAAATTAGATATCGAGTTTTAAATGCAGAAATGTTCGCATTTAAAAACCAAGAAGAAAAAACCAAACCAGGCTGAAATCGGTTAAGTTTTAGCCAAGTAGTGATCATAAAACCGTTGAAGGTGTTAGCAATTTTCAGCCAAAAAATTTGACCCAATTTTTGAAAAAAAAAAAAATTGTCAAAAATTGGCCAAAAATTAGATATCGAGTTTTAAATGCAGAAATGTTCGCATTTAAGAACCAAGAAGAAAAAGCCAACCCAGACTGGAATCGGTTGAGTTTTAGCCAAGTTATGATCATAAAACCGTTGAAGGTGTTAGCAATTTTCAGCCAAAAATTTGAACCAATTTTTGAAAAAAATGTAAAAAATTAAAATTGTCAAAAATTGGCCAAAAATTAGATATCGAGTTTTAAATGCAGAAATGTTCGCATTTAAAAACCAAGAAGAAAAAACCAAACCAGGCTGAAATCGGTTGAGTTTTAGCCAAGTTATGATCATAAAACCGTTGAAGGTGTTAGCAATTTTCAGCCAAAAAATTTGACCCAATTTTTGAAAAAAATGTAAGGGGTTACATCGTTAAAATTGTCAAAAACTGGCCGAAAATTTTGATTTCTCAACACTTTCAACTCAGTATGCAAATTTATTAAGCTAGTAAACACTAGCACAGAAAAGCTGTCCGAATCGAATTGATAACTTTTTTGATGGAGTTATGACATTTTTAAGCTTTGATTTACCCGAAAAATTGACTCACAAAAAATATGGGGTTTGGAACTTGGCTGAAGTATAAGAGTTTCAGAAGCTGCTATCTACCTTTCTATGAGACCTTTTGCATAGTTTATTTCCGAGTTTTCCCATTTCGAAATGTAACGTATCGAATGAAATATTGGCCTAGCAAAAGTGACAGCTGGCAGACTCTGAAATGTTCGTTTGAACGTTTATATATGTACCCTTGCAGGGTATTATAATTTTAGTCAGAAGCGTGAAAAAAGGTGAAGGAGTCATTTCCGACCCTATAAGTCATATATATTCTTGATCAGGATCAACAGCAGAATCGATCTAGCCATGTCCGGACCAAAGAAAAAATTGACCCAATTTTTGAAAAAAATGTAAGGGGTTACATCGTTAAAATTGTCAAAAATTGGCCAAAAATTAGATATCGAGTTTTAAATGCAGAAATGTTCACATTTAAAAACCAAGAAGAAAAAGCCAACCCAGACTGGAATCGGTTGAGTTTTAGCCAAGTTATGATCATAAAACCGTTGAAGGTGTTAGCAATTTTCAGCCAAAAAATTTGACCCAATTTTTGAAAAAAATGTAAGGGGTTACATCGTTAAAATTGTCAAAAATTGGCCAAAAATTAGATATCGAGTTTTAAATGCAGAAATGTTCGCATTTAAAAACCAAGAAGAAAAAACCAAACCAGGCTGAAATCGGTTAAGTTTTAGCCAAGTAGTGATCATAAAACCGTTGAAGGTGTTAGCAATTTTCAGCCAAAAAATTTGACCCAATTTTTGAAAAAAATGTAAGGGGTTACATCGTTAAAATTGTCAAAAATTGGCCGAAAATTTTGATTTCTCAACACTTTCAACTCAGTATGCAAATTTATTAAGCTAGTAAACACTAGCACAGAAAAGCTGTCCGAATCGAATTGATAACTTTTTGATGGAGTTATGACATTTTTAAGCTTTGATTTACCCGAAAAATTGACTCACAAAAAATATGGGGTTTGGAACTTGGCTGAAGTATAAGAGTTTCAGAAGCTGCTATCTACCTTTCTATGAGACCTTTTGCATAGTTTATTTCCGAGTTTTCCCATTTCGAAATGTAACGTATCGAATGAAATATTGGCCTAGCAAAAGTGACAGCTGGCAGACTCTGAAATGTTCGTTTGAACGTTTATATATGTACCCTTGCAGGGTATTATAATTTTAGTCAGAAGCTTGAAAAAAGGTGAAGGAGTCATTTCCGACCCTATAAGTCATATATATTCTTGATCAGCATCAACAGCAGAATCGATCTAGCCATGTCCGGACCAAAGAAAAAATTGACCCAATTTTTGAAAAAAATGTAAGGGGTTACATCGTTAAAATTGTCAAAAATTGGCCAAAAATTAGATATCGAGTTTTAAATGCAGAAATGTTCGCATTTAAAAGCCAAGTAGAAAAACCAAACCAGGCTGAAATCGGTTGAGTTTTAGCCAAGTTATGATCATAAAACCGTTGAAGGTGTTAGCAATTTTCAGCCAAAAAATTTGACCCAATTTTTGAAAAAAATGTAAGGGGTTACATCGTTAAAATTGTCAAAAACTGGCCGAAAATTTTGATTTCTCAACACTTTCAACTCAGTATGCAAATTTATTAAGCTAGTAAACACTAGCACAGAAAAGCTGTCCGAATCGAATTGATAACTTTTTTGATGGAGTTATGACATTTTTAAGCTTTGATTTACCCGAAAAATTGACTCACAAAAAATATGGGGTTTGGAACTTGGCTGAAGTATAAGAGTTTCAGAAGCTGCTATCTACCTTTCTATGAGACCTTTTGCATAGTTTATTTCCGAGTTTTCCCATTTCGAAATGTAACGTATCGAATGAAATATTGGCCTAGCAAAAGTGACAGCTGGCAGACTCTGAAATGTTCGTTTGAACGTTTATATATGTACCCTTGCAGGGTATTATAATTTTAGTCAGAAGCGTGAAAAAAGGTGAAGGAGTCATTTCCGACCCTATAAGTCATATATATTCTTGATCAGGATCAACAGCAGAATCGATCTAGCCATGTCCGGACCAAAGAAAAAATTGACCCAATTTTTGAAAAAAATGTAAGGGGTAACATCGTTAAAATTGTCAAAAATTGGCCAAAAATTAGATATCGAGTTTTAAATGCAGAAATGTTGGCATTTAAAAACCAAGTAGAAAAAACCAACCCAGACTGGAATCGGTTGAGTTTTAGCCAAGTTATGATCATAAAACCGTTGAAGGTGTTAGCAATTTTCAGCCAAAAATTTGAACCAATTTTTGAAAAAAATGTAAAAAATTAAAATTGTCAAAAATTGGCCAAAAATTAGATATCGAGTTTTAAATGCAGAAATGTTCGCATTTAAAAACCAAGAAGAAAAAACCAAACCAGGCTGAAATCGGTTGAGTTTTAGCCAAGTTATGATCATAAAACCGTTGAAGGTGTTAGCAATTTTCAGCCAAAAAATTTGACCCAATTTTTGAAAAAAATGTAAGGGGTAACATCGTTAAAATTGTCAAAAATTGGCCAAAAATTAGATATCGAGTTTTAAATGCAGAAATGTTGGCATTTAAAAACCAAGTAGAAAAAACCAAACCAGGCTGAAATCGGTTGAGTTTTAGCCAAGTTATGATCATAAAACCGTTGAAGGTGTTAGCAATTTTCAGCCAAAAAATTTGACCCAATTTTTGAAAAAAATGTAAGGGGTTACATCGTTAAAATTGTCAAAAACTGGCCGAAAATTTTGATTTCTCAACACTTTCAACTCAGTATGCAAATTTATTAAGCTAGTAAACACTAGCACAGAAAAGCTGTCCGAATCGAATTGATAACTTTTTTGATGGAGTTATGACATTTTTAAGCTTTGATTTACCCGAAAAATTGACTCACAAAAAATATGGGGTTTGGAACTTGGCTGAAGTATAAGAGTTTCAGAAGCTGCTATCTACCTTTCTATGAGACCTTTTGCATAGTTTATTTCCGAGTTTTCCCATTTCGAAATGTAACGTATCGAATGAAATATTGGCCTAGCAAAAGTGACAGCTGGCAGACTCTGAAATGTTCGTTTGAACGTTTATATATGTACCCTTGCAGGGTATTATAATTTTAGTCAGAAGCGTGAAAAAAGGTGAAGGAGTCATTTCCGACCCTATAAGTCATATATATTCTTGATCAGGATCAACAGCAGAATCGATCTAGCCATGTCCGGACCAAAGAAAAAATTGACCCAATTTTTGAAAAAAATGTAAGGGGTAACATCGTTAAAATTGTCAAAAATTGGCCAAAAATTAGATATCGAGTTTTAAATGCAGAAATGTTGGCATTTAAAAACCAAGTAGAAAAAACCAACCCAGACTGGAATCGGTTGAGTTTTAGCCAAGTTATGATCATAAAACCGTTGAAGGTGTTAGCAATTTTCAGCCAAAAATTTGAACCAATTTTTGGAAAAAAATGAAAAAATTAAAATTGTCAAAAATTGGCCAAAAATTAGATATCGAGTTTTAAATGCAGAAATGTTCGCATTTAAGAACCAAGAAGAAAAAGCCAACCCAGACTGGAATCGGTTGAGTTTTAGCCAAGTTATGATCATAAAACCGTTGAAGGTGTTAGCAATTTTCAGCCAAAAATTTGAACCAATTTTTGAAAAAAATGTAAAAAATTAAAATTGTCAAAAATTGGCCAAAAATTAGATATCGAGTTTTAAATGCAGAAATGTTCGCATTTAAAAACCAAGAAGAAAAAACCAAACCAGGCTGAAATCGGTTGAGTTTTAGCCAAGTTATGATCATAAAACCGTTGAAGGTGTTAGCAATTTTCAGCCAAAAAATTTGACCCAATTTTTGAAAAAAATGTAAGGGGTTACATCGTTAAAATTGTCAAAAACTGGCCGAAAATTTTGATTTCTCAACACTTTCAACTCAGTATGCAAATTTATTAAGCTAGTAAACACTAGCACAGAAAAGCTGTCCGAATCGAATTGATAACTTTTTTGATGGAGTTATGACATTTTTAAGCTTTGATTTACCCGAAAAATTGACTCACAAAAAATATGGGGTTTGGAACTTGGCTGAAGTATAAGAGTTTCAGAAGCTGCTATCTACCTTTCTATGAGACCTTTTGCATAGTTTATTTCCGAGTTTTCCCATTTCGAAATGTAACGTATCGAATGAAATATTGGCCTAGCAAAAGTGACAGCTGGCAGACTCTGAAATGTTCGTTTGAACGTTTATATATGTACCCTTGCAGGGTATTATAATTTTAGTCAGAAGCGTGAAAAAAGGTGAAGGAGTCATTTCCGACCCTATAAGTCATATATATTCTTGATCAGGATCAACAGCAGAATCGATCTAGCCATGTCCGGACCAAAGAAAAAATTGACCCAATTTTTGAAAAAAATGTAAGGGGTTACATCGTTAAAATTGTCAAAAATTGGCCAAAAATTAGATATCGAGTTTTAAATGCAGAAATGTTCACATTTAAAAACCAAGAAGAAAAAGCCAACCCAGACTGGAATCGGTTGAGTTTTAGCCAAGTTATGATCATAAAACCGTTGAAGGTGTTAGCAATTTTCAGCCAAAAAATTTGACCCAATTTTTGAAAAAAATGTAAGGGGTTACATCGTTAAAATTGTCAAAAATTGGCCAAAAATTAGATATCGAGTTTTAAATGCAGAAATGTTCGCATTTAAAAACCAAGAAGAAAAAACCAAACCAGGCTGAAATCGGTTAAGTTTTAGCCAAGTAGTGATCATAAAACCGTTGAAGGTGTTAGCAATTTTCAGCCAAAAAATTTGACCCAATTTTTGAAAAAAATGTAAGGGGTTACATCGTTAAAATTGTCAAAAATTGGCCGAAAATTTTGATTTCTCAACACTTTCAACTCAGTATGCAAATTTATTAAGCTAGTAAACACTAGCACAGAAAAGCTGTCCGAATCGAATTGATAACTTTTTGATGGAGTTATGACATTTTTAAGCTTTGATTTACCCGAAAAATTGACTCACAAAAAATATGGGGTTTGGAACTTGGCTGAAGTATAAGAGTTTCAGAAGCTGCTATCTACCTTTCTATGAGACCTTTTGCATAGTTTATTTCCGAGTTTTCCCATTTCGAAATGTAACGTATCGAATGAAATATTGGCCTAGCAAAAGTGACAGCTGGCAGACTCTGAAATGTTCGTTTGAACGTTTATATATGTACCCTTGCAGGGTATTATAATTTTAGTCAGAAGCTTGAAAAAAGGTGAAGGAGTCATTTCCGACCCTATAAGTCATATATATTCTTGATCAGCATCAACAGCAGAATCGATCTAGCCATGTCCGGACCAAAGAAAAAATTGACCCAATTTTTGAAAAAAATGTAAGGGGTTACATCGTTAAAATTGTCAAAAATTGGCCAAAAATTAGATATCGAGTTTTAAATGCAGAAATGTTCGCATTTAAAAGCCAAGTAGAAAAACCAAACCAGGCTGAAATCGGTTGAGTTTTAGCCAAGTTATGATCATAAAACCGTTGAAGGTGTTAGCAATTTTCAGCCAAAAAATTTGACCCAATTTTTGAAAAAAATGTAAGGGGTTACATCGTTAAAATTG
The DNA here is from genome assembly GCA_018152175.1 of Drosophila jambulina. NCBI lineage: Eukaryota > Metazoa > Arthropoda > Insecta > Diptera > Drosophilidae > Drosophila > Drosophila jambulina. The sequence continues at coordinate 32,275,265 of JAECXH010000012.1, forward strand.
TCAAAAACTGGCCGAAAATTTTGATTTCTCAACACTTTCAACTCAGTATGCAAATTTATTAAGCTAGTAAACACTAGCACAGAAAAGCTGTCCGAATCGAATTGATAACTTTTTTGATGGAGTTATGACATTTTTAAGCTTTGATTTACCCGAAAAATTGACTCACAAAAAATATGGGGTTTGGAACTTGGCTGAAGTATAAGAGTTTCAGAAGCTGCTATCTACCTTTCTATGAGACCTTTTGCATAGTTTATTTCCGAGTTTTCCCATTTCGAAATGTAACGTATCGAATGAAATATTGGCCTAGCAAAAGTGACAGCTGGCAGACTCTGAAATGTTCGTTTGAACGTTTATATATGTACCCTTGCAGGGTATTATAATTTTAGTCAGAAGCGTGAAAAAAGGTGAAGGAGTCATTTCCGACCCTATAAGTCATATATATTCTTGATCAGGATCAACAGCAGAATCGATCTAGCCATGTCCGGACCAAAGAAAAAATTGACCCAATTTTTGAAAAAAATGTAAGGGGTAACATCGTTAAAATTGTCAAAAATTGGCCAAAAATTAGATATCGAGTTTTAAATGCAGAAATGTTGGCATTTAAAAACCAAGTAGAAAAAACCAACCCAGACTGGAATCGGTTGAGTTTTAGCCAAGTTATGATCATAAAACCGTTGAAGGTGTTAGCAATTTTCAGCCAAAAATTTGAACCAATTTTTGAAAAAAATGTAAAAAATTAAAATTGTCAAAAATTGGCCAAAAATTAGATATCGAGTTTTAAATGCAGAAATGTTCGCATTTAAAAACCAAGAAGAAAAAACCAAACCAGGCTGAAATCGGTTGAGTTTTAGCCAAGTTATGATCATAAAACCGTTGAAGGTGTTAGCAATTTTCAGCCAAAAAATTTGACCCAATTTTTGAAAAAAATGTAAGGGGTAACATCGTTAAAATTGTCAAAAATTGGCCAAAAATTAGATATCGAGTTTTAAATGCAGAAATGTTGGCATTTAAAAACCAAGTAGAAAAAACCAAACCAGGCTGAAATCGGTTGAGTTTTAGCCAAGTTATGATCATAAAACCGTTGAAGGTGTTAGCAATTTTCAGCCAAAAAATTTGACCCAATTTTTGAAAAAAATGTAAGGGGTTACATCGTTAAAATTGTCAAAAACTGGCCGAAAATTTTGATTTCTCAACACTTTCAACTCAGTATGCAAATTTATTAAGCTAGTAAACACTAGCACAGAAAAGCTGTCCGAATCGAATTGATAACTTTTTTGATGGAGTTATGACATTTTTAAGCTTTGATTTACCCGAAAAATTGACTCACAAAAAATATGGGGTTTGGAACTTGGCTGAAGTATAAGAGTTTCAGAAGCTGCTATCTACCTTTCTATGAGACCTTTTGCATAGTTTATTTCCGAGTTTTCCCATTTCGAAATGTAACGTATCGAATGAAATATTGGCCTAGCAAAAGTGACAGCTGGCAGACTCTGAAATGTTCGTTTGAACGTTTATATATGTACCCTTGCAGGGTATTATAATTTTAGTCAGAAGCGTGAAAAAAGGTGAAGGAGTCATTTCCGACCCTATAAGTCATATATATTCTTGATCAGGATCAACAGCAGAATCGATCTAGCCATGTCCGGACCAAAGAAAAAATTGACCCAATTTTTGAAAAAAATGTAAGGGGTAACATCGTTAAAATTGTCAAAAATTGGCCAAAAATTAGATATCGAGTTTTAAATGCAGAAATGTTGGCATTTAAAAACCAAGTAGAAAAAACCAACCCAGACTGGAATCGGTTGAGTTTTAGCCAAGTTATGATCATAAAACCGTTGAAGGTGTTAGCAATTTTCAGCCAAAAATTTGAACCAATTTTTGGAAAAAAATGAAAAAAATTAAAATTGTCAAAAATTGGCCAAAAATTAGATATCGAGTTTTAAATGCAGAAATGTTCGCATTTAAAAACCAAGAAGAAAAAACCAAACCAGGCTGAAATCGGTTGAGTTTTAGCCAAGTTATGATCATAAAACCGTTGAAGGTGTTAGCAATTTTCAGCCAAAAAATTTGACCCAATTTTTGAAAAAAATGTAAGGGGTTACATCGTTAAAATTGTCAAAAACTGGCCGAAAATTTTGATTTCTCAACACTTTCAACTCAGTATGCAAATTTATTAAGCTAGTAAACACTAGCACAGAAAAGCTGTCCGAATCGAATTGATAACTTTTTTGATGGAGTTATGACATTTTTAAGCTTTGATTTACCCGAAAAATTGACTCACAAAAAATATGGGGTTTGGAACTTGGCTGAAGTATAAGAGTTTCAGAAGCTGCTATCTACCTTTCTATGAGACCTTTTGCATAGTTTATTTCCGAGTTTTCCCATTTCGAAATGTAACGTATCGAATGAAATATTGGCCTAGCAAAAGTGACAGCTGGCAGACTCTGAAATGTTCGTTTGAACGTTTATATATGTACCCTTGCAGGGTATTATAATTTTAGTCAGAAGCGTGAAAAAGGTGAAGGAGTCATTTCCGACCCTATAAGTCATATATATTCTTGATCAGGATCAACAGCAGAATCGATCTAGCCATGTCCGGACCAAAGAAAAAATTGACCCAATTTTTGAAAAAAATGTAAGGGGTAACATCGTTAAAATTGTCAAAAATTGGCCAAAAATTAGATATCGAGTTTTAAATGCAGAAATGTTGGCATTTAAAAACCAAGTAGAAAAAACCAACCCAGACTGGAATCGGTTGAGTTTTAGCCAAGTTATGATCATAAAACCGTTGAAGGTGTTAGCAATTTTCAGCCAAAAATTTGAACCAATTTTTGAAAAAAATGTAAAAAATTAAAATTGTCAAAAATTGGCCAAAAATTAGATATCGAGTTTTAAATGCAGAAATGTTCGCATTTAAAAACCAAGAAGAAAAAACCAAACCAGACTGAAATCGGTTGAGTTTTAGCCAAGTTATGATCATAAAACCGTTGAAGGTGTTAGCAATTTTCAGCCAAAAAATTTGACCCAATTTTTGAAAAAAATGTAAGGGGTAACATCGTTAAAATTGTCAAAAATTGGCCAAAAATTAGATATCGAGTTTTAAATGCAGAAATGTTGGCATTTAAAAACCAAGTAGAAAAAACCAAACCAGGCTGAAATCGGTTGAGTTTTAGCCAAGTTATGATCATAAAACCGTTGAAGGTGTTAGCAATTTTCAGCCAAAAAATTTGACCCAATTTTTGAAAAAAATGTAAGGGGTTACATCGTTAAAATTGTCAAAAACTGGCCGAAAATTTTGATTTCTCAACACTTTCAACTCAGTATGCAAATTTATTAAGCTAGTAAACACTAGCACAGAAAAGCTGTCCGAATCGAATTGATAACTTTTTTGATGGAGTTATGACATTTTTAAGCTTTGATTTACCCGAAAAATTGACTCACAAAAAATATGGGGTTTGGAACTTGGCTGAAGTATAAGAGTTTCAGAAGCTGCTATCTACCTTTCTATGAGACCTTTTGCATAGTTTATTTCCGAGTTTTCCCATTTCGAAATGTAACGTATCGAATGAAATATTGGCCTAGCAAAAGTGACAGCTGGCAGACTCTGAAATGTTCGTTTGAACGTTTATATATGTACCCTTGCAGGGTATTATAATTTTAGTCAGAAGCGTGAAAAAAGGTGAAGGAGTCATTTCCGACCCTATAAGTCATATATATTCTTGATCAGGATCAACAGCAGAATCGATCTAGCCATGTCCGGACCAAAGAAAAAATTGACCCAATTTTTGAAAAAAATGTAAGGGGTAACATCGTTAAAATTGTCAAAAATTGGCCAAAAATTAGATATCGAGTTTTAAATGCAGAAATGTTGGCATTTAAAAACCAAGTAGAAAAAACCAAACCAGGCTGAAATCGGTTGAGTTTTAGCCAAGTTATGATCATAAAACCGTTGAGGGTGTTAGCAATTTTCAGCCAAAAAATTTGACCCAATTTTTGAAAAAAATGTAAGGGGTTACATCGTTAAAATTGTCAAAAACTGGCCGAAAATTTTGATTTCTCAACACTTTCAACTCAGTATGCAAATTTATTAAGCTAGTAAACACTAGCACAGAAAAGCTGTCCGAATCGAATTGATAACTTTTTTGATGGAGTTATGACATTTTTAAGCTTTGATTTACCCGAAAAATTGACTCACAAAAAATATGGGGTTTGGAACTTGGCTGAAGTATAAGAGTTTCAGAAGCTGCTATCTACCTTTCTATGAGACCTTTTGCATAGTTTATTTCCGAGTTTTCCCATTTCGAAATGTAACGTATCGAATGAAATATTGGCCTAGCAAAAGTGACAGCTGGCAGACTCTGAAATGTTCGTTTGAACGTTTATATATGTACCCTTGCAGGGTATTATAATTTTAGTCAGAAGCGTGAAAAAAGGTGAAGGAGTCATTTCCGACCCTATAAGTCATATATATTCTTGATCAGGATCAACAGCAGAATCGATCTAGCCATGTCCGGACCAAAGAAAAAAATTGACCCAATTTTTGAAAAAAATGTAAGGGGTTACATCGTTAAAATTGTCAAAAATTGGCCAAAAATTAGATATCGAGTTTTAAATGCAGAAATGTTCACATTTAAAAACCAAGAAGAAAAAGCCAACCCAGACTGGAATCGGTTGAGTTTTAGCCAAGTTATGATCATAAAACCGTTGAAGGTGTTAGCAATTTTCAGCCAAAAAATTTGACCCAATTTTTGAAAAAAATGTAAGGGGTTACATCGTTAAAATTGTCAAAAATTGGCCGAAAATTTTGATTTCTCAACACTTTCAACTCAGTATGCAAATTTATTAAGCTAGTAAACACTAGCACAGAAAAGCTGTCCGAATCGAATTGATAACTTTTTTGATGGAGTTATGACATTTTTAAGCTTTGATTTACCCGAAAAATTGACTCACAAAAAATATGGGGTTTGGAACTTGGCTGAAGTATAAGAGTTTTAGAAGCTGCTATCTACCATTTCTAATCGCCTGGTACTTGAGACCTTTTGCATAGTTTATTTTCGAGTTTTCCCATTTCGAAATGTAACGTATCGAATGAAATATTGGCCTAGCAAAAGTGACAGCTGGCAGACTCTGAAATGTTCGTTTGAACGTTTATATATGTACCCTTGCAGGGTATTATAATTTTAGTCAGAAGCTTGAAAAAAGGTGAAGGAGTCATTTCCGACCCTATAAGTCATATATATTCTTGATCAGCATGAACAGCAGAATCGATCTAGCCATGTCCGGACCAAAGAAAAAATTGACCCAATTTTTGAAAAAAATGTAAGGGGTTACATCGTTAAAATTGTCAAAAATTGGCCAAAAATATAGATATCGAGTTTTAAATGCAGAAATGTTCGCATTTAAAAACCAAGAAGAAAAAGCCAACCCAGACTGGAATCGGTTGAGTTTTAGCCAAGTTATGATCATACAACCGTTGAAGGTGTTAGCAATTTTCAGCCAAAAAATTTGACCCAATTTTTGAAAAAAATTTAAGGGGTTACATCGTTAAAATTGTCAAAAATTGGCCGAAAATTTTGATTTCTCAACACTTTCAACTCAGTATGCAAATTTATTAAGCTAGTAAACACTAGCACAGAAAAGCTGTCCGAATCGAATTGATAACTTTTTTGATGGAGTTATGACATTTTTAAGCTTTGATTTACCCGAAAAATTGACTCACAAAAAATATGGGGTTTGGAACTTGGCTGAAGTATAAGAGTTTTAGAAGCTGCTATCTACCATTTCTAATCGCCTGGTACTTGAGACCTTTTGCATAGTTTATTTTCGAGTTTTCCCATTTCGAAATGTAACGTATCGAATGAAATATTGGCCTAGCAAAAGTGACAGCTGGCAGACTCTGAAATGTTCGTTTGAACGTTTATATATGTACCCTTGCAGGGTATTATAATTTTAGTCAGAAGCTTGAAAAAAGGTGAAGGAGTCATTTCCGACCCTATAAGTCATATATATTCTTGATCAGCATGAACAGCAGAATCGATCTAGCCATGTCCGGACCAAAGAAAAAATTGACCCAATTTTTGAAAAAAATGTAAGGGGTTACATCGTTAAAATTGTCAAAAATTGGCCAAAAATATAGATATCGAGTTTTAAATGCAGAAATGTTCGCATTTAAAAACCAAGAAGAAAAAGCCAACCCAGACTGGAATCGGTTGAGTTTTAGCCAAGTTATGATCATACAACCGTTGAAGGTGTTAGCAATTTTCAGCCAAAAAATTTGACCCAATTTTTGAAAAAAATTTAAGGGGTTACATCGTTAAAATTGTCAAAAATTGGCCGAAAATTTTGATTTCTCAACACTTTCAACTCAGTATGCAAATTTATTAAGCTAGTAAACACTAGCACAGAAAAGCTGTCCGAATCGAATTGATAACTTTTTTGATGGAGTTATGACATTTTTAAGCTTTGATTTACCCGAAAAATTGACTCACAAAAAATATGGGGTTTGGAACTTGGCTGAAGTATAAGAGTTTTAGAAGCTGCTATCTACCATTTCTAATCGCCTGGTACTTGAGACCTTTTGCATAGTTTATTTTCGAGTTTTCCCATTTCGAAATGTAACGTATCGAATGAAATATTGGCCTAGCAAAAGTGACAGCTGGCAGACTCTGAAATGTTCGTTTGAACGTTTATATATGTACCCTTGCAGGGTATTATAATTTTAGTCAGAAGCTTGAAAAAAGGTGAAGGAGTCATTTCCGACCCTATAAGTCATATATATTCTTGATCAGCATGAACAGCAGAATCGATCTAGCCATGTCCGGACCAAAGAAAAAATTGACCCAATTTTTGAAAAAAATGTAAGGGGTTACATCGTTAAAATTGTCAAAAATTGGCCAAAAATTAGATATCGAGTTTTAAATGCAGAAATGTTCGCAATTAAAAACCAAGAAGAAAAAACCAAACCAGGCTGAAATCGGTTGAGTTTTAGCCAAGTTATGATCATAAAACCGTTGAAGGTGTTAGCAATTTTCAGCCAAAAAATTTGAACCAATTTTTGAAAAAAATGTAAGGGGTTACATCGTTAAAACTGTCAAAAATTGGCCAAAAATTAGATATCGAGTTTTAAATGCAGAAATGTTCGCATTTAAGAACCAAGAAGAAAAAACCAAACCAGACTGGAATCGGTTGAGTTTTAGCCAAGTTATGATCATAAAACCGTTGAAGGTGTTAGCAATTTTCAGCCAAAAAATTTGACCCAATTTTTGAAAAAAATGTAAGGGGTAACATCGTTAAAATTGTCAAAAATTGGCCAAAAATTAGATATCGAGTTTTAAATGCAGAAATGTTCGCATTTAAGAACCAAGAAGAAAAAACCAAACCAGACTGAAATCGGTTGAGTTTTAGCCAAGTTATGATCATAAAACCGTTGAAGGTGTTAGCAATTTTCAGCCAAAAAATTTGACCCAATTTTTGAAAAAAATGTAAGGGGTTACATCGTTAAAAATGGCCAAAAATTAGATATCGAGTTTTAAATGCAGAAATGTTCGCAATTAAAAACCAAGAAGAAAAAACCAAACCAGGCTGAAATCGGTTGAGTTTTAGCCAAGTTATGATCATAAAACCGTTGAAGGTGTTAGCAATTTTCAGCCAAAAAATTTGAACCAATTTTTGAAAAAAATGTAAGGGGCATCGTTAAAACTGTCAAAAATTGGCCAAAAATTAGATATCGAGTTTTAAATGCAGAAATGTTCGCATTTAAGAACCAAGAAGAAAAAACCAAACCAGACTGGAATCGGTTGAGTTTTAGCCAAGTTATGATCATAAAACCGTTGAAGGTGTTAGCAATTTTCAGCCAAAAAATTTGACCCAATTTTTGAAAAAAATGTAAGGGGTTACATCGTTAAAATTGTCAAAAAATTGGCCAAAAATTAGATATCGAGTTTTAAATGCAGAAATGTTCGCATTTAAAAACCAAGAAGAAAAAACCAAACCAGGCTGAAATCGGTTAAGTTTTAGCCAAGTAGTGATCATAAAACCGTTGAAGGTGTTAGCAATTTTCAGCCAAAAAATTTGACCCAATTTTTGAAAAAAATTTAAGGGGTTACATCGTTAAAATTGTCAAAAACTGGCCGAAAATTTTGATTTCTCAACACTTTCAACTCAGTATGCAAATTTATTAAGCTAGTAAACACTAGCACAGAAAAGCTGTCCGAATCGAATTGATAACTTTTTTGATGGAGTTATGACATTTTAAGCTTTGATTTACCCGAAAAATTGACTCACAAAAAATATGGGGTTTGGAACTTGGCTGAAGTATAAGAGTTTCAGAAGCTGCTATCTACCTTTCTATGAGACCTTTTGCATAGTTTATTTCCGAGTTTTCCCATTTCGAAATGTAACGTATCGAATGAAATATTGGCCTAGCAAAAGTGACAGCTGGCAGACTCTGAAATGTTCGTTTGAACGTTTATATATGTACCCTTGCAGGGTATTATAATTTTAGTCAGAAGCTTGAAAAAAGGTGAAGGAGTCATTTCCGACCCTATAAGTCATATATATTCTTGATCAGCATCAACAGCAGAATCGATCTAGCCATGTCCGGACCAAAGAAAAAATTGACCCAATTTTTGAAAACAATGTAAGGGGTTACATCGTTAAAATTGTCAAAAATTGGCCAAAAATTAGATATCGAGTTTTAAATGCAGAAATGTTCGCATTTAAAAACCAAGAAGAAAAAACCAAACCAGGCTGAAATCGGTTGAGTTTTAGCCAAGTTATGATCATAAAACCGTTGAAGGTGTTAGCAATTTTCAGCCAAAAAATTTGACCCAATTTTTGAAAAAAATGTAAGGGGTTACATCGTTAAAATTGTCAAAAATTGGCCAAAAATCAGATATCGAGTTTTAAATGCAGAAATGTTCGCATTTAAAAACCAAGAAGAAAAAACCAAACCAGGCTGAAATCGGTTAAGTTTTAGCCAAGTAGTGATCATAAAACCGTTGAAGGTGTTAGCAATTTTCAGCCAAAAAATTTGACCCAATTTTTGAAAAAAATGTAAGGGGTTACATCGTTAAAATTGTCAAAAATTGGCCGAAAATTTTGATTTCTCAACACGTTCAACTCAGTATGCAAATTTATTAAGCTAGTAAACACTAGCACAGAAAAGCTGTCCGAATCGAATTGATAACTTTTTTGATGGAGTTATGACATTTTTAAGCTTTGATTTACCCGAAAAATTGACTCACAAAAAATATGGGGTTTGAAACTTGGCTGAAGTATAAGAGTTTTAGAAGCTGCTATCTACCATTTCTAATCGCCTGGTACTTGAGACCTTTTGCATAGTTTATTTTCGAGTTTTCCCATTTCGAAATGTAACGTATCGAATGAAATATTGGCCTAGCAAAAGTGACAGCTGGCAGACTCTGAAATGTTCGTTTGAACGTTTATATATGTACCCTTGCAGGGTATTATAATTTTAGTCAGAAGCTTGAAAAAAGGTGAAGGAGTCATTTCCGACCCTATAAGTCATATATATTCTTGATCAGCATCAACAGCAGAATCGATCTAGCCATGTCCGGACCAAAGAAAAAATTGACCCAATTTTTTGAAAACAATGTAAGGGGTTACATCGTTAAAATTGTCAAAAATTGGCCAAAAATTAGATATCGAGTTTTAAATGCAGAAATGTTCGCATTTAAAAACCAAGAAGAAAAAACCAAACCAGGCTGAAATCGGTTGAGTTTTAGCCAAGTTATGATCATAAAACCGTTGAAGGTGTTAGCAATTTTCAGCCAAAAAATTTGACCCAATTTTTGAAAAAAATGTAAGGGGTTACATCGTTAAAATTGTCAAAAATTGGCCAAAAATCAGATATCGAGTTTTAAATGCAGAAATGTTCGCATTTAAAAACCAAGAAGAAAAAACCAAACCAGGCTGAAATCGGTTAAGTTTTAGCCAAGTAGTGATCATAAAACCGTTGAAGGTGTTAGCAATTTTCAGCCAAAAAATTTGACCCAATTTTTGAAAAAAATGTAAGGGGTTACATCGTTAAAATTGTCAAAAATTGGCCGAAAATTTTGATTTCTCAACACGTTCAACTCAGTATGCAAATTTATTAAGCTAGTAAACACTAGCACAGAAAAGCTGTCCGAATCGAATTGATAACTTTTTTGATGGAGTTATGACATTTTTAAGCTTTGATTTACCCGAAAAATTGACTCACAAAAAATATGGGGTTTGAAACTTGGCTGAAGTATAAGAGTTTTAGAAGCTGCTATCTACCATTTCTAATCGCCTGGTACTTGAGACCTTTTGCATAGTTTATTTTCGAGTTTTCCCATTTCGAAATGTAACGTATCGAATGAAATATTGGCCTAGCAAAAGTGACAGCTGGCAGACTCTGAAATGTTCGTTTGAACGTTTATATATGTACCCTTGCAGGGTATTATAATTTTAGTCAGAAGCTTAAAAAAAGGTGAAGGAGTCATTTCCGAATATATATATTCTTGATCAGCATCAACAGCAGAATCGATCTAGCCATGTCCGGACCAAAGAAAAAATTGACCCAATTTTTGAAAAAAATGTAAGGGGTTACATCGTTAAAATTGTCAAAAATTGGCCAAAAATTAGATATCGAGTTTTAAATGCAGAAATGTTCGCATTTAAAAACCAAGTAGAAAAAACCAAACCAGGCTGAAATCGGTTGAGTTTTAGCCAAGTTATGATCATAAAACCGTTGAAGGTGTTAGCAATTTTCAGCCAAAAAATTTGACCCAATTTTTGAAAAAAATGTAAGGGGTTACATCGTTAAAATTATCAAAAATTGGCCAAAAATCAGATATCGAGTTTTAAATGCAGAAATGTTCGCATTTAAAAACCAAGTAGAAAAAAACCAAACCAGGCTGAAATCGGTTGAGTTTTAGCCAAGTTATGATCATAAAACCGTTGAAGGTGTTAGCAATTTTCAGCCAAAAAATTTGACCCAATTTTTGAAAAAAATGTAAAAAATTAAAATTGTCAAAAATTGGCCAAAAATTAGATATCGAGTTTTAAATGCAGAAATGTTCGCATTTAAAAACCAAGAAGAAAAAACCAAACCAGGCTGAAATCGGTTGAGTTTTAGCCAAGTTATGATCATAAAACCGTTGAAGGTGTTAGCAATTTTCAGCCAACAAATTTGACCCAATTTTTGAAAAAAATGTAAGGGGTTACATCGTTAAAATTGTCAAAAATTGGCCGAAAATTTTGATTTCTCAACACTTTCAACTCAGTATGCAAATTTATTAAGCTAGTAAACACTAGCACAGAAAAGCTGTCCGAATCGAATTGATAACTTTTTTGATGGAGTTATGACATTTTTAAGCTTTGATTTACCCGAAAAATTGACTCACAAAAAATATGGGGTTTGGAACTTGGCTGAAGTATAAGAGTTTCAGAAGCTGCTATCTACCTTTCTATGAGACCTTTTGCATAGTTTATTTCCGAGTTTTCCCATTTCGAAATGTAACGTATCGAATGAAATATTGGCCTAGCAAAAGTGACAGCTGGCAGACTCTGAAATGTTCGTTTGAACGTTTATATATGTACCCTTGCAGGGTATTATAATTTTAGTCAGAAGCGTGAAAAAAGGTGAAGGAGTCATTTCCGACCCTATAAGTCATATATATTCTTGATCAGCATCAACAGCAGAATCGATCTAGCCATGTCCGGACCAAAGAAAAAATTGACCCAATTTTTGAAAAAAATGTAAGGGGTTACATCGTTAAAATTGTCAAAAATTGGCCAAAAATTAGATATCGAGTTTTAAATGCAGAAATGTTCGCATTTAAAAACCAAGTAGAAAAAACCAAACCAGGCTGAAATCGGTTGAGTTTTAGCCAAGTTATGATCATAAAACCGTTGAAGGTGTTAGCAATTTTCAGCCAAAAAATTTGACCCAATTTTTGAAAAAAATGTAAGGGGTTACATCGTTAAAATTGTCAAAAATTGGCCAAAAATCAGATATCGAGTTTTAAATGCAGAAATGTTCGCATTTAAAAACCAAGTAGAAAAAACCAAACCAGGCTGAAATCGGTTGAGTTTTAGCCAAGTTATGATCATAAAACCGTTGAAGGTGTTAGCAATTTTCAGCCAAAAAAATTGACCCAATTTTTGAAAAAAATGTAAGGGGTTACATCGTTAAAATTGTCAAAAATTGGCCAAAAATTAGATATCGAGTTTTAAATGCAGAAATGTTCGCATTTAAAAACCAAGAAGAAAAAACCAAACCAGGCTGAAATCGGTTAAGTTTTAGCCAAGTAGTGATCATAAAACCGTTGAAGGTGTTAGCAATTTTCAGCCAAAAAATTTGACCCAATTTTTGAAAAAAATGTAAGGGGTTACATCGTCAAAATTTCAAAAATTTGCCAAAAATTTTGATTTCTCAACACTTTCAACTCAGTATGTAAATTTATTAAGCTAGTAAACACTAGCACAGAAAAGCTGTCCGAATCGAATTGATAACTTTTTTGATGGAGTTATGACATTTTTAAGCTTTGATTTACCCGAAAAATTGACTCACAAAAAATATGGGGTTTGGAACTTGGCTGAAGTATAAGAGTTTCAGAAGCTGCTATCTACCTTTCTATGAGACCTTTTGCATAGTTTATTTCCGAGTTTTCCCATTTCGAAATGTAACGTATCGAATGAAATATTGGCCTAGCAAAAGTGACAGCTGGCAGACTCTGAAATGTTCGTTTGAACGTTTATATATGTACCCTTGCAGGGTATTATAATTTTAGTCAGAAGCTTGAAAAAAGGTGAAGGAGTCATTTCAAAAGTTTCTCTTGAATTTAAAAAGTTATTCCTTTTTTTATTCATACTTAATACGTACATTTATTAATCGAATAAAAACAGATACTGAAAAACTCTTTGTCCGGAATCAAATTTAATGATATACAAACTTTATTAAATAAATTACAAAACACTGGGTATCTAAAATTTCTCTTTTATTGTTGTCTTGTTAATTCTATTCCTAGCTTAATAAAAAAACAATCAAAAACCAACAAGTGTAAGCATACTTATTTCCCAGTTCAAAACCCAAACCATATAAACTTAGTTAAGTGCATATTAGGCTTATTAATAAATATGCAGCATTAATCATTCATTAATACTCAGAGAATTAATCAAGTTTGAAAAAAATGAGAAATGCCTAGCAGGTGCATCAACAAGGCCTGAATAATTAATGCATTTACCTCTAAAAATTTACGACAAGTCTGGGATTAGATTGGAAAGCACTGGAGGCCATTAAAATAATACAGGGCAAATAATGAATAGATATATGTACATGTAGTGGCGGAAAGAGGCATGCATCATAATTCGAAGTAATTAAGTTCGGATGATCTCGCCTAATTTGGGCCTCCTGAACATAATAATAATAAGCTAAATAATGACCCCGAAATGCAGGACCGTTTTCATGAATTTATAATGGTGCAAATAACCTTGAAACTACCATAAATCATTGGGCAGTAGCAGCCGTTTCAGGAAGACTGTTCTTTTATGGCGATTCGAGAGTTTAATTAAAATTAAAAGGCTCCGCCAACGAGTCCCGACTAGATATAACCCGGCTGGCTGGCTGGCAGGTAAACAAGTTATGAATCCCATTACATAAACCATTTCCCCGGCTGACAATCCCACCAACCGGGAGGGAGCCCAAGGTGGGTGGGCACCGCCCAAGGACTCCTAGGACGATGGCTGAACTTCTACAAACGGTTTTCATATATTCATGGCAAATTATAATGCTGCGAGGGTATAAAATGCGACGAAGAAAGACAAAAGTTGGCCCATTCATAAGGGTCACACTCGGGCGGGCACCGATTCGCCCCGGAACCCCACTTAACCCCACCCTACATAACATATCCACCTCCTCCCCCTGGGTGGATCCAAAATAGCGACAATGTTGGCCCGCTGCTGGCCACGTGTAAACATGCATCTCCATATATCAATAAATTGAGATTACTTACATAATTTGTATTCCAAAATCCAAAAAACTGTTAAAAAAGTTGCCTTGGCCCCTTTTTCATACGATTGTGTGTGCGGTGTGTGTGTGTGTGCAGTACACGAGTACATTGTGGAAAAAGTTTTCCTCTTTTCGAGGGAGAGTGGCTATGGCTGTTGGGGTGTTTTCCTCGGGGAGCAATTCGGTTAATATTCCGAACATAAATTTGCAAAGGAACCACTTTAATCAATGGCCAGGTAGGGCCGACTAGGGGATGGGCAACAGGATATGGATAGGGCAATGGGATCAAAAGGTCCTGCTCCGGGTTCAGACATCGAAGGTGCAATGCACCATTGAGCGGTGGTATTGATTTGCCTTCGCCGAACAATGAGAGTGCGGCAAGGATTCCAAAAGGCTCATCGGATGCCTTGGATGGAGAATGAAAAGGTTAAAGAAAGAAGGTGTTAACTAACCAATTAAAGACTTCTGTCATTTAATCATTAATTTGAGAATTTCGGAATGATTAAAATTTGTATAAAATATATACATATGAGATTTACAGCTTCAATCTTACAAAATATATTATATGAAAAGGATTCTTACAAAATGGTTATATTTAATAATACAAAATACCTCTAACTGGCTTGGTTTGAGTTAAATATTAGTCAACTCTAAACCTTAGAACCTTTTTCTTGGTTTGAAGGTTTCAAAACAAATTGATAATAAATTAAGCAACTTTTTCTGTGGATATGGCTAAACAATTTAGCTTTCTATAATTAAACTCATGAAAATCTATTTATACTTATTTAAGCAAATACAAACTGTGTACCGAAAACCTGTAGACTATACTCTCTTTAATTATTTAAAAACCGTTGTTCTTTTCACCTGAACTATCTACATATTTTTTTAACGAACCTTGTACTCTATTCTTTGCTATTTGTTTTGAAAAAATAATACCATAGTTTGCACATCACCGGCGGCGGGCATAAATTGCCGAGCACTCCGGCTGGCCATGGGTTGTCTGAATCTGATTCCGACTCCACTCCGGACATTGTTTGTTTTGCCGGAACGGAACGGAAGATGGAAATAGAAACGGGGCCGGGAAACTGGCGATGCGTCTCCATTCATAACCCGTATTCAATTTCATTTCTGCAGATCTCGCGCCACAGGCGGCAGTTACCGAGCTCCAAGTACCAAGTGGAATCGAGGCATCCTCATGGCCGGCGTTGGCTTAGCCGACTTGCATAATCACTGCCCTGGACTTTGAATTTATAGAAAGCTTTTGTGGGCACCTGAGTCACGAGCCCAGGCCCCCAGCTCCTGTCTCCTCCTGCTCTCCTATTCCTTCTATCCGTCCCCTCCTCTTTGGCCCCAAAACCCACTCCCAATCTACTGACCAATTATTGAGCCGTTGCCAAATGCAAGGGCATAAAATGAGCGCACATATTGCTGGGACGAGTTGCGTGGGGAATCGGATTGCAAAAGGAGCAGGGAGCCTGAGTTGGCATTAGTTTTGGAGGGGATTCGGTTGAGGGAAGGAGAAGAAGGAAGGGGGCATCAGAGGGGGCTGTTTGTGGAAGCGGCGCAGAAACAAGAGCAATAACTGTTTGGCAAACAGATTTATTTTTGTGCCCAAGCCCACAGGAGCGGAGTTTGGCACTTAAAGGCATGATCTGTTTTTAATCGAACTATTAGATATAGTTTTTGATTAGTTTTTGGAACTTTGGAAAACTGAAACTTGACCCCCAGGATTTGGTAATCATGGTGCTTCCTTTTCAATAGCAAAATAAAATCGTCGAACAATGTATTGCTGTTACTTTTGGAAGTGAAATAAAGAAGGGAACTATTACAATTTTTAAGCAAGTACTAATAATTAATATTTAGTTAATCACTTATCATTTTTATATATAGTTTTATTTGTCCTTTAAATAAGGTAACCTGACTCAGTATTTATTCAGAATGCTCCCGAAAATGCCAAACCTGTCTACAATTCCTAAACTTAAATGGCAATCCCAATCCCTCTGGTCTCGTTTCCACTTACCCATCGCTTAGCTAGAGCTACCTAAGCCAAAGATTTTCTCAGATTTTCTTCGTATTCAGCAAGCCAAACGCAATTATCCATTTAGAGCAAAAACCCGGGCCGCTCCTGGCCATCCTCCTTTGGGCCTCGCCCACGGCCCGCACAAATATTGGTTTCCAACTTTCATTGCCACTGCGGTGCGGCGGCGGCGTCTGCGGAGCCGGGGTCAAAAGGTCTCTCTCCTTGCTCCTCCTGGCCCCTGGCTGAGGCTCCTGGCTCCTGCTGATGCTACATTAAGTGCATGTTTTGACTGCGCCGCATCCTCGTTGCCTGGCAAGTCCTCCTCGACTCGATTCTGACCATAGACAGCCGGGCCCACACACGTCACACCGCACCCACCGCGTGTTGCACGTGGATAAGGAGAGCGGGGGCGGGGGTGGGGCGGCGAGGGAAGGCCGCGTGGGTGCAGTGCATCATTTTTGCATTAGAAAAGTGCAGGGCCATGAAAACTGTAAATAACCTGGAACACACAAGACTGAGAGCCGGGCCAAAGTCCCAATGGCAGCAGCGCTGCTGGGCCAGCCGCAAATTATGCTTGTCAAAAATGAATGTTGCATACGTAACGTAACGCAAGGCAAGGAGACGTACACCGTAAGAAAAGCGTAATACCCGGGGGTGTTACGGAAAGCCCTCAAGGATTTCCTAGGTTATCCGAAGCAGAGAGAAAAAGTTCCTGTCAGGTGTTTATTTTTATTTATACTGTTTACGTACAACGGTATTTAATTTTATAAAATGTCAATAATGTCAATAATATGCTAGGCAAGGATCCCTTCACTTCTCTTTCTTCCTTGGGGTACATAAAACAGTATCGAAAATGATTCGATAACAATTAACTGACAAATATTATTCGAAAAACCAAATAAAATCTACCAAGAATATATTTTGAGATGCTTTTCCACTGTGCATAAAACGAGTGGGCGGGCTCCCGGGCTAGCAGAAGCCACAAAGTGTGTGTGACAGAGGGGGGCATGGGGGAGCGCCGGGGGCGAAAGCGAGGTCGCTGCTAGAAAATCGCAGCAGTTTGCGGTTGTCGTCATCGCCGTACGTGCTCGATGCGTGGCAATCGGAATCCCTGGAGGTCCGCACATGGCCCACGTATCCGTGCTCTCGTATACGTATACGTAATGCTCTCGAACGTATAGCGCATACGGCGGCCGTGGCTATGGCCGGAGTCGTTGCCACGGGCTCGAAGCCAGGCCTGCGCTGCTCCTTGGTCTCGGTCTGATTCTCATTCTGATTCTGATTCTCTGGGTCTTTGGTGGTTTTTGGCCAGCCCGCCAAACGGATGTGGCTCTGCGCCCGCCACCACCAGAGCCTCAGCAGGTTCAGACTCAGGAGGAGATGCCGATGCCGTGGGCTGGCGTTGCTGCTGACGCAGTTGCAAGGGCGACTTCTCACTAAATGGGCTCTCTGAGTGCATTAAGATGAGAATGGAATTTCCGCCAGGGATGCTGCTCCTTGGCACTGTGAGAAATATTAATTAATGCGATTTTATTGTTATCAAAATATAATTAAAATTGTTTTTGGTATTATGACGCTGTATGGGAGACTTTAATTTGAATTCTACATTATGATTGACCTTCTTGATAAATCCATCTCACATGAATAGGTGTTCTCACTAGGTATCCTTGATCTCATCTGGCAGCTCATCCTTTTCGCTCAGTGCACTTCCTGCTCCGTCATTATTGAAGCATTTGTGTAAGGTGGCAACTGGGAAGCGGAGATTAGGCGCGGAAATGCTCGGAATGTTCGTTCGGTTATCGCCAGCAAACATTTCAAAATGGCTCTGGCAAAAAGTCGGAAATTTGATATGCCAAAAAGCGTTTTGGCGATCAACAAGTGATAGGGCGGGCAGGGGACCCTGGCAAATTATGCAGATTGCCTGAAATGGGGGAAAATGGGGTGGACGGGAAATGTGAGTGGCAAAGAGGCACTGAGGATATTGAGGAAGTTGGCTGCAATGTTTGGCGAGAACTTTCCATCAAGTGTGCAGGAAGAGACATTGATTTGACTGCAGCGAAGTTTTCCATTATGGAAATGTCATCAAATCGATTTTCCTTTTTTTCCGGTCTCTGCTGGGTTTGGCCCTGTTTTTTGTTCTTGCCCTTTTCCCCATAATGACGGCAAATGTGGATATATAATGATGATATTCCACATACGCAGCCCGCATTGAAAGGCGAAATGAGTTCTCTTTTTTTGTATTTTATTGGTTTTATTAAATTTATTCATATTTCTCTTTGTGTGTGTTCGTTCGGTCTGTTACTCGTATTATTATTGCAATAATAATCATTATTATTATTCCATCTATGTTAATATAGTGTGTAATAAAGCTTGACAATCTATTAATGCTATTACAATGTATTCTCGGTTATATTGTTCGTTAAATGTTCGCTTGTTTGTCCTGTCCTGTCCTTCGATTTTCCGCTCTGTCATGTTTGCCATTCCGTCCGGCGTCCTGTCCCGTCCTGTCGACAACTGTATTCGTGTCCTGTGTCCTGTCAGGATGTTTTGTATTTATAAATGCGTATACACGGGCATACATGTGTGAGTGTGCAGTGATGGATCTCTCTCGGTGTGTGTGTCTGATGGCTCCTAGAAATTTGGCTAATTTCAGCATTCAATGGAATTCGAGTTAAAATGCAATATGCCTTTCATTTTCTTTTTTTTTAATGGGGTGTGGTACAAAATTTGTTACTACTATTCATCATTCGTATTTAATTTATTTTCGCTGCTCGCTCCACGTTCATAAAAAGTTAATTTTACCCTGGCACTCTGGTTCGAGACTTCCCTTTTTCGGTCGGCCTTTCTATGAATGCCACACGCAGGAACAGATTCAGATACGCAGGTGCACTGGGAGGAAAATATGGGCTTTGTATATATTTAACAAGAAAGAATTAGAAATTTTCTGGGCATCAAATCCATATTTTTAAGATTTTGTTAGGTTTAAGGTAGTTTTAAGTGATTTAGTTAGGCTGCAAACAAAATGTTTGACCAAAAATTATCTTTATATTCAAAGAATTTATTTTAGATATTTAACTGTACGTTTTATATAATTGTAAATCAAAATATACGAAGAATATATATTTTAAAGCTGCAGAAGTTGTCTGATAAGGTTATCATTTAGTCCGAATTTAGCTTGTATCTAAAGTTACATAAATTAAATTTCACAAAATATGGCATATCTCTTCTGAAAAGAGTACTTTCCCTTTAAACATACAAGACATTTTTCTGTTAATTTATCTTGATTTTGATCTAGTTCAACACCCAGTTTACTCCCAGTGCACAAATCCAGATACATTCCACGTTTCGCCAGTATCCGTATCTGCAGCCGCGTGTCCCGTATCCCTGAATCCTGTGTGTGCTTTCCATTTGCATTCAAGCAGAGTAATTAAAATTATAGTTACATTTCCATCAGCTGCGTGGAAAACGAGGAAGGCGGAGCGGCAGCGAGGGGGAAGTGGAAAATGGCAAATGGAAAATGTAGTTAAAAGCATAGTTTAAATTTCCTCTAGTCGGGCTTTCTCTCTCTATATATTTGCGTGTGTTTACACTTGTCCTTTGCTTTGGCGCTGTTTGGCGGTTTCCACTCGGTTTTTTAATTAGTTAAAACGATTTAAAATGAATAAAATATATGGATCGCGATATCGTGAGTAGTATGATGTAATTAAAATGGCCTATGTACATGTGTAATCTACCCATCGAAGGTCTGAATGCCGCCATCCATTAGAGCGGACAAATAATACTATATACTATATGCTTTTGATTGAATCATTTCAATTTGCGCTGTCAAAAATGAGGTACGCAGGGGAAATCGGGGGAAAGTCAAGGGAAAATGCAGTTTCCAACTAGAATAGTTCCTGCTCAGCGTGTTTGCTGTGTTTTGTGTGTGCGCCGTGTGCAAATTTGCTCTCTGGTTCAGTTCATAATGCCAAAATACAAAAATCCCTTCGCTCGACACTCGACACACATTAAACACAACAACAAATAAAAGGGTATGCTACGGGTTAAGGGGCGGAGGAGGGTTAAAAATCTCATGTGAAGTTGTGCAAATATTTGCTTGCATGCTTTCCCATAATTATTATAGTAATTCATTGCATTCATGTGTTTAATTATTCCACACACACAGGGGATGGGCATGGAATTGGCATTGGCATGGGCGTAGGTATGGGAGGTATGCTCTGTGGGCGTGGTCATGTAGTGGAATTCTCGTGTACTTATTATATTGACTTCTATAGCTTACATTTACATTTATCAAGCTCGAATTTGAAACTTTCTACAGACACAAAAATTCACTTAATGCGGCCTCTCCCCGTTCTCGATCTCGATCTCGATACAGTAGTATATGTAGCCTCGATATTTCCGGTATTTCCTTCTACACTCAATAAGATTACACACAAGTACATGTATATATATGTTGTAGATATATATTACGTAAATGTTAATGTCGTACTTTTATTTAGATTTTAGCTTTGGTCTACTTGCAGGACTTCCATGAAGAGAGAGTGGCTGTAACCAAAGTGTGTTCAATATTTGGTTTTTCTAGGATAGGAACGGGTCTAAATATATTGAGAGATTGACTAGCCAAATCATATAGGTACTAAGTATGGAGACACTATGAAGAATAGGATGCGCAACACTCTCTTGCTTGGCGTTATGCAGCTTATTCCTTACAGTGTCTATGGTGTAATCCTACGGTAACACGGGGACTCTAACAGGTCTAAACAATCGCTTGATGTCGAGATAAATAGGTTAACAGGCTAAAAACAGATTTTAAAAACATTTGGCACGACTTTGCTGATCTCTGAATTATATATATATATATACGATCGCTTTTCGGGTAGTGAGTGTAAAATTATTTTGATTTAAAAGTCCTTAAGCGATTAGGAATACATTTACATATGTACAGAGAAAAGGAACTATGTTAGGGATGCTGTGGAATGTCTAAAAACTAGTTAAGGTATATCCCTTATACATCGATTATGGCTATATGAGCGTACATATAACTATATTTATATATATCGTAGTGGCCTAATAGATCTGGCAAACATTTGGGGCTAAGTCCTAAGCCGATTTTAATCCTACTCAGTGTCTGATCTCTAAAACGCTCCTCAACAAAGTCTAGCACCCCGAAATGGATCTCTTGCCTAAGACCCAATAAATATGCGTATTTATACTCGAACTATACACCTTATGAAGATCAGTTTTGGTCGCTATTTCCTTTCAGAATACTCGTACGTCTCGGTTAAATTTACAGACTTCAAGTTGGACAACTATCGAATGCTAGCTATTGGGGTTCGGGGACAGTAAGGAGGCCGGTTTCTAATGTAGTACACAAACATGCGGATATATATAAATATATATATTAAGAAGAACATGCGCTGAGGACATCTAGTCTGAGAGTGCGATCCGAATGGAAAATAAGTATTATGTTTGCTGCTAACTTAAGATACTCCAAAGTGAGAGAGTTATGTTTTGATTTGAATTTTCATGGGAGAACTCTTAAGATTTTCATTTTTACGGATTTTGTTGTGGGATGTACGATCGGAGAGAGCTTTTCTTTTCTTTCTTTTGCAATAAAACAGAGGAGTTAATTTTCATTTACTTTCAGAAGCCAATGTAAGAGCCCTCTAATGGTTCGTATGAGAAATAATAGTATACCATATTAGAACAAAGGTCTCAACCATTTGAAGTACTATTTCAATTTAAAATGTTAACAAAATCCACAAAAGTGAAAAAACCAAAGAGTCCCCCCCTAATACCTTTTGATTCTGCTTTAATTGCTCTTCAGTTTTTAAGTTATTTTCAGGGTCCTGTGGCAGTCAATAGATTGTGTGCTGTTTGGCTTCTCTATTTAATTACTGATTGAATTCTTTGGGTAATATTCAGAGCATTCATAGCACTCGCTTCTCAAACTGATATGAACCAAACGATTGCCAAGGATTTCGAGGGATCTTTTTGTGAGTTGGGCTGGGGCTGTTCACGAATCTATTGACCTATTTACACCTGGGTTCCGTAATACTAGAGCGACACAAACTCGCCAGGACCGCCGCCTTTATCCTGGCTCTGGGACGACTCCTGCTGCTGCTGCTGCTGGTGGTGCTCCTGCGTCTGCTCTGGGATGCCGCTGGGCTGCTTCTCCGCCTCATTGAACAGGGTTTCGCTCTCGTACCGCTCCTCGTCGTGCAGAGAGCGTGGAGCCGCCCAGTCCTCCACTGGCTGTGATCCGGCGACCCATGTTGTCGTACTTGGGATATGCGGAGCTGTCCAGTGGCCTCAGTGGCGTCACCTCACCGATGGGCGGCGTCTGGCAGGCCCCGGAGGAGTTCGTCGGCGGCTGCAGTGGCGGACCCCCGCTGTTGTTGATGCAGCTGGCACAGCTGGCCGCCGAAAGGGCAGCATTCTGGCTGGGATTCGGGTGATGGCACTGCACCACCGCTGTGACCGAGGGCGGCGGCGGTGGCGGTGGCAGCTCCATGGCATTGCCGTGGTACACCGCCGACTGGTGTGGCTCGTAGCCGCTGGCCTCCAGGTTGTAGGTCACGATCTCGTCATGGGGATAGAGTTGGTGTTGCTGCAGCTGCTGATGTTGATGCTGTTGGTGTTGCTGCTGCTGCAACTGCTGCTGCAGGGAGCTGTCCTTTTTCAGGATGCCCCTCCTGGCCGCATGCCTGGGCAGCGTGGCGAATTGACCCTCCGGCACGGCCATCGTGCCCGCTCCCGTCTCCTGCACATCCTGCAGCCTCTTGGGGATATTCAGCAAATCCGGGTACATGTTGAGATCGGCGCCATCCAGCATGTCCTGGGTGACTGAGACACGGATGAAGATGTTGCCGCCGAAGGCGGGATTTGGTACAATGTTCGAGCAGAACTCGGGCGGCGGCGGGAAGACGCCCACGTTCAGCGGAAACTCCTCGGAGATCTGGGCGGGGTGCGTGTGGGCATGGCCGGCCATCGAGGTGGGCACGCTGATCATGCCCCCGCAGGTGGGATCCTTCACCGTCGCCATCAGCTGTTGGCGCGACACCTGCTGCTGCTGCTGTTGTTGCTGCTGCTGGAGCTGGTGCTGCTGCTGGGACTGTGGGTGCTGCTGCTGCTGCACCAGCATGCTGCCATGACGATGGCTCTCCACCGCATGGATCTCGATCTGGTTGAAGCCCATCCCAGCCGACTCAGCCTTGTTCATGCCCATGGACGAGGGCTGGTTGTCGATGCCATAGCTGTCGCCCCGGTCGTTCGTGGTGGTCGTAACACTCGAGTCTAGGAGCTTCTTCTCCTGGTCGTTGAAGCTCACGCTGGACTTGACGCCCGCCTTGTTGGCGTGGCGATGTTGGCGGGTGGTCCTCTTGCACAGGCAGACCACAAAGGATATGGATATGAGGAGGAAGACGGTGCCAAAGATGCCCATGATGAGACCGAAGTACCAGAACGTCTCTGGCGTCTTCTCCAGCACATGCTGCACTATCTCGCTGAGGTAGATGCTGATGTTCTGG
Organism: Drosophila jambulina; assembly: GCA_018152175.1. NCBI lineage: Eukaryota > Metazoa > Arthropoda > Insecta > Diptera > Drosophilidae > Drosophila > Drosophila jambulina. Next base: position 32,298,810 of record JAECXH010000012.1, read on the forward strand.
GTCATACTCCCGATGCTGTTGGAGCCCGTGCAGGCGTAGGTGCCCGCATCCAGGCTGGTCACATTGAACACGGTGAGGTTGCTCCACAGCTTGTCCGAGGCAATGCTCTCCGTGTCGAAGAGCACGTTGTCGTTGTCCAGGATCTTGCCATTCAGCTCCCAGGCCACTTCTGGCAGTGGATCCCCATAAACCAGGCAGCTGAAGGTGGTGTTGCTGCCAATGTCTATATTCTGCACCTCCTCGTTGTTGAAGATCTCCACCCTGGGAGGACACCCGAACAGCTCGTCGTCCACACTGTCCCAGGTGCGATCCTTCTGCGCCGGCGGTCCCTTGCACACCAGGCTCACCGAGCTCAGGCGGCTGTTGACGTACCAGCCCCGGAACTTGCGCAGCTTGCAGTTGCACTGCCAGGGGTTCTCCTCCAGCGACAGGGTCTTCAGGTTGGCCATGTGCTGGAATACGTACTCGCTCAGGCTCTCCAGCAGGTTGTTCTTCAGGTTGAGGAACTCCAGCAGGTTGAGGTTGGCCAGCGACATGGGGTCTATGTAGGAGATCAGGCAGTCGTGCATGTCCAGTGTCCGCAGGTGGGGCAGAATGGGGAACTGGTAGGCGGCCAAGCGCTTCAGGGGATTCCCATTCAGATACAGGATCCTCAGCCGGTCGTTGCCCATGAACGTGTCCTTGTCGAGCATCTCCAGCTTGTTGTCCGACAAGTCGATCTCCACCAGGATCTTCAGATTGCGGAACGACTCCTTGTGTATGTAGTGCACTTCCGACTTCTTCAGGTAGATCCTCTGCAGGTTCAGCAGCCCGAGTGTGGAGAACTCCTCCCGGTTGAGGTACGGTATGTGGTTGTCATTCAGCACCAGCACCTGGAGCTCGGTGCTCAGCGTGTTCGGAATGGTGGTCAGCTGCAGGGAGCTGCAGATGGCCGACTTCTTGCCATTGGTCCACTTGCAGGTGCAGTTGGAGGCGCAGCTCAGCGACCAGTCGTCGGCCCAGGTCCAGGCCACCAGGCAGAGGAGTAGCCAGCAGACTGCAAGGATAAGGGGATTATTTAAGTGACTTACAAGGGATAATTAGTTAGGACTAATTTTTCATGTTTTCAATAATTCAGAGTTTTAATAATGAAATGGATTTTCCTTTTGAGGCATGACCCTACATTGTTGTTAAACATAAATAAAATTTGAACCAAAATAAGTTGAAACCTTTTCAGACTATGAAAGAAACCAAATCGGTATCTGTAGTGCTAAAACCCTATTAATAATAATAAATATCTGAAGCAACATGCGAGAATCCATATCGTCTCAGCGAAGTTTTTTGATTGAAATACGAGAGCAGCTTGACCCTCGATTTATATTTAGTTTGCTCCCAGGTGCTCGGGCTTGGCAATGACAACTCACCTGGCAGAGCCATCGGTGTCCTGCTCCTGCTCCTGTGGCTCCCTTGGCTGCCTCGGCTCCTCCTACGCTCCATGCTGCGGTGCATATGGCTTCGTTCCTTCGATTTCCACGACCCTGGCAATTGATGACCCTAAATGGCTTCGGCTGATTCGATTGCCATGTTTCACATCATGTTGCCGCCGCCAGCAAAAAGGTCTCCATTACTCCACATTACTCAGCACTTTGGCCACACTTCGCCAGTATTGATTTTGCCCTCGTCCTGTCGCTCTGTCGTCCTGTGAGTTCGACACGGAGTCCTTTCTTTTCTTTTCCTTTCTTTTAATTTGCTTCGAGTGGAAAGTTGGTCGTTGCTGCTGTTGCTGATGTTGCTGGTATCCTTCTTTTCAAGATTCTTAAATCTGCAAAATGTAAAAGAGAATCCGGTATTAGCGTGAGCGGTCTAACAATGCCCATTGTAGTTGTGTAGTTCTAGTTGTTGTGCACTGGGAAAATAAATATAAATTCAATATTTGGCAGTCGGAAGAGGAAAAAGAGGAATTTTAATTGTCTTTATGTTTCCCAGAGATTGCAAAAACTATTCCATTTCTCTCAAAATCTACAAAATAGCATTTTACCTCTTTTCCCTAGTTCTCGAATCCCAAAATTGACCTCTGAATTACTTTCTTTTTCTCCCAGTGCACTATCTTACCCACACTTGGCCCATTTGTAATCTCTGTTTACCGAGCTCGGCTTTGGCCTTTGAATAGAGTTGGAGGACGGGCCTGGGGGTGGTGGTTGGTGCCAAGTGGCAGGGGCTTTAAAATCGCCTTTCAACAACATTTTGTAATTTGTTGTACGTCGTCCTGGACGGCTGGCTGGACGGCGATGGCACAACAAAGCGGCAACCAAAACCCGCAGGGGTACAGGGTCCAAAACTTGGGGAATTCCCAGCTTCCTACCCGTTCCCATTCTCATTTTCATTGGCATCGACATCGGCATCTTTACAAAATCAGCATCAATAGCCTGTCGAATGCTTTTTACTTTTGTGCTTTTCCCTCCTCATTTCTTTTTTCCTCTTTTTTTTTGTTTGTAGTTCCTTTGAATGAGCATGGGGAGCAGCGGGACTGGACTGGAAAAAATTCAGCGCAGGAGCGGCTGCAGGACGCAAGGGGACTTCACCTCAAAGCTAATTGAATTTCGTAGGCCTCGTATTGTTATGGTAAGCTACATTTTCTGTACCGTACAAGTTGGAATATTGGTTGTTTAATTTAAAGAAACTTAAAGTCCTGCCTATCTACGCTTTTTGGAAAGATCAGTAGTCAAAACGGTTAAACTTAAAAACCCAAAAAATTAACTTAGCTTTATTAAAATATTTTAAAAGTGGATCTTTATGATTATAACTTTTCTTCTTTTTAGTTGGAAGTAAAGAATACTACAAACAATTATTAAAATAAAGTAAATACTGATTAATTTAATGTCACAGTAGCTTTCTGTCTTGAATAATTTTGTCATATTATTGGTGATTTTATTTCAAAAGGATTTATATTAAATTCGGAATTCAGGAAATTGAGATAACCAAACTCAGAATGAGGTAAATTGAGACCTGTTTGCATTAACAGAGTAACCTCTGGGTGCTATCTCTCTGTTCGAGCATAAAAGTAATTTAGCTCAACGGCAAATGCCTAATTCACCCGAAAGTTGAGCCACATTTGCCGGGAGCTTTCCTGGAGTCTTCAGTGCTACTCCCCATCCTGTTCCTCGTCCCCTCGGCATCCTCGTCCTCGTCCACGTCCTCGTCTAAAGGCATACCGAGCAGAGAGATACAGACAGACAATGAAAACGTAAAAAGCTCAAAAGGTTCATTTGTCAATTTGCCATTTGAATTTGTATTTGAGAATTCACTTGGCCGCTTTTGCGCTTTGTCCTGTGGACCACCCAGAGCCTCCCCCTCCGCGCACAGAAAAGGACGATCCACAAAGCCTTGGCAGCCTCGATTCCTGCTCATCGCTCCTCGCTGGCAATGCGGATAATATTTCCTGTGTCAGTGCAGCGGCAGCGGCAGTTGGCAGTTGCAATTGCTGACTTTGCCTCAGACTGGAAACGCTTTTCCCAAGCCCCCCGACAGCCCAGTTTCCACCCCAGTTTCCCTATTTTCCTTACCAATCGTCAACAGTTTTATTTTTGCTGCTTTATGAGCACACACAGAGGAAAAAATGTTTAAAAGAAGAAGTCATTACAAGAAAATATATTTTTATGTTTTAAGAGATGCCAGCTTCAACTGCATTAATTAGTAGTTTAAGTCTAGTTTATATTTTTAAGACCCCCGACTATATTTTCGTACTATTTTCTCGCCATGTAGGGACACACAGAGGGCGAATGTGGCGAGATAAGGGCAAGGCACTCAGAGGGGCACTTTTGGCTGCAACCGCATCGCATCGCATCGGCACTCACAGGTTCGTTGATATTCATAAAAATGTGGCACAGTGGAGCAAAAAAGCAAAGCTAATTTGATGGCCAATTGCCAAAACAAGACCGGGCCAAAGAGCGCGCAACAATATTAAAAAAATATTATGGCCGGAATGACTAGAACTGGAATATGTTGCAAAGGGACCAAAGACTGACTGACTGCAGCCGCAAGTCGTAAAGCAAATCAATTAACTGATGCCCCAGAAAGATACGGATTCCTTCTCTCTGCTTTCCTATTTCTCAATTGCTCAGTTCTCCTGCATTCCGAATTCAATGGAAATGCCACTGGCAGACATTATCCTATAACCACTTGTATCTCGTATCGTTCTAATCTGCCCGGAATGACTCGTAATTGTTAACCTGTAAATGAAATTTGATTTCGGGCTAACAGCTAGATAATCTGAGCGGCAGTTTGGCTGCAAATTGATTTGGGCCAGCAGATGCAACAGTGCGTATGAGCAATTACATATCAACAAATGGGGAGATTCAGTGAGTGTTGGAAGAGTTCACTTGGGCTTCAGAATATTAAATACAATTAAAGCGTGAGTTAAGCTTTGGTGGATTTTGTTTTGGGACCTAAAATGCATTTTATAAATTATTAATAATTATTATTTAGAGTTTGTAAGGTAAAAATGTTTCGAATTTACCCAGAAATTAACTTATGATTAATTGCAACTTAGAAAAGTATATTTTTAAAGGGAATCTAAAAACCTATCCAGTCTTTTTGTATTGTGAATAGGTTGAATATCTATAAGAAAATATAAAATTAAATAATGCCCAATAAAGTAATTTGGTTTTTCTCTTAAGACCATCATTTTTGTTAAATGAATAAATTCAGAACGATGATGAAACCCAACTGAGTTAAGTTATTAAAAAAATCCTCGGCACATGATTTACTGAATGCTTTAAGCTTTTAATAATATTGAATAATCATGTTATTGAAAAGTGTTATATGTCTTTCATTGCAAAACACTTCCATTAACTGCACCGATGGCTTAAAAGGTTTTAATGCCAAAGTGAAAAGAGCCCTCGGAAGGGGATTATTAATTTGGTGGAAAGGCATTAATTATATAAAAATAAATAGCAAGCAACGTGATTCATTATTCCTTGCCTTCCCGCACTTTTCGACTTTAATCTCTGGGAGACAATCCATTATCCCTCCTGCTGCTTGCCGGGAATAATGAATGCAATTTTTAGTTAGCCACGTTTTTTCGGCTTGGCCTAATTGTCAGCTGCTTCCTTTGGCCTTTGTTGGCTTTTTTGTTAACTTTTTGTGTTGACTGTATACAATTCCATTTGACAATTGGAATTCAATTTCAATTTTTAGCTTGGTGGAAAAGTTGACTAAATGACCGGGGCCAGCCCTCGACCACGCCCCGCTCATTTGTAAAACTTCATCAAATGTAATTGTCGGAAAACAGGAAAAAGTCCTTGTCCAGGACTAACAATTGGAGGCCATGCTCCGTGCTGCATTACCAAATTAAAAACAAAAACTAAACTAACTTTTCTGCCGGTTTTTTCCAGCTCAACTTCTCTTCTCTTTGGCCGTCCATGGACCATGATGGTGCGTAGGCAGGGGCGTTGGCAAAGAGGGTTTATCTTGGACCAGCTATTTTTTATGGATTATGGATTATGCAAATTCAGCCGGGCTTATCTATTTGGACTAAGGGTTGACTTATCCAATCTAAAAGCCATGTCGGATATATTGTGTGTTTTGCGTGTCAAGCAAATTGACGGTTTACAAATAAAGAAAAGCCATTACATTTTGCACGAACAAAGAGCCTTTACAGGATTAAAAATGTATATTTGTTTTTGAGGTTGGCTTATTGTTTCCATATTTAAATAGAAAGTGAATAACTGAGGGGCAACCGAGCTAAGCAACCATTCACAATAGTATCCATTTTATATGTTAATTTCTTGTTATTTCGTTTTGTGACCTACTTTCTTTTATTTTTTAAGTATTAACTTAATGGGTTTTTTCTGTCAAAATTGATTTTCCACCTGTGATTCCGTATTATTATATTCGAAGGAAAAAAGCATGAAAAGCTATGAAGATTTTATAAATTTATTAATGGCTAACGCTCGTACATTGGCAGGCATAAAGCATATATATTTTAAAAGAACAATATTTCTTAAGGTAAATCATCTTAAATTATAAACTGATCAACTGGGACAAGTAAATACACAATATTCTACCAATTTAAAGTTTATTTCACCTTGAAAAAACCCCTGTTCTCACCTCAGCCCCTGGACGTATGCAAATGGTTTCTTTGCCGCCTGGCTGAGCACTTTCTCCGTATTTTGCCGCCACTACCCCTCGAAAGTCCAACCCCCCACTCAGACCTCCCACTCAAGCCACCCCTCATCCACACACCCACCCACTCTCCCGCCCACTCCCATTGTTTGGCTGTTGCATAAGCACGTGCGAATGTGCGTGCAAATGCAAATGGCGATAGAAAACTTTTTAAATTGAGCAAACATTAACAAAAAAGGCAAATCCTGAAGTGGCAGGAGGAGCGGGGCACGGCACTTGCACTGGCAAAGCGGAAAAGCGGAAGAACCGGGGGCAGCATCGGTGGGAGAATCAGGAGCAGGTTGCTCTTATCGCCTGTCATCGGACGGGCGGGCGACGGCTGCCTGCTGGCCTATTTGTTTTTCCGCCGCGTTAAGACTCTCGCCAATCTTTCAAGGACAGCAACCAAAGTGTAAATTGCAAACTTTTCCTCGAAGGAAAGCTCCGGGGAAGCGGGGTGACTGGGGGTCCTGCAACAAATCCGCACATAATCGGAAAAGTGTCAACTGAGAAGAAAAAACAAGCGAAATTAATGGCACTTGTACCGCCGCCAGGCCGAGATTAGATGCCGTCGTGGCTGCGCTGACGTTGATCGTGTTGAGTTTTATTGCCGCTCGGAAATGGTTTTCATAAATACACAAAACTTCCAAGAGGAAAGGCGGACAGGCGAGGGGCTACAGACACTTTCGACGGAGACGGAGGGCAATGCAATTATCTTGGGGGCCGGAGTGCAAGTGCAAGTGCGGAGCGTGTACGTGCGAAACCGAGAAACAGGACATTCGCCTCCTCAGCCGAAGAGAGCCACGGGGATGCCTCTGCCTCCTTCCACAGGGGGGTGCAAGGAGGTCGCCCAGATATATACGCTGGAGCAGGACATAAACATGTGCCGGGCTCCAGCGTCCTGCGTCCTGTGCCCTGCGACGGAGTGCCAGGAAATGCAATTGTTATTGTTTGCCATGGCCTTCGCCGCTCCGAGCATTGTAAATCTATTATGAGCTGTGCTAAGGACACTCGGAAAAATTATATAAATGAAAAGGATGTCTTTTAAGGTATAGCAAATATTTATGCCATTTTTTCAGATTTTTATTAATTGATTTCGTTCTGGTATCTAAATTGTGGCAACACAATCTAACCAGTGTATAAAATTTTTGTATAATAGTGTCATTGAGGTGTATATGTGTTTTTATTATTGTATGATTTGTATTATTTAATTTTTTTATGTACTATTATGACAAGCCCCTGCCTAGGAGGTCAATAGTTATATGATCATAACTTGGCGCAGACTCAACCGATTTCAGTTTGGTTTGTTTTGTTCTTCTTGGTTTTTTGTGGCAAACTTTTCTGCATTTAAAGCTCGATATCAAATTTTTTTGTAAATTTTGACAATTTTTATGATGTAACCCCTTATAAAAAAATGAAAACATCAAAAAAAAATTTGGATTTAAGATTTGATCAATTTCAACGTTTATTTAAGCTCCTATTAAAACCATTTATAAAAATGTATGACATTCCATAATATTCCAATTTTTAGCCAAGTTACAAACACTTGATATACAAGATTATTCAACCTTTCTGGGGTTTCCCGGTAAATGCGTTTATGTCCATAATAACTCAATTATACCCATTCTACTAATATTTTTACTTTTCCTTAATTTCCGCAAATGATACGCAATATTCTAATTAATTGATTGAGCCTAGCTGATTTTGTGGAAAGTAAATGGCAACGATCGGCGAACAAATTGTCCATTTCCCGATTTCGTTTAAAATGTGAGCAAGTGAGATGTAATTTGGCCCCAACAGTGCAATATAGCTAGATAAGCATCACTGGCAATGCGCAATGTAGTTAGATGAGCAACACTGGAAAGTAAAATTCGATTTTAGTTAACTGTGCAATATAACAACATGAGCATCACTGATAGACGCGCATCAAAGTTTGCTTCTTTTCCTGTTCATTCCTAATGTGATCATAAGGGCACAGGAAAATACTGGATATTGAATAACCAAGTAATCCTCTTAATTTGAAGGAATCAAGCTGCTGCGCAACCCAACATATCATTCATCTCACCTTCTCTGGAAATCGAGACAATGCCCGAGAGCAAATCAATGAAATCCGACGGCGGGACGGAAGGATGCCGTAATTCGGAGTGCCAGATGGAGATGCATGCTCCCTATTGTGAGGCTCGGGCACAGATAATAATGAAGGGATAACAACACACGGACTCCGGCCCTGGCTCTCTGGCCCCAATACGCACCATTGTCTGTCTGCTGGCAGGCGTCTAATTCCCGTGCAGGTACTTCTCTAATCAGCTCGAAGCCTGCAACTGAAATGTAACCATAATTGGGCTTCCCCCGCCGCCTTTCATTATATTTTCATTTTGTTTCAGCTTGTGAGTTTCAGTTTCAAATCGAATGCAGCAGTGCGTGCAAACAGTTATTTAACCAGTGAGTCAACAATAACGAGTAGCCGCCCTGTTGGCCCTGCCGGCTTCATTGGAAATTCACCATTTACCATGTACCATTTGCTTTGTGTTAATAGGAGAAGCGGAATTGATTGAACTCACTGGCAGCGAGGCTTATTTATAGCAATGTTTTCCCTCAGCTGCTTTCCGAGAAGTTAGTCCTGCGAAATTGCATTGATTTAATTGGAAAATTTTCCATGAATGCTGAAGGTTGGTTTACAAGGAAAATTAACTTTTCCTAAGAAGCAGAGTTCAATTTGTCTTGAATTTGATTAAATGTAATAGCTTCATTATATTTAATTCATGTTACAGATTTGAAAGTATATATTTTAATTGACAAATAATTAAATAAAGATATGTATATTCAATATATATTAAATTCGTAAAGTTATAGTACTTTTATACCTTAAACTAGAATTTAATTTAAGCAATATTAAAGAAGTTTGTTATTTTTCAAAACGCTTGAAAATAAGTCTTTTCAGTAGAATCAACCTCTCTATAATTAACCAAAATTTGTACTTTTAGCCCCAAAACCCCCTCACTAATTATGCGGCCCAGTAAACAAATGATTTTGCCGTCGCCATTAGTCTATATCCTTGACCTGTGTCAATCCGATGGCCTTAATTGATTGATAGTCTGTTAAAACCACACGCTGCTGCATACGGCAATACGGCAGTATGGCAAAAAATGACCATAATTATTTACCCATCCGGAGGAGGGAGAGTATCTCAATTTCGGCCTAAACCGCAGATCAACATTTCGCAATGTCCTGCCGTTGCCACTGTTGTTGGCTGTCAGAGCTTACAATTGTTTGCCAACGTCCTGGACTCCCAGTGTCCCGTTGTCCCGACGTCCCGATGTCCTGGTGTCCTGGTGTCCTGGTGGTTTTGCTGCAATTCCGTTTGGGCAGCAGATGTACCTATAACTCGACTTGTTGTTGGATGTTGCAGGTTGTTGCTGCAGCTGCGCGTTGCCGCTGCCTGGCCGGGTCTGGTCTGGTCTGGTCTTGGCAGCTTTACAACTGCGAAACCATTGCGAGCTGATGCCGCTGAGCGAGGAGCAGACATCATAGAGAGTCCTGCGTGGCTCCTGTTTGCTGTTTGCTTTTGTTGCAACACGGCGACGCCAGCGACATGACCTCAGCACACAATTTTCGGGGCCGCCTGGCGGCGGGGAGCGTTCCCCGGGACTTGTATGTCCTGCGTGTGTCCTGGCCATGTATGTATATATACCGAGCTCTCTGCCAGCCATCAGTATATTTGTGTAGAACCGCAAAAGCGCACACAAAACGAGCCGAAGGACGATGACGACGATGGTGACGAGCGTCATATTTTCACCCAGGAACGCAGCCAAAGGACCACAGGCAGGAGCAGGAGCAGTAGGGAGAGCAGGAGCGGCAGACAATTACAATGCAAACAATACGGAAGCGGCCAGGAGCAGGAAATGGGCTGAAGGAATGGCCAAGATGAGGCGGCAAATGGCGACAACAAAAGCTCGGGAAGGAGCAGTGCTGCCGCAGTTTGCAATTAAAAATATTCCATTTACCAGCGGTTAAGCGATACAAAGCGAAAATTAATTAAGTCTATGCGAAGTACTTGCAAATACTCGCCATTATTACAATTTTATTTTAACGTTAAGTCTTGACAAAAATAAGGACTTAAGCAGTCAGATTTAAGCAAGTAAGCTTCTCAATAAATTTATTCACAAATATGTCCCGAGGTTTTCCATTTTCTAACTTTAACAGATGAAACAAAAAATCTGATGGATTATCAGCTCTGTGGAAAGAGCTAAAGGAATGAGCATCTGCACCGAGGAATGCTGTGTCCCGGCAGATAAGAAAGGACGAGGCCGGCGATCTATTACCACAGAAGGAGCAGGAGCAGGAGCCAGGGCAGCAGCCGGAGCAGGAACAGCAGCCACATCCTGCTGCGTCCATTGAGCGAAGTGTGTTAAGCAAACAGAATGCACCTCCTGCTCCAGCAAATATTGTGAGTCCTGGCTGCTGCTCCCGGTCTTCCTGCATCTCCTGAACAACAATGCCTTGAATAACCAAAAAGGATGTTGACTTGCCGTTTGCTAAAAGGAACTGCAGCTATTCCGTTCGCATATACTCATATATTCATTTACTTGGATGCCGCCAGATGCTGCTGCTGCCAGTCCTCCCCAACCCTAAATTAGTTGCACCCGAAACTCCAACCCATCCGTGTCCCTATCTCCGTCGCCAGACCCAGCCCCAGCCCAGCCCGGTCTGGAGCTGAAGGCTCTCCGCAAACCACAGCCTCTGAATGCGGCCAAAGCAATGCGGAAGAATATTAAGCGGTTTTTAAGCGCCTGCATATTAAAAAGGATACAGAAAGGATACTACGAGACAGGGACAGGCAGCGGCAGAAACAGAGACAGCGGCCAGTGATGGTAATTGGGATATTTTGGGGGGAGATCTGACCAACACAAAACTGCTAACCATAAAATATGCACAAAAAGAAGAGCATTTAATATTTCCTATTTTATTATTTTATCAAAAATCAAACTGTCAAAAACCCAGATAATGTTAGTTTTGGGGTTATATCACTACATTCTTGTTTTCATTCATTTGAATATTTTATATAAGACTCTTCCGATTTTAAATAAATTGGAAAAGTGTAAAAGAAATAACTAATAAGAAAAGAATTCTCTATTTAAAAAAAATATAATTATAATAAAAACAAGAAAGGAAGCTAATTTCGGGCAACCGAAGTTTGTATACCTTGCAGCTGCAATTGGAGCATGAAAATCGGCCATAACTTTGCCAAAAACTCTTTAATTTCAATTCGGAAAGCTTTACCGTGCTAGTTTTTATTAACAAACCAGCAAGCCGAATTCAAAATTTTAAATTTTTCAGAATTTTCGAATTTTTGACAATTTTAACGATGTAACCCCTTACATTTTTTTCAAAAAATGGGAAAAATTTTTTTTCTTGCCGGACATGGCTAGATCGATTCGGCTGTCGATGCTGATCTAGAATATATATGAGATATAAGGTCGGAAATGATTCCTTAACTGAGTTGTAAGGCTTTGACTGAAATTATAATACCCTGCAAGGGTATAATAATGTATTAAATGAGAGCCAAAATGTAGTGTCACAATACTTGCATCTTATGAGGCCTTCGCATCTCTGGCTGAAGAAAATCCAGAATGAAAGGAACAGAGCAGCAAAAGGACATTCGGAGGCAGCAGCATTCGCATTCCCTTGGCGACTGGCAGTTAGGTTCTACTTGGATCATTTGGCGATTTGCAAATTACCAACAAAATGCTGCCAGCTCCAGCTGCAGACGAAGGACGAACGGCAAACGGCGATTGTGAGAAAACTTTAGCTCCAACATTTTTATTTAACTTTTATTTCTGTTTTTATGCCCGCTCTCTGGCGCTCTAATACGTCCGCAGGGTGCTCGATTCCCCACTTGGCGGCGGCGGAGGAGCTGGGATCCCGGAACTGGGAGCTGGAAACTCGGAGGAGGCGGAGGAGTGAATCTCCTCCACTTTGGTAACCGAACCCTTTTCCGTCCAATCGACCGTCACCTTTGTGTTCCCCATGTCCTTTCGGTTCGGTGTCCCTTCTGCGACTGTATTTGTAGCCGTGTCTGTGTGTGTGTGTGAGTTGTGTAATTAACTCACATTGACAACGCCCACAATGGGGCGACATTTGCCGGCTTTAATGAGTCACAAAACGGTTTTATGTGTCAAACGTTTGAAAATCCATTCGTCGATTGGCATTGCGAATGAAAAGTGAGGAAAACGACGTATCTCGGAAAAATAAGAGGAAAAACTGGGCCCACTCCCAGTGATGATGATGATGATGATGATGACGATGGGGTCATCCCATCCCCGCATGATGATGATGCCGCCTCACAAAGGGTTCATTTAACAGCTAATTAAATGTTTAATCGGATATCTCTCTTATGGCGAATATAAAGGACACGCATTGCTTTTGAATAGGAGGAATTGAATTAAAAATGTGCACACAATGGGATTTGTGGAAATCTACTTTTCCCGATTGAAAGAGTTCGAAAATAAGGGGGAAAATTCCTGCATGTTGTTGGTCAGAAACTCGTAATTAATTAGATTTTTAAATCTGTCTTCATCGATGTATATGTTAATGTTTTTGTCGTTTCATAAAACGAATAATAATTGTAATTATAATGTATATTAACTATTAAGTTAGAACAAAAGAAAGTTACTTTGGTCAGCCAAAGTTAGTTTAACCTTGCAGTTGGCATTTCGACCTCTGAAAGGTTTATGGTAAGACAAGATAAGAAAAATTGATTTAAATAAAATAAAAACCATTTAGTTTTCAGGATATTTAAAACATTAAATTTTTCGTACTATTTGTATTTTATATATAAATATTTTGATTTCCTTTCGATATCTTCGTAAATATAATTTTATTTTCGATATAAGGTATGTTAATTCGTAGTATGTCTGTGTTGAATGTAAAAATGTGGTAGCTTTTTTCTAATTCCTTTTTTTCTATTCCTCATTCCTATTCATTATCCTTTGGCAGCTATATACAACCCTGCAATAAAAGGACGACTAATGGAAAACTCTTACCCAGGGACTGGTCTCTAGCACTGAAGGACATTCGAGACCCTGAGTAATTTCTCTCCAGCTCACAAATATCAAATTCAAATGAATAAAACGGAGCAATCATAGGTTATATCCCTGCACATTGTGTGCTTGCTTGATTTTGCAACTTTGTGGGGAAATGGCAATCATAATCACACCGGCATCCGGCTTCGACATTCGACATTCTCCATTCGCCATTCCGTCAGATATCCACGAGAGATGGCCCCGAGGGCCCTTTAATTACTCGTTGTCCAGTTTCAATGATTCCTCCACTTCTTTTTGGCTTCTTTAAGCATCGACAACTTGTGTTAATTACTTGCCAGCAAAGTGCAAACCAACTAACCCAATTAGGATTGGAAGAGGCCGAACACCGGACAGCGGAGGAGATTGAGTGGGGAAATGGCAACGGGAAAATGGGAAGAGCTGGGGAAAAAAGCAAGCGGCGGTGGCCAGAAAGCAATAAACATCAACTTTGAGCTTTGATGAAATCCGCGAAATGGCAAACTGAAAGTAGGGGAGGGGAGAGAGTAAGCAAATATCTGAAGCGGCAGCCAGAAAATGTCCCAGGTCCAGGTCCACGTCCAGGTCCTGTTCCTAGGGTAGTGGCTTTGGCTTCATTCTGGATTCAGTTTTTGCCGGCGCTACAATTGCTAAATTTATTTTTCCGAGCTGGGCTTTATGAATATGCTTCAAACTCTCAGAGCTCTGCATGCGAAATTTCCACTCCCCCGCAGACTTTTCCAGGTTTCCCAGGGCTTTTCCGAACTAACAATTAGACTACGGGTTACATTCACAAATTTTCAATGGCCTCCTCCCCCGCCGCCATTCCAAAAGTTGGCTAAGTTTCAAGTTGTTGGGCAGGCAGGAAGGATGGCGAGAAAGGATTGCCGAAAGGATTTGTAAGACGCTTGGAAATTAGCTTATAAATACGCAATCTCAGACGGGGCAGCAGAGGCACATCGCTTGGTCGCTGAAAAGGAAACCCCTCCGAAGGACACAGGACGAAGGACGAAAGACATCACAACGACTACGACGTCGACGACACTGACGCAGTTACTGCATTTTTCATGGGCTGTGCAAAATAAATTAGTGAAAGCTGTAAATATGATGAACTGCTGCTGCTGCTGCTGCTGCTGATGTTGATGGCGATGGTGATGGCGATGCTGATGCCTCGACTCCACTCCCAGCATCGCATCCTTTTCCAAGTCAGCCATGTCCTGGACCCAGTTTCGCTCGAGCGACAAACTTGCAAAAGTTTTTGTTGGTCGCCAGCGGCGCGCATTTTCAACAGCTGAAGCTGATGCTGATGCTTGGAACTGAAACTGAATCTGAATCCTGAATCCGAGCCGGAGCCGGAGCTGAAAAGCTGAAGTGGAGACAGCTGCACCGCGGAAAAAAGGGTCCAACTTACAAGTGGAGGAAATGATTTATCGAAAATCAATAATATAGGCAGAGAGACAACCCACTGTAGATTTCAAATTCATTTAATAAAAAACAATGTTTTTTAGATAAATGTCCTGTATAAATTTCTGGACAATCTCCTAAGCAATTGTGGGAAAGTACACTCCCAATCACCCAAAGGTGCCTTTATTTTAACAACAACCGTTGAAACTAGTATTTTGTATTGCATCTCTTCTTTCATAAAAATTAATCACCTCCTTTTAAATTCACATTTCGTTATAATACAATTTATCCCATATTTAACAAAAAATTGTTCTTCAAGTGTGCTGTGGATTGGTAACGGCACCCCTTTTCGTTGTTGCCGTGGCATCCCCCAGCCTGCCTGCATTTGTAGCCGCTTTAGTTTAGTTTGATTCAGTTAGTAGTTCTAAGAGTTAAGTAGTTTTCAAAAGTTTTATGAATTATTAAGAGGATTTTCGAGTTTTACGCTAGCCTTTCATTTTCGCTTGCCAGCGAGGAGAGGCACCTTCACCGCCAGCACCCCTCTTTTGGCAAAAACATCGCCGAAAAACCCCCGAAAATCCCCCGGAATGTCAGCTTTTAAGCGCTCGTCAGCCGTTTCCGCCGTCGTTTGCCATTTTTGGCGTCGCCTGTGAAAAGCTGTCGAAATATTTTGCAGATTTTTTAATTTTTTATGCCGTATTTCCACACTGCTAACGCTGGTGTTGGTGTTGGCGTTTGGCGTTTGGCGTTTGCCGCTGCTACTTTTATTGTTGTTCCTGCCACTGAAGTTGATGATGATGCTGCTGAAGGGGGATGCTGCTGGGGGGCAGAATGGGTGCACAAATATTGCCTGGCCCAGCAGCATCCTTTTTCCAGCAGCATTTCCCCTGAAAATTAAATACATTTTACTGTCAATAAAATTATAAATGCAAATTATAATTTTCTACTGCCTCTTTCGGACACTGGGAGCGCACAACAATTAGCCAGTCCAGCCTCAATTTCCATCTCCCTTCGAATCTCCCCTGCTGTTTGGCTGGAGATAATACCGACTGCCGCCCTGGCCACCCCCGAAAGCAGGACTCCTGCCATGTCCTGGCCATGTCCTGGCACTGATTGTGACGTCAATGGCCAAATTAAAACTTTAACGTGTCGCACAGCGAGCTGCGCGGTTAGTGCGGATCCCTGATGGCCGCCGGGGGTGGATTGGGGTTTTTTCGGGACACAGAATGGGTTTTTAGCCCTTGCCAGTGCTGACAGTCCATCACTCTTTCCCGTCAAAATCTAGCTGTTTGCTGTGTTGCGGGAAGAGTCATAAATTTCTTTCTTAAACTGTTGTTTACCTGCTGACGAGGCCTAATACATTATTCACACCGAAATGTATAATGTTTCTTTGAATTTTGTTTCCGGGAATCACTTTCGCATATAACGAGGCAACAACTGAGATTTAGGGAAGATACATATATTTTCAAGTAAATTTTTTTGGTTTGAACTGCATAAAACATGTATTTTGAATTTTAATTTACTGAAATTTTATCCTTAAACAAGATGATTTACTCATTTCATATTTGTTTCATTATTTTACACAGATTCTAACGTTTTTTTATGCAATACTTTCTCCTACTGTTTTTGAAGCCTAGCTTTTTTTTTGAGTGGAACTTTAGGACTCCTCTCTCATCCCCGAAAAAGGACAACATCACTGGGATGGGTTAGAGTAAAGTTTGCTCGGTTAGTGGCCTGTCGCTGGGCTGCTAAGGATGTTGGCATGTTAATTCACTTTGCAAATTGTTGCGATGCCTGGCTGTACTATATATTTTCCCTTTTTTCGTTTCTGTTTTTTCCGACTGTGTGTGCGTTGAACGCTAATTTGGTTCGTCTAGGTGGTGTATGTGCGAACTTTGTTGATTTGCTAAGTGAAACTTCGATTACAGGAGGCAGCGGGTGGCGGCTCTTAGTGGGTTCATTTGGTTCATTTGGCGGCGGTCTCTCCGCAATTTTCGCAATTTTCGGCGGTCGTTTTGCCATTTTGCTCGCTCGGTTTTCCGGGGCTGCTCTGGAATAGCCGGAGGAGGAATATAAACTTTCGCCACGTAACATTTGTTATGCTCTATTTCTTTGCAAAGCAATTACCGACCCACATATCCCAGACAAATAAACAGAGGGAAGCCAGCAAAAACGGTCGGGCCTCTGAGCCTATGAAAGGCGGGCTCGGAAAAGCGGCAGAACAGCGGGGGAAAATGGTCGGAAAACTGCGCCGGAGAGGTGCTCCATAGACGTGCATAAATGGATTCCGGGCGCACAAAAAGCTGGGTGGTGGGTGGTGGCTGGTGGGTGATGGGCCGGAGCTTTAACCCTAGTGGAAAGTGAGTGTGCTTCTAAATGAATCGCACTTATCACGTTGTATCAAGTACAGTGGTACCTGGTCCCGGTGCGATAATGAATGCAAGTTGAGCGGCGTAATAAAATTAACTTTAGTTGCCAATTAATTAGTGAGGTCAAAGGCTTTCAGTTGAGGCGGGGCGGAGCTGTTGACGAGCCGCGTTAACTCACACAAATGGTTTCATCCATGGAGTGCCGGAAGCTGTCGCCTCTCGGGAAAGTTCGTAATGGAGTTAAGAGCAAATTGGAGAGCGGAGAGAAAGTGCAGTTGAAGACGGTGAAAGTGATAGGTGAGTCGTAGAAAAAACACTGAATTGAATTACTTCCTTGGGTTTCTGTGAATGGCTTTTATCAGGGGGCCTTTGTTTTGGTTTTTATAGAAGCTAAAATGAATAGAACTCCTTAGTTAATTTCTTCTTTAAATAAAAACATCTTGAGCTCCTGCAGGAATTTATATGGAACTCTTTAATTAGTATTACAACTGCTAATGTACATCGTTTAATGACCACAAAACAAATAATAAATAAATAAAATACAATACATTTTATATATAAATGTATGCTTCTATCTTTATGCATTCCATTCAAACTTCCAATGCAAACTCCAATTACTGAAGTTTTTAATGCAGAATCAAAGCCGCATAACCAAGTTATTATTCAAGTTATCATCGAAATAGCCTAATTAAAGCCCCCAAATACTACATAAAGTAAAGCGTAAAATGATTTAATTATCCTGAAAATAAACCCGCAATGCCATCAACTTTTAATTGTGCAATTTCCACAGCGAAACAATAGTTTTCCGGCACTTCAATTATAAAATCAAATGCATAGCTCACAAACCCATTAACTTTCGCAGTCAACACTGTACATGGGACACACTATCTGATGCTAACAGCATTGACTCTCTCCCCGACCATTTTTCTTCGCCCGAAAATTATTACCACCTAAAATTTGACCAAGTTTTTGTTGCATTTGTTGCGTTTTCCGTATAAATAATCGATAACTTTTACGCAACAGCGCCAAAACAAGCCACCATCATCGACGGGGGATTGGGGACAATGGCCGGGGGCCAGGGGCACACAGGGAGCAGGGAATATATAGTGGTGGGGTAGTAGGGGGCCAAGTAAATTTGCAGAGCGAAAAACAAATTTATAAGCGCATTAAATGGGCGCGTGTAGTTCTCGTGATTTGTGTGCTCGCCAAAAATGGGGGACGGGAGGGGAAAAGCTCCGAAAAGCGACGGGGTCTTAGGACGCCCGGGTGGAGGTTTGGAAATCAAAGGGGTGACGGGGTGTTTGTCGGTGTTTGAAGAGGAAAGCGTGAACAACTGAGGTCGCGGCCGCTGCCAGAGTACAAAAGTGCTTACCAAGCGCTTAGCGATTAATCAGTTTGCCAACAAGGAAAGCGGGCCGAAAGGCGATACTGCACTAGGCGGAAAAATACGTAGAAAATATTATTTCTTAGGAAAATATATTTGAAAATAAATGTATGTTTTATTACCCGGATGTAACAAGAACTTAATTCATTATAACTTCCCTCTTCCTCTCGTGGACTGAACTGAACTGAATGTCTAGGTCTCTAGGGTCTAGACTTTAAAGGCAATCGTTTCCTATTTCTTTGAGTGTCCCTAGGAGGGTAGGGACCTTTCGCCTCGCATGATGTGGCGGAGGCAGTGCAGCGGCACTCGGAACTTTGGAGTCCTTGAGCTGCGCCTGCCAACCTGCAACCTCCAAGGAGCATCGACCACACGCCAGTTACCAACTGTACCTCAGGTTCTGGCTCATGGCTCATGGCTCCCGGCTCTTTGCTCTCCTGGACCCCGCTGCCGTTGCTGCTGCTGCTGCACTAACGCCGTTTTGGTGGCTAATTAAGTCAATTATGCACTTAGGGCTTCAAGTGGCGTGCGGCACCAATGGAGGCCGTGGCCCACAGACAAGCTGCAGCCACCACCAGAGCCAGAGAGGCTGCCAGCAGCCGTTGCAGTCATTTAAACATCAAAGCCCGTCACGCTCAAGTCCTTGCCACGCCCCCGCCACCCGAGCCTGCTTCCGCCTTCGCTTCGTTTTCTGTTTTTTTAATAATAAAATGGGGCTCGGCTGTGGAAATAACTCATACGCACCGTATGCCGCGCTTGCCATACATCAGCCTTACTTTTGTTGCTGGTGGTGCTCTTCGCCATTGTTGCTGCTGTTGTTGTCGGCATAAGGACGTGTTACTTACACTTTGCCTTATGTACTTAAAGGCTGATACATATGTAATATGTAACCAGCTATGTGTCCGTACATATAGATGCCAAGAGATTACAGAGAGAGAGAAAACGGGGGAGTTAAGACGGCTTTATTGCCTTTAACTACTATTAATCAAGCTTGATTCGTATCAAATTAGCAGAAGACTAGGAAAAAAAGTGCAGATTTTGAGAAAACAATTCATTTTAAGCGGGTTAAAATGATAAAATATTCTCCTTTTGCATTCCTAATTCAATATGCTAACTTACTTCTCATTTTTTGGGCATTGAAATAAATATCTCACTTAAGACGGATTGTAAAAAGCTATAGCAATTGAAAAGCATTTCTTAAGCCGCCTATTATTGCTGCTAATTGCTGCTACACAGCAAACTATGATGTCCAGCCTAGTTCTTTACCGATTTCAAATCCCGAAATGACTTTTGTGGCCTTAATTTAAGCTTGAGTAGTAGTTTTTGCAGTGTATGTAAGTACAAGGCTGGCGCTGCTTCATATAACGCGAGTGTGGGTGGGTGTGTATATATTTATGTGTGGCAGGCACGAGAAACGATTTATCTCAATTTACATACTAAATGACAGGCAGAGCGGCTCATGCATTCCTTTTCGTGACTGTCGAAGGATCCCCGACATCCCGACATCCAACATCCGACAGCCACGTCTCCGTCCTTGTACTCCACTTACTCCCTGGTTTGTGCTGTTGTTCTTGGGCCAAGTAAAGCCCCGCCGAGCCTGCACAATGGGCAGAAGATTGGTAAATGAGGCATAAACATTGATTTTCAGTTTAAGTAAACACTTAATTGAGTAAAAGTTGAGTGGATGTATATTCCACTGGCGTTGAAGGCGCAAAAATCGTTTAATTATTCAGTGGAAACAAAGTGTCCGGCCGCTGGAATCATTTCATTTTTTAATCAATCGAATCAAGCTGCAGCGGGCACTCGGAGCATTGAGAATCCTTCGAAATGAGCTCCTCTCTGTTAATCATTGATTCCTTTTGCCCACTCATCAAGGCCTTCTACGAAAATTAACCACGCACATATAATCGGCAAATAGGCCTGCGTATATATTTTCCTATTGATTTTATTCTCTGCTCATATTTTCAAATGGCTTAATTCGGATATTTGCGGTCTTTAATAGGAAAAACAAAACTGAGTCCGGTCTGACTAACAATTTATTCAATTTGAGTCGTGGTCAAGTTGCCAAAATTTGAATTTTATTAACCACAATAAATACTATCATTTTGATGTATATTTTCTACTTGATTTTTGTGCATATTTAGTGGTCTTCAAAGAGCAAACAATTTATGCAATTTAATAGGATATTTTTCCGGTTGAAATAACCTTTAATCATGGTTAATTTAAAACTATTTGTATTAGAATTTAAGTAACCAATTGATAATATTTTTGGTGCCAAACAAAATTAGCCTAACAATTTAATAGCAAAGATTAAATCTTTAAATTGAATTTGGTATTTTCTGAGGTGTATAAAAACAAACAAACAAATAATTAAATAGAAAAGAATGCCTTTATTTGCACAAGTTATACTCATTCCCTTTTTTCTGTGAAAAAAATTCTTTTTCAGTAAATCTGCCTAATTATCTCTTAATTTAATTATAAACAAATTGATTAGTCCACTTAAAACATAACTAAACTTTAATTACTATGAAATAAATTCGATTTGGTGGCATTTGCTTTAATCCCTCTAATTGATTAAATTGGCTTTGTTTATTTTCACCACAAACAAGGACCTGCTTTTGGTTATTTCTCTAATTAGGCCCACTGTGCAACGCCAACGCTCGATTCCGCATCACTTGTCAGTTCTATATAATGTAATGAAGGCGTTCGATGAAACAAATGCAAAATTTCAAAGACGTAAAAACGAAATTACAGGCAAGCGGATCAGACAGACAGGCAGGACAGCCAGCCAGCCTGTCGGTGGAGTAGGCTCTGAGCGGTGACAGTGGAGTCCGCCAGAGATTGGAAGTGGGAATGGATGAGGAGAGTCGGGCGAAGTGAGAGTGCCTGTCGACAGCTGTTTTAGGCCCTAAAGAGAAACGAGTCCTGAAAGCAATTACTTTATACCGCAACCACACACACACACACTTCCAAGAAGTCGCACACTCATGAGCTAGGGTGGACACACTCCCTAGAATTAAGCTAAGAAGCGGGACCATCTTAATGCTAACAAGGAACTAAAAAAAAACCTAAAACTTATGTTCCCAGAACCTAATTTCATTAAATTCTCACGAATCCTCTATAATCATTTAGTTTTCCAATAAAGCAACACTGCGTATGAGTGATAAGCCAGCAAAGTGCCCGTTCAAAATATAACTCATACGCCCCTCGACCGCTATTAAATCACATTTCGTTTAAACGCAATTTCCAGGGGGAAAGCAATCGAAAACAAATAAATGTGCCGAATAATTGAGGTTCACTCTAAAAGGCCCAGCCCAGAACCAAAACCCGAGGAAAAAACGCGCTCAGATTGAGCCCCAATCCCAGCTAAGCGGCTTCGGCTCGTTCATTTGTCGCCACCGGGGGGAAATATTGTAATTCCCCCAGCGATGCAGCACGCACATGACTTTTTAATAAATATTAAACAGTGCGTCGCAAAAAATATAAGCGGGGCAAGGACAAAAGGGGCGACAACGACGGCCAGCAGGGGAGGCAACAGTGTTGACATGACGCCTGGCGAAATATTAAATTACGATAATAAAATATTGAACAAAGATTGTTTTGTTCCGCTTTGAAGGCCCAGAGTCCTGTGGTTCGCATTGGTTTTCCGTTCGGCTTTTTGGTTTTCGTTTGAGTTCGTTTTTGGTTTCAGTTCCGTTCGCTTCGGTATTTTTGACAAATGTTTTTGCGTTTTTTTTCGGGGAGAGTGCGTACGTTCCAACGGTTATTGTTTTGCCAGCCAATCCTTGGGAATTGGTGCACAGCAAAAAAATAATGGGATTATTTAATGAGCGAGTTTACGGCTATTTGATAAATAATTTAGTAAATCCCTAGGAAAAAAAGAAGAGCTGGGGGAAAAATGGGTTTAAGGAAGGCTTAAAAAAACTATTCTGAAACTACCCAGAAATCAATACTCTTCAGATAAATAATCTTTACATATAATTATTAGATATTCCCAATTAGCGTCAGGAAAATTCGACCTGTTCGAACTCCGTTCGAACGAGTTAGTAATATTGCTTCATTTCCCTTCCTCTCTCTTGGATTTATGAGGACTCCTAACCATAATTCTTCCTGCGAAACCATAATCAATTTCTCCCTGTGCATCCCCTTCCCCTGCCCCATGCACCCCCCTCCTTGTGTGGTAATATGACGGTCTTTTACTATGAAATTTGCTCGAATGTCTGGGGTTATGTTCTTCGTTCCCCTGCGGCGCTTTTGTAAGTTATATATATTTATTTTTACAAAAGAGGAGCAAAGTTGCGTAAATTATTGTTAACGGAGGCGTGAGTGGGCGGTTCAGCCCTCGCCGCCCACTACTCCCGCCCCTGGACAATTGGAGGCGGCTTTCTTCGGCTGTGTGTTGTATTATTTCTGTGTGTTTTCCCTCGTTTTCTTCTCTCTTTTTTGTGGGCTGCCTTTTGTGTATTTGAACTTGGCAGTGCGTTAAATTGTAAAGGCCGTGCAAACACACAAACACACGCTGGCATTGTTGGCATTTAGTAAGCTAATCCCTGGAAGTCTTCAAGAGATTTCGCCAGATTACAGGCAAATGCGAATCGAAGTGACTGCGACGGGCCACGGAAGTGGCGACTAAAAATAAACACACACACAGCACACCCATCACACGGGGACACACGCGGCACAGCATTCTAGATCATTTTAATTTGGCATTTGATTAGGCACGTGTTCGCATCGGAACAGGCTTAAGGATTCGTGTGCGTCTCTGTGTGCAGGACACTATATCTATCCTCATTGTCTGCCCCTATTTGCAATATCAACGAGTAGAGGTAAGGGGGCAGGTGGCGTCCCCCTCCGCCCCGAGACCAAGACAAAGAGAAAGCTAGAGACTGGAGGAAGCAAGGGGAGAAAGGCCAGAAGAAAGCCGGAGCGAAGGTGGGGCGAAAGCCGGAGCCAAAGCAGCTAAAGCAATTGCAAATACTCCCCTGCTATATGAATATTTATGAGCGTGTTTGCGACTGCTTAAGACACTCAACTAGCTGGCAAAGTGGGGTAAAGAAGGGGGTGCTCGGCGGCAGGGGAGGTAGAGCGGAAAAGCGTTGCATCGGAAAAGCCGGGGGAAAAGCAAATACACTTAAGCGAGCGGATGGCTACAGAAAACTCCGGAAATGGGCCACAATTTTACAAAGTATATATTTAAATGCATTAAATTCTTTGAAGGAGACTTTGTTAGGGGTTCCTTAATGGGGCTATGACACCACATGAGGGAGGGGATCTTGCTTATCGAAATGTGAAGTAAAGTTTAAACCCAATGCAGCTATGTAGTATAGTTAAATATATATTACAGAATTGATTTCCAACCAAGTCACGGTCCTGCCTCACCGAAGAAATGTCAAACAAATAGCATGTATAATTCTCACACATTGAGTTTCAGTGGATCTTTCAACTATATAACTTCTCAAATAACCTTTGCTTTCTCCCAGTGTATCCGCTAAAGCCTCTAATGGGATCCTGGAGACCGTTTTAGCTCTTCTATGACTTCTCTATGGCCAGGTTTATAGATTAGCGCACAAATGCCACTCGCAAATAGCCAAACACACACACAGGCCACATTATGTGTAAATATCTGAAGCCATTGGCCCGGGCTACTTAGGATCCGGGCTAAATTGCCCAGACTCTGAGTATGAACATGAAACTCCATTGTTTCGCCATTGCCATTGTTTGATTATTATTATAATGTGAGAGGGGCACAGCGCAGTGTGCAGTGTTTGGAAAATATACCCAATATCCTGGACAAATATGACGAAACTATCAGCACGTTTAGCCAATCTCATTGTCGCCACAATGTATCTCCCCCTCAGACTGCCTCCGCCTGGCTGTATCCGTAATTAGTTGACTTCCTTTGAATTAGTTTTAAGGTGATTAAATTTAATGGCTTCCCAGTGGCGTCTGGAATATTTACCACACGAATGCAATTACCCGAATGGCTACGCAGCCAGGACAACAAATCAGCAATTAAGCCACAGCGCCGCCGCCCACCTGTCACCACATCCGCACATCCGCACCGTGGCACCTCCAGCCACCCACTGGCCCACCCAAGATTCACCCTTTCCCCACTCCCGCCCCTGGGACTCCTTGGCTGACGTTAATGACCGCCAATAAAATGCGTGCTCAAGTGGCAGGAAACAGCCGCGAGGAAAGCGAACGAACGAACGAATGACTCCAAGGAGAGCCCTTGCCTAGGACAGCAATTAATGTCAAAGTCAATATGCCTTATCGCGCCGTTAAAGTGTAAAGGGTATTATAATAAAATAAATAACGCAAAAATCAGCAAGGGCTAAAATTAAATCGAACATCAACAATCTGTGGCGAAACAACAAGGCAAACAATCAGCCAGCCGGCAGACCCACTCCTCCTCCTCAAGGACTCTCGGTCTCCATCTGTCTCCGCCTCGGCACGGAATCAACGAGCCATTCGAGCCATTCGAGCCATTCGAGCCATCCGCCATCCGGCAGCCAAGACTTGGTTATCCATTCCATCGACATCGCCATCGCCATCGCCATTGCCGTCGCCAGGAGCGGTGTTCCGCGATGCTGCTGCTTTTGCTGCTTCGGCTCCTTCTGCTGCTGGAGTGCAGCTCGTTAGGCACGAACGAGCAGAGGAGCTGAGTCCACAGACAGGGCAGGCGGTGGGACAAGGACATAAACAGCCAGCTTTTCCATTTGGCTGGCGGGAGGAGGGGCCAGAGAAGGGGGATTGGGAGGAGCCACAGAAACCCATTGCGATGGGCGCATCTTAAATGCCAATTTCAGGCGCTGCATTGGCCGCACTCGGCGAAAGGCGGCCGAGAGGCCGAAACTGTTTGAATACTAATTGGGCGGGGGATTAAGTGTGTCTGCATTTAAATTGATATAATTACCATTCAAGTCATACGAAGGACATACCAAATATTGAGTAGAAAATATTTAAGATATTTTGTCACAAGCAGACAGTGACTTAAGGGCCATAAATAAAATGTGACTCAAATTATTTGTGTTCTTTACTATACAAAGGAAATAAATATTAAAATATTTTAAATATGTTTTACCCACCTATAAGTGTCTTTTTTATCGCTCCTGAAGTCCCAAGAATTTTTAAAATATTAATTTTATTTGATGTCTCTAAAAGAATTAAATTTGAACGCCTTTGCAGCCTTAAAAATATTAAAACAATTGATGTCCTGAATGTATTTAAAATACTGCCGTTTTAGTTACATTTTAAGCATAGAAAAATATAATTAGTCTTTCTTTAAACAAAATATTTGAGTATTTCAGGTCTTTTCCACAAACTACATGTGCTAATTTGAAAGAAACAGAAATTACTTAATTGCGTATTTCAAAGTCCCTGAAGTCCCAAAAAATAATTTTTTAAATACCCTTGTTTTATTTCAAGTATAAACTTTCAAAACTTAGTGAAGGCTCTAAATTTTTTATCCCAATTTCTTGCAGTGCCACCATCCATCCCTGATCCTCTCAAAGCTGTCCGTGGAAAAGCCAATCTGCTCAACACTTTGTTTGCCGCCGCCATTGTCGGTGCTGTCGACCCCAATTTGCAGAGCTCCTTGTCGCGCTTATATTGATATACATAGCCGAGCCGTGTCCTTCGAACAGTCCCTAGCCCCTCCTCTCCCTCTCCCCACTGCCAGATCTTTGGTGGATTTTTAATACATGGCATATCTTTATGCAAACAAGGTGGTGGCCCGGACAGGATGGGGTCCTGCTAACAGGTAATCTCCTGCCACGGCGGCCGCCGCGAATAATTCAAGGCAGCTCACGTAAATTTTAAGTTTCGTCATTAAGATTATTGGACTAAGAAAAATTTGGTCAATGCATGCGCGGAATTTTTCATGAAGGGACGACGACGGGATGAACGTCGGGCAATCAACTGTACGAAAGGACAGAGTCCTGGATAGACGACGACAGGTGATGAATCGAGGGGCACGCAAAGCAGGTTAGATGGATGGAACCAAAACGGCGTGGCTTCTGCGCTTCACTTTCGGGGATTTTTAACGAATCGGTTATGAATTTGTCTCAATTTTCAAAGCAGTAATATTACATTACCTGCATTTGTGTTAATTTATTGGAGGAACAATAGCAAATAAATTGTAAGAATTTATTCTATACCGACTTCAAAATGTTGTGTAATGTTTAAGGGTATTTAGTTAATTTAAACCTTTGAATAACTTAAGAAAATATTGATTCTACAATCTGCAGAGGGAGATTAAATTAAAATTAGTTTACTAAAAAATAATATAATAATTATTGCAAGCTGAAATTGTTCAAAATTCCCACATTTTAAATTTTGTTTAAGCCTATAAATCATAAATATAAATATTTGCTCAATTTATCTTTCGAAAAGCACAAGATACTTATCTAGTTAAAAATAGACCGACAGGACCTGACCCGCCTCTTGATTGATTCCTTGGTTAATTTCAAAATATTATTTTTAATTAATTTTGTTTGATAAATAACAAGGACCCTTTGCGGGCCCATTGAGTGTGAAAATGGAAAGCTCCTCGCGCTCGTCGCTGGACGCTCGTCCTTCGTCGCTCGTGCTCGGCGGGCTTATCCTTATCCCTGCTGGCATCCTTTTGGCATTGTGCATTCAGGAGGGAGAACGGACACGTGTCCCGTTAACCTTTCATGGCCATTCCATCAAGCCCGAAAAGGTCTTCCAGCTTCCAAGCTCACTCGCCCTGGGAGAAACTTTCTCTAAATTCTTTCATACGTCTGCTGGCTGGGTTTTCTTGCCTTTTCTTTCTTTTTCTTGCTTGTTCTCTCTTTTTTGGGTGCTGCTCGTTTTCTTACTTTGTGTGTAAGCAAATTGCCCAATTTTGTTCCTGCCCGCCACCTCTTTTCCACGCTTTTCCACTCCTGTGCCCGCCCTAGGTTGGGCTTTCCTTTGGCGAGGTTATCAACGCATTATCTTCGTGAAAAGGAGTGCAGTTGGAAATTGTTATGGCAGAATGAGAAACTGAAACAGCGGCTAAATAAGAGAGCGGGACCGAGCGGATGGGCACAAAGTGGAAAAGGAAGAAAAATCTGTGGGGAAAAGCGGGAAAGCGCCCGGGTGGAGGCCACCAGTAAGTGGGGAGACTGGGATGAAAAGCAATAATCTAACATTTCAGCACATTTTACAGTTCACTGAATTAAATAAAGAAACTTTGAGCGCACAAACGCAGGCACACACGCACACTCCTAGCGCACACACACAGATTAAAACCTATGAGCATAAAGCTGCCGCTGTCTACGCGGCGTATGCGTATTTTGCAGATGTCTGAATGTGCCAGTCAATATACCCTGAACGAACGTACAGCAGCCTCAAACGGGACGGCTAATCCCTAATCCTTTACGGATTTTTACTGTATGAAAGGGATATATATACCGCATTCAATATTGATATTTTGGTAACCGTTTTCCACATCACAATGGCCCTTGCCAGGTTCATTCATTGCATTCTATCTTGTTTGTTTGAAATCAATTTATTTATCCCAATTATTAATGCGTTTTATGTGCTAAATGTGTTGATTTTTGGTTGCAATTAATTCGAAACACAGGCGAAACGCTTCGGGCTGAGTTCATAATCAAACAAAAGCCCCAAATAAGGGCTACAAAACCATAATGCTTCAACTCTTACCTTTGATATGCTTATTTAACACATTGGTCTGTTTAATAGCTAATGCCTGATTAAATTTACAATTTCCATTAAACTTTCAACAATTGCTATCGAAACTGAAATGTAGATACGTTATTTGGGAGAAGAATTTAATCATTTCAAAAAAACTATTATATTTCATTTCATTCTTTAATTGGCTAACATTTTATGTAGAGATGCAAGTTAAATAAAGTTTCAAAATGCATCAGATTACAATTTAAAATTTTATTTTTTAAGACGTTTGTAATAAATTATTGAAGTTACCAATTATTTCTACATATTTGTAGGTCCTTTAAGTGACTTTCCAAAGATTCAATGACCTCTTTTTCTAGAAAACCTTTCATAGTTTTCCCTCGATCGCTGGAAGGACTTTGGGAAAGAGCATTTAATATTATGGCCCGATGTTTTTGCAGCTAATGCTGCCCCCAGATTGTGTGTCTATGCGAATGTTTCCACAGAACCCAAACGGGACGGGATGGGACGAGCTGGGCCGGGACCAAAGACGGACTTCCATGTAGCCAAGGCATCATCACCGGCAGCATCAGCTTCTGGTTCAGAGCAAGGACTTCCCCGGGTCGGGCTGAGTGACTGAGGAGCCAGCAAAGCAATTTTTATGGAAGCAGAATTCTACAGGAGGAGCGCAAAATAAATGCCGCGTTATGGGACCGAGTGCCCTAGCTCGCTCGCTGCCGCCTCTCACTGGGACAAGGGCACCGACGCATGCTGGATAAAAAAGGGAAAATGGGAAAGAGGAAAAGTAAAGGAAACACCGAAAAGGGAAAAAACTGCTGAGCTAACGATGTGTGATTTTTCTGTATGGCTTGCTGATGGCAGCGGCGGGGGCGGACCGAGGCGACAATTGGGCCGGGGTTAGGGCTCCGCTTTTTTAGGTTTCGAGCTTCGAGCTGAGCATAAAAAAATAATAATAAATGAAAGTGTTGGTTTGGCGCTGGCTGGCTGGTCGTGGCGGTACGTGTAATAACATTCAAGTGCGCCAAGTTTAATCTTTCAAAATGCTTATGCACAAAAAATAAGCTATAGCAACTGCCACGGCGATGGAGTGTCAGCAGGCGAAAAGTAATGTGCACAAAAAAATAATAAGCCAGGCAGCGCCAGACCCATCGCCATCGCCATCGCCGGAAAAAAATAATGCGAGGGTAATTTACGTTTAGAGCCTGCAAAATTATTCAAATTAAAATTGTAAGTATTCTAACGCGTCGCAGGCATCTGCGGCCCACCAGCTGCGGTGCGCTCCAGGACCAAAGGAGCAGCAGACGGATGCACTGGGAGCAATTGGTATATATAAATGTTTTGATACCAAAAATAGAAGCTAACTATTAAAGTTATTGAGTATTTGCAAAATCAGAATACTTTATTAAATGAAATTTGTTAACTTCATAAACTATATAAATATTTATGGCAATTTACTATTCAAATAAGCTTTCTGTACAAGAATCAACAAGCTCACAAAGTAATATGAATACGGGTATTACCCTGCATTAAAGAGATCTTCAAAGAGAGTTTTACTTGAATCATAAAAACAAGCAGAAGGTTTACTCTAAGTACAAGCCAGCCAGATATAATATGTTAATTTTAATACAAATTTAATTGCGAGACAAGTGCATTCAAAAGTATCTAAAAATATATTATTTATATAACAATCAGAAGAACCTGCAAACCCTTTTAGTTTTGAGCACATATTTCACATATTTTTTAGAAAATTGATTAAGATTTGTTTATTTTTGTTGACATATACTTTTTAATACGCATTTAATCTTTTCTTGCTGTGCATAAAAATATGGGAGACAAAGGGAGTGAGAAAGAGAGAGGGAAGCAGCGAAAGGAGACAGCAACAGCGAGAAAGCGAGAGCGCTGACCCAGCGCTGTGTTAAATTAGCTGGGACACTTAATTTCTGTTGACGCGCACATTTTTCTATGGAAATTAACGCTAAATAATTTTTTGGATTCGCCAGCGAATCGTTCAGGCAGCAGACCGAAGACGACGAGCCGCAAGCCGCCCGCCGCCCGCCGCCTGCCGCCCAACATAACAAAACGTGGGATTCCGGGCACTTCTTTTTTGGCTTAGGCTTGGAGTTGGCAATTAGGCCCGGGGTGTTTGAATTAGTTTCGTGTTTTAATGAGTTTCATAACTTTTTGGTTCCGTTGTAAATTTTGCAGCGGCAGCAACACGAAGCACACATAAAAGATGCGTGCAACGGTTAAAGCGGCGGAAAAGCGGTGGGAAACCCAGAAGGAAAACGAGCAAATTTCCATGTTACTACTGCGGGAAAACCCCCGGGTGGATTTATGTATGTATTTGCTGGCCATACACCCGGTTGACATAAGCGAAAGCAAAGTGGCAAAAGGCAACATGAAAAATGCTTTAAATCTTCTCAAAAGGCGGCGCAGGGCGGGCCGGGGGTGGGTGGGGTTTCTAAGGGAGGTCAGGTCTCAGATGTGTGTCCCTGTGTGTGTATGCTAATGATATTTTAAAAGAGAGCTTGTGTACGCGCGTATTGTGTGTGCGAGTGTACCAGTGTGCGTGCTGGCCGGCAAGTGAAAAATTATTTATGTTGCCTACTTATTGGGGCATGCAAATGCGCATTGTCCCGCAAAACGTATCTAAATTCCACTCACAGAGTGATTTAGCCAGCGAATCAAACTATCGAGCCTCTAATTAATAAATCATCAGCAGCCAGGGCAGGCAGAAACACGACTGAGCTTGTTAAATTACATATTAAACATATGTCACTACATTAAACAATCGATTAATTCGAGTTTTCCACAGAAGCTGGTGAGCTACCATAAGCCTTTACCTAAGTGCAAGCAGGAGAAAAATTTGATTACCTTTTTAATGCAAATTTATTGCATTAAATTGAGCCGACTGTGTGTGACTTGTGAATTTTTTTATGTTATATTGGCATGTTTCTAATATGATTCATATTTATATTCATATTTACCCAGAGTCTGTACTAAAGCAATTAAATCATTTATTTTAACGCTGTTATGCAATCAGTTGCCAAATGGCCCTCATAACTTCAATTATCCAAACAAATCGAACTATCGAGTGAGATGTAATACTCAAAAAGAACTCTAATTAATTAAACATCACAACGGTGTCCGAACAAAAAATAATACACAGAAAAGGACGAAAAAATTGACCTACCAGCAACAAAAAAATATAAAACGGGGCGAAAATTCCAATGACAAATGGGGCTCGCTGTTAAATATTTGCAGGAAAACCCTTTTCCGGCACAAAACAAAACACACAAAAAAAATACAACGGAAAAGCAGCAAAACGTTTCTATCTCTTTTGCACACACCATTTATTTTCCACGCTTTTCCCCGGCACTTGGCCCCCCTTTGTTTGTAGTCACCATTCAACTGTAATTACTTAGGTAGACCCGATCCAAAGCGATACTGGTGGATATATAAGCCTCTCCCTTTGCACCGGGAAAAACTTTGAATTTTCTTTTAATTTTTCATTGTTAAATTGCCATTTCAGGAGGGGGGGTGTCCTGTGGCATGTGCAAGGATGCGCCCAAAACAGAGGGAAACAAACCGAAGCACAACAGAGGCAACGGCAACCGAAACAGCAACTGGCAAGCGGGCATAAAAAGGACAAACAAATTGAAACTTTATACAGTTGGCAAAAGTTCAGAGAGAGAGAGGCAAATCAAACCCGAAAGGGTTAACAAATTTGCAGCATTCTGCGCCGGTTCCCTGAAATGAGACCGATTTTGATGTAGGTCAGGTCTGGGGTCAGAAAGATTTAACCAAATTTAATAAACCCCGAGAAATCCAAGCCAGTCTGCGAAATTGCTCTATCACGGGACAGTTTAGGGGGAAAACAAGAGGACAACAAGTCATTATGTAGACAATATAGCCAAGTTTTATCTTACTGCATTTAATTTGGCCAAATTTAATAAAAACCCTCCGCCAGTTTAGCATATGAAATACCCCATAAACCCAATTAGAGGGAGCTCTAGAGAAATTCTTGACTACAAGAAGAGTAAAAATAAACATCAAGAGAATAAACGAGGAGCAGAAGTCAAAAACAAATTTAATGGAAAAAATATTTAAACGAAAATCCTAAGGCTCAGGCCAAATAAAATGAATTAAAAAGACACTACAAAAAATGAATATCAAATAAGTAGATGGAATAACTGTCTAGTTAATTTGAACAAATTTATGCTAAAATAAAGACTACAACAATTTGGAAAAATATGTGAACAAGTTTAATATACAAATATCAAACAATTGAAACTCTAGTAAACCAAATTATAAAACTCTAGAAATAGTTTAAACAATAATATAATAATAAAAAAAATATAATGCTTCTCTTTCTCTATCTCTGTTTTTCCGCAAAGAGAAAGCCTCGACCCTGCTCTAGTGCAAATGCATTCGTATGGCTTTACGTTCCTTGAAGCCCATACTATCCTTGTTAAAACCCAATAAAGACCCTCAACAAATACGCACATAAATTCTGCCCAAGCATAAACAAATAAAACATGCAAAACATACACAGGTTCCGTTCTTTAACTTCATTCTGCATTCGTTAAATTAAAAATGCCGAACAACCAAGTCAAGCAGCGAATTTTAGCACTTGAAAGTGTGTACGCAAAAGACCATTAAGAGCCAGTTTCAGGAAAAACACACAGTCATATCTAGGCAAAAATCTCTGGCAAAATAAATGCGGAGGGAAATAAATAAATATCAAAAACCATAAATAAATAAAAGTTGTGAACAAGCAAGGCCCTGTCCACCATGTTGGCAAACATGAGAGACCGAGAACGAGACCGGCGAGCATTTACAACTCCTGGAGCAGGAGCAGGAACAGAAGCTGGAGCAGGACCAGGACCAGGAGCCACTGCAGAAGCGAAAGATACAAGATACACACGTCAGCAACGGCTTTGTGTACTCGTATCTGTATCTGTATCTGTATCTCGTGGTAGCTGTGGTCGTTGTCGTTGTCGTGGGCGGCCACACGCCCCTTTTTTCGCTGCCACAAAAATCAATATGTTGATTTGAACTTTCTTTTCGCTTCGCCCCTTTTTCTTAGTCCTCTTTTCTTTATATTTTGCCCAGAAAGTTTTGCGCCAAGGAATTATCAATTTTTTCTTTGTTGCCAGCCAGCCTGCCAGTCTTCTTGTTTTCAGCTCCAACTCCAAAGAGAAATGAGCACGGCAAGAAAATAGCTACAGATATTAAGACTAAGTGAAGGAACTATAAATAAGAGTTAAATCTTAAATATTTGAAAATGATCACACGAAAATGATCAAGAATAAAATATTTTATGGCACAAAGCATAGACTCCCCTGAGATAGAATCCCTTTAAATCGAACCACTTGCTCTCGATTTTCTCTCTCAGTGAAGTCTTTGGCCAAAGCTGCCATTATCCGCTTACATATTCATGTGGATATGGCACGGCCATATAATAAATGTCTGTATGTACTTCTATACATAAGCGGATATTTTTGACACTTCAAAAATTGGAATATCTCAAGAGCCGAAGAGCGACAGGCGGCAGCGGCGGCGAACACAAAATGCCCTGTGTAATTTTTCATGACTCTCCGCCCAGCCCCCGAAAAGCGGGTCCCATCTGGGGCCTCTGAGGGTACCAGCTCCATTCGAAATCGTAGCAGATTGAGCTGTTGAGCTCCGGGGAATGGGGCCTATATATCTGTACATGTATATCTAAGGGGGAACCGGCACCAGCATGACAACTGAGCCTTTTCCTTTATCGCCACTCTGTGTTTTGTGTGCGGCGGCCTGCCACTTTTTTTATTATTTCGCAAATATCGATAAGGACGACTGAGGCGGCTGATAGGCGAGAGAATCGCCCAGAGAGCCCCTGCCATCTCAGTGTCATCGCAGCCCTCGTCCCGTCCCGGACCTCGCTTCCTTGGCCATATTTGGCGACAGTAAATGTTTGCTAAATATCCTCAGTAAATACTCGGCAGCTTATGTGGGTGCTGCACACTCACACACACGGCCACGCACACAATCATTCGCAAATAAATAAATAAGTATCTCGTACAGTGAAATCATGGCTTACTTACAGTGTTCAACAGCTGGGATGGATGAGCCTATGAGCCGGTCTGAGGCGAAGCTGAAAGTAGTCGGGAAAGCATGCAGAGGAATTATTACTAGTTGCTTGGGTGTGTTTTTACCTTATTACCTAAGTTTTTCTATTTATTTCATATATCAAACGTCTGTCTTACTTTTATCATGACCTTATGTCTTTTTTATATTTGATAAATCAATCCACACCGTTATTTTAACTTATCAAAAAGTATAACGATTTTCAATAAAATGTCAGACTGAAAATTATAAATATCTTCTCAAGAACTGCACTGTTCTTTGTTTTAAGAAAAAATTTCCAAATTCAATGGAAACCCAAGGAAAATCTTAAATCTCTAATCTTTGTTTTACATTTTATTAATATAATTTTTTAATACTAATTTCATAAAGATATGTACCTATTTGATTGACAAGTATGACAAAGGAGGAATCAATAAACCTGTCTCCAGATCAGATCCAGATGAGAAAGTTGCTTGTTCAAAACAATTAAATTTTTTCATGTATTGTATTAATTACAAATCTGAAAAATGCAGCCAAGAAGACTTTCCTAGCCCCTTTCAAGCTCATTAAGTGAGTATCCACTGTACCTGGGCTGTCTCCTGTCTCCTGAGCTCGGCTCTTGTCCTGCCCAAGGATGAATGCCTTCGGCCTGAGAGAGTATGGAAATATCGCACTTTAAAGCTCGTCTGGGACCCTGGCAGCATTATGTGCGAGAGCATTATTAATGAATTTATGTATTCGTAATCTCGGGCCAAGCCCGTCCAATCAACACTGCGTATACGCAACCTCCGCAACTTTATATTGACTGCCAGAGCCAAGGAGCTTAACAAGCAGTGAGCATTATTTTACATACGTAAGGGTCTCAGACCCAGACCCAGACCCGGGCGAATCATTAGTTTCTATTTCACTGGCTGGCAATTCAATCAGGTTGATCAGTTTTCAATATTGAGAACGGGACTATATTGCCTAGCTTCCCGGCTGCAGTCCCTCTCCAAGAGGACGCCCGCCCTCTCTGCCTGTTTGGCCCGGCAGTAAAGTAAATTTAGTTAACCAACCATAAAAAATTGTGTGCGCAAATGTGGGTGAGTGCTTTGGCCACTGCCACAACTTTTACACGCACACACACACCCCAGCGGCAGCCCTGCTCCGCTATTCACACACATTACGTATACGACACATAGTTGGGCCAAAGTTGATGATGTGGTTATAGTTGTTGGCTGGCATTGCCACTGCTCCTGCTTCTGCTGCTCATTAGAGCCGCGTTCGCGCCGAAAAATCTGTAACACATAAAAGTATGCAACATGAAATGTGCTAACGACAAGCCCACACCGAGAGAAATTCCTGTTACCCAACGCTATACGAGTTGGCCAACAAATACATTGTTTTAACCCTATTAGTTTGCTAAGATTTTGTGTATAAAGTATAGTTATGTCCCTTAAAAAAATATATCATCGGTATGGCAGCTTTTTAATTGGTTTCCAGCCACAGATACGGAATATATAATAATATTTAAAATGTGTCGAAAGATAGATGATGATAAACTATAGTCTAAGGACCTAAAAGGAGGCTGTAAATATTTTAAAAGCGACCCCAAATGGCGTAGAATTTCAATCGAATTTCTTAAGCTTTGTCTGTGACATTTTCTCACCGTGCACTATCGAAAGAGAAAGCCATAGCTTTAAGGGGGGACGCTGGGTGATTCCCAGATATTATCAGCAAAGTTATTGGCGGGCAGCGTCAGCGGAGGAGGTAGCTGGGCACTGGGAGCTGGGAACTGCTGCTAAGCATTAAATTTATGAATCCAGAGCGAAGTGTCTTCTCTCCACTTGGTGGCTCATAACTCGAAGTCGGCTTAGAGCCCCGGATCCACACCATCCTAACTAACCGAGTGGCGGAGTACACCGCCTCGTCCCCCGACCGGAGTGCCAACCGAGTAACCAAGGCGACTGCGGCGCGGACAGGAAGTTACGTGACTCGTGGGCATAAGTCCTCGGACTGCATTTCACCTTATTTGCTTGGGCTTCATCATCTGCCTCCCCCGACCGCAGCTTTGGCTTCAGCTCCAGCTCCAGCTCCAGCTCCGGCTCTGGCTAATGGCTAAGACTATAGAGCAAAGTGATAAATTCTGGCTCAAATGGAAACGAAGTGGCCCTTGGAAAAATTTACATTATCACGCGAGGCAAAAATGCTGAGCTGCTGGACACAATATAGTTATGCAAATAGCGCCACGAATTATATAAATTGCGTATACGCAGCGTGGCCCCAGACACATTGATATAAATTCATATTCAAATGGCCAAAAAAAATGTTTTCGTTGGGAGATAAGACTAGGCGATGACCAGTATTCGTGTTCTGTTTAGCAAAGTTATGTGATTACTGAAGCTTATATTTTGAGAATATCCTAAAGTCCTCTCGATAGTTCAATCTGACATAATATCATTTAACTTATTTATTATTAATTTCAAAATATATTTAAGGCATTTTTATGTCTGTATTTTTGATATTTGATGTTTCATTTCAAAGTTCTTCTTTGGCCTCGAGCCTGAGAAGCCCGGCCATTGTCCTCCCCATAATCTTTTAATTTTCACTAATACAATATACCCTTGAACTCTACTATTGCCAGGTAATAGGAAAAAGAGAGAGAAAGGAAAACATTTGCACAACGTTTCGAGATACACTCGCATATCTCGTAATATTCGGAATGCTGAATGTGTGTGCTGCGTCTCCGGCAAATTAGGGCGGGACGCAAAAGGAAAAAAGGACAAAGGGCCTGGTAAATAGCGGAAAATGTTAAACGACCGACCGGTACGCAAATTGATATTTTTCTACAACATGCAAATAACACAAGTAATGCGAGGAGAGTGTGCGATGTGCGGAGGGGCGCTTCCTCTCTGCGCAAATAAATGATCTGATAAGACAACAACAAACGTAAAAATTTATGCATGCCAACTAAACAACACACACGCGGGCACAACGCAGGCACACACCCACCGGAAGGACTTGCCGCTCGGCGCTGGTAATGGTGGGTGGCCACGTGTAGGATGCTGGGGAAAATGAAATAAAGTTAAACAGGATATTTCAACATTCGCAGCAGCGGCAGAAGCAACAGCAAACAAAACAACTGAAAGTAAAAGCTAACGAGGGCAGGCTCCAAGGGGGCGGGGGCGTGGCAAGGACGTTGCCAGGACACATTCCGATTCGGTGTGTTAAAATGTAATAGCAACGTTAATGAACACGAACGCAGTGGCAGTGGCAGTGGCAGCGCCAGTCGCACTCGCAATGGAAATGGTCACATAAAAAAGGCAACGATTTGCCCCGGCCTTTTGCTCCTTTCTCTTTTTTATGCCGCTCTGGCGCTGGCTCTGCCTCTGCCCCACAGGTTGTGGTTGTAAAACACACAGAAGGACTTACACACACACACACAGAGACAGGACATTAGCAGGGAGAGCACAAAAAAGTCAGCAAAGCGCAGGAAGTGCGCGGATGAGAGCAAAACAAATCTCAGCCACGCACGTCTTTGGCAGCCTCGTGTAAACCTCCGCCCACCCAGAAAAACCACCAGCTCCCTCTCCAACTCTCTGAATTTTCCGCCCACCACCCCTTGACATTGGCACTCCCCCGGCCGCCGATCCCTTGCCCCCGGTGCCCCCAACTCCACCCAATCGTCGTCGTTCGCTTTCTTTGTTGTCTCCCCAAAAAACCAATTGCGCTGTCGCTGTCGTCGTCGTCATCGTCGTCATCATTGCAGTGAAAGAAAAATCTATAGGTTTAGCTAGACGCTGATATCATAATTAGAGCCCTTGATTATTTATAACATTTTTTGTAGACACTTGTTATGGACTTTTACTGGTTATATGCTTGAATTCTTTCTTAAGTTAATTATCTTTCATTACTTCCTCTGAGTAAGGCAACTGCTATATAGTTTGCAATATAAAAATGTAAACTCCCTATGATACAGAATTAATTTTCCCCACTTTATAATTACTTAATAAATAACCGCAAATCTCTGTCCAATTCGAGACTGATTCTCTCTGTGTGCCCCTGTTGTCACTGCTGGTTTGGCTGTTGTCGGGGCCAACTCAGGTCGCCATCTCCTCTCTGCCTCCCGACTCTGGGCTCCCTTGCCCCATCCGGCTGGTACTCCGGATGGTACTCCGTCTCCGTCCCGGGCTCTTTGGTCCGTGTACTCATCCAATCGTCGCCGCCAATGCTGCGAGGCATGTCACCATGTTGGTGATGCGTGAACAGTCGCAGTCAGTGATTGAATCACTGCTATCTGGCTGCCTTAATGGAATTCGAATTGAGGCGGCCATATTCTAAAGGACCTGCGACTCTTAATCCTTACGGCTGCATTTGTACAGGCTTTAAAGGTAATTTTGATACATATATATGGGATTTAAGCTTTCTTTATCAATAGAATTACGCTGTACTGGATTTTATTGAGTGTCTTCTATCAGTAGATAAAGATATATCAATATTTTTAGAACAGAAAAAGGGCATGGTATATTCAAGATGTAAACTAACTTCAATTTCAGATACTTAGTTCAAAAGTATTTTCGAATAGTATATTTCTTTATTAAACCCGCAAAGCTTTCATACTTTGATGAAACTGAAATCTTAGATATTTTTGTTAAAAACTTCGACTTCCATTCAATTTAAAAGATCTTGTCTTACGCTTCACATTCTCCACGTCTAGTCTTCTGCAGCGAAAGTAGGAAAAGCGCTAGCAAAGGAGCTTATGGGATTATAACTCCCAGGTACTCCGCTGCTGCCAGAGAGGAGACCCCCAGCCTGGAGTCTAAACCCGAGCTTAATAGTTGTGCTGGGAGGGGATGGCCACCGTGCCGCACAAGGGTCCCAATTAAGCTCGAGGACGAAATAGAGGAGAGCGACTCACGTTATACTACAGCAATTATAAACTAATTCCAGTTTAGCTTTAGCTCAATCACAGTTTGCTCCATCACTGGCGGTGCTCCGCAGGAGGAGGGATTCCCCCGGCCAAGGTGAGTGGGATTTGGGGCTGGCAGTTCTGTCGCTTCTGTCGGTTTCAATGAGGCATTTTACACCATTTGGCTGGTATTTGATGAGCATCTCGTGCGCGACACTCTTGGGCTCCACATAATGACGCGTGTGTCACCTTTGGATACCACCCCCTAGCTAACCAGGAGCGCGCTCCTCACCCTTCGATTCCCCCGAAGCAATTCGGGTCTCAATTTCTGGTTCTTAGCTTGTTGCTGGCTGCCCCATAAACATGGGCATCTTAGCGTTGCCGCGAGACACTTTTATGTGATCCGAGATCCGTTAACGAATTTTCCAATAGCCCAATTTTCCCGTGGCCCCGAATTACCAAAATTGGATGCCCAATACTCGCTTGCCTGCTGGGGTTAAGCAGGCAACCAGGCAATTTATGAATACCTTAATACGGTTTATTGTCGAAATATTTACCTACCAAAAAACACTGGGAAAATGATACTAAAAAACGACTCACCGGGCAAAAAAGGAACACATAAGAACACAGGAAGGGCGGCCGGACAGCAGATGAAGATGCCGATGCCCAAGTCCCGATGTCCCTGGGTAATGAAAATAACAGACATTAAGCAGATGAAGCGGCGGCTCTGGAAAACGCTGCCAAGGGAAAGGAAATCGCGGGGAAAGGCAAGGTGGAGCAGAGGAGCATAAAATATTAAACGGAAAACCTTCGTAATTAAAGTGAAATGAATTTAAGTACGCAAATTGAACGAGGAAGTCAGGAGAGGACGCAGCGATGGGCTCGGTATCCAGATCTCTTGTGTGGACAATACACTCAAAATAATAAGAGATTACATAAGTTTTCGATACATATAAAGGTGGGTTTATTTTACAACATACTCCCCAAATGGTAGAGTGTAAATTAATCTATTTTTTTTTTAGAAAATTTAAAATATTCCCCATATCCGACCTCTTTCCTGGTGTACTCCCTTGCCAAGGAGGAGGAGGTAATGTTTAAAGGGGGCAACTGATGGGAGGACGACCAGCGAGCAGGACGATTCGTATAATTAAGTGGTCACCAGAAACCAGAAACCAGAAACCAGAAAACCAGGACCGACGGCGACCAGGAAGCCACTCGAATTGACCAATCCGTGCTTTGACTTTGAAGTGTGTGTGTTTGCCTCAATACATCAGGTGCACACTCCAGGCAAAAATATAATATATATACACACCTCCCTCCCGTTCCCTCCCCTGCTATGTATTGCTTTCTCCCTGGACTAATTAAAATGCAGTTAAGTATTTATTTTCTCATAATTGAGGTGGCCGAATGGAAAAGTCAAGCTGCCAAGCGGCATTTGGAGTGGATCATTTCCGCAAAAGGGGGAACAGCTGGCCAATTAATTTGAAGTGTGCATAGGAGCCACAGAGGGAGGGGAGAGCGAGGATGGAGCGGCACGGAAAGAGATTGAGCTATGGCAAGGCTCAGAAAGGAAAAGGACATACACTACTACTACACACACAGTAGAGTTGAAAGCAGGATGAATGCGGTCCACTAATTGGTGCGACCAAGCGCTCTTTGCTAAATGTCCTTTGAAAGGATAAAAGGTCTTCAATTAATCAGGAAGGATATGAAGATAAAGATATATGATAAATGTCATGTTAATATTTATTTTGATTTTTCTTTTTAGTTGGAACAGCTACAGCTACAGAAAGCCATTGTCCTTGTGCCATTGTCCAGATAAACACTCTAATTGAAGTGACCGTAAGAGCTGTAGTTATCAAATTTCCCCCATATGAGGTTTACTTTTAGATATAACCATGTCCGCACACAAATCACATAATGAGGCTGTAAGAACTAATCCTAAAACAATAGGGAAATACCCCAAAATGAACCCTAATTCCTTGAAAACATTTTCAAGGTTATTACCAATAGAAAACTAGTCCAATTACATGATTTCATTTAACGCTCCTTTGCATGTGTCTAGACTCGTGGCGAACGTGAGTCCTTCGAAATTGAATTCCGCTGAGCATCCCGCCATTAATTAGCAGAGGAAAGGACCTTCCATGAATGATTGATTTGCGAGTAAACATGTATGAATAAGATTAATCAATTAAACGATTCCCAGTCAGTCAGCCAGAGTGGGGATCCATCTCCGAAGCTGATGAAGTTCATGGCTTCCGACCCCATTCTGTGGGCTGGCCCAAAAGGCAATTGGGTTAACTTGGCGACCTGCAAAAGAAGACTTGGGAGTAACCCTTTTAACAAAGCACATACTCGCTTTGCCCGGAAAAGAATCGAGAGGGGAAACTGAGGAAGCTAGGAAAACTTATCGCTGCCATTGGCAAATTGTCGCCACAATTTTTGGGGGAATGGCTGGTGGCCCAAGGATGAGATACAAAACTGTGACTGCGGGTAACTTGAGTAGCCATTTTCACTCATTCGCATTCGCAGTCACATTCGCGTTACCCGTTTTAGCCCACTTTCTCCCCCTTTTAGCCACTTCAACTGCGGTTTCATTAGCCGCGGTCTGTGTCAACTGTTGTTATTTTGCCCCTCGCTCCCGTTGCCGCCTTTGTTGCCCTTGCTTGGCTTCCTCTAATTTCGTTAAGTTTCGTTGCCACAACAGGAAACCATTCCAATGTGTGTGCCGCGAGTCGAGGCGAGTCGAGTGTGTGCCAGAATTTGCTTTTTTTCGCCATCCACACACCAGAGTTAATGCCACCCCGCAAGGCCGAAGAAACAAGTTTTTCCCAAAGCCCATGCACTGGGGAAACTTTTAGGGATTATAACCACCTCATAGATGTCCTTTGAAAAGCCCAATTTATTCTTAAAAATATTAAAATTTATTTAGTATTTTTAGAATTTGGATTTATAATGATGATACAAGATAATTTTGTATCGAAAAAATCAATATTGTGTATACATCGGATATTGAATCGTATGAGGAACTCGAATCACATTAAGTGTGCTATTTTCGATACTAAAAATTTAGATATATCAGTTTGTACGATCATTTTTATACTTTTGTCGATATATCACACAACTTAAGGTACAAATACAATACAAAATACAATGAGGGGGTATATATTGAAACAATTCCTCATTTT
Organism: Drosophila jambulina; assembly: GCA_018152175.1. Lineage (NCBI taxonomy): Eukaryota > Metazoa > Arthropoda > Insecta > Diptera > Drosophilidae > Drosophila > Drosophila jambulina. The sequence continues at coordinate 32,341,013 of JAECXH010000012.1, forward strand.
AAAAATGTTGTATCTTTTTTACTTTAAACATATTATTTTATAGTTCTAAAAAACCCTTTGAGTCTTTCTCCCAGTGTCGATTGGCAGCCTGGCCTCCAACCAAAGCCCCCCTCGCTACTCCTCGCTCGCCGACCGCTGTTGCCGTCAAATGCAATTAACAAAACACGCTCCTAGCATAAAGTCATTAGTTATTCCATTTCATGAATATCCTTCTCTCGATTCGAACGCTTCGTTGAATATGTTTATGTGTGTGTGTGTGCAAGACAGCTCGGAGCATATGGGAGCCTCTCGATGTGTGTGTATGCTGGGTGTGTGCCTGCTGGTCGTGTGTGACTTAAAGCCCTGACCACTACCAGGAGGAACTACACCAAGGTCCACAACAAATGTACACAACAATATTATTTTGGTGGATTTTCCGCAAAACGGCCTTCGTGCTTAAACTACAGCAGCTACCCACAGCCCACAGCCCACAGCCGACCACCAACGCCCACCGACCCCCAAAAGAGCCACCAAAAAAGCCCCACGCTCTGGAGCGGAGCAGAACCCCTGCAACCATTTGTAGTCCCCGCTAAATTGCCATTCAGTGTTGTACACCGTCATTGGTGTTCGTTGTCCGGCGTCACGTTGTTTGCTTTCACCTCAAGCCAAGTTTGCGAATGTTTCCCGTCCGCCTCCAGCGCCCCGTCCCTCTCCGATAGCAGCCACTCCCAATCCTATGGAGCCCTCCCTAGGATCCGCACCCTTCAGCCCGCCGCCGCCAGCCGGAAAGCGTGTACGCCGGATAAACTTTTCGGCATGAGTTCTTATAGGCAAAAATGGTTTTTCAATACTCAAAGATTTATGAGTCTATGAATCTTGTACATATCCGAAAGCAAGTGAGTGAGTTTGGCGGTGGCTTTGTACACAGAGAGAAAACAATGTAAACTTAAAGAGATCTCAATTTAAAAGTCCACCGTTTATAAAACACCGATGAAAACATTACTTCGAATTGTTTGCGGAGAGACAAAATCGGAAAAGCCGCCCTCGCTGCGCTGTGATCTTCTACCTTTTTAAGCCTTGATAGTAATTATACCACAACTTTTCAGCATTCACTATCGACCTTATTATTATTTTTTATTCTTCGTAAAATAGTTTCTAAAATGTTTTTGATTTCTCTAGCAATTTCCAAACATTTCTTTCAGTACACCGGCAAAAGTGCAGCTACATCTTCAACATGCTTTTGGGCGCTATACCCATACTTATCTGAAATCCCTACAAATTTCTAGTGTCAGATAAAAAAGGGATGACAAAACTGTTACAGATATGGTAAAGTTTTTCGCTCTGTGAGATACTGATACTCCTATTCCCCTGCTAGCTTTGCATAATCCTGGGAGGCGGGGGAATCCCCGTCAGAAGCGACCGAAAAGCAAACACCACAAATTAGTCGGCATGAAACACACGGACCGGTAAATGGCTAAGATCTAAAGGAGAAACCGGGGGAAAACGGGGAAAATGAGGGAAACTGAGGGAAACTGAGGATGCGAGGGGTTACTGGGACAGCCAGAAGAACAACAAATAGAAATCAAGTGAAATTCTTGGCTGTGCCGGGCGCAAAGTTTTCCATTTCATTTTTCGAAATTTTGCTGCTGCTCCGGCTGCTCGGTCTATTTTATTTTTTCGGTTGCGGATTTCGTGTGGAAAACTTGGGGGCAGCTGCCACATGGAACATGAATCAACATAGAAAGTCCTCAAAAAGTTCGTCGGGGATGATTTAATTAGATTTCTTGAAGATGTCACCCAGGGCTATGTGCCTCAGTCTGGACCGGGTTCTCGGGCAACGTTTAATTATGAAATTTTCAAGGTGGCAAGTTGGCAAACTGGTAAGTTGGTAAGTTGGCAAGGTGATGCGAGTGGAAGTGGGAGTGGGAGTGGGAGGAGCCTTTCTAGGCCCCCCTCCCAAAGGTATTTTGTGGTAGATTAGCCCGGGTTCAGCGGCGTCGGTGACGGGGCTTAGGAATCCCGATTGGTGTCGGGTTTCGGGCGTCGGTGTCGGATGCTGGCAACGATGTGATAAGTTAATTGAAATTAAATTTTAATTTCATGGGATAAAGTTGCCTGCCATCGATGAGATTGCTTTTTGGGGGCTTCACTTTGCGTTCATGGAATCAATATGGAAATGTGAGAATTACAGGGGAACGGGACACGTCCGAGGGCGGCCAATCAAAAAGAAATCCCCTGGGTCTATTAGCAGAATCATTTCATTTTCCCTTTTAATGGCAAACTCACATGTCACGCTGCCGCCGAAGAAAACTCATTTATACATTATGTATACGCCATGTTGAACACACAAGATTCAATCTACGTCGCAGCGGAGAGTCCTTGAGGTTGGCTTTGGAGGAGTTTTGCCTCGACTGCTGCCCGACCCTTAGTACACACATATGTGCGCATCCCTATGTGTTAATTGCACAGAGAAAATAGAAATGATCTCTGAACGGTCGATTGGAGTTTAATTAACTTCAAAGGAGTTTCAGCTGACCGGATTCGGAGGATAGTACATGTAGGAGATCAAGAAGCTGTGTCATGAGAGTTCCAATCGATTATTAATATTTAGTTGGCATAATCCTGGAATTAATTTTAGAATCATTAGGTGAAAGACAGAAGAGTTATGAGCGTTTAAATCTAAACCTTTTATCTGACTCGCTCGCATTGAAATACGTTTCTGTCCTGAATAAACACCCTCAAAAATGTACCTTTTTACTACCTATAATAAAATGAAATAAACTACATCTTCTATAGCTACGAATTCCTTTTGTTTTCACTCAAAATCTATCCATTCCTTGTTTTTCGTGTGGTTACAACTTCATTGCTGTTCGAGCAGCCCACCTTGAACAATCAAAAATATGCCCCAGGGGCAATATTAATTCCCATATTCCATTTTAATTATACAAATGCAAATGCAAACGAATCCCTCACACAGTTTCCAGTTAAATAAACAAGACAGGCTTATGGCTTTCACCCCAGAAATCGATTCCGACTCAAAACTACAAGGAAAGCATAATCAGCTTAGCCGGCGGGGCAATAATTTTAATAACAATTGAATGCGCATCCAATTGAACTTAAAATCTGTCGGTTCGCCGCCATTAACTATGCAAATAACGGGCGGGATATAGACAAAATCGCAACAAGATTAATGTTTATTGATTTTCCCGGCCAAGTGATAATTTGTTACCACACCAAATTGGCCGTCGTCCGCCGAGCAAGGCGATTTTTCTGGCTTACTTTTCTATTTCTTCGCAAAGCCATTCTAAGAATTTGATAAGCCCCTTTTGGAATTTTCAGTCAGTCGCCCGGTCGCCCCTCCAGGAAAGTTTTTGCGGGTATTTGCATTATTAAGTACACGCACTGATAGCCCTCCGTCGATTTTCCGATTTGTTCTTGGCGCGGCTGGGAAAAATGGGTAAATGGAAACTGGGCATCGAGCCGAAGGTGTCATATTGCCGAGGATTTGCTTATCAGACATCAAAGAACACCTTGCGGTGCCATCTTTTTGCGGATCGTTGCCATTGCAACCCATCGTCGAGAAAAACGCTTAGGGGAGAAAGGGGGAAAACTCTGCCCCCTGTCAAAGTCCCTCCACCCACCTCCCAGCCTCAGAAAATTTCCATCTCCAGCTTTTGGTAACTAACTTTTCTTCTCCAGGTTTACATAAATATTTTCGTTTGGCTTTGTGTTTGTTTTGTTTGTCTGGTTCCGTCTGTTTAGCATTTTTGAATATTAATTAAAGCAAACTTTCCGAGGTATGTAAGCATTATTAAAAACCAAAAACCCTACGTGCGGGAGCAGCTTTTTATCCTTGGGGAATGTTAAGTAATATGTGCGGCTTTTTAAATGGCACTGATAAAGTTGCATTCGGAATTTTTGCTGGGACTTAGACACGATTTTACTCCTCCTTTGTAAAGCATTAGAACTCCTAGAAGCCTACCCCCTTATCGAAACCAGGACTTTAAGAGCAAGTGTAAATTAAAAAGAAACCTCTATTTTTCGGCAAATTCACCGACCGGAATTGAGTGAAACTTAAAAGAAAATACACATTTTTTAAATATTGATGAATGGCAACGGAAAGGGCCGACAATGACGGAAGCACAGAAGAAAAAGAAAACGTTTTAAGAAGGGTCCGTAATACGACTGTGTTTCCTAGAAAGCCTTTGTTTCGAGCTAAGCGAGGGAGAGTTCCCGGTTCCGCCCCGGTTCGCCAGAAACTAAGGTAATGGATGCCCCTGGGCCATCCTGGGGACGGACGGCATTACCTGGATTTGCTTATCAAAACTTCAAAGGTCACTTTTCCCGCGGAAAGCGCAGGGGGCCGAGCTGAGTTCGAGTCGCGTAACGCTAAGTAAACATACATATATAACGACCTGTTCACATCTGGCCCTCTTTACTTATTTACTGCTATTTGTTATTTAGTCGTTTGTCTCATTCCGCCTAAATTGGCTGGAAGTGAAAACGAAACCTGAACCGAAACTGAAACCGAAACTAAATGGATGTATCGAGCGACAATCGGTGGCAACAACTGCGGCGCAACAAAGGCCAATCGCAGCGCAAAGCGCAAAACAGAGCGGACCCTAAAACCAGACCGAAGTCAACCTACTTTTGGACGCAACAGACTACAGGCAGAGCCGAGCTGAAACACATTCTATATGCAACGATGTGCCATGCATATGCACCCAGCGAAAAAGTAGTCTGGATAAAACAATTGTAAAAATCAAGCGACTTTGTAGAAATCCCTTTTTTTTGAGTAAATTCTAACCATTAAGGGGGACTTGAGTCAAATTATTTGAAAACTATAGTTTATAACATCCAACTTAAGTTTTTGAAATTTATTAGAAGCTTAAAAAGTTACGTAAATCTTTCGAATTATAGATTACCTGCCTTTGTTTAACTATTTTTCGAAGACCTTAATACTGCTCAAGGCGTGGCCTTACAATAGTTTCAGTTTTTTAAAAAAACTTGATTGGAATAAACTTATAGTACATGATTTACTAATGAATTCCCATATTCTCTAGCAAGTATCGTAATAAAAACCGACATTAAGTATATATTTTTTAATGTTTCCGTAGGCTTCTTCGCACTTATATCTCTTCGGATTTGAAATCAATCAACCATTATTTAAGCAACCTTTTAATTGATTTCAACGAAAATGTACAGATTTCCTACTATTGAAGAATCAAATGTAGCTTAAGAACTTTAATTTAGAAATTTCATTATTTTAGTAAGTCAACACCTATATTGAAATAGCTCTAAGATTATAACTAGCAAAGGTAAGGTGTTGTTTTGAGCCCCTATATTAGTTATAACATATTGAACAGATATTTATGCAGAAAATAAAGCGACTAAGACTCCTCAGATTCAGATTCAGATTCTTGCTAGACATAATATAATAAATATAAGGTCACAGAAACCTGCAATATTATTTTAATATTGATATCACATGGAGATACGTTCTTTTGTGCCTGTGTATATATGTACATTCGGTATGCGCCCGGATGAGAAGCACGGAGCGGGTTTTTTGGGTAGCAGAGAAGAGCAGGGCAGGCCACCCCTCCGGACGCCGTCCCCGACGCCGTCTCTGTCTCCGTGTGTACGGGGGGACAATTGGGCGCCCTACGGCGGATTATTGAATTTTCCAGCAGCATTCTCCGCTGACACTTGGCGCCTAATGCGCTACCGCTTACCTGCCTCGGTCGCAGCTCCTTCGCAGGACGATGCTGCGTTATCCTGGTGAACGGCTGCTGCTGCTGTTTACCCAATTCACTGGCGTTGACAAAAATTCCAATAGAATTTCGGCATCGTTTACATATCTGGGAAATGCATTAAACACAATATATACACAGAGTCGGTGGCGCGACGGCGATGGGTTGTGTTTGTAGAGTCCAAGAGGAGACACGAGCTGTCTCTGCTCTATATATACTCCCGTATATTTTTTCGATTGTACCTATTTTTTTGCTCTTTTTGGGGACCCCAATTTGTGTGCCGCTAAGCGAAAAATCAAAAACGGCGCGCGTGTCGGTACGGCTGATATATCCAGTGATTCGATGGGACCACGCACTAGCAACACGCGACACTCGACGACGGCGGCGGTTGAGTACCGGGGGCTTAGTCGGCGGTTATCCGGGGGCCAGGGATTTGGGGACAGTGACAGGCGACAGGCGGACAGGCGACTAAGATGAATGTCAATAAAAATGATGCTCGAAAACTGCAGTTGGTTTTTTTTTTGTGGCTCCTCTCTTTCTCTTTTTGGGAGGTTGTTGTGCCCCTGTTTCTGTTTTTATTTGTTTTAATTTTTTGTTTTTATTTCCTCTCTCTCTCTGTCCCGAGTTACTGTGATTTAATTATAAATCGCAGACGAGAACCTCTTTAAGCTGGAGCGGCGACAACCACAACCGGAGTTTCGTACTCGTCACGCGAAGAATCCGTACTGAAGATACAGACGCGGATTTTGGCCAAGTGAACGAAGGCTTCATCTCGCAGCAGGGCTGCTGCGCAAAACGCAGATAACGGTGCCGGTCTACTGCGCAGGCGTCGCTCTCAGCTGGCTCTCTCTCTCTCTGTGACTCGGTCTCTCTGCGGAGCCCCCTGTAAATATGTCTGTGTGCGACACGCTCGTTGGAATGCCATAAAAAAAGGAAGCGTTAGAATGAAATGAAAATGTAGCATAATTTATGACTGCATCGTCTTTTAAATAATTGCACGCACACACACACACACCTCCTGCCTGCGTTTTAAATATTTACATCTACTCACCTGCCCGGCCCGAGACCCAGCCCCCCTCTAATGACCAAGTAAATATTTCATTCTTTTTTTATATTGTTATACGGCTTTTTAAACATTTGGCCGAAATTGGTTAAAGGTCAATGGTTTATTTTTGAGCAAAACACACACGGCAGCCGATGCGAAATGATTAGGAAAGATTTACGGGAAAATTAGCTGAACAGAAATGGGCGATATTTGCATAAACATTGATAAATAATTGCTAGAGAGTCTGGCAAAAGGAAATAAATTCTACCACCCACAATTTATGTTTAAAGTTGTTGACAAATTTTTAATTTCACTACCCATTTGTATAAATTTATCAATTTACTTAAAGTCGTGGGGAAACTACCAAGTTTCCGAGAATGTTTCCTTTTAAAAACATAAGCTACCGACGGACCTGATAAAGACAAGATTTATGGCCAAATTAGCTAATCAAATATTTGCGTAAACATTGATAAATTGCTGTTTTTCCTTAGCGAAAACGGGAATAAATTATGCAGCTGCTTTAAAGTTTGAAACTTGAAAGTATATGGGATAAAAGTTGAGTTCTTTTAAGCCAAAAGCATAAAATAGTACAAAGAATCGATGCATATATGTATATCAACGAAAGAGGACAAAATTAACACCGAAAAACTAATTTTATAACAGGAAAATTCAACACAAGTTCGATTATTTTTAATAAACATTTTAAAACCTTAATTTTGTACACCCTCTTTATGTTTAAACATAATACAAGGTTAAACTATTTTTGACTCATGTATTAAAATACTAAAATATATTTATATATAGTATAGTCCGATTTTTTACCATCTTTAGTGCAAGACATTGTATAAACTTATTTTGTATGTAATTTATTTAGTTTTAAGTAAAGTTCGTACACTTTTCTCCCAAACTGGAGCTACGTATATTTTTAAACAGACTATAATAAAATATATATGGAAAATTAATGACATGCTACTATTGCTTCTGTGATTAAGGCCGTGTTGAAGTCAGTTCGTTGTTGCCTCTAGAGAACAAATCCAATAATTAATTAATTGTCACAAATAAAGTGTGTTGGGTTGTGTAAGAGAGAGATTTGAGTGAGAATTAAAGCTCGACATTGTTTAGATTGGAGCCCGAGGATGTGGGCAGATCGACGTCGCTGGGCGGCACAAAGGTGCCCTTGGTAAGAACGCTTTCCTGCTTAGCACACAGCTTCAGCATCTCGCATTTCAGCTTGTCTAGAATGGCATAGTTCGGCTGATTCACGGCCGCTTTGCTCTGCAGCACTGTGATCTCCTGTTCCTCTAGTTTCTTTTCCTTGAAGGTCTTGATTGAATTGTTGCCATACAAGCGGAGAAGTGAGCCCCAGGTCATAATGTGAGGATGCAAGATCTAAAACGTAAGCGTAAGGTTACCAATTATTTATAATAGTATATATAAAAGGACCTACCTGAAGGATCGCCTGGGAGGCCAGCTGCTTGCCCTCGCGTTTGTTCTTGCACACCACCTTGGCGGTGTGCTTTCCCACAGTCATGGTAAACTCATTCTTGTTGTTCGCCGTCCTATTGATCTCTTGGTTGATCTGGACATCGCTGCCGTAGTTGCGCTGCAGGCACGTCAGCAGTATGGCATTGGGCGATGGCTCTGTTGTTTTATTGCAAAACTCGGTGACCCGCGGATCCTCAATACGAATGTCGTCGAAAACCTTTAAGAAAAGGAGTCCATTTTGCATTAAGAATCGAATAAAACAGGAGAAAAGCTTACAGACAGATCGCTCTGCGTCTTCTTGGCACTGCCGCTCTTCTGGTCCTTGTTGCCTGTTATCTTGTCTTTGACATCGGGTATTAGTATCTCCAGGGTCTCGCGAGCCGCCTCCGACTTGGCCTGCTTCTTGCTGGTCCCATAGCCTGTGCCGTACTTGAGATTATTCACCGAAACGGTGGCTGAATACGGCGTCGCTGCATTCTGCAGCTCCTTGAACTCGTACGTGGGCTGCGTCTTCAGCGCATGCTGCACATACTCGTGCAGGATGCACACGAAACTCTTGCCATTCGGGTTCATGATCCACTCTTTGCGTCCCCGCGGATTCATAGCTCCGCCATCACCAGACGCGGCCAGAATGGGGAACTTGATCAGCTTGGTGCCGTCTGGCAGCGTGGGCCTTTGAATATTCTTGATGTGCTTCCGATTTTTAATGAACTTTCGGCGGGCATTCCAGCTCCGGAATCGCAGCACCCGAATCACCTTGAATTTGAAGAGTTTCTGGCAATAGTTGTTTAGCTGGTCCGGCGTTATGGATTCCTTTTGCGTGTTCTCGTTAACAGTCACTATTTTGGCGGCCGGCATGAGAGCTGTCAGGCCCTCTGACTTCATATCGACATCCTCACCATCATTTTCCTTTCCCTCTACATCCATGGCTTTAGATGCTACTTCCGCTGTGGCTGTGGCTGTGGCCCTGCTTATGGGACATACGTCTACTGCCGCAGGAGCTTCCTCTTCTGGCTTCTTCTGTTCCGTTTCCAATTCCTCCTCCAAAGCCCTACGGTAGTTGAGGCAGGGAATGGCTCCCAAAGGAACGGCATGTTTTCGGGCACTGCCCGTTCCCAGAAAGTAAGGCCTGGAGGCACAGCAGACGCGCGTCTTGCGGTGCAGGAAGAGCGGCATGCCACTGTTGTGGGTCACCTGCACCCAGCCCTCCGGTAGTACCTCAAAGTGATTGAGGCGCTTCTCTGAAACCATAAGAAAAGAGTTAAGGGCGGACTAGCTCCGAAGATCGCACACTTACCCTCGAGCACAGTCTTGAAACGTTGTTCGTACATGGGCCGCTTGGAGTCGCGCAGCTCGTCGGGCAGCTTCTCGTCCAGTAGGTTTTCGATCTCCTCGTCATCAAATTCTGAAGAATTATATTCCTCGCCCTCACCATCGGCCGCCTCCTCATCGTCTTCCCCTTCTCTGCCGTACCTTTCAGCGGCGCACTTGTCGCTGGCGTCGTCTGGTTGTCATGTAAATAAATACAGTCACGGCTTAGATCATGGTTAAGCTTCGAATATTAGGGTCGGAGTCCGACATAAACATTAACTGATAACAAGACACCATATTTGGAGTAGTGAATTTTTTTTTTTTTGTACCCTAAGGAAGCGGATATTCGCCTTGAAATTATCCAAATATAACGATAAAGCTCTGTATGAAGAAAAAACCATAAACTTTCCAGGAAGTTAGGAGACTCGAATTCCCTTTGGATTTCCATTGAACCCACTTACTATGACTATTCCAAGTAGGGTAAATAAAAATTTTTTGCTTTCCCCTTACATGGTAGTTTATTTAACCAGCGGGATGGGCAGTGAGTAATATTTAACATGGTAATCTACATAAATAAACATGTGACCACCTGTATTACAACTATACCTGACTTGACTGGCCAATCCAGCCGGATAATTGGTATCATTCGCATGACAGCCAGCACAAGACACAAAGCCACCTGACCCACAGGAATCCGAAATATAACTGAGGCTGGTATCTTGCGGTTTTGAGGCTGGCTGCCTGCCTTCTGCTCTATCTATCAGCCTCCTGTATTTGCACAATGATAGAGCCAGTGATTTCTTGAGATAAAGAAGTGGCATTACACAGGAAACAATCAGAGGTGCAGACGGGAATCCCAATAAATCAGATCTCGCCATCTTTCTTGTATGTCGAGAGAAAATTGCACATAAATTTGCACATTTCATTCATTCATTCATTCCGGTCTTTCATTTTCTACTTTAAAAGATTTATAAAATGGTTATTGGAACAGAAATTTAAATAGTCAAAGGATAATACAAATTCCAGGCCTTTGATCTGGACCATCATGCATCCCATTCCAGTTCCCAACTCACCTGAATCATCAGCCTCATCGCTGGCAGAGCCGACCTCGTCGAGCACCTGGAACTGCCGTAGCTGCTGGTCCATAGGCTCGCTTTGGAGCTCATTGTCCCGTGTCTGCCGCATCTCCTCGATGGCACTAAGCGAGAACCCAGCCACCTTAAGCTCCTGCTCCTCATCCTCCAGCCGTGGTCGCTTGCAAGCTGGCTGTCCGGCAGTTTCCGATGGAAAGGAAGCCATCGAAGGCTTTGTGTCTACCGCCTCCGCCATTTAGAGTGGTGCGAAAATTAAATCAGGGAAATTACTCGGACTGAGCGGAACAACAACTATAGCTGCCTGGGGGCCAATCTCGCCAATAACCAATACTGAGAGCATCCAACGACTTGCAATTGATTCCTCATTGGAAGTGCCACATTGGTTAAGCCAGAAGCCCCGCGCCGGATACCGCGTCCCACTCTTCCCCACTCGCGATTATTAAGGTTGTGATTAGTCTTTGTCGGCGGCCTACACCGACTGGCTCTTAGCTGCGTCTTTCGCGATGGATTCTGTCCCGTTTGCTTGACAAAATCCCAGGGCAAAAGTTGCTACCAAAGCACACGCACTCCTTGAAGGTCCTTTGAGGCGAAACAACAATAAAAAGGACAACACCACATGCAAAGTTCCCAGTATAAACGCCGCACTCGGCAGCCAGGCAGAGAATCTCTACAAGATCTAGTTAACTTTGGTGACTGATATGATAGTTCCGGAACTATTCCCAAGTAGTGTACACTGTGTTCTGGTGTATTTAAACGTTTACAAATGTTTTAAATCACAGTTCTTCTTGTTTTGCCAGAAAATTTGCAAGACTTGTTTATCGAATACTCCTACTCGATTTCAAAAGCCGTATGGAGAATTCGATTGTAAGAACTATCGATATTGTACCTCGGGCGTATTTTAGTATTTCGCCGCGAAAATATTTAAGCAATTTCTTTATGAAAGTAATCTATATAATATTTCAGTCAATAAAAAATAGTATTTAAATATTAAACTTTAAACAAGGCATGTCAATGGCCTATCTCCGTATTAGGTCTGATCTATAGACGACGTTAGCACAGTCTCCACATCGAGATCCATTGCCTTGGCGGCCGACTCCTGGACACCTGCATTCTGAGCATGGCCCTTGGTACGGTAATGCGCTAACAGATGGGAGCGTCGGACGAACGAGGCTTTGCAGGGCTCGCAACTGGAAAGCGGGATTATCCTAAGGTTAACCACACTTAAACGAAGGTTCTACTTACTGAAAGGCACGTTCGCCCGTGTGCGTAAGCATGTGTTCCCGGAGTTTCCCGCTCATGGCGAAGCTTTTATCACATTCGGTGCACTTGAAGGGCTTGATATTTGTATGGCGGCTGGAATTGAAACGACTTAAATGAAGAAACTTTATAAAGTGTGAAAAAAACGATCTCACATGCGCTCATGCCGCGTTCGCACGCTGGTATTGGCGAAGGTCATCTCGCAAAACTGGCAGGGATACGGACGCTCGCCGGAATGCATGTCCTGGTGCCGCCTCAGCAGATGCGCCGTGTAGAACTTCTGCGGGCACTCAGTGCAGGCGAAGCTCTTCAGGCCGGTGTGGCGCAACAGGTGCACCTTGAAGTTGCTGGGACAAGAGAAGTGCCGACCGCACTGCTCACAGATGCAGTCCCTCTTGCGGCGCTCTCGCTTCAGGGCAACCACTTCCTCCTCGGTGAGCTTGTCCCATTGAACGCGAGGTTGATGGCGGGCAGGGCTGTTGTCCGCAAAGGTTACGGATGTGTAGGGATGACGAGGGGCTCTGGGACGGTTCGATTTCTCAACATTCTTCTGCTTCTCTTGCTCCTCCTTAACCTCGTCCGGGATAACCTCCCTTTCCTCCTCCTCTCGGTGTGTGTCCTCCACCGCGTCTAATATCTGTTCTTCTATAACCTCATATTGTGTGATCTCTTCCAGGATAAGCACCTCCTGCTGGTCCCGCTCCTCCACTTGTTGCTGCTCGCTGGTGTCCTTCTGCGACTGCTTCGACTGCTCGCCACCTTCCTCGTTGTCATTCACATTCAGGCCATCCACAAAAACGCTGCGCCTGCTCTGCAGTGTCTTTTGAGTGTGAATTAATCGTTCCCGGAAGCGTATGGCCTCCCGCAGCGACACCTCGCACGGCCCGCAGATGCAGACGGGGAAATCGAACTCGGGGCCCTCCAGTAACTGCCGGAAAATCGAAACTCAGTTGAAAACCCATCAGCCTGTCTGAACGTTCTCTTCGCCCTGCCGTTTGAACCGCCAAAAACTCACATAAAGTCCCGTTAGAGCCTCGATCTGGTGGAGCTGTATGTGAAAAGGTTCGGTAAAAAGGTTCCGCGGATTCTTGCAGAAGATGAATTTGCCACAGGCTCGGCAATGTCGGCTTGGCATTTTGTATAAAATGTCTAAATTCACTTCGCGATTTACTGCAGAGCTCGGCGCTGTCAGATGGTTCGAGGTCTGGCAGCTCTGTCAGCTGTTTTCTTGGAGGCGGTCCCGAATTCGATATCGATTGGAAAAGAAATTATAGTCCAACTTATACAAAATATGCTAAAAAAGAATTTAAAAAAATTAAGAAAATAAAATCTTCAAAAGCATATTAAAATTAAGTACATAAAAGGAAACAGAAAGTTGAAGCGACCGAAAATTTCCGCAAATGTAAGACAGTTGAGAATGAGGTAACCAGAACATCCCCAGAAATCCACACATCTTGCGCTTATTCAGAGTCCCTCACGAAATGCGCTTGAATGAAAAAACGAAAATTCTTGGTCGGATGGTCATCCTTGTGCCCTACGAGGCCCGCCACGTACCGAAATACCACGACTGGATGAGCAACGAGACCCTGCGCCAGTTGACCGCCTCCGAGGAGCTGTCTTTAGAGGAGGAGTACAAGATGCAGAGAAGTTGGCGCGAGGACAGCGACAAACTCACCTTTATTATCCTTGATGCCGCCACCTACACTCAGAATCAGGACGAAATTGCAGCAATGGTGGGCGACACAAATCTCTTCCTGCATCCGGATCCCGAGGAGAGCGACCAACAAGTGGCCGAGGCGGAGATCATGATTGCTGATCCAGCTGCCAGGGGCAAGGGATACGGTCGCGAGGCCATGCTCCTCATGCTCAAATACGCCCAATCCCAGGATCAGCTAAAGCTGGCCAAGTTCCAAGCCAAAATCGACATGGACAACAGCGCCTCCCTGCATCTCTTTGAGACATTTCAATTTGTCGAAACATGTCGGGTTGAGGTCTTCCACGAAATAACCTTGGAGCGCCCGATAACGCCGGATTGGATTAGCTGGCTGGACCAACAGGTGGAACTACGCATCGGAAGCTATTAGGGGACTGGGATGCCATTTGTTTCCATTACAAAATATAATGTTTAATAATGATTTCAAATTTCTCCGCTTTAAACGTAGTTAATCCTTACAGACAAATTAGTTCTGCTCCGAGAAAGACCCATTTCCGGGTCCGATCTTGAAATTCATAACCCAGCCATTCTTTAAAATCTCTTTATCCCCTTAAAACTATACAGTTTCCAGAGTCAACTGAACTCAGAAGCCTACACTTATGAACTCCTTCGTTTATGGTCTGTTTATTACACTTATATTACAACTACTTGTTTTGCTTTTGCCTTATGTATGTATGTTTGCATTTTACATCATATGTATGTATTTATGTGTGCATCGATGTTTTCTTTTTTTTTTGTCTCGACCGCTGGCTTGGATGATTTGTTGCAATGCTGTGTGTATGTTTCTGGTGGTGATTCGCGTGGCAGGAAATAGCAACGAAAGAGCACTTGCCGCCTTGTCAATTGTCGCTGGTGGGTGCAGGGTAAGTGTGTATATTTAAATATATAGTACATAAAACTAGATGCTTAGCTGCGTACTTAAGACTGCTGGCTCACTTGTTAAATTTTTAATTTTTTATAAAAATCATTATTATTAAATAATCAAAGGCAAAAAACATAAACGTGCAAATAAAGACCGGAAAGCTGCCCTTAACTGAATTCTAAACGTAGATGATTAGGCGGCCGCTCGCGGTCCATCGATAGGCATGGCGTGGAGCACCTCGTCGAGCAGCTGGAGGGCGCGATGCAAATGCACCTCGATCCAGCAAGGCGTTTCCTTGATCGACTGTCGCGGATAGTCAGGTCCCCAGCCCTTGACGAAGCTCAGCCGCAGTATGCAGAGGCGACGCAGATCGTCCACGCCAATGCCGGCAGCTGCTGTGATGCCTGGAAATCAAAATTATAAATTATATAATTGAAATGTTATCTTGGGCCCACACTTACTTCTTCCACCGCCACCGCCGCCGCCGCCCATCTGCTGATTGGCCACGCCGGCTACGGCTGCTGCCTGAGCTGCGGCCGCTGCCTGGGCATTGGTAGCCAGTGAGTGCATCTGCTGGTGGCACTGACGCAGGTCAAACACCTGAAACAAAAAGTTTAAAATCAGTTGGTAAGCTTTATATTCGAACTCCCACCTTTATGCACGCCGCCGGATAAATCTTGTGCACGGCATCGCCAGGCGTGCGACCCGCTTCGCGATCCAGATAATAGCTTTGTACGAACACCGAGTTGTCGCTGAGGCAGCGCAGCCAAACGTCGCCCTCGCCACGCAGGTCCAACTGTACGCCCTTGCCAATGTGCAGCCTAATAATAATTAATTATTATTTAATATGTAAGTGATAAATATCCTGAGAAATCCTCACCTGGCTCGCTCCGATTGCTCGGTGCGATGAACGTTGCTAAGGGCGCCCAGACAGAAGCGATTGCCGCCGGAAGGATCCACGTAGCCATCGATAATGACATTCGGTTTTGCCGATGGCACCTTAAAGGTCTCGCCTACCTGTGTGTCCAGCTCAAAGTAGGCTATGGAGCACCAGTATTCCGGTGGCGGTTGGCGTGAAAGAAGACGTGGCTGTTGCTGCTGCTGCTGCGATTGCTGTTGTTGCTGCTGTTGCTGCTGCTGCGGTGGCGTTTGTTGCGGCGAACCAAGGTCACCTGAGAGCGTGGAGTTCCCTGCAAGAAGAGGGGAGTTATCAGGATGGAATAAATAGATTGCAAAGTGAAAACTTACAGAATCCCCCTGGAAGAGAGCGCGGATCGGGCGGCTGCATGGACTGAGTGTATGTGAGTGTATTGGGACCTGTCCAGGTGCCTGCTGCGCCACCTCCCCCGCCACCTTGAGCTGCTACACCACCAGCAGATCCCGCATTGGCCTGCACTGCAGTCGGTGGCTGTTGCTGCTGGGCGGTGGTTGGAGTAGCGCCGAAGCCACCAACGGACCCAGTGCCCCCCGCAGGTCCCGCCTGTGACACATAGCCATTCTGCTGGGCATGCACAGTGGGCGGAACAGAGCCGCCGCCTCCTCCTTGCATCTGACTGCCAGGCGGCGGCTGGCCATAGTACTGTCCTGCGCTAGCGGCTCCACTGCTGCTATTAACCGCTCCATTCGGCACGCCGCCCGCCTGCTGCTGTTGCTGTTGTTGCTGCTGCTGTTGCTGCTGTTGCATGGCCAAGGCGGTGGCGGGATCTGTGGGTGAATTAGCCTGGGTATGGTGCACCCCGTTGCCCTGGGGGTTCTGAGCCTGCTGCTGCTGCTGGGGCGGAGGTGGGGGCGCCATTACAGGATTCATGGGGCCAGGCATACTCGGCATGCCATGAGGTACGGCTGTAAATGAAGCATAGGCAGAAGGATGAGAAACTAAATAAATAAATATGATAAAATATGAACTGAAGGAGTCTTAAAAATATAAAGAATTAAGTACAAAAAGAAGTAGAATGTTTTCCTAATCGATCTTTAAGAACTTTCTTGAGAAACCCTTACAGAGCGGATGCGCCGCAGCCTGGGCTTGGGATTGGGCTTGCTGCTGTTGCTGAGGGTTCGGCGGGGGTTGTTGCTGCTGGGATTGCTGTTGTTGCTGTTGTTGCTGCTGCTGCTGTTGCGAGGCCTGGCCCAGCCGCGGTGGAGGTGGCAGCATCCAAGAACTGCGCGACCCCACAACACCATCCTGCGGCTCAATTTTTGGTATTGTGCGGCCGCTGGGAAACATTGCACTCAAGGGATCGCCAACTAATGGTCGAAGCAAAACAAATAAACCAAAAAAAAATAAAGAAACGTTTAACAAATACAAAGAAAATAAATAATAAGAGGACAAATCTTTTGAAGTAATAAAAAAGAGCCAAAAAATCAAGAATTCCGGAAAACAAATCGGTTCCTCACCATATTCAGCGGGTCCCTGTGAATAACCGTAGCCGCCGGGACCCACCATCTGCGTGGGATGATGTTGTATGGTGCCGATGTCATTGCCATCGATATCCATACCCCCGACAAGTGGCCCGGCTGAGTACTCGTCCTTCACCAGGCGACTGGGTCCGGACTGCAGACTGAGGCCGGACAGGTCAATGCCCGGCGAGACAACGCGCTCGTAGTGATAGGGATTCACGCACACCGAGTCACACTTGAGATCGAAGGCGAAGGCACAGTACTTGACGTGCTTCAGCTCGTTCTTGTGCAGGTCCGGCCAGCGCCAGATCCGGGCGTAGATCACGTGTGGGAAGCCCTTGCGACCGGCGACCTGTAAAAGTAAAACGAAAAGAGGTCTTTGCTTAGATTGTGATAATCGTACGTTCCCAGAAGTAAAACGAGGCATCCGCTACCGACTAGCGTTATCAGAGAACCGGAAATACATGCACGGACGCCACTCATCTCCGATAAGAGACGAGCGTCCATATACCTCACCTGCAGACGTCCATCGAGCGTGCGCTGAATGGTCACACACTTGCTGGGATGTGCTCCGTTCGTGGTGATGGCCGTGATCAGCGAGTCCAGTTCGTCGCGCTTTTCCTTGAGCTTCTTTACCAGTGACTCGATGGCTCTCTTGGCGAATCCCTCGCTCTCGCCGCCCTGCCGGTGGCACATCAGCGAGTGAACAATGCTCAGGCAGGCGTCCGCTGATGTTGGCGCGTTCGAGGGCGGCGGCGGCGGCATTTGCACCATGTCCCGGACAATTACTGAGAGGAAAGGAAATTGATTAGATAAGGAAAGTTATTGTCCTTATTAAAACATTCTTCAATAGTTTATAATTTATTTTTATTGTTTGTTGAATTAATAAGGTAATACGTCTTTTAAGCATTCGAATCTTAATCTCTCAGAGTGCAGCTAATAAGAAACTCTCTCGTTCGCTTGTACATTGCTGGCAAAGCGAGAAGAGATTGGTCAACAGATCTTTCTGTAAAGGAAGCAGTCTAAAGAATGCGTAAACTTTGAGATAGGAGATACCCTATTGCAATTTTTGCTTTATATTTTTGGAACACTAAAATTTTGTAAATTAATTTGTGTCATCAAAATGTGTGTTTACATTTTCCACTTTATACTTCGGATGGATCCCCCTAAAACTGCGAACTTAAATGTTTCTAGTTGTTATTTTTTAAATCTTCTCTCGGCTCTAAAATTATCCTGTCAATGTGTTACAAGGACTCATGCATTATTATCACTAAAAATTGGGTCCCAAAACAACAGAAAATAGAAAGTATTTGTATTTTGTTTGCTTCATGTCGAACATGTGTGTCGCTGCTGAGGCCTGAATACTTACTGTCCTGCGGGGCTACGGCACCGTACATGTGGGTGGGCGGACCCGCCCCCGGACCGCCGCCCATGCCAAAGTCCTGGGCAAGGCCCAGGCCACCTGCATGGGCATCCACTGCGGCGTTGTTGCTGACCCCCCCGCCGCCGTAACCGGATCCGCCGGAGCTGTCGCGCCCGGACTCGGACGAGCCGTATCCGTGACCGTAAGCCGCTAAACCGTAACCGGACGAGGGCCACAAAACGAAGCCGCCGAGGAGCCAAAAAGTACAGAGAGTGGGGAGGAGAGGAGCTCACACACGAGGGGGACGGAAAACCGACGACGAAAGGCGAAAAAGCACCAAACAAAGGCGGCACGCGAATCTCAGCACAAAACAAACGACCGATAGCGACGCCTGAGTGTGCGTGTGTGTTTGGACTTGAGGGTGCTGCTGCACACACACGCAGAGATGCGGACGCGCAGCTAATCTCCGAACTCCCACCAAGTTGGCGTAATTGTGCTGCTTTTCCTTGCGAAAAGTCTCTTCTCTCCGCTGCTGCTCCGCCTCTTCCTCCTCCTTCTTCTTCCTTGCTCACAAACACGCTCGCACTGCTCGCCACACACACAGAGTAGGAAACTACAAAAGTTTCCTTCGTTCTATCAGCTTTCGAGCGTTATTTTCACTGTTTTTTCCACAAGTTTCATTGTCTGCTTTGTGGTAGCTTCTTGGCAAACGCAAAGAACACAATTTTCCGCAGGTTTTCCCGTTTTCCACCCGATTTGCCTTCTTTTCCTTTTTTTGTTGCCCGGCCAGTGTTGCCATCTCTTCAGGTCATAAAAAAGCTAAACTAACCAATGAAAATAGCTAGAAACCGCCAAAAACTTTTAAACATAGCTAAAAAATAACCACTAGATTTATAAATCAAATGACGAAGCCTTGTGCCTGGCCGTTTTGGCGTGAGCTTGTAAATCTGAAAGTTTTACATTAATGCTTGATTTGCAATATTTGCAAAAACATTTTCATTCGTCTGCTGCATCTAAAAATTTACCCATCGTTCCTATGGCAGCTATATGATATAATCGTCCGATCTGGCAGTTTCGTTCAGATAGCTTCAAAACTGAGGGACTAGTTTGCGTATAATTAGACAGACGGACATGGCTAGAACGACTCGGCTATTGCTGATCAAGATTTTACATACTTTATACGGTCGGAAATGTCTCCTTTACTGCGTTGCAAATTATAATACCTTGCAAGGGTATAAAAAATAAAAACATAAAATAATTTTGTGTATAATTTTTATCATTGCAGACATATATTATTAAGCATTAGAAATAAATTCGAATAAACTCGTTAATATCTAGAGAATATTAAATACATCCTTAACAACATCCTTAAATACATCCTTACAATATTTCAAAACCAAGAACGGATTATAGTTTTTAAAGTGTTTCGATGCTCGAATTCGCCCCTTGAAAAATGTTCTATACGTCAGGTTTTCGAAATACTTAAACGTCGAAGTGCAAAAAAATCGGTTATTAGGTACATGGCTGTAACTTAAATATTTTTTTCGTAAAGATCCTAAAGTTGATTTTTTACCATCAATACTTTTTTAAAAAGAAAAAATAGCTAAAATGGCAACACGGTGTGGCCAAGGCGCAGTGGCTCCTCTCAACATATGTCTTGCCCAGTGCATATGAACACAAAAGCGTTGCCAGACTAAAACTTAAATATTTTTTTCGTAAAGATCTAGTTCATTTCATACCATCAATTAATTTTTAAAAATAAATTATTACCATTTTTCCTTCATTAAATTTCTCAGTGTTTTCTTCTAAGATTTTTCTTAGTAAGTCCTAGTTAGTCTTATAGTTTTTCCCTTTTGTATATTTGCCAACGGAACCGAAAAGAACAAACCGACTTCAGTTGTAAGAAAGTTTAAAAACCTTACGACTTGTACATTTTATTTATTGATTATTAACCTATTTAATAGCTAACGTTTTTCAATTAATTTAATTGACTTTTGCTTATTGCAGTCTAATCAATACAATTTATTTCTGTTTCATTCAATCGGTGTTAACTTGTAAACAATAATCTTCTTAAAAATGTGTTTATAGATAGATAAAACATCAAATAGTGGGCAAAACATGGGCAGCATTGAATGCTCATGACCCAAAAGTCTGGCAACGCTTCGGCATTTAACTAACAACGACAGGCTTTTGTGTGCGAGCGACAATAGACAGTTCTGTCGACAACATTTTATTTACCGATTCGGAACTTGACCCCATTTCACTTACCGATTCGGAATTCGATCCGTAGTGACTTTAAGCTTTGCTAAAACTATCGAAATATATATTAAAAATATCGCAATATCGATACTAGGGCATCCGCATCGATTGGTCTATTTTCTCATCCCTAGTTCTCGAATTCAAATTTGAGAATAAGTTTATATTTTTTACTGGTAAAAGGAAAAAAGGAAGCAGATACTGATCAAAACGCAGAGGCATCCGGGTAAGTGAGTCGGACTAATTAAAATCACCCAACATCAATTTCGTGAGTTGTTCAATGCGTAAATCGAACTTGTTCGCCGACTTAAAATCAATCGCCACGTTTTTTTCCACACAATCAGTGTGTGTGGCTGTGCATGTGTGAGTGAGTGTGTGACGAAATAAACGAAACTTTCAGATAAAAAATTACATTTCGGGAAATCCAGGCGTAAAATAGCTTTCTTAACAGTTAAATTAGCATTTCAGACCCTTTGAGTCTACAGAGTTCTTCACGAAAATTCCATTCATATCTGTGCTGCTGCGTGTGTGTTTGTGTCACAGGTTGTTGTTGCCGACAATTTCTAGAAGTGCGTTGTAGTCGTGTGTGTGAGTGGAGGCCCTGAAATAGCTCACCCCCTACCCCAATCGCTCCTCCCCCCTTCCAAGTTTAGCGAAAATTCGCTTGGCAACAGGAATAGATTTCCCTTTCGCCGGGAAAATGCACTTTTACCCGTTACTTTCGAATCTAGCTGGCTGCGTAATTTCCCTGTTTAACCCCTTATCAGAAGTAGACGCGACGTCATGAACCACTATCCTATTGAAAATTTAGTTGATAAAAATGTAAATAGAGATACGCGTGGGTGTGTATGTCCGTTCTGTGAGATCTATGTAGTTATATTTTGGCATTGACATTGATTGTGAAATATGCAGGAAGCTTACATTTTCCGCATGAACAGATCAAAGAACTTTTCGCAGCTTCTGTCTGTTGCCTTCAAATTGTTTTTTTTTTCTTAACATTTAAATAAAAAACTAAAGTTCTTTGTATTTTGCGCTTGTTTTCGGTTGACCGGTAACGTCGCAGGTTCGAGGATTGGCTGAACAGCTAATTGAATTTATTTTTTTTTATATTTTCCCAAAAGGTGATCGTAGAAAACAGGGATAAAAACAGAAAATAACATGAATGAGAGTTCTACGTTCTAAAGAATAACTCGGAAAATATAGAATTGATTGTAAAACATCGAACAATCCAATACATACATTGGATTTTGATTCCGTTTTCATTGGGGATATCACATCACGATAAATCACATCTTTAGGAAAAAATATCGATATATTTTTTGTATTATCGACATCCCTAGTTTTATTTTTAAAAATATTGCGTTATCGATATCACATTACGATAAATCACATCTTTAGGAAAAATATCGATATATTTGTATTATCGACATCCCTAGTTTTCAGTTTAATCGTTAATCGTCGAAAAACAACAAAGCAAGAAGTACCGTTTTTAGACCCGAGCGCGAGCGTTTATATATTTGTATGTGTGTGTTTGCATAGAAATAGAAATTTTACAATTGAACACGGATTTGCTACCCAAAATGTACACAGCCTAGTTCAAGCGCGATTAAATGACCACAACGCAGAAACAGAGCTAAGATGTGCAGCTGATGGAGAAAAGTCCCAACCACTCTTTAACTGGTGTGTGGGAAAAATCGATCGAAAAACTGAAGCGAGAGTCCCAATTGTGATACAACAAAAAAAAAAAAAAACAGCAGTACAAATTAGTTAACGTAGCTTAGCAAACTAAAACAACAACAACGACAGCGACGAGAAAGACCAAGCTGCCAGCAATTATACACTTATTCTCAAGTGCAATATCTATCAGAAGCCAAAATTTGCTAATAAACTAAAGTTCATCTCAACATTCCTGCGCAACACAAAAACAACAAAATGGCTGTAATAACGTAAGTTATACCAATATTCATGTTGTGGGCGAAAAAGTCGACAAATTGCAATAGGAAAAGCCAAGGCCTTGCTTAATCAGATGATTTTTGTTTGTTTGCCAAGCGATATGATAGAAAATAAAGGGAATATAATAGGCACATACAGAATTCGTTATATACTTACGTTCGTGAAGAAACAATTTACGTGTTTGTTCCACTCTCATTTCGTTTCACAGCTGTTTGGCTGGTGTGTCGTGTACATGTGTATGTGAGAGAGTGGGTTTTGGGGTCCGCTATTCATAGGTCGTTGCTTAGAGAGCGAGCAAGACGGGGAGTGCAAGGGGAACTATGCTGACAGCCTTGGTGTGTGTGCGAGTTTGGGGCTGTGCTTTTTATGCAAGCAGTACAGTACAACATAGCATCAACATGTAGATATGTATGTATGTTAGTTTGCCTTTGTTTGGCAAGTTGTTTTATTTTGACTAGAAAAGATATTATGTATTGCTGCCTCCCCCTATTTGCATACATCTACATATTTGTTTTATTTTCAATTTACGTCAATTGTGTTACAACCTCCCTCCCCCGCCCACTTTTGTTCTCCCCACCATCGGTGAGTGTTTCTCTACCAGCGTTCCCTTGCTCACACACACTCAGACTGCAAACAAAGACTTGCGAGTGTGTTGTGTTCCCATTCGGATTTTGCCTCATATTCACACACATACACACACCAAGGCAGCCAGTCTGTACGAGTGTGCGTGCGCGGGCTTGAAATTGCGTCAGCCAAGAAATAAAATGAAATACAAAGTAAAAATTGAAACTGCTTGTTTTTATTTCGAAAATCTTTGGTAGATTTCGGAAGCGCAACTGGTTTTTGTTGAACGCACTTGACAAGTGTTGGAAACATCGACTTGTTATTGCATTCCGTCTTTGTGCGTTTTTTTCCGCTGTTTCTTTGCTTGATTTCACCTTCAGCTTTTTTTTTGTTTCTGGGTCATATTTGTTGATTTCAATTTGTTGCGCAGCCGTAGAAACCAAAAAGCTGCAAACACACAAAATTGCTTAATTTGTTGATTTTCATATTTTCCATAGCCTCCAAAAAAAGAAAAATATATTCATGTCATAAAACGACCCCCACGCACGCATACCAATGCAAATGCTGGTGCTTGCGTCTGTGTGTGGGTGTTTTCTGCGGCTTCTTCACCATCATGCCTCTCAGTACCGTTGTTTTATTTATTCCTCTTCACACTCGCTTACATGTAAAAAAGGTTCCTCTTTGGTCCCCATTTTCTATTTTCTACCTAACTTATAGGGCGACAGAAGAAGAAAGAGTGAGGGCGGATTGTTTGCCTTTAACCCGTAGGTGGGTATTGTCCTTCTAATCACCACTTGCTTCATTCAAAAATCTATCATTTTAAAGGTAATTAGGATTTTTTCAAGCAACACAATGACTTAAATAAGCTTATTATTTCGTTTGGTAATTATTCCCTTTCTTATATTTGGTTTAATAAATTTTGGTTTGTTCGATACAAATTTAAGACTGGCAAATAATGCCAACGTTTATTTACTTCCTTCACTTACATGTTTATGATTAAAAATGCAATTTCAACTGTAGAAAATATGGAATTTAAAATATGGAAATTCAAAGTAAACAAAAGTTTTCTGTTTGTATAGCCCTAACGCCGTTTGTCATTTATTGGCGGTAGAAAGGCGCCTTGTCTCAGAATTCGTCTGCTTTCTACCTGTTTTCTTGAATTTCAGTCTGCCATGAAATTGCTGTGTCTGCAAAAAATGACGCCGAAGTCCAAAAGTGAAATTCAATCCTCGAAACACTCGCTCACTTGACAACAGCTGACCATCCCGAATTCGGATTGGATCCCCTCCCGTGATTCAGAGAGAATCGAAGCCAGGCAAGCCACCCAGGAAAAGCACTCAACTGCACCGATTTCAACCCCGCTTCCGGGTAAATCCCCCCTATTTTCAGCTCGTGCCAAGCCATCGACTTTTCGAGACCCACCCCTTTTTTTGTCTAATTCAATTTTATGAAAGGTGACGAAAAATTCCAATATTCCCGACTGCAGCTGCTCTCGTTCTCCCTTTATATTTTTTGCACTGCAGCTGCCTTTTCCTGTAGTGCCATTTCTATGGGTTTTTAGCGTAAAGATCGAATTGTTTTATCGAGCCTCGTGCTTACGTCATGGAATGTTACGAAATGTGCTCGTCATCACTCTCCTCCGACCCGCGGCCGTCCATTGATAACGTAGCGAATCCAAAGCGCTATAAGTCATCATTGGGATTGCACTTATCTAATTGTCTGTCCGAGAACCTTGTGTCAGTTTGCTGTAGAAACAACCTGTAATTGAGGCAATGCGATAACCTATACCCAAATAGATGTAAAGCTTGTGTGGGGGAATATCAAGGGAATTATGCGTATGTTCTTGCATTCCTTCAGGGACCTGTGATTTGTAATCAGTGAAATGTTTCCCAAATGAGTAGTATTTACTGAAGAGCGGTTTATGAATCACTGTTACCTTTTCCTTTGTGGCTTCAATTCTCTCTCGAGAGAGTCTGAGTCACTCTAACCAAATGTCGCCCTCACAATATGCAAGTAGTTTATGTTACGTCTTCGACTCTATGGTTTTGTTAATTTTTTTTTGGGACTTTGAACTACGACTGTGTTTCGTGCGATTAGCACACGCTTATCATGCATTTGGGCACGCTCCTCGCCTCGTTTGTTTCCAGTGACTCTGGCCTTCGGTCACGTTCACTTTACGTCAGGGAAATTCTTTTACTGCATTTCCGTTGACAGTGCTTAAGGGGGCTGGAGTGCACTGCCATTATTTGCAGTCACACGATCGGTTGATAATGCAAATCACCACCGAAGTCCATTGACAGATAGACGAGACGACCGATAGACTGATAGTGATAGTTCTGAGTCTACTTAACATAGCTCATGAATTTCAAACTAGAATAAGGAGAAACGAGCTTGGAAAAGGTCGATCGCCTGATACGAGAGAGCGGCGGGACGATTACCAAATGGGCCATATACCCGAGTGAGTACAATGCCCGCTGGTCTGGCCTCTTTCTCTCTTTCCTACCATCTATTGTTGTTTCCGCTTACGGTTTCTTTTCTTTTCCTTGTTTTTTTTTTTCGACAGTGCCTCGAGAAACGTATTATCTTTTGTCCGTTTGGGATACCGGGAGATAAATTTCGGCGTATCTTTTACCAGCACATGCCACTGCAGCAGCAGCTGCGCTTGCGCCTGATCTTTCCATTATACTGTTCCCCCGCTCCACTTATGTGCTGCTGGGTCACTATTTAAATTGTGAAACTCTGTCCTGTCAGCGGGGTGGAATTCAACGTTTTTTGGGGGTTGCTACTGGTCTCAGCCACCCCTGTAAACAAAAAGCTGAAAAACTGGCTGGGCAATTTCCATCGTTTCCGTTAATTATAACCCACGGCAAAGTCAAAGTTCTTGCACCTCCTTTCAACACACATGAAATAATCGGAGAGTTCAGGTTCGTTAGGGGTTGGCAACACCTTTTCCGAGGTGGTTCGTTCAGGTTGTTTTCTTTCAGGATATCATAAAAGAAGAAATGGTTTGTGGTGAAGAAAAGAAATTTTTCTTGTAAATAACTGACAGTCTAGAGGGTGAGAAATTTCGTTTGGCGGGAAAAACAGCAATGACTCTTAAATTCATAACTGGTTTTCTACTATTTATATGTAGATTCTTTGCAATTGATGGTACCCTGATCAGAGTAGAGTGCAACAGAAAAAATTAAGCCTGACAGAGCAAGGCAGACTGTAGATTTGTATTCCGTTTGTTAATAATCTGGAAAACATTTACGGAAACTTTCTCTATTTTCGTTCGAAAATACAACACTTTAAGTGTAATAAATCGATTAATTTATGTTTCATTCTTTAATAAGAAAAATATGTTTTTATTTTTGGAATGTTGTTTTCTTTTTAAGGCAACACAGAACTAGTTCTCTCATCTCTCACCCATTGGAAGCCTGGCTCCACGTTTCCATTTCTCCCATAAAAAGCTGGTATTCTGCGCCGCTCTTTCTTTCCGATCTTAAGTGATCTCTCTCTTGCACACTCTCTCCCTGTGTCTGTCATTTGTTGACCTTCATCGCCGTCGAAAATCAGTCGATGACGATGATAAATGAACAAACCGTTCGTCGTCTGTCGATCTGTTGGTTGTACGAAAAAAAATTAAAAGGCAAAGCGTAAAAATTAAAAGCAACTGCTCTCTCTCTATCTCTGCCCGTTTTTCTGTCTGTCTGAAAAATCATATGTTGACTAGGGAAAACATTCAGCTTTTAGTAGCACTCTTTGTTTACGATGCGGATGGGCTCACTTTCGTTTTGGAAACGCATTTTGGTTTATGTTTTTTTGCTTTACCACACCTTAAACCTAAACTTTCAATTGCAGTTGAGGGATTTTTGAGCAATGTTACCTAGTTAAAGACAACGAGAAGCTACGAAAATATTTCACACCTGTCGCGGCCACGCCTGCCGCCCGCCGCCTTCCGTCTCTTACGAAAATAGGCAAAAAGTGAAATTTGTTGTATGCTTTTTCTTATTTTTTACAGTAAAAAAATATGGCTTTAGCTCTTGGCACTCACAGATACTATAAGTTTGTGTGTGTGTGCGTACGTGCTCTGCGTCAGCAGAGAGCAAGCGCGCGCCAAAAAAGAAAAACAACACAACGACTCAAATCAACAACTAAAAACAACTCGACAACTGAAAACAACAACAGTTTCGAATACGAAATAATTCAGTTGAGAAATTCCGAAGCTATTTATGCGCTTGTATGTGTTTACATACTCGAAATGATTTAAGACCTGTGTATACCTTGTTGCTTCCAACTGCAGTCGAGCAGAAAACCTTGGCTAAGATCAAAAGCGCGATAACATTTTGTCTAGCTACAAGTTTTTCGGGTCTTTTGCTTTGCCTATTTCCTAGTTTTGGGTGAGCTGTTCCCGCTATAATTATAGCCACCTTTGCTCTGCTTTCGGTATGCCCAAAAAAACAGTGTATAAATCTGTTATTGTCCCGA
Source organism: Drosophila jambulina (assembly GCA_018152175.1). Lineage (NCBI taxonomy): Eukaryota > Metazoa > Arthropoda > Insecta > Diptera > Drosophilidae > Drosophila > Drosophila jambulina. The sequence goes on from JAECXH010000012.1 coordinate 32,368,513, forward strand.
ATCGGAGAAAAACAATCATCAGATCTTTAATATTGGTCAAACCCATCGATAAGAAAATATATGTGTGATAAGCTTATCGGGCACATAAAATACGGAGCAGTGAGATTAAATATGAATTTATCAGGAAATCAGATCGTTGATAGATGCTAGAGGAAATTCTAAAGGAATATCTTTTAAACCCCCCTTTCATAAGCCCACTTGTATAACATTTATTTTTTACTGTGCACCCAGACGCTTTCAACATATTATTCTCATTGTTTTGCTTTTGGTCATTGTGTTTATTGTCTTCAGCAGAGCGTAAAAGTTGAACTTTAACCGAGCTCGCTCTGTGGCCTTTCCGTTATCACTGTTTTTCGGAAGCAGAAGCTTTTTCTGCTTTAATTTTCAAGCGCTTTAAGCTGCGATCTCTTGTACCTTATTTCATGCTTACTCAGCAGCTTTGGAGTCTCTTGGATATTCCACCGTCTGCCCGCCCCCTGAAACTGGTTTCTGGTGGGCGGCAGGCGACCTTGAATTGCTGCGGGCCCGAAGCTAGCTTCGATTGGTTATTGTTATTGGTTGTTTTGATCACTGGATTTATAAATAGAATAACCACAAGAAACGGAAGTCTTTTCGCTGACAAACACTGCTTGAATATTTCTGGGGGAATATTTAGTAATATTGCCTTCCAATTGGTTCACTGCCCAGTGCGTCACATAAATGGCCCCGCATCTGATTCACATATTCAAAGATGATTCAGGGCGCGGTCGGAATGTTTCTTTGACCTGATTATTGTAAAACGAAGAGTCGGAGTCATCAAAATGGGCCTTCACTTTCAACTTTTAAAAGTGGAATTCACCAAGAAAAACTCAGGAATTTGGGAGTATTTAAAAGCTTTAAGTACGAATAGCTAACTGGTCTCTCCAGTTAGCTAAGTAATTCCAAACATTTTAATCAACTAAGCCTTAACTATTTTGTTTCTCACCTCAGTTGTTATGGTATTCTCTTGGTGTAGTAGCGTAGTTGCTTTTAGCTGCTGTTTGTTTTGCTAATAAGCAGCCTTGTTTGTATCTGGCTGGCCATGAAGCAGGTTAAACGATTTAAATTACCCCTCAACTGTGATTATTTTTGTATGCAGATTGAGGATGACTACGATGACTTGAAGGCGAAATAAGTAGACCTATGGCGCCACTGCCTCAGGCATCCGATCCGATATTCCCATCGATTCCTTGAACTCCCAACTAAATCCACGATTTGATTTCCTTGTAGGAGCTAAAAATACTAGCACGATCCCTCATCAGTGTCAGCTACTTGGAATCTTCGGGCACCACCATCTGGAGGCAATTGTCGGGTGTTTTTTTACGCCCTGTTGCCATTTCCTAGTTCCTCTTCGAGTGCTTCGGGATTTGTTTGGGTTTGCATAGTTTATGTCATCTATCAACTAATTGTTTACACGATCTGAAGTTTCTGTTTTGGTTATTCCGCAAGAGTAGGAGAAAGCCACCATCTTTAATCTCCTCTCCCACCGCTCTCCATTGGTCTGGGATTTCTGGTCTTTCGTTCAAACTATAAACTAGCACAATATGGCGACGTCGGCGTCCGTTTGCTCAAGTGTTTATATGTAGATTTGTGCTATTCATTTGTTCAAGTTTTATTAATCGGGAACACACAACTCTGGTGTGGCGGAAGTGTGAAGAGATATAGAAGCACTCTAGCAGGAGTTGTTTACCCCTTCAAAGATTGTTTGCTATTTGTTAAAAGGGGAAAAATTTACAGAAATTTACAGAATTTATTTTGAGAAATATATTAAACTATATGCTTTTGCTTGAGAATAATTTCCGAAGTAATTCCCTTGGAAGCCTTGATTTTGCGAGGTCACTTAACAATATTTTGCCCTGGAAAACGTGTTATGTTTGAATATTGTATAATTAAAATACAAAATACGTTTGTGTACGATTCTTTTTATGATTTTCTATGCCCGTACACATTTCTTGATCTATTTACGTGGATTGCCTTGGCTTGTAACCTTGTGTCCGTCCGCGCGATTTGAATAAAAATGTGTCACTCGCCGTCGCCTGGGGTCGATTACTGCTCAAAATAAAATGTATATTTCAAAGCCGAGCGAAGGTAGATTTTATCCCAGTGTACGCTGTACGCTGTAAGGTGTGAGTGTATGTTTTAGCTCAGCAAATAAAGTTCGTTAAACGCATTGAACACGAAATATTTCGAAAGAAAAACAAAAACAGGGCGGAGTGCAATGCACTTGCACATAATTACTGAATTAATTTGCATGCCACTCATTCCATTGACTTTATTTTGAAACACTGTAATAATCTTTTAATTTCACCAAACCCTTTGCAGCTCGTAAGTTTTTACATTTGAATTAAGCACAAGGCGAGATTCAAAGCTACATTTAGCCATACACAAAATTAGCTTAGCGCAAGAGTTTATTATCGTGAAAAGCACTGAGCGAACACATAATAAACCACACAACTTAGCGCTTTGCACAGAAATTCATTTGGTTTTCTGAATTTCGGAATATATTTTTCGTTAAATATTCGAGCGAGTGACTACTGCAAGATCAGAGTACGCCAGACAAGCCATAACCAATAACGACTGATAGCTAAAGCCTTGAGAAATCCTATTGGAAGCGTTGCTATCGTTGATCTTGTCCTTTGGTACACTGCCCGCATAAAGTCCTCGTCTCTAACCATTGTCGAGGGTTCGTTTTGTTTGTTTGCTGTTTGCAAATCGTTGAAAAGAATTGCATTAAGGTCACTGAACTGCTGATGGTATTTCGAATTGCAACCAGCCAGGGAGTCTGACAAGGATCTCTGAGTTCTGCGACCAGTGTGTGCATAACAAGTAGCAAACAGACTCGTTTTATTTTCGGTGGCACTTCTATCGAGGAGAAAGAGTTTCTCCCTGAAGTGCAAGGTGTTCTTCCCAGTAATTAACCCGCACAGATCTTGAGCTGTAGATTGAGAGATTCCCCGTAGAATCTCGCTGATATCGGCCCTGAAGGCAAGTCTCTGAGATCTGTGTGTTAGCTGAAAATAAAATCAAACAATTTGGCGCTAGGATTGCGAGAACGAAAGGTAGAATTCTGCTCCTTTCCACTTCTCCTCCCAGCGAGAGTTATCTTGGCCTAGTTTTTCACTATTTCTTGCAATTTCTCGACACTTTTTGCAACTCTTGAGTTAACGAAAGTGTTGTGTCTAAAAACCTATTTCCAATTTGCAACCAAAATATAAAAATACAACAGGTACTAGGCCAGCCCTCACAATGTCTGTCCCTGTACGCTACTCTGCTGCCGCCGACGAATACGCCGCCGTAGTTGATTGTGAGTTGGAGTTGGAGAGCTCTCTGCATCAGCAACAACAACAGTTGCAGCTGGAACAGCAATACGCGGAGCTATACCAGTACCAGCAATACCACCGCCAACGGGAGCAGGATATCTTCTACTATTGCCACTTGGAGGCGGCGCGGCAGCAGGAGCAGTTGATGCAGCAGGTGACATCGATGTCGTCGTCGGTTATGCCAGGACTCGACTTGCCGCACCAGGACCACCAGGAGAACGCAACCAACAACAACGGTCACGGACACGGACAACTACTCCACCACGCCATGGACGCCAACAGCATCAATGCCATTCTGGTCGATGACGAGAAGCCCTCGACTTCGGCCCAGGCGGCTGCCGCTGCTGCTGCTTCTTTCTCTGGAGCTGGAGTATCCGGTGTTGCTACTCCTACAACTGGTGGTCCTAATGGTGGCGGCAAGCTGCTGGCCAACGGCATTAACCACAATGCAGAGATGCCAACTGATTGGATGAGGATTGCGGACGAGGGCCGGTATGGGACACCGGGTGCTGCTGGCTTGGAGTATCAAAAATACGAACAACAAGAACTCGAGGATCTGGAGGGCGAGGTGGCAGGGGCCGTCGGAGGCGTTGCCAACAACAACAATGAGCCGTCGCCATCGAAGAAACTGGAGGATCAACTGCACGCCCTCCCCTCGGACGAGCTGTACGAGATGCTCAAGGAGTACGATGCCCTGCAGGACAAGTTCCACACGGTGCTGGTGCTGCCCAAGGAGTCGAGGGTGAGTCTACTGCCTGAATCTTGTTAAATGATGATACTTCCATGCACCACTCTGAATAAACAGTGTAGATTATGGATTTTCAGAATAGAATTAGATATATTTTGTCAGAGCCTTTCCCATCACTTGGCCTAACCCTTGACTAACCTTTTAATCTCTCTATCCAATAGCGCGAAGTGACCGCCGGCGGACGAGATGGTTCCGCCTATGTGCTGCGCTGCCTGAAGATGTGGTACGAGCTGCCCTCCGACGTCCTGTTCTCGGCCATGAGCCTGGTTGACCGTTTCTTGGATCGCATGGCCGTCAAGCCCAAACACATGGCCTGCATGAGCGTCGCCTCGTTATATTTGGCCATCAAGCAGTTGGACCTGAAGCCCATACCCGCTGAGGATTTGGTTACAATATCTCAGGTAGGTTTCGCTGTCTGTAAATCTCCACAGTATTCTTTATAAATTGTTCTTCTTCTAGTGCGGTTGTACCGCTGGTGATCTGGAACGGATGGCCGGGGTCATTGCCAACAAGCTGGGCGTCCAGATGGGTCATGCACCGATCACATCCGTGAGCTACCTGCGCATCTACTACGCCCTCTTCCGCAATTTGGCCAAGGAGATTGGCGGTGACTTCTTCAAGTTCTACCAGCAGCTGATCAAGCTGGAGGAGCTGGAAAATCGCCTGGAGATTTTGCTGTGCGACGTGAAGACCACCGTGATTACACCCTCGACGCTGGCCCTAGTGCTCATCTGCCTGCATCTGGATTTCCATATCAAGGAGTCGTACACGCGCGGTAGTCCGGAGCTGAAGCATGTCTTTGAGTACATTCTCTTCCTGCAGCAGTACATGAGGGTAAGTTCTAGAGCAAGTCTCTAAACGAGGTTTGGCTTGAAGCTAATGAATATGCGCTTTTCTCAACAGATCCCTGATCGCGTTTTCACCTGCGGCTTTAGCATTGTTTCGGGCATTCTGTCCCATTACAACGGACAGAACAAGGCGCCCTACAAGCAGCGGCTTGTCTGGAAGTTGTCCAGTCGCACGCTGCGCGTCCTGCGCCCGATCAATCGTTTCTCCTCCGACCTGCCCACCATAGAGGAAGGCATCTCCAATGCCCTCGACGATGGCCTGCGTTCGAGGTGAGTTTTCTGAAATTAAAAAAAATCCATTTTTGTCATTCTCCTTGAGAATGAGGATTACTGATAGAAATAGAGAACAACTAAAATCAGGAAATATTAAAGCTATAATAATTATAGGGAAAAGATAGCTAATGGGGTTTGGGTAGAAAAATTCGAGCATGTTGAAATTGCCTATAAAAGCTTGCGGATCTCTGGATTTCTGCTTTATTTTTAGTACTTTCGTAGGTATATAATCTGGGTATGTAAGGCAAATGTGTCGATGACGATCTGGACGTTTTTTGGCGTAAACAAGTTTCTAGAATATTAGCGATTCCATTATCAGCGACAGCAGCAACAACACAATTGTCATGAGACTGGCTGGCTGGCTGGCTCGCCCACTTTTCGTCGCAGCCGCCACCTTCCCCTCTTTCGCCCATAAAAACACGGCTATATGTGTGCGGGTTATATACCCATTTGTTTTTTATTTTCGCTGCCCTTGTTTTTGCCTGTCTTTTCGGCGACAATCTTATCGTTCGCACGCACAAAGACCGATGCGAGGGTTGCGGCAGGAGTATACTTAATATATTTATATATATATTAGGTAGGTATTTGTTGATTATAGGAGAGTACATATGTATATCTATGGGTACACCTACCTATCACAGCTGTTGGCCGTCCTTGAATTCTCACATTGAACTTAGACTGCTGCAGCATGTTCAATGTCATTGGAATGAATTTCTATTTTCATGATTGTTTTTAGCTTTCTTTTTCCCTTACACTTAGTTGCTATCTTATCGCTATTGTCGCTGTTCTTGTGGCTTAGTCATAAAAACGGTAGAGTTCATTGCACTATTTGGCGGAGTTGCACCTGAGCAAAGGTTTCTTTTTTGGTTTCTGGTTCTGCTAATTTATCAGCTGATTTTTTTCAGTTGTTTGCTAATTACGAGTGGTTTTTGGGGGACCTTCAACTTGAACTTGTTGAATTGATTGCCTGCAAGGACGGTTAATGCCAGTCAAGATTAATAGCAGGTTGCACAATCACCCTGAATAGCAGAGAAATGTAATAGGGGCACTAGAAAAAATTCTCTAGAAGATTTCTATAGCTTGACTACCCATTGGAATTAGTAATATAGAAATTTTGTCAGTGCACCAACGTGGTTACAATTATTTTTAACATCCTCCTTTGCAGGACCGAGAGTATTAGCTCCGAGGAGGAAGAGGACTGGCCCACTTCACCCATAATTCCAATTTTCGAGCAATGTTAGTATCCAGCGACCAGCCAGCAGCAGTAGCAGCAGCAGCAGGGACCATAGCTGGAACTGGAGCATCGGACAAGAAGGAACCAACAACCAGAAAGCCGCACGGCACGCAACAAGCGCTCCTGTGGTCGCCCTCCATCTAGCCTCCAGAAGACTCAAAACATATCCCCAGAGACACGAGCATGAGAAGTAGCAGAAGGAGGATGATGGGCGGTGACTTGCAGGAGCAGATCTACATCATCATGGAGTGTGTGTCTGTGCGAGCGGCGATCCGTGTGCTCGATTAGAGTGGGTAGCAGTGTATGTGTGTGTATATTTTGCTAAAGTGCATCATAATTATTTTGGCATACGTGTACACGTACGTGTATTAGCGCTGGTTCTAACATTTAAGAAACAATTGAAATGCGGGTGGGATCCCCTTTCGCCGCGTTCTGTGAGAAGAGGGGTGACCACGACAAGTGGCCCCCGCAATTTTTTCGATTTATTTTTGCGGCAGACAAAAAAATACGTGAAAAAAACAACAAAAGCTACCAAGGAAGCAACAAAAAAATATAAAAACAAGAAAATAATGCTGCGGACCATCATACAAAAGATTGATGCCGTTCCGGATCATATTATTCGAGATCAGTGAGAAAGAAAACACGATTTGAGAATTGCGAACCCACAAAAACCTATAATCACATCTGGAATGGGACAGCAATTTTTTGCGTGAGAGACCGTAAAAAGAACCACTAAAAACCATCAAAAACGAAAAAAGAAAATTTATTTTCCATAGAGACAAAAACCGAAATAGTTTCGTAAAATCTTTATGTTCTCCATGTTTGTTTCGCTCTTGTATCAGTTATGTAAAATCTCCCTAAGAAAAAAGCGTCAAGAAAAAATCATAAAAATCTATAAAAATGAAAATCTATAAAAAAAGTACAAAACTTATATATGTATAGACCGAGCCTAAAAGATAAGCTGAACCAATCAAACCACATAAACAAGGTCAGATCAGATTAATCAGTAATTTTAGCCGCGCTCAAAAAAGAAAATCCAAAAAAGCAAGTAAAAAACAATAACTGTTTAATTCGCCGCCTATATTGACTAAGAAATTAACATTAATAATAACATTAAACGAAAGATATGATGATGAAAACAATATTGTAGTGTGTGTGTCTAGTAGATTTTTCTCTGTATAACAAAAACTTAAAAGCAAAAACGAAACAAAAACACCTAACAAAAAGCGAACTCAATTTCCGCCCTTAAAAATTTGTTATTAATTAATTACCCAAAATCAATCATTCATTGGAAGGCATTGAGATTTAGTTCGTTTCAAGATGAGTGATTATTTTTATACAATACCTTCGCCTATATCTTCTTTTTTGTTAAATAATATTATACTATATTTATTAAAACAAAAGATATTGTAAAAACGAAATTCATTCTTATGTTATACCAGCAAAAGCCTAGTTTAAAGCAAAAACCAGCGTTGAGACAAACCCAACCAAAATAACAAAATTCAACTCCATTTGAAGCGCGGCAGACTTTGCTCCGAAATTATGATGCAACATTTAGCAAGATGTACGAAGTTAAACATAGAGAGTATGTGTGAGAGGGGAAACATAGAAGGAGAACTAACGCAGAGCATAAACACAATTGAAATTTGACAAGATTCTATTCATTTTTTTGGAAAAAACTAAAGCAAATCGGTTGCTTATGATCAGAATGTGCAAACAGAAAAGATCTTTTGTCTGTAAATTTAAATAAAAATGCTCTTGCAAGGACCTTCACGGTACTGGCATGCAGTTTTTCAATGAATATTTACAACAAACCCAGCCTGTTTTATTTATTTATTTATTATTTGTGTTGTGTGTGCAGTTTGCAGTCCAGTCCAGTCCAGTCCAGTCCAATGGCAGCCGCTGACTCCACTCGAACGAAATGTGAGTACCACAACCACAATTTCCATACTCCCCAGATCCCAGATCCTCTGCACACGGACAAATGTAAATAAATAAAACCCAACAAAGGCAAGGACCTTGCTGTAAATATTCATGTATACTCATCAATTGATCTTCAACCACATTTAAAATATTTGTGCAATAGTTTTTTGTAACTTTTTAGAACGCCAATACTTTGTAAACACGGAAGGTCGAGCGCAGAAGTAATTAACAATTAAAATTTAAGCGAGAGAGATCAATGTGTTCAATTGCCTGGCAGAGAAACATACCCTAAAAAATGAGAAGATAAAGAATTTTTAAGCTTAGTCTAACCTTTTAGTAAGAGCCAATTGACAAATAAGCGAGAGGTGAAACGAAAGCGGAAGCGGAAGCGCGAACACGGCAACGTAAGTCTAGACCTAAGTTTTTCTACAAAATGCCCGTCGACTGCCACTTTTGAGATGAGATTTCATAATTTTTAACAACTAGCAAATTTTACATTGTATTTAGCGCCGAGTTAGTTAAATATTTGCAATGAACACATCAAACAATCTCAATTACTGTATAAATATCTATAATTTAAGACTTTGTTTTTTATTGTCAAGTTTGGAGCTTAATTTTTACCATACCTTTGGTTGAGGTTATTATATCGGTTAGTTCTTTGGAATTAAAAGTAATAACAAAAACAAAATGAATCCATTCTGTACATTACTCATTTTAATTTATTACAAATTACCAGAACCTGTAATAAGATTCTACATTAGGCGTCCATCAAGAATCATTCTTAAGCAACATAATTGATCATTGTGTAAGGGAAGAGGAGATGCAACACAAGTTGTTTGAATGCAACTAAAACTCGTGATCTAAATCATTGTACACACATTATAAAAAAATAAATGGAAAAAAGTATTATTAAATGGTAAATGAGAAATTTTGTGTTATTTGGGATGGGCATTAGTTTAATCTATCTAGACCTGAAAATATTTGGGTCCTAATGGGTCATAATTGTTCAATGTAAATTTATTTTCAAGTTTTAACGGTAGATTGCTGTTTTGGAATATATAAGTGATCAAATATAATGTCATTATGTGAGTAAGGAACATTTTGTTTATTTATTTAAAAGGTCTTATGTTGTTTTTTGAAGTTAATTTAGAACTTATCAATTAAAAAATCCTGATTTAAAACAAAAACAAAAATATTGATTGCCACAGACTTTAAAGACCAAATTTAATAATTTTTGGTAAAAACATTTTCACAGTTCACGATTAATATCGTGATGTCGTGAACGTACCCATCAAAATTTATGGGCTTTTCTATCGATATTCTCCCAGAAGGTTTGAGACCCAGCTGAGTTCAAATGCCATCTTTTTTTTTTCTTTTAATTAAATATAATAAATTAAATAAATATTTTAGCTTGGCGTTTTACCCATTTGTTACAAAACTTTATTAATATAAACGTTAATTCAAAATTAAATAAATAAATATGAGTTCTGCTGGTTTAAACAAATGATATGCCGTACTATCGGTGTCCCTATCAAAGTTTACCTCACGTGGTAAAATTAGACTTAAAATGAAATTTATTAATTTTAAATGTCATTAAAGCAAAGAAAAATATTCAAACAAATTATTATTTAATGATGTGTTCCCAGGTTTAGTAGATAATTAACTTTAGAACGAGTTATTAGTATTACGACCTTAGCATTTATTTTTATACCCTTGCAGGGTATTATAATTTCAGTCAGAGATTTGCAACGCAGTGAAGGAGACATTTCCGACTCCGTAAAGTATATATATTCTTGATCAGCATCAACAGCCAAGTCGATCTAGCCAAGTCCGTCCGTCTGATTATACGCAAATTAGTCCCTCAGTTTTGAAGCTATCTGAATGAAACTTTGCAAATAGTCTTCTATATGTTCTCACTGATATATAAGTCGGAACGGGCCGGATCGGACGACTATATCATATAGCTGCCATAGGAACAATCGGCAAATTTTCAGAAAAAAAATTATTACTTGTCCAATTTTCAACATATCTTCATATAATTTAAGACATGGCCATTTTATATTATTCTAGAATTTCGGTTTTAATTTGATCAAAATCGCACTACCATTTCATATAGCTGTCATAGAAATGTTGGGGAAATATTACGTGTACGCAATGTTAAACCAAATTTTTATATGTATAAATGTTGTATACAATTCCTGTTAGTTTAAATTTCCATTTGATACAATTTTATCAATTTATCATCCAATTGCAAGCTGCAGGGGTATACAAACTTCGGCATAGGAATGTTGGGGAAATATTACGTATACGCAATGTTAAACCAAATTTGTATATGTATAAATGTTGTATACAATTCCTGTTAGTTTTAATTTCCATTTGATAAAATTTTATCAATTTATCATCCAATTGTAAGCTGCAAGGGTATACAAACTTCGGCATGCCGAAGTTAGCTTTCTTTCTTGTTTAATGTTTAAAATATGTTCACCACTATCAGCATTCTGTGTAAACCTGCGATAGCCGCCGAACTATCGCTTGAACCTAGCTATCGATAGCGCCATCGATGAAGTGCCAGCTCTTTCGAACATAACCTTCCTTTTCCATAATTTTTTGTGCTGTGTACACGTGTTTCCACAATGGCACCCGTCGAGAAAGCTAAAAAGGTGGCCAACTCGGTCAAAAAGGGCAAGAAGCACCCGGTCAACTCCTACCTGAAGGGCGGCATCCTGCGTTATTCCAAGGCGCAGGTAAATATCCCTGAAGACGTCGGGGCGACGGGGCTTCTGGCGGTGTGACGCCTCCACCTCCAGCGGAAAGTGACAAAAGCGGCGTGGTTTACATATGGCTGGATTATCTTGAAATTGAAAAATAATAACTAATATAACATGTTGAATGGCTGAAAGCCGGCTAGTTTTAGGCTCTATACCTTGTCTGTAAATATGTGTTAAAAATGATGATATTTCCATGCACCACTCTGAATGCTTTTAACAAGCAAAGTGCAGATTATGGATTTTCTGATTTAATTTCAATGCAATAACAATGTAAAGGAGCCTAAAATTAATTAATACAATTGAACAAGTAATCTGTAATAGATTCCTTTCAAAATTTTTTCTTTAGCCCTTTATGTTTTAATTGAAAATGTGAATATGATGATATTTCCATGCACCACTCTGAATGCTTTTCATAAGCAAAGTGCAGATTATGGATTTTCTGATTAAATCTCAATGCAATAACAATGTAAAGGAGCCTAAAATTAATTAATACAATTGAACAAGTAATCTGTAATGGATTCCTTTCAAAATTTTTTGTTTAGTCCTTTATGTTTTAATTAAAAAAGTGAATATGATGATATTTCCATGCACCACTCTGAATGCTTTTCATCAGCAAAGTGCAGATTATGGATTTTCTGAACAAAAGCAATGCAAAATATTTTGGATATAATATATATCGCTTCAAAAGCACTTTATAATCATATTCCCATTTTTCAGATGTACAAGCGTCGTGCCCTGTACCGCCTGAAGGACAAGAAGAGCCCCGTGGTGCAGAAGGTCAAGGTGCCCATCAAGAAGGTGAAGAAGATCGGCGGCCCCAAGAACGGTGGTGAGCGTATTGTTTACCTGAACAAGTCCAAGGCCAACTACCCCACCAAGACCTTCGTGAAGAAGCGCCCCTCCAAGGCCAACTTCAGTGAGCACAAGCGCAACACGCGCCGCAACCTGAAGCCCGGCACCGTTCTGATTCTGCTGGCTGGTCGCCACCAGGGCAAGCGTGTTGTTCTGCTGAAGGTTCTTGCTTCGGGACTGCTCCTGGTCACCGGACCTTTCGCCCTTAACTCGTGCCCCCTGCGTCGCGTCTCTCAGCGCTACGTCATTGGCACCTCGTCGAAGGTGGATCTCGGAGCCTTCAAGGTGCCCGAGCACCTGAACGACGCCTATTTCCGTCGCCTTAAGGCCAAGAAGGACAAGAAGAGCGGTGAGGCCGATATCTTTGCGGCCAAGAAGGAGCGCTTCGTGCCCAACGAGCAGCGCAAGAAGGACCAGAAGGAGGTGGACGCCGCCCTGCTGAAGGTGATCAAGGCACACCCCGAGGGCAAGTTCTTTGCCAAGTACTTGCAGAACATGTTCGCCCTGCACTCCTCCCAATACCCACACCGCATGCGCTTCTAAACGGGTGGTGAAAGCAACTTCAGTTTAAGGATTTCTAAACACTTTGTACAAGCAGAAGCGAGCCCATTCACTGCTGCCGGTTAGACAGAAACAGAATTTGTAAAATAAATCTTACAAAACGGAATAATTCAGAGTTAAATAGCGCATCCATTGATAAAGCAACTTTATTCCGATATAAGCAATCCATAAGGACATCATTTTGTGCTATATAAAATGGGTAAAACACTTAAATTTTCGACGAAAATATTAGAGTAGATCAGCCCGTAATCCTTGCATTGATTACGTGCTTATGTTATTCACAGACGTAGGATCGGGGTACTCCGGCTGCAGGTTAAGGGCCGCCAAAAGTTTTCTCCGGCCGTGTATGTGCCACAGCATCTCGCGGTAGGATCTCGGCAACACCTCGTCCAGAACCTTGTCCGCCCGGTATGTGAGATAGAAGACATTGGTGGTCTGAACCTTGTCCACGCTCTTGAGATCCCACACCTGGGCGACAGTCATCAGCTGGACGTAATTCTGGGCGGTGTAGACGACGTGGGCGGTCAGCTGGAGGAAGGTATTCACATTCACAGGGTGCATGAAGCTGATGTCCGAGATGCACTTGAGGATGGGGCGATCGCCCAGGTATATGCTGGCCATAATGAAGCTTATTTCGACAGCCTGGCGCATCAGGTAGCCACCGAAGATGGTGTTCTGGGCATTCCGGTTCTCCGGAAACGGCGCAATCATCGTCGTCTGCAGGGAATCCTCCATCCAACGGCATTTTGGCGGCAGGACGCGCTTGTTCAGATCCATCCCGTAGAGCGGCGTCGTCCTCTTGAGGATCTCGTACATGATGGTCTGTTCGTGCTCCCTGGGCGGGGAATTGAACACGGAGTCCTGGGCTGTTATACGCCGCATCTTCTGGCGCTTCTCCGCCTGCTGTTGAATCAGTGTCTCCGTCTCATCGCCCACCTGGAGGGGATTTATGGGCGCCGCGCCCGTATTCGTGGCATTTCTGGCCACCATCACAAAAATGGCCTTCGTCACATCGATGTACTCGCCGTGGACCAGCTGTCTGACGTAGATGATGATCTCCATGGAGCTGCGACCCGTCCACGAAACGTGGCCACTGATCTGGATGTCCTGGTTGACCTGCAACCGTTCCAGGTTGATGAACTCCACCTTGTCCACCAGCAGAGTGACGAAGGTGTACGGAAGTGGCACTCCCTTGGGCAGAGCCGGCAGCTTGACATGGCGATGACATATCCACACGGCGAACATGTCCAGCTCCTCCATAATCCGTCCCAGCCTCACCCGCCCGAGGTGGTTCACATATCGCTCACGGATAAGTTCACTGGCACTCAGCGGCAACAGGACCATGGTATGGGAGTCGAGCATTGTCCTCGGTGGCAGATCCTCGTGTTTGGGCTGGTGCTTCAGGAGGTGGTCTCGCGACTTTGGTATCGTGTGGTAGCCAACATCAACGCCGGACTGCTCTTGTATTTTCAGAATCACTGAAGGATTAAGGCGGGATTGAACATTGGACAGTTTTGCAAGGGTAAGGATCTTACTCACCCTCTTCCAGCGTGCCGGAGCAGTGATCCGAGGTCACTTTTGGTTCCTTGTTCTGGGCAAAAGTCCTGGTAGGTACCGCGGCGCAGCAGCTTTTGTTTAGAAGCCATTTTTCCCTACAGCTGGGCCTGATGCTTCTTGCCAGCAATCTCCCCAGTCCACGGGCCACCACACGATGCATCCTGCCAGGATTAAGATGATCGTATCGGGGGAACTAGAATTTCCTGGGCGAGGAGAATTCTTAATACGTAATACGGTTCAGTTCGATCGCATTGGCATCGAGTGCTGGCTGGCAGTTGGACGGCGCTCGAGAGAATGGCAATGGCACGGGGCACCGAGGAGAATCGCTAGCAGAGCGTGTTCTTCCAACGACGTTACATGCCTCTCACCATCGACTGAGCACGTGTCCACTTGGATGATAGTTTGGGTGAGAGAATCGGCACCTCCACGGAAAAAAACAGGAACCTGTTTAAAAACTGATAAACCTTTGAAGCATAAAAAAAAATCAGTTTTATTTAAAAGAGGAATAAAAAACGATTTATCTGGTAGGTAGGTAATTTCCTGGAAAACGTTAAAAAAATCCAAACATATTCCATGAGATATTTCGGTAAATTAATATAAATGGAATTTTAAATGCCTACTTACATATATCAAATAAGTTTCATAGAAAATATTAATGCACTTTGTTTAAGCACAGTTACAATATAAATTGTGTTTTTTAGTTGTTTCGTTCCAAACCTAACTAAATTCCTTTAAAAATATAAAGTATAGATCAATATAATAATTTGAATAATTAATACAAATTATTTTAATTAAGCTATGATTCAGTTGTTCAGTGTATTTTCAACAAATCCACAATCTAATCTCTCGACTGAATGTGTTACAGATGAGCTCGCAAAGGTAGGTAAAGATTTGGTCGGGAAAAGTACCTATGGGAAAATTCCCAAATAGAAACCATCCGAGGGCAGTATTTCCGATCATGGAGGTAGGATCAGTTCTGTCACATTGAAAGATGCTCCCGATTTTTTATATATTATTTAAATAGTTGGTCATTATAGTGAAAGAAAACATCAGTTTTTTTTTTCATTCTTGTTTCTTGGCCAATTTCCAAACTTGTTCCTTGAAAACTACGCTGCTTTCGAACCTACGCCGTCCGTCGGTGTACCAGATGGTTTCGTGAAAGGATCGGGGCAGCACCTCTGGCACCACGACGCCGTCCGCCACGGCAAAGGTGAAGTTAAATGTGTTGGTGGTCACCTGGTTGCCCGTGTCCTTGTCGATCACATCGCATACCGTACGGATCTGGAGGAAATTGCGCCATGTGTACACCACGTAGGCCGTCATTTTGAGGACGCTGTCCACGGGCACGGGTTTCTGAAAGGCGATGTTGGAGATATGCTTCAGGAAGGGACGACTCTTGCTGTACAGAAAGACGGCTGCCCAGCTGATTTCCATGGCAGTGCGCATTATGTAGCCGCCAAAGACCCGGTTATGATGATTTCGATGCTCTGGAAAAGATATTGTGGTGCTTGTCTGGAAAGAGTCCTCCATCCAGCGGCAATTCTTAGGCAGAATGCGCTTATTCAGCTCCAAAGTGTCCCTGGACGAGGTCCTCTTGTGCAGCTCGGAAATGATCACTATCTCCTCATCCGTGGGATGGAACTGTCCGGACCTGTCCGTCCTATCCTGGCGCTGCCGCTTCCTTTCGGTACCGCCCGCCAAGATTATCTGCTCGTCCTCAGTGGCCGGCTTTATGGTATTCACCGGAGCCGCAGCCGTGTTGGTGGCATTTCTAGCTCCCATCAGGAAAAGCGCACGGGTCACCGGATTGAGCTGGCCATCGACCACCTGCTCCAGCCACACCACCACCTCCATTGAGCTGGAGCCCACCCAGGAGACGTGGCCAGATAGTCGGATATCCTGGGTGCCAAGTGTGGGGTTTTCGGCAAAATTAATCTTATCCACTAGGATAGTGACGAAGGTGTAGGGCAGGTGCACTCCCTCCGGCAAATTGGGCACACTCAGATGACTGTGACAGCACCAGGCTGCGAGAGACTGGTTAGAGGATCGATTGGTGATTGACCTGAAGGCTTCTCCTACCCGCAAACAGGTCCATGTCCTCCATGAGCCTGCCCATGCGCACGTGTCCAAAGTAGTTCATATACTTGTCTTGCAACAGGCGGTCCGTACTCAAAGGAATGATGGCCGAGCTGAAGGAGTCCTGCATGGACCTCGGCGGCAGCTCCTCCGCCTTGGGTTGGTACTGGAGTAGATGCTCCCGGGATTTCGGCTGCAGATTGTACCCAGGCTCCAGGCCCAGGCTCTGCATCATCTTCAGCTTGACTAGGGAAGATAGAAAACTAAATGCATTAGGTGCTATCATCATCACTGCATGGGAAAGTTACTTTCAGCCATGGTTTTGGATTTTCCCGGCTCCTTCGAACCCGTGATGTTCTTTGGAGGCGGCGGTGCGAAGTGGCGTCTAAGGGGGCGCTGTCATTAAGCTGTCAAAACGGATACCTGACACTCACCTGGAGTACCAGACCTTCAGAAGGTTTGCGCCCCTTTGGACCCCAGAAAAACAACGGTGCATTTTGAAAATGAAAATAAGAGTGTGGTGGGTATGTAATGAAAAATTGACAAATGATCACGCAAATCGTTTATGAACCAGAAAACGAATTTAAAAACAAGTAGAAAACTTCCAGCACGTTTGATTTAAAATTCAAATCCGTTAAAAATTAAATAAATAAATATAACGTTGTATGAACTATATGTATAGGAAATCTCCCCATTGTGCATTCATTCCAAATTATGAGTTCGAATCATTGAAAGGGAAAGTCCCATATTGATATTTATATATCGAACAATATTACAAATTTAAATAGCTTTTGATTTTATTTATAATATTCAAAGTTTTATACATCACTAAAATGATCAAAAATTAAAAAAAGATAAGTGAAACGCATCTGATTTTCTGAACTAAAACGACTAAATTGATCCAAAAACCAGTTTTCTATTGAATTAACGCCTTTATTTAATACATTTCATATATTTTCGGTTCAGGGATTGTAATCTTTAATGGTTTTTAGATAAAAAACGTATAAATACTCCAAAGTAGGACAATACAATTTATACTTATCGCTTTCCAAGTTATTTAAGTTATTTATTTTTAACACAGAACTCTTATAATATCATTATTCTCATGCCATAGCCTCGCATAATTATCATTTGGGGTGAGGAAACACTAAAAGGGTGCAATTTCATACCTATTTTAGACCCATGCTGGCCTCGAACTTGCGACGTCCCTGGATGTACCACATGGTCTCGTGATAGGATCGTGGAAGCACCTCCGTGACCGTATCAGGGGCAGAGAAAGTGTAGTAGAACGTATTGGTGGTCACCTGGTTGCCCGTGTGCGTGTCCAACACATCGGCCACGGTCATGATTTGCACATAGTTCAGCTTAGTGTAGACCACATACGCCGTCATCTTGATGAAGCTGTCCACGCCCACCGGCTTTTCGAAACTTATGTCCGAAATGTGCTCCAGCTTGGGCCGAGTCTTGCAGTAAAGAAATGCTGCCGCCCAGCTGATCTCGAGAGCACTGCGCATGAGAAAACCTCCAAAGACACGATTGTGGTGATTCCTATGCTCCGGAAAAGAGGGAATCGTGCTCATCTGGTAGGAGTCTTCCATCCAGCGGCAGTTCGGCGGCAGAATGCGTTTATTCAGCTCCAAGGTGGTGCTGGGCGTGGTCCGCTTGTACAGCTCGTACATCAGCGTTTGCTCAGGGTCATTGGGCTCCACCTTGAACACCGATTGGGCGCAGAGTATCTGGCGTTGCTTCTTCCTGTCAGCCCCACCCGCCAGGATCACTTTCTCCTCTTCATTGGCCGGCTGTATGGGATTCACCGGAGCTGCAGCCGTGTTGGTGGCATTTCTGGCCGCCATCAGGAACAGGGCACGGGTCAGCTTTTGATAACTTCCACCGACGAGCTGTTCCAGCCACACGACTACCTCGATGGAGCTGGTGCCCACCCAGGAGACGTGACCAGATAGACGGATATCCTGAGTGCCGGATGCTAGCACATTGGTGAAGTCAATGCGGTCCACCAGGATGGTCACAAAGGTGTAGGGGAGATGGACTACTTCCGGCAGATTGGGCACTTTCAGGTGCTTGTGACAGCACCAGGCTAGTGGAGAAATCGAACATTATTCTAAAAATATTTAAAGCTTGGAAAATATTATGAAAAGTGTAAACGGCAAGGCATGGTTGGGCACCGCTTGTCAAGATCGGAGACGTACCTAGCACTAAGAGCATTACTTACCAGCAAACATATCCATGTCCTCCAGGAGCCTACCCATTCGCACGCTGCCCAGATAGGTCACATACTTGTCCTGCAGCGTGCGGTCAGTGCTCAAAGGAATAATGGCCGAGGTGAAGGAATCCTGCATGGCCCGTGCTGGCAAATCCGCCAACTTGGGTTGATACTTCAAAAGATGCTCCCGGGACTTGGGCAGCGGATTATAGCCGGGCTCCAGACCCAGCCGCGTCATCATCTCCTGCTTGACTGCAAAGGCGAAACTGGTAACTTAGATTACTTTGGAGTTTCCTGGCACTTACTCTGCGCCATGGTGCCTGACTCATTGGGCACCGCAGACTGCTTAATGTGGGTGGGTGGAGAGTAGTGACGCCTACTGGAGTGGAAAATAAAATGTTATAATTATGTGAACTCGTTATGAGAATACTTTTATTTATGGGACACTTACCTGGAGGCCGCCCAGGTCAATGGAGCCACTTTGGCAGTCACCCCCATGGGATTTCTGGCCCGGACTAAGGCCCAGCACTTTTGTGCCCGTAACAAGGAACGCAGCATTTTGCTTTTATTTAATTTTAAACTTATTTATGAATCTCCTGCGTTTTCGTGTGTGTACCCGCCTCTGAAAAGGTGGAATATCAGCTGGTTGCCGTAACAGCTGATTGCTGGCCACAGTGGGTCGCACCAGATCGTGGGAGTGCTTAAAATACTTCAATGCAATTCAATTCAATTAATTTGCAACTACTTGCTTATTTAAAGTTTCCAAATTATAATTTATAAACATTTTGTATATATTCTTATTGTTTCTTATCTATTCCATAAAATGAATTAAAGTATGAACATTTCTTAAAGACATAAAAAAGCAACAACAAAAAGATTCAGTAAATTTTAAACATATGGAAATATTTAACTATGTTGAAAGACATTTTAGTTTTATTTTGAGAATGGACTTTCAATTTTTACACAATTTATTATTATTAAATAATTAAGATTTTAATGGCGAATCGATAGAAAGTCTTTTTGAAATTATCTTCAAATTGTGCTTCATTTAAGAACTAAAGCCATTCTTGGTTCAAAGATAAAATGTTCTTAAACACAAATTTGTTTATTTTTATCAATCTTACACTTACTAATAATATGCATTTTTGAATTCATTTTCTTTCTTACAAAGTGATAAATTATTGAAAGAATTTTTATTTCGATACTTTCTAATCTCTTGTCCACTGTGGTTCTGTGGTAGAGATAAATTCATACAACATATGACGTCACCGCAAGCACTGTTAACTTTTTGGTCACTGGATTCCCCGAGATAGCGTAAGTCAATGTCTTTCCGATTAGCACCTTTTATAACTGGGTCATTATCAACTGATTAATCGGTAGAAGTGTGGATGAGAATTGGCATTATTAATAAATTATTTTACAAGTCTTTACGAAATATTCTTAAGAAAGTAAAAGTCTAATTCACTGGCAGATAAAAATACATCAATTAATATAATACTCTCAGTGCATAGATAAAATATTTAGTTTAAGGAATCCAGAGAGAGCACGAAAAGAGAAGCCAGAACAAATATAAGATTATGGTTCAACAATTAATAAGTACTTTAGAGAATCCGTAAGATCCGTAAGAAATCAATTTCAAATATTACTTTTCATATTTATTTATTTATACAACTAAAGTGTAAAAAATCTAAAAAAGATGCAAACTTGCCGCTTAGAGAGTCAGTTCCTTTAGGGCAAAATTCAACACCACCGGCAGTAGGCCGGCGTCTTCCAGATCTAAGATCTGCTGCCGTAGATTATCCACCGGACGGGAATGTATCAGCTGGAAGCAAGGTTAATAAGCAAAAGACTTAAAATAGATCTAAGGATCATACCGCTTTGATCTTTTTCCTCTCCTCCGAACTCTCGCAGAAGCTGAGGATGGCGGCGGCCATATGGGGTCGGTGGATGGCGACACAGTACTCGGCGAACTGCAGCAGATTGAGGGCATGGACCACCGGGCAGCCCTGCAGCCGCAGCAGGGTCTTGTGCAGCTGCTCCTCCTGGGCGAAGGAGCGTGTCTGCTCGGCATTCTTCAGCGGATGGCACAGCACATAGTCCCAGGCCAGGGCCAGGCCATCTAGGTGCAGGAGATGAGGACGGCAGCTAAGCACATCCAGCAGGGCGTTCAGCTCGCGCACCATATTGAACATGATCATGCGCTTGAGGATCCCGTTCCAGATCTTGGGCAAGTGCACGTCGAAACCGAGGCAAATGTTGGCCATCACCTCCAGGGAGAGAGGATTCTGGGCGTTGCGCTGCCAGATCATCTTTAAAATGTCAATCTTGTTGCACTGCTCTCCGGAAAACTTCTCAAGGTTCGACTTGTAGCCAAGCGTCTTCAGGTCGTTGACGCACTTAATACTGATGAACTGCTTCTGGTTGATGGTGCTGGTGAAGGAGTTACTGCCATCGTTCAGCTTAGAATAGCACTCGTACATCTGCAGCTGCGTCGAGGTGTTCATGGAGCTAAGGATAGGCTCATTAACTCAATAAAATCTCTGTTTGTTTATAGTTTCTTACCCGCCCTTGAAGATCAGGCCCACTAGGAACTTGACGGCATCCGCCTTGGGCCAGCTGGCCAGAATGTAGAAGGCTCTGTTAACATTCTCACTGGCATTCTGGACCCCAGCGCCACCATCCGTTCCGCTCGGGTGCTCCGCCTCCTCCATGAAGGTCTCCTCTAACATTGTATTATCGGCCGGTTCCATGGTGACCGATAGCCACTTTTGCAGCAACCGAAACTGTATGGTGTCCAGGCAAAGGCCATGCAGTTTGGCTATCTCGCCGACCAGCGCATTGATGTCCACCTTTGTGGACTTGAGGATGAGCTCATGGTGGTACAGGCTGTTGATCAGCTCGCTGGGGTTTTCCACTTGGTTCAAAAGCTTCTCGTCGGTCAGGCCGTACACATGAAGCAGATGCTGCGTCTTCTGGATGGGATAACGTCGCCTTACCTTGGCCATGTGCTCCTTGTCTGTGATGAGGTCGCCCTTTTCCTGCATGAACTTCCAGCACTCGTAGGAGGCCTCCACTTGGTCAGCTCCGTCCCGCGCATAGTTGGACACATAGTAGAGGATCAGGAAAGCCTTGTTCGGATTATGTATGTTCTCGACGAGCCGAAGAATGGACATGAGAAAGGCGTTGTTAGTGGGATGTAGGCTCCAGGACTCTGGCTCATTCCTGGACTTGTACTCGGCTATCGAGTTCTTCACCGCAGACATGCAGAAGTAGTCACAGTTCTGGGCACTGTCCTTGGAGCCCTTGAGCGAGGTATGCATCTGTATCAGCGGGAACCAGCCCAGGCAGTTGTCTACGCTGAGTTCGCTTACTGCAAGGTATTTCTTAAGCACGTTATGGATTTAAAAGGGGATTCCGGGTACCCACCGAGGATATCTTTTAGCGGCTGCTCCACAATCGCCTTGAAAGGCAAACGATAACGCGAGATCTTAGGCAGAATGCCATTCTCCTTGTGCGATTTCAGCCACATGTCCGTCTCAAACTGACTCGGACGATTACGACGCCTGGTGGTCATCTTGTAGCGCAAAAAGCGCAGGATATTCTTCCATATCTCCATCTCATTGGGTGCGGCATTGAAGAACATCAGGATGTTGATCACGCACATGTACAGCTCGTAAAAGTAAATGTTGATCTGAATGAAGAAGAACATATATTATGTTAGTGCAAAACACTTTAATTGAGTTTAAACTTTTTGAGATAAGCTTCTTATCAAGTTCCTAAAGAGCTCAGTTTAGAGAACTCACCTCCTCGATGAACTGCTTCAGCTTGGAAGTAAAGAGCTCCACATTCTTGATGGCATCGATGTAGGGCTGACACATGTCAAGCATTTCCTGGGCACTGCACAGCATGACCAGCTTCTCGTCGCCAAAGCTATCGCGATGCACATCGAAGCGCAGCTCCTGGCCACTCAGAATACTCAGTATCTGGGTGATTAGGATTTTCTGGAAGTCAAAGCCAAAGTCTCGGCTAATGCGTTCCAGTAGGCGCACATCGAGCTGCTTGTTGTGGAACTCCTTGAGCAGATCCTCCACACTGTCCATTTCCGGATTGAACTTGCCTATTATGCGCGGGTCCTGCTGGCAGAACTCCAGGTAATAATAGAGTTTCAAACGTCTGCAACGATTTGTTATTGCAAAAGAGTTCGCATTTAAGTTACATTGTATACTTGGCTCGTATTTTCTCCACAGTCTCCACATCGCCCAGATGCTCGCTGTACATGGCGGACAGGGTCAGGCAGTTGATCATTTGCAGGTCGGACTTCACCTCCTTCGACAGTTTATCGAGCAGGGCCATGGCATCGCTATTGACCGCCAGCATTGTGAAGAGCTCGATGAAGTTGACATTCTTGTTGCTCATCGCATTGCGCAAAATCCGACGCAACTGCAAGGTGATGAAGCCCTCGTTGATGATCCGCTTGCTGAGGCAGTTCTGCTGCTGGTATTCCAGCAGATACTGCAGAATCACATACCAAACGTCGTGCTCCTTGGTCTTGGTCAGCAGCTCCATCGACTGAAAGAAGTCGGTCTGGGCGCTGTCTATCACCTCCGAGATGTTCTCTGCCAGACCCTGGCGTATGTGCATTAGCAGCGAGTTGTTTGGCTCACCCTCGATCACCATGAGCCGCAGAGTCCTGGCCAGAAACTTAACTATGGGCAGGTGAAAGCCAAGAGTCTTCTGTGGGGGTAGTTAGAGATTATCTTTTAGTTTGTCCTAGGGACTTTCTGATGTTTCTTCCTTCCATACGCTACCTTTTTCAGCGGCTGCTGCAGAGGCTGCACCTCCACTTCATCGAATATGGACACCGATGGGCGCTTTTTAATCGATGGGACTTGTAGCACGGGCTTCGTGTCAAAGGAGACGTTGATGGCGCTACTAAAGTTGAGCGTACTCTCACCGAAGGCCAGTGTCGTACCGTCCAAAGTGCGACAAATGTGCTCGTTAACTGACTGCTCCTTCCCATCGTAGTGCTTCTTGATGGAATCCAGCGGATATTGGATCACCACCACCCATACATACTTGATCAGCTCGATAAGATCACGGCGACGGCTCTGCTCGTGAATCTGGGCGGCTGTAAGCAGCTCGTAGGCGAGTGGAAAGCTCAGCGGATCGCTGTCAGTCATCAGCTGGAGAGATGAAGGGATGTCTGACCAGAACAGAGAAGTCATTAACTTGACAGAAACGCCAGGAATGAGATCAGTACCCACCATTATCGGTGCCCTTGGCATTCTCAATTTGCTGGATGATCAGCTCGAGGGCCAGGTTGATGAAGTCTTCGGCATTGGCCGGTATGCAATCGATGAACTGCGTCACATGGTAGGCAATGGCACAACTCAGCGGCAGGCACCCAACGCGCTGGCAAATCCGCTGGAGGCCAAAGACCTGCGACAAGTTGAGAGCCGTGCAAAGCGCCAGCATTTCGCTTACAATGAAAGCGGGCATATTCAGTGTTGCCTGAGCCCGCTCTACGATCCTTTCAATGGTGTCGTCCAGCAACTCGTGACGCATCTGCAGCGGGATGAGCTCAGTGCTACAGCTCAGTTTAACGCCGAACTTCTGGTGGAGCTGGAAGCGATGCTTGATCATTAAGTAGCGCCGCTTATACGAGGCTTCCGCATGCGGTAAAAACAGCTTGAACAACTCGAGGACGTTCTGATGCTCCTGCGCCTTGATTTCATTCTCAAGGGCAGCCTGTGGCGTGTTCTCCAGCAAGGTGGCCAGGATCTCCACAACATGCTTCCCGTCTTCCAAGTACTTTTCCTTATTCAGCAACTTGAAGAACTCGTACGACTGTTCGATTTGGCCGCGACGCGCCATCTGGTAGCAGCAATGCAGGTTGGCACTCACCGATATGTCGGGTGCTGCCTTGGTCAGTGTCTGGATGTCCTGCAGCATGTCGGGCAGGTTCATCTTAACGATGCGCATCGCAAAGAGCTCTACATTGAGCTCCGAACTGTCCGCCGGCCAGCCGTACTTGGCCTTCATGATTTTTATCACCTGGATCTCATACTCATCGTTGATCTTTAAGGCCAACGGATTGGTGGAGTTGCGCAGCCGTATGAGAGGAGCTAGTGACTCTGGCCAGGGAACTGGGGCGTTCCTCAGCACGGACAACGCACACTCTAGGCGGCTGTCCTCATTGTGTAGCAACTCGATACAGGTCATTGCCCGATCTAGCCAATTGCTCGACGAGTGCCGACTGGCCACTAACTGGGCTATGTACTGCTTTATAACGTCCTGGGGATGGCGACCCTTCTCCTGGAAGATCGGGTACAGAAAGTTCTCAACGAGTCGCTTCAGCTTGTCAAGCTGCACGTGCTGCAGAATGCTCAGAGCCGTCGCATCAATGGAGTCCTTCATGTAATTGTCCAGCGTGAAGCCCATGTTGTAGTGGGTCTTTAGGACCGATAGGTCCTGTAAAGCGTTGACCAGGTCGCGCATTTTGCCCAAATTCCGCTCTTGCTGCCGTCGGACATCCCTAAAGAAAGTATGATACCCAATTCGTTAAAGTTGATGAAGAGAGACAGAGGAGACTCACGAGTAAGTAAACTGTATCTCCTCGAAGATCTCAAGGATCTTGGTGGCAAACTCAAGTCCAATGTCCGGCCAGTGGGGACTGTATTGCAGCTTGCGCGTCATTTCGATGCTCCAGTCGGTTATAAACGGCATAATGCCAGGATGCGTGTTGCTCACCAAGGGTATGAACTGGCGCAGCCACTGCACCACATTAAAGGGCTTTGAGTTGCCGGGTATGAAGCCCAGCAGCGTGCGCAGCTCGTCCTCGTTGAGCAGCGGCAAAATGCTGCATGAATGCCGACGCCAAATGAGACAAGCTGTGGGCATATCCGTGTTGAACAAGGACTTAACCATCCTGATGAGGTTTTTGTCGTAAATGAACTTCTGCCAGTCAGTGTTGCACTCGTAGGGATCGGTAATAGCGAGAGTTTTCAGGCGATGCAGCTGCTCATCGATTTCCAGCATGTCCTCTTCGTCATCCTTAAGGAGAGAGTAAAGATTATCTGCCATAGACCTAAAAGAAGCCTTACCTCATAGTTCAATCGCTTCTGGACTTCGCGCAGGTAACGCTCCAAGATATGTCGCGAGCTCAGGTTGATCATGCGATGACTCTTTATAAAAGCCTTGCTCTCGATCTGTGCTAGCAACTCCAACAGGCGCTCGAACTTATTATCCAGAATCTCATTGCTCGAAGAGGAGGAGTTGCACAGCTCAACGAGAATGCGCTTGGCCTTGGCCTCATAGATGGGTTGCAAGCACAACTCTAACTGAAGGCCAAATTCCTGCGAAGCACAAAGGAAACTGTGAATAAATTCTTCAACTTATTATATTTATATTACCTCCGCCTCTTCCAGGCGACCTTTGGCTATTAATTTCTTGAACCGGTCACTGGGATCGGTCTCGGAAACAAGCATCATCTCCACCACCGTGGGTATGCTTTGCCGATTCACTTCCTTAGCAGACAGATAATAAAGATTCACCGCACACTTCGGCTGGCGCACTAGCCAGGCATGCGCCGGCACCTCCACTTCGTTTTTGCATTTCAAAGCTGGGAGTTCAGAGGTTAAATATGGTAATTAAGGAGCAAATAATACATACAAGGATACTCCACAATCTTAATGAAGCGCCCATCCTCCGAGGGCTTCGTCAGCAGTAGCAGCTCTATGTTCTCCTCACTGCACTCGATCACCAGCAAATCCTCGATGAGCAGGCTTTGGCGCTGAGCAGTGTGGCACACGTACACAGTCCGGGTATACGGACAGATGTCCAGCAAGTGTCCAGAGTTGGTCAGGGCGATCCTTCAGAGATTTTTATAGATAAATATATATGTCTTTCGGATAATAAAGGGGTTAAATCAACTCACACACAGTGCTCCAGGTTGTAGATCTGCTTGAGATCCCCAAAATGCTCTGGCAGATTGATACGCGTGATATCCGAGCTGGAGCTGGTCTTAAAGTTGAGTGTCCCATGATCTCCTGTGATGATCATTCCATGATCCAAGCCTAAATAATCTTGGTTATTCTGGGCATTAAGGCTGTTAATCTGATGCTGAAGCAAGACCACGCAGTCTACATTGGCATTCGAACGTCCCGTCGACAGTCGCTTAATAGTGACATCCTCGAGAATGGCTTTCTCGCTGGCAATGGTTTCGTTTTCCTTCAGTGTCATATTGGATAGTTGTTCCAAAGAGCGCTCATCGATGTCACTGAGGCTACAAGTAAAGAACATTTTATTCGAGGATGTTTGTCAAATCCCTTAGTTTTCCAACCAAAAACATACCACAAAAGGACATCTTAAGGCTAAGACTAAGCTCCACAACTTACCAGTATACGCTCCCGTTCTTGCATGTAAAATAGAAATGCTGGCCCAGTTGATGGATGCTCCGGAAGGTGCCCCCCGTTACGCTCACGTCCTCCAAGTTCACGCACACGGCGAAAAGCAGTAGTCCCTTGATGGACACCCCATGGACCTCGCCGTCGCTAAGGCCACAGACAATAAGGTTGCCGCTGGCGGAGATGCCAACCGCCTCGATGGTGGCCCCAAAGTTCAGACACGTACACTCGGCCACCAATTCGTCCTCGAGAAGCAGCAGGCACTTGTCGATGGCTATCACCATTTTGCCGCATTGCACAGAGGCCAGCACGGCCGGGTATTTAGTCACCTGAAAAACCGGCGAGCAAAGGACAAACTTTAAACTAACTGTAAGTTGGATTACACATATGTATATGCGTCGTCACCTCCTCTTCGCTGCTGATTTGGAAGATGCCCCGAGAGGAAAACACATTGGAGATGGTCTCATCCTCTTGGGATGATGCCTCAAAGTTGCCCCACATCCTTTATCTCACTTTTGTTTATATTATAAATTGAACAAAAACCAATTTGTAGCGCCAAATTATTAAGCGTCCCCTTGGGATGGGAGACCAGCGATAGTCCGATAACTGGCAATGAGCGATAAGCAGGTAAGTTTAAATTAACTAAAATGCTCCAATTCAAAAATTAAATCGTTGACATTTTAATGTAAGCACCGTTGAATTATTTATGATTTAATTGTGTTTATTATTTCATTGATTTAAGCTAAGAAATTGGCATTTTCCCTAAATAATTGTTTCTAATCAGTTTTATTTGTTTACTTCAGATTCCGAATATCTAGACCCATTTATTTTAATAAATTAATAAAATTAATTAGTTTTCAAATACTTTATGTTATCGACTGCTACGCTTCGGTCACACTTAAGCGCAACTCTGGAATTCCGGCGTTTAACTTCAGGCGGAGCACGGTCACACTGGCGGACTTGCGAGAAAATTATTTATATTTCGCTTCCTCGCACGCAAAAATTGAACAAAACAAACAAGGGATATTGTGCTACTGGTAAAATACGGTATAAAAACACGAAACGCCGAGTGCGCGCAAACGCCAAAACGCGAGAGGGCCACCTCCGCAAACCCCGCTCTTGATAAAAGTTGATGCTGCAGCACCAGTGCAGCAGCGGCCATCAACAAAAAAAGAATACCGAGTACGCGAGCGAAACGAAACCCAATTTCGCACGCCAGCCTCCGGGTCCGTGCAGCGCGCAGCAAATAAAGATATAAACACAACAATTAGCAATTGCAGCGTGCAATTAAAGGCACTAACGCAGAGAGTTGCTGCCGCGGCGGTGCGAAGAGGACATAAAATCGCTGGCAAGAAGAAGAGGGCGCGAGTGTGTGCGAGTGCGAGAGAGCGTTGTTGGAAAGGGGGCAAGCGGAGTCCAATCTTCGAGCACAAATCGGTCGATCGGAGTGCAACATAGTTATAAACAATAGCCCTGGCTACTCCCTTCCGCCAGCTACCCCACCGTGTGTTGCAAGCCAGCGGCGGCAGGTGCTTGGCGCTTTTAAAGCGAGACAACACGACGCTGCACCACAAGCAGCAGCGCTGAGTTGCCTGCGTAGAGTTGCCAACCCAAAAAAAGAAACGGGGTTGCCGTTCGTTGGGCCGAAAGTGTTTACTATCTGAGGCAGCGGCGGCCGCTCCAGGAACTTGAATTTGAGCCCTGATCCTGGCCAAGAGATGATTTGGTGAGTAATGGCTATTGAACTCGGCGAGTGGAAGTTTCATTTGGCGCCCTCTCCCCACCACCCGCAGGCTCTTAACCCTCTGGCGGACGCAGGCCGCGCCAAGTGGATAGCCGGCGAATAGCCCACCGATACCGACGAGCAACGCTCGAATTTGCTTCCCGAAGTGAAGCCCAACGAGGATTAGCCGCATTTACTGCCGTCTGCTACAGCTATCCCCATCCCCAACCCACCCCCTCATCACCAGCGTCGAGATCTCCAGCGCGGGATTGGCGACGCCGCTCGGAACCGAATTTCTTGCCACCCCGTGTTGAAGAAAAGCTGCCACCATTCGGAAGAAAAATACCTCGAATATGACCCATAATCTCGGTATGGCGCCATATCGTTTGCCGGGTCCAGCGGGCGGACTATGTCCGCCCGACTTCAAGCCGCCGCCACCGTCGGACATCATCTCGGCGCCGAGCAATCCGAAGAAGCGGCGGAAAACGTCCAGTGCCGCCAATTCGGCAGCAGCGGCTGCGGCTGCGGCGGCCGCTGCAGCAGCGGCTGCCAACTCCATGCAGCAGCAGGCGCCGCCGACGCCGCAGGACCTGCTGCCGCCGCCACCGATGGGCGGCTTTGGCGACACCATTATTGCCTCGAATCCGTTCGACGACAGCCCCCAGGTTTCGGCGATGTCCAGCTCAGCGGCCGCCGCGATGGCGGCGATGAACCAGATGGGTGGCGGCCCAGGTGGCGGGCCAGGAGGCCACTTTGGTGGCCATCAGCACTGGGAGGATCGCATGGGAATGGGCGGCGGCCCGCCTCCACCGCAGCACATGCACCCGCACATGCATCCGCATCACCCCGGCGGTCCAATGGGTCATCCGCATGGACCGCATCCGCACATGGGCGGCCCGCCGCCGATGAGAGGCATGAGTCCCATGCATCCACATCAAATGGGACCCGGACCGGGTGTAGGCCTGCCGCCACACATGAACCACGGACGACCAGGCGGTCCTGGAGGACCCGGTGGCCCTGTGCCAATGGGCAGTCCCATGGGCGGCATGGCTGGCATGGGCGGCATGAGCCCCATGGGCGGAATGGGTGGCCCCAGCATATCACCCCATCACATGGGTATGGGCGGCCTGTCGCCAATGGGCGGTGGCCCGAACGGCCCCAATCCGCGGACCATGCAGGGCTCCCCGATGGGTGGTGGCCCGGGGCAGAATTCGCCGATGAACTCACTGCCCATGGGTTCGCCCATGGGTAATCCGATTGGGAGCCCTCTGGGACCGCCATCGGGTCCGGGACCCGGAGGTCCTGGTCCTGGTGGAAATCCAGGTGCTCAGCAGCAACAACAACAACCTCCGCAGCCACCGATGAACAACGGACAGATGGGCCCGCCACCTTTGCACAGTCCGTTGGGCAATGGACCAACGGGTCATGGCGGACACATGCCCGGCGGACCCGGACCTGGTCCTGGACCTGGGCCCGGCGGCCTCGTGGGACCCGGTGGCATCTCTCCCGCGCACAACAACAACCCGGGCGGTCCAGGAAACAACATGCTTGGCGGCAACGGAAATCCTGGAGGCGGAGTCGGTGGCAGCAACAACAACAACAATGGAAGCAATACAAACAATGGCAGCATTAACAATCAAAACCCTCATCTATCGCCGGCAGCCGGTCGCCTTGGCGGCGTGCCCACGTCTCTGCAGTCAAACGGACCCTCTGCCACCTCGGTGGCCACCTCGGTGCCCTCGCCAGCCCCGGGAGCCACGCCCACATCGACGGCCACATCGTCGATGTCGTCCACGTCAGTGCCTACATCCTCACCAGCGCCGCCCGCCATGTCACCGCACCACTCGCTGAACAGCGCCGGCCCGAGTCCGGGAATGCCCAATGCCGGACCCAGTCCGCTGCAGTCGCCCGCCGGTCCCAATGGTCCCGGCTCCGGGCCCAACAATAACAATAACAGCAATAACAACAACAACAATGGGCCCATGATGGGTCAGCAGATGAACCCGAACGCAGTTCCTATGCAGCAGCAGCACATGGGCGGACCACCTGGTCACGGTCACGGTGTCCCCGGACCTGGAATGGGCATGAACCAGATGTTGCCGCCGCAACAACCCTCGCATCTCGGTCCCCCGCACCCGCAGCTGATGAACCACCCGCACCAACACCCGCATCCGCATCCGCACCACCATCCCGGCGGCCCCCCACCACCGCATATGATGGGCGGTCCTGGGGGTATGCACGGCGGTCCGGGAGGCATGCCGCCTCACATGGGCGGCGGACCTAATCCGCACATGATGGGCGGACCACACGGAAATGCAGGCCCGCACATGGGACACGGTCACATGGGCGGCGTGCCAGGACCAGGGCCCGGACCCGGTGGCATGAACGGACCCCCGCACCCTCACATGCAGCCCCACCATGGACATCCGCATCAGCATCCGCATCATCATAATCCGATGGGTGGCCCTGGCCCGAATATGTTTGGCGGCGGAGGAGGACCCATGGGTCCTGGCGGTCCAATGGGCAATATGGGACCCATGGGTGGTGGCGGTCCGATGGGTGTCGGTGGTCCAATGGGAGTGGGCCCCAAACCGATGACAATGGGCGGCGGGAAGATGTATCCACCGGGGCAGCCGATGGTTTTTAATCCGCAGAATCCGAACGCACCGCCTATCTATCCTTGTGGCATGTGCCACAAGGAGGTAAACGACAACGACGAAGCCGTATTCTGTGAATCCGGTTGTAACTTCTTCTTTCACAGGTAGGTTCTTGGACAGCAAGCCAAGTTGGAGTAGCTAACTCATGTTTCATTTTCTGCAGGATCTGCGTGGGCCTCACCGAGGCCGCCTTCCAAATGCTCAACAAGGAGGTGTTTGCCGAATGGTGCTGCGACAAGTGCGTGTCTTCCAAGCATATACCCATGGTCAAGTTCAAGTGTTGAAGCAGCTGGGAAGCGGCTTA